>VDFB02058242.1:733476319-733614436 GCA_007258455.2 Sequoia sempervirens | reverse complement strand
TATGAATAAGTAGAGGCATGTCCGTTTAGTAGGAAATAACATGTTTGCGTTATAACGTGAGCACGTTATAATGCGAGCACATTTTTTATTGCACTAAAAATGTTAAAAAAACACAATATACCTATGATGTCAGCCCACATTTTGCATATTCTCCTGGTTGTACGCGTGCTCCAACAAAAAGTAACTTTTTGGTGATTGAGTGAAGTGTGCATGCATGATTTTTAGATTCCACCACCTTTTCATGATATTTCCATCACATTTGCATGAAATATCAAAGTTTTCACGTTGAAAGGAATTTAATATGAATTCAAGTTTGAATTACAATGATAACCGATATACAATTGAAGTTTGGAGGGGAACAAGCTTTTGAAAAAGTCAAATTTTTGAGGAGTTTGAGGAAAGAAGAAGCAAAGGCTACATAATTGGGTAGAACTCCATTTGAAACTTTGGTTTTTTAGGTATGTGAAGTCTTTGTACATTTTCTTTCATTCTATTATGGCTTGCTTTCATTTTTGTTGTTTTACTTATTCCATGTTGATCAAATTGTTTGTTTGTCATGTTACAACCTTAGGTTGTCAATGGACATTTTAAATTACACAATTCTATACACTTTCCTATTACATTTTTAAACCACATCTCTTTGAGGCATTTTGTTAAATTTAACAATTGACTTTCTTTGTGTATGCTTCCAAAGATTTCATTCAGGTATTTTGTCAAACAGTTATACAAACCAACTAAACGCCTTGTCTATGCTACCAAATTTTCCATACATGTCTCTAAAAAATTGGAATATACTCCTAATGCAGTAGGGGGAGGCTTGCAACATACAAACACACAACTCCAATCTACAAACAAATTTTCAATTTACAATTTCATTAGGACCTCTTCTTTCAAAAAATTCACATTGTTCAGGTTGTAGCATATCAAAGTCACTCAATCGGGTATAATTCCCCACACAACCTTCTCACTTCTCAGCAGACCCCCAAATCCAAAAACAGTCTTTACTTAGGTCTTAAAACAAAAGATTTTCCAGGTTTTAGGACCTTGCATGCTCAAATAGGTTTCCAATACAAAAACCCTTAATTTGCTTATAAATATCTAGGGTTTTCTATATTTCACAACTCCAAGGCCTTCCAAGCCTCACCAAAGCATCAAACAAGTTTTTCAAGGTTTGCAAAAACAAAATAAACCTTCACTAGGCCTTTAGCCTCATTAGATCTCAAAAACACCACTTTGGTTCCTCCTTTTCATGCCAAAAACTCACATTCTCAGCCTAAGATAACATCACCAGCCCTATAGAAACCTTATCACTATTAAAAGAAACATGAAACTTAAAACAACATATTACAGGACTTTCCTATGAATCATAGGTCACCATAGTAGGAGGAAAGGCTCCATCTTTAAATTAAAGTAAATCTCATACCCTGCTGGTCTGTACAAGCTGATCATGAAGAATGGAGTTTTTCGTTCACTGAAACAACCAAAGGATTCTCAAAATAGATTGAAGTCCAAGTTAAGACCTACCATTATAGTGATTTATGAATTTCTAATCATGGGAGGCCTGTATTGGGCCGTACACAAGAAAAAGAAATGGAAAACACGGAAAAAATACTTGAAACTCCACAGTTTAGGCATTGAGTAGAGCACCAAATCCTCAAAAGCAATTCATTGAACCCTTTATTCAAGCTTGTATGATGTTTTTATACATTTTCAAATTAGGAGTCCCAACTTCCTTCAATGCCCATAACCACCCTTGAACCACCAAACCTTCATTAAGCCTAAAAGTACTAGTATTAGCAATGGTTTGCTTAATAAGCTTCATTATGCAAATTTGTTGTTCTACAGACCTAGGACCATTTAGACACCTTTATTTTACCCATTATAGAGCCTTTCAACATATCCAACAATCACCAATGCTTGTTTTGTACCAAATTGCACAAATTATCAAGTTTTCTACGCTTTTAAGGGTCCAAATTAGCCCACTTTTATAAAGGGACCACCTTCAAAACTTGTCCAAATCTCTTGAAACCTTGGGAAACACTTTATATCTATCAAAACTTCAAATTATAGCATTATATTGTAGAGATTTCATCATTTAACACCCAAACCATAAAACACTCTCCCTAGGCTTAGAAACTGTATGTTTTATTGAAAGTAGCACTTGCCAAACACTCCAAAACTTGAAAACTGTTGAAACAAGCCTAATATACCCTGCTCATGCTCAATCTAACATAAAATAATGCTACCCAACTCATAAACTCAATTTCAGTCACCAAAACCTCAATTTTGTTAAGGAAAACTCAACATTTCCTCATTTGGTTTGACGCCCAATCCAAGATCATCCTCCATTCAAGTTTATCATGGCCTTTTATAATGTTTCCCTCTTAAAATAAACCACTTCAACTTTGAAAACTAACATTTGAAAGAGGTGACTGTTGGTCTCCCTCTTTAATAGACTTTTACAACCCTTCACTATTAGTTAATTTGACTTGACTTAGCACTTTTTGCATAGGTAAAATTATTCGTCATGCTGAAGAAACAAACTATTAAAAAGAAAAAACTAATAGATGATTAGATCCAAGCCTTCAGAGATAAAGAGAAAAAATGGATGAGGGAATATCGCAAAAAGTAGAAATTGGGAACAATTGACGAAAACAAGCTAGTTGAAGAGGAACCTCAACCATCAAAAAGAGAAAAGAAATTGGCAGCACAAAGGGCACGAATGCAAAAGAGTCATGCTAGGGGAGATGTAGATACCATAGTTGGAGACATACCCTCTACCACAAGTGAATATGAAGGGACACCATTAAGCACAAGTGAATATGAAGGGACACCATCTACCACAAGTGAGTATGGTTGGACACCATCCACCACATATGAAGTTGAGAGTACATCATCACTCGGATTTGATGAACAATGTATGGCATCATCCCCATGTGAACCTCAAGGTATGTATTCTATTCCACCCTCGATCGAAGGTAGGCAATCTAGCCCACATTAATTAAATATTTATGAAATTGCTAATGTTGAGATGTATGTACCTAAAAGAACACCTAGAATTTTGCGTAGAAAGCCAAAGTTTTTAATTAATATTGATGATGATATTTTGCAACACATGGAAGGTTAGATTCTAGAACGCACTTGTAGAAGATATGCTGATAAGATTTGGAAAATTTTCTTTGAAAGGCTAAATGAGACCGGAAGATGTCAACTAATTGTTCAAATGATGCGGGGTTTAAAGTGCAGAAACATCATGAAGAGTCTTGGGTTGAGAACATCGAATACATCAAGTGAAAACACTATTGTGAAGAATCTAATGGATGCTTATGAGAGTGTGGGTAAGACCTCATGCTCAAAGGATAGTAATGTCACCCAACGTGTAATTTCATCGACTTTGGTAAGCTATCAAACAAAGAGATATTGTCTCATTAAAAAGACAAGCGAACAAATAGGAATTAGTAGAAAAACTTTATCAAAAGCTATTCAAAGGCAGCAAAGAATTGAGGGCACCGATTCAAATGATTTATGGGCATTCTCAGGAAGATTGCCACATAAAGATAAAAAAATTGTTGAAGCATTGAGAACACTAATTGAAGATTATTGGAAGAATAATACAAGGCCATCTCCGAATCAAAGGGATTTCATAAGAAGGAGAATCGGTAGTCAAAAACGTGAGCCACATCCAAAGCATTTTTTGGATACGACTCAAACCCAATTTCTTTGTAAATTTCAAAATGCTTATCCTCAAATTAGTATTTCTCAAAGATTTTTTGAAATGCTTAAACTTTTTTTGTCAAGATAAATCACACATGCACTACTTGTTGTTGTAGACTACATATTGAATTCACTAACCATTATGATGTTTATCATTCTATATGTTTAGATTTGCATACTAATGATGTTTTGCAGGATTGTGGCATAGAATCCCCACCAAAATCTTCAAGAGAGTTCTTATCAAAAAATTTATGTCAAATAGAGGATGGCCAAATATTCTACAGGACAACATGCTTGGATGGTTCATGCAAGCGTTGAGGTGGCTTGCAACGAATGCCAGTATGTCAACATATGGAAAGCATAGATGAGGTGGGACATAAACTAGTAGATTTTGGGAAGTATAAAATAGTGGCATACGCTAAAAAAGATGGGTCTCAAGCAAAAAGGTGTGATTTGGTTATTGAGAAGATTCCAGTGTATCAGTTTATGTCCATGTTTCATGAGAATATAGTGTATGAGTATGCAAGGCATACCCATAGAGCTCAATGGCTGGACACACAATTCAAGCTATGTAAGGACACCTTTCCAGTTGGCAGCATAGTATTAGTGGTTGACTTTGCAGAGAACTACACTCTACAGCCATAGTGTGAGGTGCAGTCACAGTATTACAACTCCACATGGGTTTCGATATTTGTGCACATAGCATTCATTCATGCAACTGATAGTACAGAGGACCAAAGGAAGGTATTGAGGGAGTATCACTTTTATATTAGTGATGATCACACACATTCTCTAGAGTTTGTGCAAGGTTGCTTCTAGATGTTCTATAGTGATTTGGCTCAGAGGGGCATAGCATACGGTCAGCATATAATATGGTCGGATAACTATGCAACACAGTTCAAGAATGCGTGCATGTTCTACTAGTTATGTAGGATGCATCTCACTACAGGTGTTAAACATATGTGGAACTTTTGTGAGGCCAGGTATGGAAAGGGGGAGCATGATGGTGCAGGAGCATGTGTGAAAAGAGCATTAGCATGAGAAGAGTTAAAGTATAAAGACAGTGCAAAGTTGACAGATGCAAGTTCAATCATCGAGTGGTGTAATGCTTCGATGGGTCCAGGTAATGAAGGTACGTCTTCAATTCGTAGATTTTTTTGGTTGATGGATGATACTAACATTGCACCATATGAGGATTGTTGTACACTAACATGATCGAGTGAGCTACACTCTTTCCTTAGCTCAAATTTAGGTTCATGGAGTATCGATACATGTAAGATGGCATGCTTTTGTTCTTCATGTACAATGCAAGCCTGGAATGATTGTGAGTCAGGGGAGTGGGTTGACAAATGGTTGACAAGTTATCTTAGCCCACTTCACACATATCACCCTCTAACGACATTGGAACTAACACAGATGGAATCATCAGTCAACTTTGACCACGTATCAGATCTAGTTCAACCAGTTAATATATCTACTTGCTTAGTTTTTGAAATTCCATATTGTTATCTTACTTTGTATTGTATTCATAATGTTGACTAATTTCAAGTGATTTTCTACACATATCAATGTAGAGAATGTTTATGCAGTTATTGCAGATGAAGAAAACGAAGAGGGAACCGAATATTACTTGTGTCGTTGTGTTGAGGCCAAAAATAAATTGGAAGCCCTAGTTATAGATGGAGAAAACATTGAATACCCTACAGGCTCAGTTGTTGTTACTGGAACGTGGATTAGAAGGTACCCACATAAGAGTGTTAAACATTGGTTGTTTGAGGACTTTGACATGCATCGTAAGATTCTTCATTACTTGAACCTTGTTGTGGCATCCAATGTTCATTTGAGAAAATATGGGGGTAGACCTTTGAACAAGACCTTGTGGAAGTTCTGTGAGTTTGACCATGAGGCAATACTTGACACAATAAAGAGTAGAGCAGATCTGGGTGATTCATTAGATTAATTTGTAAGTATATGCACAATGGTTCATATTAATTTATAGTTGTATCCATGTTAATTTGTTTGATGCCAATGCTATCATGTCTTATTCTACTTTGTGTATCTGTAAGTAACCTGGTAAACATTGAATGGTGTCCCCTTGCAGATTTATGAACCATCCAAGAGAATCTCAGGCATAAAAGCAATGCAACATCCCTATTTTGATGATCTTGACAAATCTCAATTATGATTTTCAGCCATTACAAAAGTGTGTGCAAATCTTGGTGAGGGAATTTCAAGTTATTCATTTGAAGTTAACCTTATCATGAGCACTATAATGTAGAAATTATAGGAGCATCTCAAATTTCAAGATATTCTAGATTCATGAGAGGTGTTGTGTGCAATAGGTATCTTGGAACTCGCAGTGAAGATGTATGAGTAGGAGTGACTAAGTTGAGAGACTTCCATGCCTATTTGTAATTGCCTTCCATCTATTTTCATTTCATTTCCATTTTGGACATGAGTTATTTCTTTTTATTCTTTTACTTTGCCTATCTGTAACTAAACTAGTAAAAACTGATTGGTCTCTCCTTGCAGAAAATGCTGATTTTGGACCCATCGAAGGGAATCTCAGCCAAAAAAGAAATGCAACATCCTTATTTTGATGATCTTGACAAATCTCAATTTTGATTTCAAGCCATTATAAAAGAGCGTGTGAAGCTTTGTGAGGGAATCTCCAGTTTCTCATTTGAAGTTAACCTCTAAATGAGAACCTATGATGTAGACATTATAAGAGAATCTCGAATGTATGAGTGACATTGTAAAATATCTGTGAGGACAGAGTACCTAAGGCATTATAATGAGATTTACTTGTAATGACATTTATTGAAATAATGAAATTTGGTGTAGGGGCACCAAGGTTATTGAGCAAATTTGGTTCACGAAAATCTTTTAAGTTAGTTTTTTTGTTTTGAGTTTTGTCAATTGAATAAGGTCATAACACATCCACAATTGATTTATAATGTAATAAGTCATGTTAGTTACAAAAAGAATAGTTAGGCATGATTGGAAAGATGTAGAATAATTTGTAAAGGCTATTTAAAGCCTCTTGAAGGCTATTTAAGTCAATATTTGAATTTGTAGCCTTTTGAAGGAAAATATTTGAATATGGTTGTAAATGTACTATTAGTGAGATTAAGATTGTTAACCTTCAGATAGTAGCAGTATTTATGTTGATGAAATTTCCTTTAGATGCAAGGATTCAAAGCACATCAACCATGTGGTACAAAAGATTAAATCCCAGACAATATATAGCAATGAAAGAGTCTGAAAAGGTATAGAGAGCTACATTGGTGACTTAGGAGAAACTTTAGTGATCTAGAGTCAAGGTGGAGAAAACTCAAACAAATCAAATTTCAGTAAATCAACAACCTTTGTTATTTCATTTGGCCATCTTGGAACAACTACCAACAAAAAGGCTTCCAAACTCAACAATTTGGCTTAAATTTTAGAGAATGCCTCTCAAGGACCATCTCATCATCAATATAGCATCTACTCAAACCCCATACACCATTCCCAAGCCAGACATACAAGGTTTCTTTGCAATTTCTTGGAGATCCTTCAAACTGCCCTGCAAAAAGGCTACAAAATTAGCCCTATTTTACAAACTGCTCTTTAAACTTCTTCTAACCCCAAAATCTCTTGGAAAATCATCAAATAGGTCACAAAACTCCCAATTCCATAGGTTTTAGAAAAGCACTCAACCTCTAAGCCATAATTTCTTAAAACCCTCAATTTCCTAACAAATACCTAGGGTTTTTAGCATCTCACAACTCCAAGGCCTTCCAAACCTCACCAAAGCATCAAACAAGTTTTTTAGGGTCTACACACACATAATAAACCTTCACTTGGCCTTTAGAATCAATAGATCTCAAAAACATCACTTAGGTTCCTCCATTTCAAGCCAAAATCTCACATTCTCAGCCTAAAACAACATCACCAGCCCTATAAACTCCTTACCATTATTAAAAGAGTTAAGGAAACTTGAAAAAAATACATTGTAAACCTTTCCTCTGAGTCACAATTCACCACAGTAGGAGGAAGGGCTCCATCACAAAAATTAAAGTAAACTAAGACCCTATTGGTCTGTACAGGCTGAATAAAGAAAAATGGATTTTCCTTTCACTAAAACAACTAAAGGTGTATCAAAATAGATTGAAATATAGGTTAATACCTTCCACCATAGTTTTTCATGAATTTATATTCATAGGAGGCCTATACTGGGTCGTACACAGTGAAAAGAAACTGAAAAACTTAGAAAAATGTTGAAATTCCACAGTATTAGGCATTGTGAAGAGCGCCAATCTTCAAAAAAACTATTTATTGAACCCCCATTCAGGCTTGAATGATTTTTTTAATACATTTCAAATGAGAATCATCTCCCTTCAATTCCCATAACTACATTTGAACCACCAAACCCTTATTAAGCCTACAAATACTAGTATTTAACAATGGTTTTGCTTAATAAGCTTTATCATGCAAATTTATTATTCTAAAGGCCTAGGACCACTTAGATACCCTCATAACATGAATTTTAGACTCTTTCTCTGCACTCCCATCTACTTTTTACATAATTTTCCTTTACGGAAATATCAACAATTATTTAATTCAAGAGTGCTTTTGCACATTTGTCCACCCTAACCTACTAATTCCCAAAGTACATAAAAGATTGGTCTATTAGACCTTATTCAAGACAAAAATACCTCAACATACTAACATTTACCAATTTTCCTCCCAAATTAGCATCAAACGATCACAAATTGAGGGTGAGGTGTGCGTGCTCTTGCACCATCCAGCTTTCAAAAACAAAGTCAATTAGGCTGGGAGACATGTGGATTAGGCTAGCATTTGGTGGAAGAGGAAGAAAGATGACTGGAACTCTAGAGGCCCACCATACTAGATTTTGGTATTGAACCATGAGAGTAGAAGAGAGAGTTGATATCATGTATCAAAACATTAAGCATGCATTCTTCCAACGAACGAAGAAGGAGATGATTACTTTGCTTCATTTTCATTTGCATAAGCATATCAAGGCATGGGAACCAAGAAGACCAAGGATGTCCAATTTTATGTGGAGGTAATGGATGTGGTCCAAAATTTAGGAGGGGCAAGAAGGTCAACGTATGATCTTGATGAAATTGGGGAAGAACAACAAGAGAGGGAGAAGAAAAATAAAATCAATACAAAGTTTCAAGGATTTGTCAAGCGAGTAAGAGAGCTATGGGAGCAGCCTCATCTAAAAGATTTTGAACTAGAGTTTGATATGTACCATTTAGAGAGCTTGGTTTTCATGGAGTTCCTTTCAAAGCCTCTGCTTTTATTATTCTTATGGTAAACTGTTTGGTAGAGTTGGTGGAATTACCTTTCTTAGTAATCACTATTAGTGAGATTGAGATTGTTAACCTTGAGAGAGTAGGACTTGGGAAAAAGGAATTTGATATGGCTATTGCTTTCAAAGACTTCAAGCTGGATGTACTCCGCATTGACGCCATTCCTCAATATTCACTTGATGGCATCAAGGAATGGCTGAACTCCATAGTTATAAAGTATTATGAAATAAGAATGAACTTGTACTAGTAGCCAATTTTGAAGACTACTACTAATGATCCAAATAAATTTATTGAATATGTTGGTTAGGAATTTTTGAATATGGAAGCTAGTGATTTTGATTCTAAAAATTTGGGAGAGTCAGATCAAGGATATGAACCCTCTAATGTAGAAGAGGAATTAGAATCACTCTTCATGTTGTAGGTACCGAATTTAATACCAACTACAATGGCAACATTAAAATTCCCTAGCAATATTTATGTAAAGGAAATTTCCTTTAGATGCAAGGATTCAAAGCACATCAACCATGTGGTACAGATGATTAAATCCCAAAGACAATTTGTAGCAATGAAAGAGTCTGAAAAGGTAGAGAGATCTACATTGGTGACTCAGGAGAAACTTCAGCTTTCAAAAAAAAAAGCCAATTAGACTAGCAGATGTGTGGATCAGGCTGACATTTGGTGGAAGAGGAAGAAAGATGATATGAACTCTGGAGGCCCACCATACTAGATTTCGATATTCAACCATGAGAGAAGAAGAGAGAGTTGATATCATGTATCAAAACATTAAGCATGCATTCTTCTAGCCAGCAAATAAGGAGGTGATTACTTTCCTTCATTTTCATTTGCATAACCATATCAATGCGTGGGAACCAAGAAGACCAAGGATGTCGAGTTTTATGTGGAGGTAATGGATGTGGTCCAAACTTTAGGAGGGGAAAGAAGGTCAATGCATGATTGTTAACCATCAGAGAGTATGACTTGAGAAAAAGGCATTTGATATGGCTATTATTTTGAAAGACTTCAAGTGGGATGTACTCTGTATTGACGCCATTCCTCAATCTTCACTTGATGGCATGAAGGAATGGCTGAACTCCATGGATATAAAGTATTATGAAAACAGAATGAACTTGAAATGGTGGCCAATTTATTGAAGATGGTGGTTGGGAATTTTTGAATATGGAAGCTAATGATTCTGATTCTGATAATTCAGAAGAGTCAGAACAAGGATATATGAGTTCCCTCTAATGTAGAAGAGGAATCATAATCAGATTTCATGTAACCACCATCAAGAGTGTTACAAGCTAACAAGATGGAGGGAATTCTTATATAAGGATAATTTTCAATGTTGCAGGTACTGGCTTTAATACCAACTACAATGGAAACATTGAAATTCCCTAGAAGTATTTATGTTGAGGAAATTTCCTTTAGATGCAAGGGTTCAAAGCACATCAACCACATGTGGTACAAATGATTAAATCCCAGAGACAATATGTAGCAATGAAAGAGTATGAAAAGGCAGACAGAGAAACACTAGTGACTCAGGAGAAACTTCAACTTTCAAAAACAAAGTCAATTAGGCTGGAAGACGTGTGGATTAGGCCAAAATTTGGTGGAAGAGGAAGAAAGATGAGTTCCAACTTAGAAACTCAATTTCAGTCACCAAAAATGAGTTGAAACCCATGTGTGTAAAAGTGAGTTTTCTTTAAGAAAAATGGTGGTTTTGAAGAGTCAAATTGTGTTTTTGTGTAGGGCAGCATTATTTTATGATTGTTTGAGATTTTGTAGGGTATCAAAAACTTGTTTGAGTAATTTTTAGGTTGTGGTTAGCTTTGGAAGTATCATTTTCAATAAACCCCTAGGGTTTAGGCTACAATAGAGGGTTTTGTTGTTTACCCATTGTACAGTGGTATAACTGAGATCTAATTGTGTATTTTGAAGTTTTGACACCTTAGAATTACTGCCCCAAGAGTTGGTAAGGTTTGGATAAGTTTAAAGTATAGACCCTTTGTTCAACTGGATCAATCCCTTAAGGGTCCAAAGGGAAAAATGGCAGCAAACTTCAACATGAGGTTACTCAGACATCGTGATGCTTAGAAACTTCTCATATAATCCTATGGGATCACGTTGGGCCCCTCTAAAATAACCTCTCTCAGTTTTTGTTATCTCAAAGTGATTTTCTCATGGTGTCCAGTTTTCAGTTGATGGAAAAAGTGTCAAATGCAAGTAGTGGAAAGTTGCAAGGTGGTGCAAATTTTGTTCTACAACTCGTGTGACCAAAAAAAATCTTCCAATGTGTTTGAATAGGCATGTTTATGGTATGAATGGTCCTCTTTCACACCCAAACACTCAGAATTTCTCTGAGCTACGTTCAACCAGATCGATCCCTTAAAGGTCCAAAGGACAAAATGGCTACAAAATTCAGAATGAGGTTACTCGAACACCGTGATGCTTAGAAACTTTTCGTCTAGTCTTATGGGATTGTGTTGGGCCCCTATACAATAACCTCTCTCGGTTTTGGTTATCTCAAAGTGGTTTTCCCGTGGTGTCCAATTTTCAGTTGATGGAAAAAGTGTCAAATGGAAGCAGTGGAAAGTTGCAAAGTGGTGCAACTTTTGTTCTATAACTTGTGTGTGAAAATAGACTATTCCAATGCATCTAAATAGGTGTTTTTATGCTAGGCATGGTCCTCTTTCACACCCAAACACGCAGAATCGCTTCGAGCTACATTCAACTGTATCAATCCCTTAAAGGTCCAAAGGGAAAAATGGCTGCAAACTTTAGCATGAGGTTACTTAGACACTGTGACACTTAAAAAATTCTCATCTGGTCCTATGGGATCATGTTGGGCCCCTCTATAATAACCTCTCTCAGTTTTGGTTATTTCGGAGTGGTTTTCCCGTGGTGTCCAATTTTTAGTTGGTGAAAAAAGTGTCAAATGGAAGTAGTGGAAAGTTGCAAAGTGGTGCAACTTTCATTTTGCAACTCGTGTGACCAAATGGACTATTCCAACATGTCTGAATAGGCATTTTTACGCTAGGAACAATCCTCTTTTACACCCAAACACACAAAATCGCTCCGAGCTACATTCAACCAGATTGATCCCTTAAGGGTCTAAAGGCCAAAATGGCTGCAAACTTCAACATGAGGTTACTCAGACACCATAACACTTAGAAAATTGTCATCTAATCCCATGGGATCATGTTGGGCTCCTCTACAATAAACTCTATCAATTTTGGTTATCTCAGAGTGGTTTTCCCGTGGTGTCTAATTTTTAGTTGATGGAAAAAGTGTCAAATGGAAGTAGTGGAAAGTTGTAAAGTGGTGCAACTTTCATTCTGCAACTCATGTGACCAAATAGACTATTCCAACGCTTCTGAATAGGCATTTTTATGCTAGGAATGGTCCTCTTTTGCACCCAAACACGCGGAATCGCTCTGAGATACATTCAATTGGATTAATCCCTTAAGGGTCCAAAGGGAAAAATGGCTGCAAACTTCAGCATGAGGTTACTCGGATACCATGATGCTTAGAAAATTCTCATCTAATCCCATAGGATTGCGTTGGGCCGCTCTACAATAACCTCTCTCGGTTTTCATTCTCTGAGTGGTTTTTTCGTGGTGTCCAATTTTCAGTTGATGAAAAAAGTGTTAAATAGAAGCAGTGGAAAGTTGCAAAGTGGTGCAACTTTCATTCTACAACTCGTGTGACCAAATGGATTGTTCCAACATGTCTGAATAGGCATGTTCACACTAGGCATGGTCCTCTTTCTCACCCAAACATGCAGAATTGCTCTGAGCTACGTTCAACTAGATCGATCCCTTAAGGGTTTGAGTGTAGTATGTTGAAATAGGCCATTCCACCTATTGTTCAAGCTGTGTCTTAGTGATATGGGCCTGATGTAAGTAGGATAGGGAGTAGGAATAATAAAATAGCATTAAGAAGGGCATTGGAAGAGATTTCTAATGCTTCCCCTATTGAAAATTCAAAATTGAGGCCCCTTAAAAGCAAGGCTATAAGAGGTGAAAAAAAGAAATTGCTTGAAAATAAGTTAGAATAGGTTGGAAATAGGTTGAGATTGTGGAGTTTGATGTGTTCAAAAGGTCTGCAAGGACAAGGGAGGTCAAAAGTATATTATGGCATGACATGCCCTAGTTGGGAAAACAGGGGTTTTGAATGAAAAAGAGAGGTTTGAGGGAGTAAACGTGGGAAAAGTCAAGGGGAAACATAATTTGGTGGTCAATTAAGTTTGTGCAGGAAAAATGAAGAGTGTTGGAATAGGTTTTGAGGTTCAAGTTTGGGGGTTCAGTTCACCAGTTTGGCCAAAAATTTTTGGAGGGGGGTTTAGTTCGTTTTGGGTTTGTTGGTACAAAAACATGTAAAAACAAAATATATATCTATGCAACCTAGAAGAATGAATTAGGATTAGAATATCACATATCATCATATAAACAAAAAAACCACCATAAACTTGAATGTCATTTAAAATGACAAAATTGCGAAAAAAAAATGTGTTTATAACCTGCAAAAAAATGTGAATAAAATCACGCTGACTTTTGCGTGAAAAAAAACCATGAGACAATAGCTTGTTGCTTACTATTATGCTTTGATAGATTTTTTCCAAGCATCCATAGCTTGTTCAAAAGTAATTTTTTTAGACTTTTAGCCATAGCAGCAAGGCAGTGAATTGTTTGATAAAATGCTTTGGTAGACATGTATGAAAAATGTGGTAGCATAGACAAGGCAATGACCTGTTTGAAAAAATGCCTCAAAGAAATGTGGTTTCGTGGTGATGGAATGGCATGACGAATGCCATGACAAGAAAATTGTTACGGATTGTCATGGCATTCCATCACCATTGAGACCACATTTCTTTGAGGCTTTTTTTTCAAATAGTTCACTGCCTTGTCTATGCTATTGCTTATTATTATGCTTTGATAGATTTTTTCCAAGCATCCATAGCTTGTTTGGAAGCACCTATTTTAGGATTTTAGCCATAGTAGCAAGGAGGTGAACTATTTGATAAAATGCTTTGGTAAACATATATGAAAAATGTGGTAGCATAGACAAGGAGTGAACTATTTGAAAAAATTCCTCAAAGAAATGTGGTCTCATGGTGATGGAATGCCATGACAATCCATAACAATTTGCTTGTCATGGCATTCCATCACCATGAGACCACATTCTTTGAGCATTTAAAATAGTTCATTGCCTTGTCTATGCTATTGATTACTATTATGCTATGATAGATTTTTCCAAGAATCCATAGCTTGTTCGAAAGCACCTGCTTTAGGCTTTTAGCCATAGCAGCAAGGCAATGAACTATTTGATAAAAATGCTTTGATAGACATGTATGAAAAATGTGTTAGCATAGACAAGGCAATGAACTCTTTGAAAAAATGCCTCAAAGAAATGAGGTCTCATGGTGATGGAATTCCATGACAATCAAAAGCATTTTATTTTCATGGCATTCCATCACCATGAGATCACTTCGAGGCATTTTTTCAAAGAGTTCACTGTCTTGTCTATGATATTGCTTACTATTATGCTTTTGATAGATTTTTTCCAAGCATCCATAGCTTGTTTGAAAGCAATTGTTTTAGGCTTTCAACCATAGCAACAAGGAAGTGAACTATTTGAAAAAATGCTTTGGTAGACATGTATAAAAAATGTGGTAGTACAAGGCAGTGAATTGTTTGAAAAAATACCTCAAAAAATGTGGTCTCATAGAATGCCATGACAAGCAAATGCAATTGGTAGCTACTCCTAGTTATTAGTTATGCAATGTGAAGTAATTGCATAACTGCTTAGGTTGACTTTGTAAAAACTATATTGTAATTGAAATTTTGTCATCTATCAGCATCTAGTTATTAGTTATGCAATGTGAAGCAATTCTTTGAGTTTGAAAGATGTGCAATGCAATGTAATCAACAATATGAATATAAACTACAAAAATCTATTTTTACAATTTATTAGTTAAACTCATTATTTTATTTGCTCTCCATATCTCTATGCTATGGAAATGCCTTTAAATTTTTTTAAAAAAGTTTTTATCTCTTGTTCTACTTTTTTTTTTACCTTTTTTTTTAAATCTGATTTTTTTTCTGATTTTTTCTAGTATACACGCGAATAAGTCAAGCATGTACATGTATAAGGGAAGCACAAGTAGTCACAAACATGTATACCTTGAAGTATACACACAAATACATGGTATACACAACTTAATACAAAGTATATGCATGAATACAAGGTATACACATGAAAACGCGTAAGTCACAAAGTATACATTGGAACACATGTAAGTCACAAAGTATACATTGGAACACACGTAAGTCAAAAAGTATACACGTAAGTTGTAAAGTATACACTTGAATACACGTAACTCATTTCTATTGAACCATGAATTTATAACGCAAATATGGACACCATCAATAAAAAATATTTATATTAACCAAATAGCCATGTATGCATACATCAATATATGTCGATATAAGTATAAAATATAGTTACCAAATAGCCATATAGGCATACGAGAATGCCATATAGGCATACAATGTCAAATATATCCAATACAAAATATGTACAAAATTGCCATGTCTAGGAATACAACAAAGGGCTCTGGAATCAAAATTCATCTCTCTCCATGCTCTAGAAATAAATTCTTTCCCTTTGTCTGGCGATCTGATGGTGATAAGTTCGTCACTCATTTTTTTTGTGCTCAAGGAGTGCTCCTGCTGCTCCTCCTACAATTTAGCTCCTGGTGAAGTTTTAATTGTTACAATAAGAAGTAAAGACATTAATATATAGAAATTACCTTATAAAAAATGATATATTTAACAAAATAATCACTTACGACCATCTCATGATCACTCTCCACGATGGAAATATTTGCATGCCGATGCTCAAGTGTGCTCAAGCCCTATATAAACCATCCAAATAGGAATTAAACTAGACAAATCAATAATGGTTTCATTTTTCACTAGAACTAACATCTATAACAACAAATGTAAATTTAAATTTAGTAAGTTGCCTCATACCTCCCCTATCAGAGCCATCGAGGATTGTATAGCGAATGAAACACTGATATCCATTGCCCTTGTAACATTTGGAGGTGTTTCCACAACCAACATCTAAAAATAAAACAACAAATTATTCAATCACAAAAAAGTTACAATAGCGATCCACGTCATGACTTATAATGTATGAGATCTAATGAACAAAACTTTGAGTACAATTATTAAACTATATATTTCTAGTAGGCCTTGGCAGTTTGATAGGAAGACCAAGCATGATGGGGAGAAGAACACATACTCCATTGTGAAGGATGGGAAGACTTACAACCTTTCACCTCTCCTAGAAGATGACAAGGCAAAGCATGAAGGACCTAGTGTTTTGATGGTGGGTGAGAAGGAGTTCATGAAGACCTTGAAGGAAGGAGGAGGAAGAGGATTCTTCCTAATTATGAAGCCAAAAAGTGAAGCAGATCTGCCCACAAAGAAGAAGATGCACCAAAGGAATTCCAAGAGTTGTTGGAAAGGTACAAGGACATAACGGTGAATGAATTACCTAGTTCCCTACCTCCCATTAGGGATATAAGCCACCATATTGATCTGATTCTAGGGGCTAGATTTCCTAATAAGGTTGCATACAAGATGACACCTGCTCAAAATGAGGAGATTGCAAGACAAGTGCAAGAGTTGATAGATAAAGGGCTAGTGAGGAAGAGTTTGAGCCCATGTGTTGTTCCTACTATCCTAGCACCAAGGAAGGATGGGAATTGGAGGCTTTGCACTGATTCAAGAGCCATTAATAGGATCATAATCAGATATAGGTTCCTGATGCCAAGAATGGAGGACCTCATGGATTATCTATCAAGAGCATCTTAATTTTCCAAGATTGATCTAAAGAGCAGGTACCATCAGATAAGGATTAGAGAGGGGGATGAATGGAAGAAAAAATTTAAGACTAATGAAGGGCTCTATGAGTGGTTGGTGATGCCCTTTGGGTTATCAAATGCCCCTAGTACATTTATGCACCTTCAAAATGAGGTATTGAGACCTTTCATTGGAAAGTTTTTTGTAGTTTATTTAGATGAAATCTTTGTGTTTAGCAGGTCTAAAGAAGAACATTTGAAGCACCTTGACATGGTACTAAGGAGGTTACAAGAGGAGAAACTGTTGATCAACATGGAAAAGTGTGAATTCATGAAGGAAGAACTAGTCTACCTTGGTTTTGTCATCTCCAAGGGAAGTTTGAAGATGGATCCTTCAAAGGTGGATGCTATTCTTACTTGGCCAACACCAAAATCCATGGAAGATTTGAGAAGCTTCCATGGACTTGCAAGCTTTTATAGAAAGTTCATCAAGAACTTTAGCCAAATTTGTGCACCAATCTTGGACACCATCAAAGGTAAGTTTTCTTGGACCAATGAGGCTGATAAAGGGTGAATATCTGAAAATGAGAGTAGCACAATAGCCTATACTTGTGCTCCCTAATTTTGATAAATTTTTTACCATTGACTGTGCTACCAATCAAGCAATAGGGGTTGTTTTGAGCCAAAAAGGAAGACCAGTTGCATTTTTTAGTGAGAGGTTGAATGAAGAAAAGAGGAAGTATTCTTCCTATGATTTGGAATTGTATGCTATGGTCCAAGCCCTCAAAAAGTGGAGGCACTAGTTACCTAAAGAATTTTTTGTTTATACTGATAATCATGCCTTGAGTTTTTTGAATGCATAGTAAAAAATCAGTCATAGGCACATGAAGTGGGTAGAGTCTTTTCAAGCCTATACTTTCACAATAAAGCATAAGAAGGGCCAAGCAGATAAAGTGGCAGATGCTCTTAGTAGAAGGGAACTTTTAGTGCAAGAGATCCAACTCCAAAGCATGGGGGTTGAAGCATTAAAGGATATGTATCATAAAGATTCATATTTCAAGGAGGTATACAATGTTTGTGAGCAACATTTGAATTCTTTTCATGGTGAATTCTCTGAATTTTTATTATAGAATGGTTTCCTCTTCAAAGGAAGCCAATTGTGTGTTCATAAATTCTCAGTGAGGGAGAATATCATAAAGGAGAAACATAGTGGGAGTCTTGGAGGTCACTTTGGCCTTGATAAGACCTTGGAACAAGTTAGGAGATTTTATTATTGGCCAAAGTTGCAGGTGGATGTGAGAAGGTATGTGGAAGGCTGCACAATTTATCAAAGGGCAAAGGGAACTTCATAAAATGTAGGACTCTATCATCCACTGCCCATTCCCAATAGGCCTTAGGAGTGTGTAAGTATGGAATTTATCTTGGGGTTGCCTAGAAACTAAAGAGGTTTTGATAGTATCTTTGTGGTAGTTGATAGATTTAGTAAGATAGCACATTTTATTCCTTGCATATGCACAATTGATGCATCTCATATAGCAGGACTCTTATTTAAGGAGGTTGTTAGGATACATGGATTGCCTTTAAGCATTGTTTTTGATAGGGATTCTAAATTCATTGGTCACTTTTGGAGGACCTTGTGGAAGAAACTTGGCACAAATATGTCCTTTAGTTTAGCATACCATCCACAAACAGATGGACAAACTAAAGTGGTGAATAGATCATTGGGAAACCTCTTAATATGCCTTACCAAGGAGCATGGACAAGCTTGGGATCTGATTTTACCTCATGCTGAATTTGCATATAATGACTCCATGAATAGGAGCATTGGTAGAAGCCCTTTTGAAGTAGCCTATGGCATGCACCCTAGAGGGGTCTATGAACTAAGAGATCTACAAGGAGTTGCAATGAGAAGTGCTCAAGGTGAGGACTTTGTTGTTACAATCAGGAATATTCATCAACAAGTGAAGGAAACCCTTCAAAATAATGTTGAGAAGTATAAGGAAAAGGAAGATTTAAAGAAGAGGAATGTCCAATTCAAGGTTGGAGACTTGGTGATGGCACACTTGAAGAAGGAGAGACTTCCAAAAGAAAATTATACCAAACTCATGTTGAAGAAGATAGGACCTTCTAAGGTGGTTCACAAGTTTGGCCAAAATGCTTATGAAATAGAGCTACCTCTTGGGCTAGCAATCTCTCCTATCTTCAACATTTCTGACTTGTATCCTTTCAAAGCTTCTGTGAATGTAGGTGATGGAGTAGGTACAACAACAATGGAGGATGAAGATTGGGTGAAGGAACTACCCCCCAGCCAACCTATGACTCTTGAATGCATCCTAGACACCAAGGAGACAAAGAAGACTTGAAGGAAGGTTTACAAGGAATACTTGGTCAAATGGAAAGGTCTACCTAAAGAGGATGCAACATGGATGTCAGAAAATGATATTAAACAACATGGAACTATTGTAGAAGATTTGATGTCAAAGAGGAGTTGAGATCTTTTTCTTGCTTGGGAGTATGGTGCAGGAGCACCCACGGGTCTAAGGGACCTAGAATAATTTTCCATGTTTTGTTTCTTGGTTTATGGATGGAATAAGGTCTTATGGACCATTTCAATGATTTTTAGTAGGTCTTCTAGGTTTTTGGTTGAGTTTTTGGTCTTGGTGACCAACTTCTTTATACAACAAGATCTCCATCCTCCTTTGTAAGTCTAGTGCATCTTGGAAAAATAAGGAAAAAGGGTGCCTTGTTGTATATAGACACTTGAGGGGAGTCACCTTACTTTTTGAAAAGGTTTTAAATTCCTTTGACATATTTTGGAAGGCTCTTTGTGCTCAAGTTGGTAGAAGTTGCTCGCATTGCCTTAACTAGGCAATTAGAAGTCAAAGCATGAGATTAGTTGTTTTCCAAAGTCTCTCTTTTCAAAAGATAGTTGCAAGAAGTTGGAGGAAGTTTGTAAGACTTAAAATATGCCTCTCTTGGTTGAGGCAAGGTTGATGTTGATGTTTTGAAGAAGTTTCAATAAGAAGTTTGTTGTTTTTCCTGTGTTTTTCTAAAGAATTTGTTGATCACATACTTGGTACGGATTGTATGTTCACTTTCATGCTCCAAGCCCATAATGGTTTGATAGGTAATTGAATAAGCTTTCCTTTGGCATTGGAGTGGTGAGATTTCATTGAGTATCAAGGGATATATTCTAATTTCTCTATCGGGTGGTCTGAAAACCCTTAAAATCAGGGTTTTGGATGAAACATGTATATTTCTTCCATTCCCATGTAAAATTGCTAAATCTCAGTGGGATGGAAGATATAAGGATGTACTATCATGTCCTCAATGTTTTGGAGAATGGAAGGGTCATTGTTGGAAGTTGTGCATGAATTTTGGCTTGACATCTCTATGTGGCAAGCATAATTGACAAGCAAAAAAAATGAGTTTTTGCTTGATTTTGAAGAATCTATTTAAGAGGAAATTAGGAATAGTGGAAATAGGTGTGAAGAACCTATAGGAGTCTTATTTTTGGCTTTGGGGTGAAGGGGAGAGCCTAGATAGTCAAGACCTAGGTGTAGGTTTGTGAATTAGGCCTTTTGGAGCAACGGTAGAAAGGGCCATTGTGAGTGATGTTTTGACAGTCAAGAGGAAGGGTTTTGGAACCTTTTAGGGGTCCATATTAGGGGTATGAATCCATAGGTTTGGTTTCTTAACAGTCTTCCTTGTGTTTTTTATTCTGACTGTCCTACCAGGCAAGGGCTGCAAGCCTTAAGAGAGAGTGAGGTCTAAGTCACCATAGTGATGGGTGTTTGTTGAAACCTAAGTGCTAGAGGGTTGTTAAACCTTTTTTTGACTTAATGAGACATGATCCAAAATTTTTCAAGCTTTTTTGAGTGGTTTTATTTGTGAACGCTAGGTGTGTGGGTTGATCTCTTAAAGAATAGTGGAGTTTAGGACTCCTCATAAGAGTATTTGAGAGAAGCATTCAGTGGAGTGACTTTACCATTTGTGATTGTGAGATTTCCTTCCCTGCCACTCTGCATCATCTCTAAAGCTTATCCAAGCTATTTCAATGGTATTTGTGGTGGTGGCAGGAGTATTTAAGGTTTGTAAGTACCTTATGCAATAAACCCTCCTTTGTAGGGCTTGATTTGTGCATAAAATAGGGTTTTTTTGGAACAGTGATTTATGGAGCCTTTCTATCACTAAAAATGTTTGATTGTTCAGTTTTGTGACATGATGAATGAATTTTTTCAGTCCTTTGGTATTTTGGTGATAAACTATGAGCACTTTATTTGTAATTTAGGCCTAAATTAGTAACCCTTTCCAGCGAACAATTCAAGAATTTGGTAATTTATTTATGACAAGCTACTAAGAACTTTTGATATGTTATGATGTGTTAAAAAAGGCTCCAGAATGTACATTGGGAATGTGGATATACAAAGTGAATGGAAATTATTCACCCGATTAAGGGATATGTGACCTATAGGCAAAATGGTGGTAAGATTGTAAAAGTGTGTAATTCTATAAATAAAGAGATTTAAATGTTTATTATGGCATAAAACCATCAATGTAAAGATATCAATGGTGTGTGAATGGTCTGGTGAAGGCCTTGAGGCCAAACATGATGATTTTATATGTTGTAGCAATATGTCCTTAGGTGGAAATGGTAATTTGACTACATAAGAACTTATGAATTTGATAAATCAATATTATGTGGATATGAACTAGGTTTGTTTCAGTCAAAAACATGATGTGAGTAGTGTCTTGGAAGTCAGATGAAATGATTGAGGTGTAAATGGTTGATTGTAGTATCTTGGTCTTGAGGAACTATTTGGTAAAAGTGAAACTTTGGTGAGTTGTTTAAGGAACTGAAAGATTCAGAGCTCTTTATCAGGTTTTTGCTTTGAATTCAAATAAATTGATGATGACAAAGTGTGTTAGGATCTAATGGATATAGGTTGTAACATGAAAGATTGGTTTTTGGTTATTTTTCCTAGGTAAAGCAAATTGAGTGGAAGGGTGCCTTGGTGAATGATGAAAGAGTGGATTGTTTAGTGACTCTAATTAGGTTTCTTGTGCATGGATCGGTCATTTTTGTTAATAAATAAGATGTTTGAAGCTTGAGGATGATACGAAGAAGTATTGAAATGAGTTGGCTTGTTGTTTCCTTGTGGTTTTCAAATGAAACAATGTGATTTTTGATGAAAAGAGAAAGAAATTTTAGTTGCTTATTTAATTTGATCTTCTCCTTATTCAATTGGGTTAGATGTTGGTGCAGGAGCACCTAGGTCATCAAATAATTTTCAAATTTGCAAAAGGGATGAGTGTTCAAATTTGTATTGAGTCAATCACAAAAGGTCATGGAAAAATAATGTAAAGCATGTTAAAGGTCATATGAGGTCTTATTTGAATGTATTTAAGGTTATGGGTAAGTTCTAGGTGGTCAAAGTGGGAAAATGCAAACAATGCAATAATGTAATATTGTTAAAAGTTATTAAATTGACAAAAACAAGGAAATAAGACATATTAAGGGTTAAAAGGGGTAATTTAAACCGATGGAAAGACAATTATGGAAAAGGAAATATCTTTAAAAGGCATGTAAAGGCGAGAAAAAGCATAAGTTTGTGTTCTTGTAATTAGATTTTGAAATAAAAATTCCCTGTTTCTGAGTTTGCAGCATTACTCCATTGTTTTGTTTTCTTGTGTTGGTAATTTAGGAACCCCCAAAGTTAAATCATAGTGTGAATACATGTAAAGAGGAGTTATTTTCCAATTTCAAGAGTTGGATGGTTAGTTTTAGGAAACAAAATAATAAGAGGCAGTTTTCAGTGCCTGACAGAGTCCTTTTAAAAGCAAGTTTGAGAGTCCAATAGGGTTTTTCTTCACTACTCCACCAATGTAGGTCAAGTAAATTGGTGGAGTAGGTTAATGTTAGGTTTTTTTGCATGTTTTGATGATTGTAAGTGCAGGGAAAAGAAAGAATACCATGGTGGAGTTGTTGCTACACTGGAAAATAGAGGATTTTCCTACACAAAGTGATGCTACAATCATGGGTCATGAATAAATAAAGCTTGCAGAGGCTTGGAAATGACGTAGAAGGTCTTGGAAGACATAAAAAATCATGTTCCAGGTGGTGGCCAGAGAAATAGAGGTTTGCAAGAGTATTTTTCACAAAACCCTCCTTGATTTGTGCTTTTACACCCTATAAACGAGGGTTTATTGGATCAGAACATTTTCATGGTTCTCAATCCTTATAAATGGTGAAATATTGAGTTATAAGACATTCTTGAAGAATTTTTTGAGGTTTTGAGTGATTTGGAATGGTTTTGAAGGGGTCTCCTTTATAAAACAGACCTAATCTACTAGTCTTTCTTTAAAGGATAGTCTGAAATCTGATGATTTTCTTTATGTCAAATGTCTAAGAACTTTGATATGTTGTGATGTACTGGAAAGTGTTTCTAAATTTTCATTGAGTTTGTTAATAAGCTTTGAGATAGGAATGTAACTACCTAATTCAATGGTTGATAGACCTACTAGAGGAATATGATATTGTTTGATCAAAACAAGTTGTTTGTTTAAACAGTGGAAAGGATGATATTGAGTGCTTGGTTACTACACGGTTGAATCCTGATAGCAATATCATGCTTTGTTACTATCAAACTAATGATATGATTGATGTTACTAAATTTGGTTAAGTTGTATAATATAGGTTTGGTGACTTTGATGGTTGGATGGGTGAGTATTATGAAGCCTTTTGAGCAAATTGGTGATTAACCACAAGATGATAATCAAGATTCTATTGTAGCAGGAGTTTGTAACCTATAAATAGACTAATGCAATCAAAACATGGTGAGTACAGTGCTTGATAATGGACTAATAACAGTGAGGTATGGTTTAGTTGATTTGTTTCCTTGGTGAATAAATGAAAGGATGAATTGTTTAAGTGTCAATAATCAGGTTTATGTTGTTTTTATGGTGGCTGAGAATGATGTGAATCTAATTGATTAAGTAAAAGTTTTCTAATATGGTTTTTTCTTTGAATGAGTCAATTGGAATACTGATTAGTGGAATGATGAATGATGGCCTATGGAATGGATAAGAGAATTTGAGTGGATTTTGGTTGAATGAAAAGTAGATTTCTGATGAAATTATTTTTGATCTTCTCCTGATTCTATTTGGGATTAAAATCCCTTGAAGAAATGATGTTGATGGTGTTTGTTAGATGCTCTGCATTAGATGTACCCTGATGATTGAGTATTTTGATATGATGCTTTGCATCACTAACTGCCTTGTCTATGTTATTGCTTACTATTATGGTTTCATACATTTTTTCCAAGCATCCATAGTTTTTCGTGTTGGTGCACCTTTGTAAGCACATGCCTCCATGTGAAGTAATTGCATCATGCTACTTATGTTGCCTTTCTAAACAACTATATTATACAGTTGAAATTTTTTCATCTATCAACATCTAGTTATTAGTTATGGAATTTGAAGTAATGCTTTGAGTTTGAATGATGTGTAATGCAACGTAACCAACAATATGAATATAAACTACAAAAATCTATTAAGTATAATTCATTAGTTAAGTTCTCTTTATTCTATTACCTCTCTATACATTTGAGTAAATCCACTGGCACTAGGAGGTGTTTGCTTGAAACCTCCAATATTAGCTTGTTCAACATCCAAAATCACATATTAAAATACCATTCATAAAATAATGCTATTAACATGTAATAAATTTATATTTTTTTACTAGTTACATACCCCACTAATAGGTGTACTGCAGAAATAAGTAGGTGGAGGACCATTGTATCTAGTCTCAACACTCTGACCTTGCAATTTTATTAAAATAATAAAACTAAATTAGTTAATCTTGCATTTCAGAATCAAAATTTAGTAAATTAAATTCAATGAACATGTTGAATTTTACCTGACTATCAATGCCATATGCATGATGAAAAATGTCAGTCATCCTCTCCATCCCTGTAGCAGCATACGGATCCTACGTAGCAGCATACGGATCTTGTGTAGTAGCCTCCTGAGTGCCAGTGGGGTCATATGAACAAGTCACCCCATAAGATTGACACACATGGGTTCGAAGGCCACCACCCGAAGACTCCCCTGGATGACACTATACAATAGGGCTAGTATGATGGATGACACTCTAAGTCAAAGTGTTGATCGCCTACAATGTCTCTACGTCAGCACTCTCCTTCACAATGACATGCATAAAAATGTGCTCATGAGGCGGCCTAGCGAGAGGTCGTCTCCCTTGTCATGCAGGATCCGGCTGTGCTCCGGGCCTATCCTGAGCTGACCCCCACCTCTCCCCTGGAACTCCCTCATATCAAAATAATTTTGGATTTGGTTCAATACGAGCTCCCTCCTATCAAAATAATTTTGGATTTGGTTCAATACAAGCTCCCTCATATCAAAATAATTGTTGCACGGTCGGTAATCAAAGACCAAGTACCACCTATCATAAAAACGGTTCCTAATCTCTTGGTGGTGGAACCAATGAATAGGACACCTCTTCACATTGAGGCTAATATTTTGATTTGTTCTAGGGTCAGTGAATAAAGAACACAAATCACCTTTAGTAATTTTTAAATCTTTTACTTGTTTATATGATAGTTTATCTGCATAATATGCCCTAGCTACCTGCCTCCTATCTTACCATCCCATTATTTGTTGGGTTATTGAATCTACATTTTTTAACATCTCTTTCATTGAATTTTCTAGGTTCATTCTTTCAATGGTTGAATCATTTGGATCACTCAACCTACTGATAAGATCCTCAATTTGTTTTTTGTTGTACTCAATTTCACTCCTCAAATTTTGTTGAGTGCTAGGAGGGTGTTGAGTCATTGGTGGGGGAGGTTGATTTTTTTGAGGATTTTGAGGATTTGCAGGATCATTTGCATCTCCTACAATTGTTTTAAAAAAAATCAAATCTAACCTAAAACAAACAAAATCAACTTGAAACTAAGAAATTCAAAACAAATAGCAAACAATACTTACCTCTCGCACCTCTTCATCGTCATGGCACCATCTTTGCAAAAAAAAAGCAATAGTTGTTGATGAATTTTGTAGAATTCCTCCTCCTAGAATGCGAGCACGAAAATGAGGGTTTTTGGCCACGGGCAGAGTAGAAAAACTGACAACAGAAAATGAATCACTTTCACTTTTTTTTTTGCTTTTAAAATGCCATAACGCGAGCACGTTATAGCATTATAATGCACTCACTTTATGTCATTTTAAAAAAAAATGGAATTGGCCACAAAAGTGTAACCCAACTTCATGCACCCGCCTAGACACCTTGCATAAATAAAGCATCTCCATCTATTCTTTAGCTCTTTTGGCCTATTATTCATTGCATCACCATTCATCCTTCATTTGTGTCCTTATCATGGCTTGTCACTATAAGGTATCATGAACTCTTTAGCACTACTTGGAATATTCCCAAGGTCAGTCTATCCTGCCTTTATCAAAGTAGGCTAACATATCACATTGGGGGCATTTTGTTATGTGTCACAATCGGGTTCTTGTATATCTTGAGGTCATGGGAAATCTTATCAAAAAACACCAAAAACATTCATAAAATCTTATCCAGAAAATCCAAAAACATTTGCAAAATCTTGTACAATGAAAATCCAAAAACATTCAGAAAATTGTAAAGGAAAAATCCAAAACATCCAGAAAACATCAAAAACCCTAAAAAGGTCAAACATCAAAAAACCAAAAAGCAATGTCCTCTTGTTGAACTACGTTGTCTCTGAGCTTGAATGTAGGCAAGGCCATCATTGATGTTCCCCTGAGACACCCTAGGTCAATCCTTTAGTAGTTCATTGTAATTAGTTGTTGTCTCTCATTTGTTCATATATTTGTCTTGTAAATGGGTCAAGTCAGTTGAAATACATGGTCTTTACATGTATAACATAGGCAAGGCTAATATTTGATCAACCCTTGAGGCCCCTAGGATAGGTTCTTGGTCGAAAATCTCCCAAAAATCCCAAAACATCCAAATAATTCTCTAAAAATCCCAAAACATCCAAATATTTAGAAAACACAAAAACATTTGAAAATGGAAAAACCAAAAATAATAGAAAACATTCCAAAAACCCTAAAAAACCTCAAATACTTAGAAAACCCTAAACAACCTCAAAAAAATATGAAAATCCTAAACATTCACATAAACTTTCAAAAAGACCAAAAAAAATAGCCTCAAAACATTTCAAAAATCCAAAAACATTCAAATATTCTAGAAAATACAAAAACCCATCCATTCCATCTCGCTTTCACCTACAATAAACTTTCACCCATAATAAATGATCGTCACCTTCACCCCTTGATGAAACAAGTAGAAAGCAAACATAGCAAGTTGTAAAGTGTGAACCTAAAAGTCAAAATCTAAAGTCTAAATCATAGGTAAATGTGTCAGTGAAGTTTATGGCAACAACTCATCTTAGCATCATCATCCCAACATCAAACAACCCTTTGATCAACATGTCCTAAGATGTATCCTTCCTGTGATGGACATCAGTATCAAATATCATTTTAAGCTAAACTTAAACTAGTTAGGAACTATAGATAACACTGACTATTTTTCTTTGATATTTTCTTATGATTTATCTTAATGATCCATTTCGAGGACCTCTTGATGATGTCTAAAAAAACTATTTAGAGAGAAAGGAATGGGGCATTGATCATTATTTTTCGTTTGTTGTGCTTGTGGATACTATTGTAAAATAATCTTGGCGCATACTTTCTTAGTTGTGTGTAGGAAGGTCATTTGGGGTATGTTGTTGACTATTGTGTATGCTTTGGTCCAATATATTTTAAACATCTAACTTACATTCCAATGACGTTTCTGTATGTCAAGATGTCAACAAGAACTATCTTATCTACTTGTCGAGTCCAAGTCCATTACACTAGATATAATGTCATCCTGGTTATCAATACCTTGATGCATCATATCTATGTGTTATATCAAACAATAAGGAATGATGAAAAATCCTAATCCTGAAGTGTAAGCACCCATCCTGTATTTTGCATCATCTCGTCACCAACTCTAATAAAGTGTCAATGGATCAAGGACTTGTTGGATCTTTTGAAGCAGACATCATCAACAACGGTTAGTCATTCTTTATTCTTTTATCTTCTCTCTGCGCTAACCTGGTATCATGACACTCAACCAAAAACATCATCAATGAATCCACCTTGCATCCACAAACCATTAGCATACATGCATTTCATAATCATCTCATAGTCAAAACACCCATCAGCATAATCATACATCTCATAATCATAGCATAATCAATTGCATATCACATCATACATTTTGCATTACCATTTAAGTTGTGATGAATAATATAGATTTGTTATTCGAAGCATCTTAAATCCTTGCATATCATAATCATTTGTATCCATACATCCATATGCATACATAATCATCAAAACATGCATACAAAATATACAAAAAAGAATAAATACATCCACATCATTTGCATCCATAAAATTTTCATATCATATCATTCATTCATATCATATCATGAAAAGATAATGAAAAAGAATATAACATTGCATCCATCCGTATCATGTCATTATATCACATAGGCATAAAAATAAAATGCATCCATACATGATCATATATAAGCATCCATACATCATCCATACATGAAATAAAGAGAACACATCATAGCATGAATCATTCGTATCCATATCATATATATATATATCAAAAAATGTGTCATGGTACAAACTCTAGATTAGTGTATGTACACTAATGATAAGTACAATATCCACGAGGCTATCAAAAAGGATCCCATGAATGTATATTAGTATAAAGAATGGGAAAATATCAAAAAGTGTTTGTACATCGAAAAGCTAGCCTTGGTGGCTGCTACCCTCTCTAGCTTGCCTCTCAGGTTGATCCTCTACATGGGGATGCGCATCGCTGCATTGCAAAAAATTTGGCTAACAAAGAGCCACTAGAACATCCTTGTGGTATTGTTTCTTGTAGTAAGCAGCCTATGTGATAGCCTCTCTATACAACCTCATAGAAATAGTCCAACCATGTGTGGCTGCTACCATGACCTTGATCTGTTGTTGCCTTGCCACCTCTTGATCTCTCTCTCTAGTGATAGCCTGTACTCTTTGCAAAACCACATCCCTCTCAACTATCATTGTGATCACCTATTGTTGGGCCTGGTCCAGCTCACCAATCAAAGCCTGCACCTACTACTACAGCTATTGTATTTTTGCATCCCATGCATCTGGTGGTGGTACTAGCTACTGCTATACTACTAGAGGTTGCTAAGGAGATTGTTGCTATACAACTGAAATAGCCCCTGGAACCTATCCATCATGGCCATCCTGGTCGCCCTGTCCCCTACCCCTAGCACCTCTACCTCACGATCTCCCTCTGGGAGGAGCACTTGCTAGATCTGTAAGTCACCTTGGAGGGATGAACCATGCATCATAAGCTAGAGTGGTCTATGCAATGGGCTTACCCTGATCATATGCCCAAGGCTGGGCAACCAACTGTCTAAAGTTGTCAACAACCTTTGGAGCCAGAATTGTCGGTCCTCAGGTGGGAACATCTCTAGCTGATCTAGTAAAAATAGCCCTATAGGCATCATCGGGCATGTCTTGTACATCACCAAATTGTCTAGCTACCCTGTCAGGAAGGTACTGCTCAATCATGGTGTGCTCTCGACCCTGTATGTAATGGGTTTGTCTAGTGAAGTAAAGTTGTTGTACATCATTGAACCATGTTGACATCTGATGCCATGGGCGTCAGTGGAAAGCTATCATATCATCTATCACCCATCACTAGTACGGAAGCCCAATCTATCCAGTGTACTTGAGTGTGATGGCACCTCAATATCTCCATACAATAGGATCATTTGGCTCCACGTCTTCCATCTGTACAATGGGTTGAAGAATGAAAATGTGCTCCCATGACCATATGTGAAGAAGAGTAACACCTACACCGATGGCTCTCCCATTGTAGTAAACAAAATCATGCAAATCATGATATAGGGAGGCCAATATCACGAGCACCCACACAAAAATATTCCTCCTGTACAACATTTGTTGCCATGCCAAACTCCATCTAGGACTAAAAAATCGGTTGCATCTTTTCAGAGCCACCAAACCTAAAATGATGGCTGCAATGATCAATCTAAAGGTCAACACGTGACCTTAGTATGTCTCCAAATCAATCTATGATGTGACCAATGCAATCTGGTCCATCTTCATCACCTTTAGACATGCATCAAATCCAACATCGTGATTGTAAATCACGTAGTCTCTAATAGGAAGACACAATATCCTACACACGTCCTCCAAAGTCATTGTGACCTCCTCGGTCGAAAGGTGAAAGGATGAGGTCTCACTATGCCATCGCTCACACAGAGCTGTCATCATATCCAAATGAGTCCTAACGATAGGTGCGTATGCGATGTACCATAATCTGATCTCTCCCAAGTGCTCTTGGCGTAACTCTGAAAGATCACCCAATCTCTCGAGTATTGTCAGCCTATACTCCCTTGACATCATTAATGTTGGGAAGACCTCCTGCACCCATGAAGTGCATGACATCAGGAAATCATCAAAATTTGAAGTTATTTGGAATTTTTGGCTCATAAATCACAATAGCATCGCTATATTCAAAATTCAAATAGAAACGCTCGATGCATTTCAAATTTCAAATTGAAAGATGTGTTTCCAGACAAGCTATCATCATGATTTAGACTTTGGCATGACCTAACCCTAACTTTTAAATCAACAAGTACGTCACTAGATAAGCTTGCATTGCTATTTAAAATTTGAACCCTAATTTCAAATTGAAAGAAGCATCACCATAGACGTATGCATTGCTATATATCATTTGGGCATCGTCATTTAAGTTTGGACATCGCTATATAGAGACACCACCAGAATTCAAATTCCAACGCCTAATAAATGCATCAAAAATTCAAAATTCAAATTATGTTTCAAATCACATATCGGTGGTCCTGCACTTGGAAGCCATTGGAACTTACAAACTCGATTAGAGATGTGTCGAGGAAGCTTTCGTCAAAGGTATAGAGCTCAAATTGCAAGAATTTCTTGTGTGAATGCACAAATGAATTGAAAATGACCCCTCTTGACCTATTTAAGCTAGAAAATTAGGGGTTCTTGCCCTAATTTAACCTTAATGATGGGGTTTATTATCATTTTCACCAATTTTTCCAATATGGACCTAATTTTGCATCATTTTTTGCATTTTTGGCATTATTCTTGCATCCCAGAACCTTTCTGAACCCTTGGGTTAGCTTTTGAACCTTTGTCGAGAAATCAACCCAAAATTCAAAATTTTCACCTAATTTCTTGAGGGGGTAGGGAGTTAGTTTTATCCTTCCATTGTGTGATCTAAAAAATTAGAAATTTTTTATTTTTTGATTTAGGCAGCATTTTTAATCTGAAAAGTGTTATTCTTTGAAATGAAGTAGTAGGTACCTTGCTTCAAAGAGAGGCAAAATGTAGACACTAAAAAATGTCCTAATTGATGCCATACATTCAAATCAGATTTATTATCATCATTTCCTCTTTATCCATTCTCTTTTCACTTAATTAATTTAATTTTCCTAGCTAATTAATTACTTGCATCATTTTCATTTATTTGGCCTAATTAATTAAATTAGGTTAATTCATCTTCTTTCACACTCACTTCATCTCATTAAATTAAATAAATCAAAATATTTAATTTAATCTCCTAAGTCATCTTATTTAATTAAATAACCCTAAGTTATTTAATTAAATATCATTTCACCCCTCCCCTATTTATTAAATCATCTAATTTAATAATTATCTCCTAATTCCTCTAATCCTCTAATTGCATAAATTAAACCTTGTTTAATTAGTAATTAAACTAATTTTCCTCTAATCAAAGGAAATATTTCGATGGAATATTCTTTATCTTGTTTTGCACAATTAAAACTTTGTTTTAATTTGTAAATTAACCTTTTTCCTTACCCAAAAGGAATATTCCCTCTCCTCCAATCAACTCACTTGACTTCTTGGACAAGCTAACCCTTTAACCTCTTTAGCAAGTTACCTTTGACCTGTGTGAGCAAGTCAAAAGTGTGTTTGTTTGAGGCAAGTGTGAGTCCTTGATTAACTTTCATCATGCATTCTCATTCATTGATGAGAATCCATGATCCATGCCTCTCACCCCCTTCATCTTGAGCTGTTGATTAAGCTTTTTTTAATCTCAACTATTCATTCCTCATTTGTTCTCCTATAAATAGGTCACTATTTGGAGACAAATAGATCCATCTTTTATTACAAAGTCATGTTGTTGAATTTACTCACATACACACTCATCTTTTACTCACTTTTTAGCTTTTTTTAGTTCATTTTCATTGCATAATAGCTTAGAGCATCCATCTTAGTTTGTAAATAAATTAGGGATTTCATCTTTTAGCATAATATTAGCTTAGATTAGCTTAGCAATTGCATAATTAGATCATTTATAACCTAAAATCATGGTAACTTAGCTTGCATCATGTTCATTTTACCATAATTTAGGTTTTTACACATCAAACACCATGGTTTCATTGATTCTCTTCCATAGAATTGACTGAAACAAGCTCACTAATCATGGGATTGGGAAAGGGTCATTGTTCCACATTGACACGACACCAATTTCACAACAAGATAAGTTTTAGATAGATTAGAATAGATTTTTTGAAATATTTCATAATTTAGTATGTTAGGTTTTGATGAAATGTTTAATTTTAATTCTATTTGATTGATCTTGTTGAGATTCAAGTATTGGTAGCTCCGTTATGCTTTGATTCTTCATGGATCAAGCGTAATTCGGCCCATACCAGTATTTTCGCATCGACGGGGAGAAAAGACATATGTGTAGTAGCAAGCTTAAATTGGATGGTTGACCCTACTTGCCAAGTAAAAATTCCATAATGTTTATCTATTTGAATGTTTCTTTCAAACATCAAGGCATATTTTATTATAAATTAAATTAGAAAAAAAATAATTATATAAAATGTTTGATGATCTCTTTGAAATCTCCTCTTTCATATGATATGGTCTTCCTAAAATTTTGATTGTATTTTACAAAAAATAGCTAAATGCAATGATACAATTATAAAATTTAAGTCTTGAATTATGATAGATTGACTACTAACTTTGTTTTCTAATGTTGATCCACTAGTTCCAGTTTAGTCTTAGTTCCATTTCAGTGTTGTTAAAAGTGAACCCCCATAAACTATTTACTTTCACTATTTCTCTTTAAAATTGTAGAATTATGTATTTGACAAATAATAATGTAATACATTATTGTTTTTTGATTGTAAATGTGTGTAATATTTTAATATAGCTAACAATAGGAGACATCTAGAGGTAGCTTAAAATATTAATGAGTATTTCATAGCATAAATTTTTTTATGGGAAGGTATAAAAGATGTCTCCATCTGAGCTATTCTTAAACATATATCAATACCACTTTTGGATATGGATGAAGTGTAAATTACTATTAATCATTTGATCATTGAACCAAATGATATTTAAGTAGAGTGCTCTATCTCAAGTATTTAACGTAAAAGGTTTTAACCAAATAATTCATCTTTTTTTTTTAAATTTTAAAACATTAAAAATATAAGTGAACATAAGATTTGATACATAATTTATAATACCCAATATCATATGAAATGCTATAAATCTAATAGAAAAATATCTAGACCTTTTACATGCTAAATAGAGCATCACCTCAACAATAAAACCTTAGATGAAAAATAAAAGAAACATTAGCTTTTGAACATTTCTAGAGAAAGAAGACATCTTAAAATTTAGTATGTCATCTTGAGTTATTATTTTCTATTGGGCATGTGTCCTAATTTTTTTGACATGAATGTTTAGATCTTACTCATTCATGATGTATAAACTATAGTATATTAGATAAATGGCAAAACAAGTAGGTTGAGGAATTTTGTGAGCCTTTTGCTAGCACTCTAAATTTCTTGGGTTTCATCAAATCCATCTCCATGTTATATTATAAATTTATACAACTACTAAGATAGAAGTCTAAAATAGTAACAACAAATACTAAGTATCTAGATAGGATAAATATGTAAACCACATTAAAAAATATAGAACATGACAATAAAATAAAAAATCTTATTATAAGTATTATATTAAAATTTTTAAAGTAGAATATTTTGGTTGGTTAGGTTATTAAGATTTATTTTTATAGTTTTTTAGTCATTATGGACCTATATTTTGAGTAATGGTTCACTTGAATCCATCTCTTATGACTACAAATGACCCACTTAGCTCTCATTGCATTTGGGTTATGTTTAGAGGGGTGAAGCATTAAGATTTTCCAAGAGGTCACTCATCCTAGTACTGTACTATAACTCATGCATTATTAACTATGGAGTTTCTTGCAAGATTGAGCCTATTCAACTTGCTATTCTATTTGCAAAACTTTTTCCAAGTGTTATGCATTATAAAACATTAATTGTAGAGCTCCTTTAACTCATCCATTGAAAATGAGGTATTTTCCATAGTATGTTAAGTTAAACATTTTACCATGATTCAACTATATATTTTTTAATCAAACTCATTAAACCTTATTTCGTAAGTAGTAGTTTATACAAAATCATCTCTCACGAGTATAAATGATCAACTTAGCACTCATTACATATAGATGATACTCACAAGGGAGAAGCATTGAGACTGCCCAAAAGATCACACATCCCACTCCTACTCACTTAAGTACACTTAACTATTATACTATTATTTATCTAAAATAAATTATATATAAGAAACATATGATTGAAAAATAACAATATACCACAATAATATATTATTACTATTTTCACTAATTTACAATTTAAACATATTTAATCTTTATAATAATTGATTGATAAAAGATGAACAGCCAATTAATCAACTTAAAACTTGAATATTCATATGTACCAAAAATTAAGAATAATCAATAAAATTGAAAAAAAGAAACTTTAGAGAATGTCCAAAACATTTACATTTACAATAATAAAGAAGAAAGAAAAAGAAAATCAATCAAATAAAACAAAAGACAAGAATAACAATTCCATAATCTATTGTGTAAAACCAAATACTAATAATCCATGAAGACTTACCAATCCCCTGAACTTTCCTTCAGTTTCAACAGAAGATATATGACTGCATTTCTTTCCCTTACATCTTACAAGCTGCACATAGAGATATGGAGTAGAATGCAGACTATAAACATCTCCATGCGCAGCTTGCAAGGTGCAAAGAATGAATGCACATTTTTCCTGCTCTGTGAAATCCCCTCAAAATGTTGAAATCTGACTGAAGAGAGATTTACTACTGAAATCTGAAATGTGGGTAATTATGAATCACAATAAAATGAATCGACAGATGAAGCAGGCTATATATAGTTGCTGAACGATTTCTGAATTCGATTGTGTGATTTTTTTGCATCAATATTTCAGATCACACTCCATGATCCATCATAAAGATGAGAAAAGAGCACAAGGATGAAATCAAGCGTAGAAAAATGGATAGAAATCAAGCGTAGAGAAATGGGTATTCAGAGGTGAAGATTGAAGTCCAGATAAAGCTGTTTGGACGCGCTTTCAAAGAGAGGTGGGCATTCATGGCTGAAGATGAAGCATGTTTTTTACGTTTGTTTTGTCGTACTCCTGCGGCTCTTAAAACAGTAGGCTACAGAAATGGGTTGGCAGTTTCTAGGTCATACAATGGATGCGCCAGAGACGCCCATAGAATTCACGTTTCAGTATCTCCATATGCTTGACAGCTTGCCCCGTACGTCACTTCTTCACATGTTCAAATAGGCTTCTTGCTCAAATTTTAGATTCAAATTTTGTCCTATTGTGCTTCTAGAAACAAAATTAGGGTAGTGGAATGAAAGGAAAATATATTATATTTAATAGTTTCTTAAAAAAGAGTTTATTTGTATGTAGATGGAAAGAATTTAAAGGTGGATATTGAAAGAAATAGTTGTGTTTATGATTCTTAAGAATGTGGATTTTGTGTTTTCTTGTCGTGTCATCTTTTTGTAATAATAAGTATGTCAACTTTAATAAATTCTTGTTATAAAGTTTTAAGTGTATCTTAGAATTGTTAATGATATTGGTAAATATTGATGTAAACAAGTATGCACCTATGATGTATGGTGTCAAATCATATATTATTAAATATATCACATATTCACCTTTAATATTTGGTCATGATATTATAAGGTATATTGAAACAACTTTTTAAAATAATAATAATTGCAAAAGGATTAGTAAGTATTTGCATAAATTTTTAGCAAGGACATTACGGTGGCATGAAAGCTAATTTTCCTTCTAGTCTACATTATTTTCAAGGATAATCATTATAGTATAGGAATTTTATGCATTTCAATTTTATAGCAACCAAGAACTACAGGAAGGAGAACAAAAAGTAGAATTACTCCATAGGAGGGTCAAGACAAAAAACTATAGTAGACAAGAGAAAGCCTCTATTGTAGGCAAGAGTTTTAGAGGTTCAAGTGGAGAGAAATATTGATGTAATGTTGGACATGTTGCACAAAATAGATAATAATATGAATGTACTCATAATAAATATTGGAGAAAGTAGCTCTTCAGAGGCCAAGAACTATAATGTTTCTCCCACCAACACACAGAGGACCATCTTCATATCATTTATAAGACGTTTCCAACCTGTCGTTATTATTAGGGAGGAAGATTCACTAGAGGTTATAGCCCAGAATTCAATCATTGATGTTATCATAACTTGCTATGTTGAATGGTAAACACTACCAAAGGAAATTCAAGCTGAGAAATCCCTTAATTTTTTTCTATAAATCTAAAGAAATCTAGCAAGAATATCCATAAACATGAATTGAGATAGTAAAATCCATATAATGATGAACAACACATCTTGGAGAAGTTGGCATTGTCCCCCTACAATGGGTCCAACATATGTAATACTTGTGCATGGGTTTAGAATCTAGACACATACCTAACTCTCAAGCCTATGATAGAGGGTGAGGCTATTAAGTATGCAACCTTCCATCTAGAAGGGAATACACATGAATAGAGGTACCATGGATTGATCACTAAGGGCCATTGCTTTGCCAATAATACAATGAATTCTACAAGTTATTGACTAAAAAATTTGATAGGAAGGACTCGTAGCTACACTTCAAGCAACTAGCTCAGCTCAATTGGTGTGTATTAGTGGAGATCTATAAGATAGAATTTTAGAATTTTACCATCATGGTACCAAATATCTTAGAGAGAAGGCTAACCATGCCTTTCATAGAAGGATTGATAAAATATCTCAAAGGATTGGTCAAGGCCTTGGAACCACCTTACATGTAGTAAGCATTCAAGAGGTCCCTGACACTCGAGACCATTAGACCAAGAAATAGGTTTCAAAAAATGCTTTCCTTCCTAGGAAGACTCTCCATAAGAAGATATAGCAAGCTAAGGGTTACCCAGTAAGGCAAGACATAGAGGTAAAGAATAAATTGAGAATGAAGAAGCTATGCTTAGATCTTGCAAGGAGCCTTGGTCACCCAAACATAGTTTTTTGAAAAAGGGTTAGTTGTTTTGAAAACCATGGCCTTAACTTTACTCACTTGTCTACTTGCAAAATATTAGATCATAAAATGAAATCAATATATCAAGACAATGTTGTAATCTTCTAGGAATATATTACATGATAATAATTTCATTTATAAATAAATTATAGTGATGACTATATCATAAAGAACACAATCATCATTTATGTCCCCTTATATTGTTATGGTCTCTTCTAGTTCATCTATATAGAGATCAAATAAAGAAGATGAAAGTTGACAATCCTACTTAAGACTAGAATGGTGATATTAACAACCTCTAAAAACCCAATAGATGTTTGGACCTATCTAACCATCCTTTTATAAATAATTATGACAAGAACAACCAATATTTTCAAATTTGTAAGTTTCAAAGCCACAAGACAAGAAGCACTTTAGGAAAACTCTCAAATACATTTCAAAAAAATAAAATAGTAAACCTTATATAAATGATCTCTAGCTTCTTCATTTTTTTAGTAAATTTCAATCTCTATCCAAATAATTTGAGTTATGACTTCAATGGATGAGATACAAGGCTTGGACTACCACAATAACACCACCAACATAACATGATTAATAACACCACCTTATGTGAAATTATAACAACAATAAATAAATCATAACATCACCATAAGATAACAACAAAGAGGGACAAAACAACATAAAAGGCATCACATAACTCAATATTTATGTGGAGAAACCCTTGTAGGAAAAATCCACCATGAAGAGAGGCTAAGTATACACTATCATCAAATAAGTGAGATTACAATACATTCACTTTTATTCTCCTCTTTTCCTCCAACATGATAGCACCTGTGTACATGAGAACAACCTCTTTACACCTCAACCCGTCCTTATTCCTGTGAAGTAACACTACATTCAACTACCCCTCTTAATTTATACATCCAAGGAGATAATTTTATATACTTGTGAAGAGGTCTTAAGCACCAAACATGGTTCCCAAAGATGATTCTTTATTTAAATGTACCAACCCTTGGAATACGAAACAATGTCAGTTTTGGCTCTAATACTTTCCCTCCAACTTAGAAGCCCAAACTTGGAAATGAAACATTGTATTGAATGCCACAAAAGATAGAATATCGAGAGACATGGTTCCTCTTTCCAAGCACCCACTTGGAGAATCCCAATAGTCACTCATTTATCCACTTCACTTGTATTTTACCATCTCATTCTAGGTGTCCACATGTGGGTAAATAATATTAAATATTCATGTGGACATAAGTCACCTTTACCATTGCTAATGCAACCCATCACCATTTTTGAATGTATTACAATGGTGAGAATAAATATTATAAAATATTTTCCCAATACACCCTAAGTTCCTAGGAACACTTTCTAAGGATGTTTGAACCATGCAATATGACATATACGATTTACAAGGTAGATGGTAACTTAATCCTAACATTCTCCCACTTGACATCACACATTGTAAACACACTCATAGGAATCATAAACAAGGGGAAAACATCCCTTATCCAATCGTGTACCTCCTAAATCTTCACCATACTCTCATGATCCAACAAGATACCTTCAAAAGAAACCATGATAACCACCATCAAGAAAAAATCCTCATATCCTCTAACATGCCACCTATGGAAGAGAAAGGAATATGCCAAGGTGAATCATACCAACTACCAAAAAAACTTGCAACAATATTTAAATGAAAAAAAACATCAAATTAAAATGATAAAAAAGGATTTGAGTAGCTACCTCACTCATACTAGCCCTAGAAAAGAAACCATAGAAAATTGTAACTCATTCATACTAACCATACCTCAAACCAAGATATACAAATCAGAGATAAAAATTTATGCCATCATAATACCAACCCAAAATCTATAATCAAGTATTTTTATATCCATCCTCCTATCTCAAATGTAACATACCAATGCAAAAATGACCATAGACAAGGACAACTAACAAAGTTTTCATTAATACTGAAACAATCTCATGGATATAGAAAATATGCATCTAATTTATCCCATTGCAATCAAATGGATGATAATCCACACAGCTACATAACTTGTAGACCTTAATCCAGTGAAATATGCAAACTCATCATCACATCAATAATCACCAAACCAAGATATCAAAGAGAGTAACTTGGCATATATCTAGAAAATCCCACAATACAAGTAATGTCAAATCTAAATAAAGAGCAAGGCATGCCATGTCTACCTATAGTAATCCACATAGAGGATGTGGCTAACTCCTCTATTATATAGTGTAAAGGTAACATACAATGATATACAATTTCTGCAAACAAATATACTACAATACCTCTCTCACCACTAGTGTGCATAGCTCTCCCAAGTTCACACTCAATCATGTGAATACAAACATCCAAGAAGAAGAAAAAAACCAAAGAGAGAACCTACAAATCAAACCATATCCTTGTTCCACACTAACATTTACCAAGCCATGTAAAGAAAAATATCCTTCACCATTCCCATACTAAATGGATATTAACATCTAACATTCTAAAAAATGAAGAAATACGTGTAAACCCCTCATACCAAAGGTCTATCACAAACCATCCATTCTCACAATAAAGGTGATATTCCAAAAGCAACAAACCATTTATTGTACCTCTCAAGAAGTCCTCAGAACTAGATCCATAGCTCAAGGCCAAAATAGGGAGAACAAAAGAAATCTATATAACCATGCATCTTCTTAACAAGTCCTTAGAACTACTATATTGAAGACTAACTCATATGAGAAGACATGATATAAAATAAAGAATGCATTTGAGGTTAGATGCATAGGACAACTAAGAGGGGGGAGTGAATCAGTTGTATACTTAAACATTCAAATTCTCAATATATTTTCAAATCCTTATCAACCATTAAACCCTTATTATGCATTAGTAGAATGTAAACATATGAAAAAATGATGCAAACACATCCAAACACATTAAAACACTTGATTTGCATGGAAAAACCAAGAAGGAAATACCACAATAAGGATTAGCTCACATATCTATGAATTGCAACACTAAATACAATTAGGCTCACTACCAAGTGCTCACTACCAAGGAAAAGAAGAAAGGCTCACTACAAAAAAGAAATAAGATAGAAGAAGACTATTACAAAGAGATTCATTATCTCAAGACAACAGGAGAAATCCACGACTGAAACTTTATGCCATCTACAACCCTTGGCTCATTGCCTCCAACAACTTCAAGAACACTACAAATGTAGACGCTTCTTCTCACTACATTAGAGTCATAGAAATTAATTTCACGCTTAGATCACCACACTTAATTATTTTTGCATCTTTCACACACCTTCTACAGATCCACACACATCTACAACAATTTACCTTGCTTATGTATTGTCCTTGACCTGAACAATCCCAATTAGGTTAGCCTTAATGAAACACATGCACCTAAAACATGCAACACCAAAATAGGTTAGCACCAAACACCTCATGATGGAAAAAATTGAAGGAAGACCGCACCAATGGTTAACTAGGACCCAATTCCACATGACCATGCTACTCAACACATTCACAATCCATAAGATACCTCTACAAATAGTGCTAGCATGCCAAGTCAACCAAACTTGAACTAACACTACAAGCAACCACATACACGCTTCTCTAGGTCACGTGGATCACACAAAACTTCATGACATATATACATCTTAGAATATTCCATCATCAGAATATTTTCAACTTTGCCACAACCACCTAAAACTGAGAACACCATTATTTTGTGCAACCAGACACATTGCCACAGAACACAAATCACTCACCAACCTTGCAGAGCACCTTAGCACCTAAAACCTCAAAGGAAGGAAGTTATAGAAGATATAAACATGTTCCCAAATTCATAAGGCAGGAAACCTTACGACAAAGAAATGAAAATCAATTTCATTTCTCCCAAACAACCTTCTACATAGACAGACAAACTGTCAAACACAAATTTTATTGCAGAATGATCCAAAACCTGAAACTATGGATATAGAACCTATGAACACCTCTAATTATCATATCCAAACTAAAAAATCATATATCCATCCATGAAGAAATTCAGAGCACAACACTGAAAACACCTTTGTTACACTACACACTCTTTTATTTAAATTTTCTCAAAAGCACTTGAAAACCAAGTGAACCAATTACAACTGCAACACTTACTCATTCCATACATCAATAATGGAATTGATGACAACACCACAATATAGTGCAACAGACACCAAAAATATCCCTAACCAAATCAAGCTTCCAACAAACTCTGCAACTATACTATAGGTTGACAATAATGACAACACCACCAACATTGTGTTGACATCAATGACAACACCACAACTCTTGCTTCCAACATTTGATAATTAGGTGGTAAATAACTAAAAAAATTCACCTTCTGAGTAGATCAAGAGTGGGATACAATATTTTCATGTGCGTGGGACACCAAGTAATAAGAGCTTAATAATAAAGGACAATGTTCTCTTCAATTCCATAATGGACTCATGTCCATAAGGTATAGGATCCTCAATCTTTCTATTAAAAATCCTCATCAAATATTTGATGGATAGGACAACTGAGAGGGGGGTGAATCAGTTGCCACAAAATTAAACCTTTTAAACATTCATTGGAACTAATACTTAATACTACTTAAATGAATAAACATTAAGTGCAAGTGTAGAAATTGAAAACCATCACATAAACACAACACCAGATTTACATGGAAAACCCAATAAGGGAAAAACTATAGTTATGATTAACTCACACTATATAGAATATCAAAACCAATTACAAAAGGCTCACTTCCAGAGAAATAAGGCTCACTACTGAAACAAGGACTCGTTGTCCAACAGGGCTAACAATTTGGAGGGATCACTACCATGGAGATACAAAGAAGATAGAAGAAATATGTTGCAAAGAGAGGACAATCTCATGCAACAGAGAAATCCACCACAATTTTCTCAACCACTCGTAGTAATACATGAATGATAGAGTACACCTTCAGCTCATTGCACCTAAAAACTTAGCATTTAAGCTTTGCACTGATCTACCACACTCGCATCACACACACACAATGATTCACATCAATCTCACACCTCTTTGTATTGTTTCTTCACACTTATCTCTCTTTGTACTTGTCTTTCTCACCACTAACTCATCCTGTATTTATACCATCTTCAACTTTAAAACATATCCAAAGTCAGACATTCAATATTAAATTCAAATTAGGTCCCAAAACATCCTAGGGTGGAATTAGAATGAGGGTGACCCAAACACATGCTAGGTGAGGACCCAAGTAGATCCAACATGCTACATCAATTCTAAAGATAGTGTTCAACATGAGGTCGGCCAAACTAGTGTAAAACACATAGAATAATTAAGCATGAACCTTCTAGATACCGAAGTTATCTTCAATACAATCATAACAACTTTACTCTAGAACCGCAAGTCATAAGACTTCACCAAAGAGAAATCCCAACCAAAAAAATTTCTCCCAAACCTCAACTAGAACACAAAAAACCACGGTTCACAACTGGTGAACATAACTCAAACTACACAATGAATCAGGAGCCAAAAATCTGGATATAATAGCTTCCAACAATTGTGACTAACATATCTGAACCACACAAACATAGGAGAAAAACCTGGAGCAACCATTCAACACATGTAACTTTTCTTCAATATAATTTTCTCAATATCCTCAACATATACAAGAAAAAATTTGCAACCAAGACAACCAATTGACTAGTTGACATCAATGGCAACACCTTCATTATTTTCCATTCTTGCAACAATCTCCCCCTTTGTTATTGATGGCAACACATGATGTGAAAAACCATCAAAGACAACATACTATCTTTGAATACACTTCTCAAGATTTTTCTTTTTGTTTCTCCACTTTAGTAGATAATATTTTTCACATTCTTCCTCTCTTCTTTTTCACATTCTTCCTCTCCCACTTTGACGTCAATGGCAAAGGAAAAAGATATTTTACATTGATTTCCCCTTTTACATAGAAACAAAATACTCATACAATGACAACACTTGAAACTACCTACTCCCCCTAAGAGGTAGCCACCAAACATCAGTATAGAAGAAAGATAGATACATAGATCCACTAGAATAATATCTCCATACGCATCTAGTTTAAGAAAGGAGGGGAAATGACCCCTAACTTCTCCTAAAGATACTCAAAAGTATCTTTAGGAAGAGCCTTCATAAATATATCAACAATCTGATCCTTCATAGATATATACTCAAGCTTTACTTCATTCTCCATGACCTTCTCTCTTAAGAAATGATACTTGATAGATATATACTCCATCCTCAAGTGCATCACTAAATTCTTTGAAATGTTAATTGCACTTGTATTATCACACAAGATGAAAATGGGATCATCATACACCACTATGATATCTTTCAATGTATGTTTCATCCATAGAACTTTTGTACAACAAGATGTAACAAAAATATACTCAGCTTCAATAGTAGACAAGGAGACTAAATCTTTCTTTTTACTCAACCATGCTACCAACTTGCAACCAAGAAATGATGCACCACCACTTGTACTATTTATGTCATCTACACATTTAGCCCAATCTACATCTATATAAGCACTTCTAGTGTAAAGTCAATATCCCTAGGATACCATAACCCATAACCTGGAGTGCCATTCAAATATTTGACTATTCTTTTAATAGAAGCAATATGAGTTTCCTTAGGATTTTATTGAAATCTAGCTAGAAGACAAACTACATGCATGATATCTAGTCTAGTAGTAGTCGAATACAATAGTCCACCAATCATAGATCTGTACTTTCTCTTATCATCCATAGGTTAATCATAATCTTTTCCCAATTTGCAAGAAGTCACCATAGGAGTACATACTAGTTTGGAACCATCCATCCCAAACTTCTTCAACATCTCTTTTACATACTTAGATTGTGAAATAAAAATTCCTTTCTATGTTTGATTAATTTGTAGCCCAAGAAAGAAATTCATCTCTCCAAACATAGACATTTCAAATTATTTTTGCATCTATTTTGCAAACAACTTACGCATGTTTTCATTTCCTCCAAAGATAATGTCATCACCATGTACAACTACAATCAAGATTTTGTCATTTTCAATCTTAAAATATAGATTACTATATGTCGTACCTTTGTTGAAACCTTGTCAAATCAAATACCTGTCTAACCTTGCATACCAAGCTCTAGGAGCTTGCTTCAATCCATATAAAGCTTTCTTCAATATGCACACCATATTCGGTTGATCTAATAATTGAAATCCTTTCAGTTGTTCCATCTAGACCTCTTCTTCTAACTCACCATTCAAAAATGCAAACTTGGCATCCATCTAATAGACCTTGAAATCTTTATGAGCAACAAATTGCTAAGAACATCCTTATAGCTTCCATTCTTTCCACTAGAGCAAAAGTCTCCTGAAAATATATTCCCTCTACTTGTGAGTGGCCTTTACACACAATCCTTGCTTTGTTTCTAACCACTTCTCTATTCTTATTCAACTTATTTTGAATAATCTAATTTTGATCCAATAATGTTTTAGTCCACCTGGCCTGACCAATTCCCCAAGTTTGATTCTTTTCCTCAATCAAGATAAGTTCTGGCTCACAGCCTCCCACCAATGTCTACCCCATTAACGCTTCACTTATGGTCTTTGGTTCAATCTTAGAAAATAAACATAAGTTTACTTCACCAGCAACTCTACTTCTTGTCAATACTCCTTTTGTATTATCTCCAATGATCTGATTTTCTGAATGATTCTTCTGACATATCTAGGTGTCTTAGGGGACACCACTAGAGCTTCTTCTTCTCTTTCATTTTCTTCATTCTGCTTCTCTTGCTCATCCCTTTCCTATTCTTCCATAATTTCTTCAATTCTTACGCAATCTGGTTCATCAGATACATATCCATCAATGTCAATTGAATTCTTCATAGTTTCATCAACCTTAACATTTTCACTTTCTACAATCTTTCTCAGTCTTTTATTGAAACATTTGTAGGCTTTTCTTTTAGTAGAATATCTAAGAAAAAATCCTTTATTACTTCTTGCATCAAACTTTCCTAAAGTTTCTTCATCTCTTATGATATAACATTTTCTTCCAAATACCTTGAAATACTTAATAGTAGAAATTCTTCCAAACCGTAGCTCATAGGGAGTCTTTTTACTATTTGATCTTGCTTGAACTTGATTGAATACATAAACAACAGTATGAATAGCTTCTCTCCAGTAGACTTCCGGTAAACCAGCCTCAGTAATCATTGATCTAGTAGCCTCTTGAATTGTTCTATTCTTTCTTTCAACAATTCCATTCTGCTGAGGAGTTCTTGGAGTAGATAATTGTCTCTTTATTCCATTTACTTCACAAAATATATTAAACTCATGGGAGGTGAATTCTCCACCTATATCAGACCTCAAGAATTTTATCCTCAAATTCACTTCATTTTCAACCATAGCTTTGAATGTCTTGAGTCTATCTAATGCATCTAATTTCTCTATAAGAAATGTAACCCATATATATATGGAATAATCATCAATCAAAAACATAAAGTACCTTTCACCTTGTAGACTTCTCACTCTTGTAGGACCACAAATATTTGTATGAATTAAGTCTAGTAGTCCAGTTGTGGATTGTTCCTTTGATTTGTAATGGCTTCTAGCTTGCTTTCCAAACTGACAATTCTTGCAAATAGCATTCGCAGGCTTTGTAATCCTTGGTAAATCTCTCACAGCATGAATTGCACTAATCCTTGCCAAAAAATTCATGTGACACATTCTTCAATTCCATAACCAACTTTCATTAATCTGAGTCATAAAGCATCGTCCATTAGCACCTTTAAGTTGATAGATATTTCCTTCATATTTCTTTCCTGCAGCAACCACTGTTCTAGATCCTTTTCAAATCTCACATCTCTCATCCTCAAACACAAAATTATATCCTTTACTACACATCTTTCAAACACTCAAAAGATTATGCCTTGAACCCTTAACATTGTAGACATCATCGTTATGTTTTGCCATCAACACTTACTAAACCTATCCCACAAATTTTACCACCAATATCATCTCCAAACATAACCAAGCCTCCATCATATTTTTCAAGTTTAAAAACTTACTCTTATCACTAGTCATGTGATGTGAACAACCATTGTCAACAACCCAATAGTTCTTTTCCTATTTAGCATGTAGGGTAGAGATTACAATACCTTCATTTTTATCCTTCTCTGGAGGGCATTCCTTCACTTATTTTTCAAAATTAGCAGAAGTAGGTTCATCCTTTATAGCTAAGAATAAGCATTCATTATCATCAGGATCTTCATAATCAAAATCTTCATCAGATATACTAGCATTCCCATTCACATAATATGCTTTGTTGATAGATTCTTTCCTTTCCTTTCTTTCTCATATCTTTGTTTATTCCTCTTAGCTCTTTCTAGACACTTTGCAACATAATGACCTATTTCTCCACAACTAAAGCATTTAAAGGGTAACTTACCTTCATACCCTTGGAGCCTTTCTTCATCTTTCTCACAAATTTAGCCTCTATTTCATCAAGATTTTCTTCATCTGGATCTCAAGCTTTTGTAGCCTTAAAGCTAGTCTCTAATTTGCATCCATTTCTTAGATTTGGCTTCCACATCTCATAAGATGTTAGAGATCCTAGTTCAATAGATCTTTAGTGTAAGTCTTGTAAGCTATACTTTGTTCAATATCACACACCTTTTCACTATAATCATTAGGGAAAGTTCTAAGAATCTTCTTTACAATCCTTGTTTCATCTATAGTAGCACCAAGTCCTCACATTCTAGATACTATCTCATCCAATCTCTATATAAGCTTTGACATTCTCATCTTCAGACATATGTAGAAGCTCAAACTGTGTTTCCAAATTCTACAATTTTTCCTCTTTGACCCTTTCATCACCTTCATGTTCCCTTTCCAAAGCATCTCAGACTTCCTTAGCAATCTTTAGATTCTAAACCTTAATCAATTCAGAATGTACAAGACTGTTCTTCAAAATATACTTCGCTTTATTGTTCACTTCATGTGCCTTGATCTCATCAGTTGTACTCGGACCATTAGCAGGAGGAGTTTAGTTATTCTTGTAAGCTTTCTCCACATCATAGCCACAATACTCTAGATATTAATCCATCAATATTTTCTAGATAGCATAATTAGCTCCATCAAACATCGGATAATCATAAGTAACTTTTCCAGCCATCCCAGACCTTCCTTAAGCAGTTAAGCTCTATTCTAAGGAACCAAGCTCTAATACCAATTGTTAGATAAGACAACTGAGAGGGACATGACTCAGTTATCACAAAATTAAACCTTTAAAACATTCACCGAAACTAATCCTTAATACTACTTAAATGAATAAACATAAAGTGCAAGTGCAGAAACTAAAAACCATCACATAAACACAACACTAGATTTACGTGGAAAACCCAATAAGGTAAAAACCATGGTAAGGATTAACTCACACTATAGAGAATATCAAAACTGATTACAAAAGGATCACTTCCTAAGAAACATGGCTCACTGCCAAAACAAGGACTCCTCATCCAAATCAGGACTCACTTTCCAATAGGGCTAACAACCCAGAGGGCACACTACCACAAAGATGCAAAGAAGATAGAAGAAATATTTTACAAAGAGAAGACAATCTCAATACAATAGAGAAATCCACCGCAATTTGCTCAACCACTCGCAATCATGCATGAATGATAGAGCACACCTTCAGCTCACTACATCTAGAAACTCAACATTTAAGCTTCACATTGATTTTCCACTCACATCACACACACACACACATTGATTCACATTAATCTTATACCTCTTTGCACTATTTCTTTGCATTTATCTCTCTTTGTACTTGTCTTTCTCACCACTAACTCATCATGTATTTATGCCATCTTTAACTTTGAAACATATCTAAAATTGGCCATCTAATACCAAATTCAAATTAGGTCAGTGCCAAAACATCCTATGGTGGAATTAGAATGAGGGTGGCCCAAACACACACTAAGTGAGGATGCAAGTAGATCTAAAATACTACATCAATTTCAAAGATAGTGTTCAACACAAGGTTGGCCAAACCAATGTAAAACACATAAAACAATTAAGCATGAACCTTCCAAATACTGAAGTTATCTTCAATACAATCATAACAACTTAACTCTAGAACCACAATTCATAAGACTTCACCAAAGAGAAATCTGGACCAACAAATTTTCTCCTAGACCTTAACTAGAACATAGAAAACCACAATTCACAACTAGTGAACATAACTTGAATTGCATAATGAATCAAGAGCCAAAAATATGGATATAGAAGCTTCCAACAACCATGACCAACATATTTGAATGAAACAACTATAGGAGAAAAACCCAGAGCAACCACTAAACACCTGCAACTTTTCTTCAATACAATTTTCTCAATATCCTTAGCATATATAGGAAATAACTTGCAACCAAGACATCAATGACAACAACAACCAATTGACAACCAATTGTCCAATTGACATCAATTGATGACAACACCTTCATTATTTTCCATTCTTGCAACAAGATTAACCATCTCAACATATGATCCCTAAAAAATAAGAGATCTCTTAGCTTCACCTGCCTCACCAAAGTCTCTTTAGTCTCCATGAGTATCCACAATCAATCCATTCCAGCTTCAAATGCAACCTTGAAAAATCATGAAGCTCTAAGAAAATGATTAATACTCAAAACCAAAGAGAACAAACAAGGCCATTGCCAATTTTTTTTACTATAGAATCAGGAACATTTCATGACATCATGATCTACCATCTCCTTCTAGGAGATCATATGCTCCAAATGAACATATCATAAACTAAAACCTCACCAAATACTCAAGAGTCCTCCATGGAAAACCAAGATTTCAACATCTCCAATCACATGAAGATAACCATCCATCATCAAATGATGAATCCACATCACTACCAAAGCTCCCATTGAATCATCTAACCAATCTCTCCAAGCATAATTATAAGCATGGAAGATCCTCTATGGCCCCAACATAATCAAATAAGTCAACACCATGAGCTCCCAAAAGGTAAAGTCAAACCACGATCTCTAAAACAAGAATATAAAATTGTCACACATCCTTTGTCAATAGAACCACAAATGTCATTAAAATATCACTACAATTTGAATGGAAAATGAAAGAGTTCCTTATGGCATTGAAACATTAAAAAAGTAAACCCTAAGTTTAATACAAAGAGCCTATGATCAACTTTTTCTTTTTTTCTAGAGAATCATTAGGATGTAAATCAACAAGGTGATTAGATTGAATTTCAACCATGAAGGTGAGGAAATAAAAATTAGATTTGATCCTTTTAAACGTTAGGAATTGATTGGAATTGGTTTTCTTGAATTGAACTAATTAGACTATGTCATAATATGAAAATCTGAGATTCTGACAACGAAGAAACTGTAACAAAAATTCACCAACGTATCTGAGAAAGGTAGAGTTTTGTGCACCTATCTTGTAAATTTGGTGTTGGCATAAATAGGAGGAGTAATTCTCCATAAGATGTATGTGTCGTTATATGAATATTCTAGATATGTTTTCGTAGTCCTTTGATACTAGATATGAGCTTCTTGAATCTACTTGCAAGTTTATTGGATCATTGTTAGATATTTTTGTAAGTTATTTTCCATGGCTTGTTGAGGTGTAGAGATTTGATTGTAACAATGAATAATTGGGATCGAAAATTCCTTCAATATCCTTCAAACTTGAAACCCACACATTTAAAGAGAGAGGAATGGTTGTGCTATTTAGGGGCTCGCATTAGTCAAACCCCATGTTAGTGTTTCCACTTCCACAATGGCAATATCCTTGATGAAAGGATAAATTATAGGAAGGGATAATGAATCAAAAAAGTGATATAATTCACCACCCTTCATTGGCTTCCTTGAAGGACTGAAGTCATGCACATCTCCTCAAGGTCTTGGATCTTACTTTCTTGATTTGCTTGAATTTCTTGGAGACCTACAAAAGGGTTAGCCTTCACAACAATATGATAACATGAATATGAATAAACTCACATAGGATTTGACATGATGCTTAGATCTTGTAGAGCTGCAATAAATCACTTAAATTCTACCCTTGACTTGCTTGATAATGCTTGATCACAAGTTTTACCAATGGTTGCTAGAATGTGCTCATTATATTTTAAATGATGCAATAACTAGGTATTTATAGGCATTTATTCAATTTCCTCTAAATTAGATCTCGATAGCCAACTTTGGACACTACAATTGCAAATAATAAAGTGATGAAACTGACATATTTGTATTTTGAGCAAAAATAATAGGAAATTTACACCCAAAATGGACTCATTCACCATAATGAGACGCATTCACCATATGGTGTCTATGTCCTAGCCTTATTTTCTAAAAATTAAGGTGTCGAGGGAAATTTATTAGATGAATGCATTTGTTTTTCACTTGCATTTTTCCAGTAATTATTAAAAATGGGCCCTAGAATGCATAATTTAGGAAATTAGGGGTTCAATTAGGTCCAATAATTAAAGGGGGGAAAAACATAGTGTGAATTTGTCAAGGGTGAAAATTTATAATGCTACATTTAACCCCCACTTTAGTGAGAGTATGAACTAACACTCAGACTCACACTAAAGTAGAAAATCTATGTCAAGAGGTGTTTGATTCTCCAAATTTTGAAGAGATGGGATGAATAAGGATCTAGGGGAGCGTGCAAGCCCCCATGATCCAAGATCCCATGGTAAACCAACATAATCACAAAGGAATGCGCATGTATGAAATGCGACAAGACAACATACCCAATGTAAAAAAAAAATACAAAAGGAGGGTATGGATAATCATAGGCTAACAAGTTGTATTATGCTAGGATCCACACCAAAGGTGTTCATTACTCATAGACTATAAAATTCCAATATTTTCTAGGTGAATCACAAACGGAAGGCAACACAAGTTAATGAAGTATGATACTCACTAGGTGAGCCCCCAAGATAAAGTAGCAAAATGAGAAACACACAAGGTCTAGTGAAGTCTGATATTCACTAGGTGTGTACCCATTGACAATCATGTACCAAGAATTATACTCCCTAATAATTCCAATAAGGTGCTACAAGAATGATCGAGATGCTATGCCAACACATCACTAAGTTCAATGTGTGTGAATAAAGTGAAGCCAAAAATTCCATTGTCAACACATCACAAATTCCAACACATGTGGACAAAGTGAAACAAAAATTCCAATGCATTCCCCCACCTTAAAGAAATTTCTAAACACCATGCTATGAGAAATTACTTTAAGGTAGGAAAAAAATGATTAATTACATGTGATAATGACACAAGAACTTATTTGGAAAGCCATATGCCAATGGTATCTTTCCAAAGAAATCTAACTCATGATAAGGGGTTGGCCCCAAATCAATTCCATATGCAAGATAAAAGATGAACACATAAGGGATCCATAGATCTGGGGTCAATGTATGTATTTTCTACAGTGATATAATAGAGCTTGGAGCTAGCATCATTCCCCAAATACTCATGGAATAATAAACACAATGGAAGAGAGAGAGAGAGAGAGAGAGAGAGAGAGAGAGAGAGAGAGAGAGGGAGAGAGAGAGAAAGCTTTGCGTCAACATGGAAGAGACATAAATGTCTCAACACCTTGTATTGTCCCCTAAAGGAAAACACAAGGTGACAATGTTCACAACATAGAGAGGAATGAAGATACAAATAGAAGAATGTCATGATAGATTTGTTTCCTTTGTATCCTTGCATCAACGGCTCAACAAGGGATCATCCAAAATAAAACTCACAAACACAAAGACATGGTAGGAAACACAACATAGGAGATCACATCACATGCAAGCAAACACAAAGAATACATACAAAAGTAAAAGATAGCAAAGGTACTGCAAATGCGATCTAACCTAAAGCAGGTTGTTTGCATCCCAATCTTGATCATCATATAAAAAGGTAGACAACTAGCCAAAGGGACTACAACAAGTTTTGTACTAGGAGCATTACCATGTTCAACACGTATTGAGTCACTCTCATTAGGAGGATCATCATGGTTGCCCCCATCTAAATTCATAGACTTTGAAAACAACAAATTTAGCTCATTATACACTTTTTCATCAATTTTAGAAATTTCATCTTCATCATCCAAGTTAATCACAACATGAGGTTTTATGACAATGTCAATTGCATGTTCTTGTTTTAGTTTTTATTTGGGTTCCACGTCTTGTTTAATTGAAATTTGTAATTATTCTTGATTTGTTTGCATATGTGTCTGATCTTGGGATGTTATTTCAAATTTTCTTTTCTTCCTATTGAGGATCAATAGCATGACACCTTTTCCTACACTCTTTATCATTTTTTTCTTCTTGCACAGTTTTCAATTTGTGATGGGATAAGGGTGGGTTTCTTGGCCATCGATCTCTTTTCTTCCCTTAAGGTACGAAATGAAGGGACCGGTGGGGGTTGGTAAACCATTGTCTCTTCAGGTCTATACACTTGCTTTATTTTTGGAGGCACAAAAGGAATCATTTAATTGTATCTTGGTCTTGTATATGATATGGGAGGAGGAACTATGACATATTTACCTTGGTTACTTGAAATAGAAATCACTTCATGGATGGGTTCCTCCACAATTGGTGGAGGAGGAGGAACAACCATAGTCTTATCATTCTCAGGAATATTGGCAAGGGATAACTTGTTTATGCACTTTGCCTTAAACTTATAGTATGTCCTAAAAAATAAATCCTCATGAGGCTTAATAGGTTCCATAGGTTGAGGCCAAAATAAATCTAATGAAAAGTAGTTTCTCTCCTCTTTAGCATGAAAAGCATTCAACATAGTCCCTTTAATGTTATGACCTATTTCTCGAGCACTTTCCTTCACACATCTTTCAGGATTAGAAGAATTAGTTCAAACATTTAAATCCATGAACAAGCATTCATCACTTCCATCATCTAGATAATCATCATCATAAACACCATTGTCCCTTTCAACATAGTAACTCTTCTTGACAATTTTTCCCTTATGATCCTTAGTTTTTTCATTTGAAACTTTGATTGGACATTTAGATGCATAATAATCTATCTTTCCACAATTGAAACATGTAAAAGGTAACTTACCTTTGTATTTTCTATTACCCTTATTCAATATTCTCACAAAATTTGTTTCCACGTCATCAATATCAACTTGATTTGATTCATCATCCTTTTCTACTTTGTATAATTTAAAAGAAGTTTCTTTACTTTTAGAATCTTGTCCAAACTATCTCATTTCAAAAGAAGTTAAAGCACCAAACATCTGATCTAGAGTAATTATCCAAATTCCGAGCTTCCTCAATAGTAGAAACTTTAGAGCTATAAGATTTAGGAAGAGTTTTTAATACCTTTTTCATAACTTTGATTTCTTCTAGCTTTCCACCAAGACCATTGATGGCATTAACAACTTCATCCACTCTGAGCATGTATGAAGTAATATCTTCATCTTTAGACATCCTTAGGGTTTCAAATTTGGCTTTGTAGTTCTGCTTCTTTTCTTGTTTGACCTTATCATCTCCTTCATAAATGCTCTCCAACTTTATCCAGACATCTTTAGTAGATTTTAGACTTATTACTTTTCCAAGTTTAGAATCGAAGAGGCTACTCAGAATAGCATTCCTTTCTTTTCCATTATTTTCATAATACTTAATTTCATCATCACTTGTCAAACCAACAACAAGCATAGTGTATCCTTTTTCAACTGACTGCTAGACATTAAATCCAAGAGAGACTAGAAATGAATTCATCTTAGCTTTCTAATAAGCATAATTTGTTCCATCAAACATAGGAGCTTTGACACCCTTCTTGTGACCCATCTAGATCTACCTCAAGTGATTAAGCTTTCTCCAAGGAACCACAACTTTGATACCAATGGTTAGATGTGCAAGACAACTGAAGGGGGGAGAATCAATTGTATACTTAAAACATTCAATCCCTCATCAACATTCAAATCCTTGTTAGACATTAAACCCTTATCATGCATTAGAAGGATGTAAACATATGAAACAATAATACAAACACATCCAAGAACATAAGAACACCAGATCTACCTAGAAAACCTAAGAAGGGAAAAAAAATGTTGAGGATTAGCTCACATATATATGAATTGTAACACTAAATATAATTAGGCTCACTGCCAAGTGCTCACTTCCTATAAAATGAAGAAAGGCTCACTACCTAATGGCTCACTGCCAAGAAGAAAGAAGATAGAAGAATATTGTTACAAAGAGATTCACTATCTCAAGGCAATAGGAGAAATCCACCACTAAAACTTTATGCCATTTGCAACCTTTGGCTCATTGCCTCTAACAACTTCAAGCACATTGAAAATGTAGACCCTTCTTCTCACTACATTAGAGTCATAGGCATTAATCTCATACTCAAATCAAAAAACTTAATCAAATTCACATCTTTTGCATACCTTCTATAGATCCACGCTCATCTCCAACAATTTACTTTTCTTATATACCATCCACAACCTAAACAACTTCAATTAGGTTGGCCTTAATGAAATGTATGCACCTAAAACATGCAACACTAAAATAGGTTGGAACCAAACACCTCCATGATGAAATAAGTGAAGGAAGACCACACAAAGGGTTAACTAGGACCCAAATCCACATCACTATGTTGCACAATTCATTCACAATCCATGAGGTACCTCCAAAAATAATGCTAGTACTCTAGGGTGGCCTAACTTGAACTAACACTACAAGCGACCACATACACACTTCTCCAAATCATGTGGACCACATAGAAACACTCCACTACATCCAAAAAAAACCTTATAATATTCCAACATCATCAGAATATTCTATAACACTACCACAACCACTTGAAACAAAGATTAATTTCATTTTGTGCAATTGGAGACATTGCCATTGAAATTCAACACAAGAACTGAACTTGCAGAGAAACTCAACACCAAAAACTCCAAGGGAAATTAGATATGCATAATATAAGCACATTCCCAAATCTGTAAGACCAAAAACCTTACTGCAGAGAAATGGGGAGCAATCTCACTTCTCCCAGACAACCTTCCACATAGACAGTCAAACTATCAAACACAACTTTCACTACAAAATGATCCAAAACCTAAAACTCTAGATATAGAACCTATGAACACCTCTAATCATCATATCCAAACTATGCAAGCATATCTTCAACCATGAAGAAATGTGGAGCGCAACACTGAACACACCTCTATCACGTTGCACACTCTTTTATTTAAATTTTGTCAAAAGCACTTGGAAACCAAGTGAACTTACTACAACTGTAACGTTTACTCATCTTACTCATTCCATACATCAATGACAACACTGATGACAATGCTACAAAAAAGTGCAACACACACCAACAATCTCCCTAACCAACTCAAGCTTCCAACAAAATCTACAACTATAATGGAAGTTAATGGTAATGACAACACCAACAACATTGTGGTAATGACAAAACCAACAACATTGTGTTGACATCAATGACAACACCAACAACTCCAAGTTTCCAACAATTAGCCAATTTTTCTAGAGAATATGAAATATTTTCTCACTGGAACAAATTTCATGAGCCTATGGGTTTGATTGCTATGCATGTTTTTGATAGCTTGTTATTCCATATTAAGCAGTTTTTTACTCTTAGATAGGTTTTGGATAAGTTCAAGGACTTGTTTGGTTCAGTTAGTGAAATTTGTGTTATACAATTAGAGGCGAAATTGGCATCACTATCCATAGATTCAAGTTTAACACCATTGAGGACTATCTGGTAAAATTTAAATCATTAAGGTTACAATTGGTTGGTTTTGGTAAAGAGAAAATTGATAAGTAATTCATATTCTTGATTTTGTCTAAGTTGAAAGGTTCATTTGCCTTATTTTGAGACATTTTGTGATAGGTTGATTAGGGAACAAGCTAAAATTAGTCAAAATGATACACACTCTAAGAATCATGCTATGATTGCATCATTGCCTAAATGTAAAAGAAAGAAGAAGTCAAAATCTAATGATACACCCACCTCTCATAGAGAGGATAAAAATAAGAAGGAGAAGCCCAAGTGTGGTTATTATAACAAGCCTAGACATGGTGAAAAAAAATTATATAAGAAAGAGTTAGATGAAATGAGGCAACTTCTAAAAGAACATAACATTTATTTTCCTTCTAATTCTACTAGTTCACCTTCTTCTTTATCACAACCTTCATCTTCTACACACACAAGTACCACAAGAAATAGTCACGAATGTGATAAGGTAAAGGATCATAAGATGAAAGGTCATTCTCTTGTTGTGACATGTGTTGAACACTCTAGAAGTTGGATTATTGACTTTGGAGCTTTATATCATATTTTAGGAAAACATGATAGGTTTTCATCCTCGAAGCATACTTCAATCATGAAGATCTTGATGGCTAATGGTGTTAATTTAGATGTATTTGGTATAAGTGTTATTGATATGCCCAATGGTAGTTTTCATAATTTTCTTTTCATTCTCGATATTTAACATAATCTTCTTTCGGTATATCAAATAGCACAAATTGGTAAACCCATTGAGTTCAATCCAAATTTATTTTTGATTCCTGATTTTCATACTATAAAAATTATTGTAGTCGGTAGGGCTAATCAAGAGGAAAATATCTACTACTTTTCTCATTCTATTCTTGATGGTGAATGTTCAATGGACCACTCTCCTAGATCCAATGTGGGTAGTTTTTCAAATGGTGGTTGTGGTGGTTGATTGAACCTTTCTATTCATAAATCATTTGATGAGGATATATCATCTCCTACTTCTAATTTCAGTGTTGAATTGGTTTCCAAGACTTCAAATGAGTAGGATACATTCTATTTTCCAGATTTTCCTTTGCAGGATGGTTTCATGATAGGTATATCAGATTTGGTTTGTCACTTCTCTTCTAAAAATTTGGAGGAAATGTTTGAGGGGGTCACTCTCCTCTTTTATAATTCACTTTTGGAGGTTTCTATTAAGTTTCCACATTCTTTTTCATCTTCTTTAATTGAGGTCACACCTAATTTTGTTAAGACATCTTGGGAGACAGTTGTTGCATCTTCAAAGATATCATTCTTGAGGCTTCTTCCCTCTCGCTTCATCATGGAGATGAGGTTTCTTTAGCCCTGACCATTGGATATTTTTCTTCCCAATGGGAGACATGTTGTTTATCGATAATGGATTCACTTTTGTCTTTAGACTTTCTTCAATGGTTGTGGCATTATGGTGTAGGGGCATTAGGAGCCTCATAAGCACACTTTTTGTTATTTTTGAGTTTTAGGTTATTGGTGTTTTTTGGAGTCTAATACAGTCATTTATGAGCATGTGGGATCATGTTGATCCATTTTGGAGTGTTAATGGTGTCTTTGATTAAAAAGCGCAAAAAGTTGTCATGTTGCTAAAAAAACTTGTCATGCAACTTTGGAAAGGTGTCAAAAATCAAGAAATAGTTACATAAAAAATAGAAAACCATTAAAAAATAGCTGGTTCTTATTGGGAATGTATAAAGAAACCCTCCAAAACTCAAATTGGGGGGTTGGAGACATTGTTTTTGAAGTTTGATGAATGAAAACCTCAATTTTGTGTGTATTTTCTGAGTCTTACATTATTTTTAGGCTGAAGTTGTGCAATGTACAACCTGGTATGGCCTCGTATCAAGGAATATAATATACAAATGGAAAGATATTTTTTTCTAGTTTACAATGCTTTTTTTTCATTAAATTTTATTGAGTTTTGTGTGAGATATGGCCATTTTGGTGAAGGATGTCCTGTTCTAACAATGTTTTCTAAAATTTGCAGTTTGAAAATGTGCTAGTAAGGTCATGTATAGTACAATATTGGGTTGAAACCAATTAGAATGGAAGAATATACATTTATAGCTCTCAATTCTTTTTGTTTGGATCATTTTCATGGATTTTTGAATAATTTATTTCCATTTTTGTGAGGACGGGTTTGAACCCTAACTAGGGTTCCTAGTTTTGGGGAAAATGACAACTTTCTTTTCCATCGTTGGATCTTGATGAAAATTGGAGAAAAAGTCTATAACTATATTATCTTCAATCTCACTGAAGAGATTGGCTTCATTATTTGTTTTTTAAAATTTATTAATGACAATATGTTTTCATTTCCTCATTAGGACAATCCTAAAACCCTCCATGATGATTGTTTGACAAGTTCCTTGCATTATCTCATGAATTCTGATCTTATAGTTTTTGTTTCAAGTTGTTGAAAGTTATTATAGGCCAAGGATGCAATTAACAAGTCATTCCTTGTGTTGATTGAGTGATGGGGTTTGTGTGTGCCTTGTGACAAGAAACCTTAAGTTGGGAACACTGTATTATAGAACTTTGAGTCCTAAAAGTTTGAGAACCTTTATGTTATGTTGAAACAAGTTTGAGACAATCAAGAGCCTTATGTTCACTCTAGTTCCTTCCGTGTTTGTGATGTTAGTCATTTTTATTGTTGAGTACAAGCCATTGTTTGAATGAAGCCATTGTTGTGTGGTGTATTGATGGAAACAAGTGTTTGGTTCAAGAGGGTTTGTGAGTCACAAAATGTGTTGTAAAGTATTGAAATATTGTTTCCCACTACTCCATATTGTCTATGCCTTTGAAGTGTTTCCCATCCTTGAATGCTCATTAAAGGTTGTGTCCTAAATGGTGAAAAGGTGTACTAAATTTTTTGAGTTACTGCCTCCAATGAAACCATAGAGTGAGTATGTATAAGTACTATCATATTGAGATAGTGTCTACCCCTGCTTTACATCATTTTGGTATCAAAGCCCAAAGATATAGTCAAGGAAGTTTTGCGAGTTTGTGTATTGTCTTTTTTACAAGTTGAAGGAAGAACTTGGATACCAAAAGACTAGGCCAAGGGAAAAGAAAGGGGCCTAAGGTGAGGCATCATTAGAAGAAGTCAAGAAAAGAAAAGAGATAGAAAGATGTAGGAGAAAACTCAAAAGGAGAAGATGACAGTCAATAAGATAAGATCATAGTTTGAAAGAGATATGGTAGAGTTTGAAAGGCGTATTAATCTTTTATTGCAGCAGTGTCTTTAGAAAGTATACCAAGGAAATGTTGGGTATTGGCCAATGAGAAAGAAGGTGAAGTGGCCTCTAAAGGTGATTGTTCAAAAAAGGAGGAAGACAAGTAGGGAAAAATTTAGTGTGAATCTTCTGCAATTGGAGAATAATTGAAATTGGGACCTCTAGAAATGGTGAATAGTACAAGCTAAAAAGGAGACTGAAACACCAGGTTTTTACAAAATAATAATTTTGTCTTGATTAATTCGCCTATCCATTATTTTTTAAACTAATAAATCGAATTGATTCTCCATGTAAATGATGTGTCATTGGAACTGATTCGCTAGTAACTTTTATACTGTAATTACAAATATTAATTATATTCACTAGTAATATTATATTCCTACCATTAATTTGGGAGAAATATCACAACTAATAATAAATTACCATTTAATTTTAGGGATATTTTAGTCTTGAATACCTGGCTTTTATTTATGGCCATTGATTAGCTTTTCAATCGGATGGATACAAGTTGATTCTGCGACCTATATGCATGTGCCTTTTAAAAGGCTTGTTGAGGCCCGAAATTTGATTTCAGCCACACAATTAGATTTTATCATGTGTCCCAAAACAAATTTCGGGCCTCCACAAGCCTTTTAAAAGGCATGTACATAAAGGTCACAAAATCAACTTGCATCCATCCGACTAAAAATCTAATCAATGGTAACAATTTCACTTTTCATTTAGTCTTATTTTTAAAGTGAGATTTTAAGAAAATACTTAATTCGTGTGTGCTCCAATTCATTTTTTATAGTGAATTTATGCTCGGTGGCGAGGGGTTGTCTCTGAACCTTGAGAGAGGGTGTTTCCCCCTTGACCCCCACAAGGGGGCTCTACCCCCTTGACCCCCGCAAAGGGCACTACCCCTTGACCCCACTAGTGGTTGTCGCCCCTGAGCCCCTACTTTAATATTACAAAATAAAATAAAAAAGGGGGAACTGCACCAACCAACTATGTAAATTTTTAAAGGAGAGATTCACCACTGTAATTAATCTTTTTAGTGATTATTCACTAGGATTCACCACTATGATTATTATTTTTACCAATTATTCTTTAAGATTCACTAGGATTTTATAATTTTTTTGATAATGTGCATAGATTCGCCAGGAAAATTAATAATTTTTTCAAATAAAAGGAAAGATTTGCTAGGAAATTATAGCACTTAGCCAAGATTTTCCAAGATTTTACACATTTGCCAAGGGGTGGGTTTCTTAAATTTATCCCTAAAGAAAAGGATGGTTACTTTGAAAAGAGAATATGAAACAAAAGAAGAAGAGACATTTATTGACATGGACATGAAGAAAGATCAAGAGTGTCTTTAAGAAAGCATAAAAATCATGGAAGAGAAATGTTCTCAAGTAGAAATAGAGATGAAATTTTTTGATAGGCCTCGGTATGATGAACAAGTGGATGAAGAAGATAATGATCTCCTATGGAAAGAGGAGATGGAGAAAATAAACAAGTTGCTTGCAGGAGACTTGATAGAATATCATGAAGATATGGATATGGTAGCCATAAATGATGACAAAGAAATTGGGACAGCGAAAACAAATGAGGTAAATAATGCATATTTTTATTCTAATTTGTTTGAATTGAATGATGAAATGAAGGAGATTAAACAAGTTGAAGGTGGACATATGGAAAGTTTCAATTTCCATGAGAAAATTGCAGATTTGATTATTGGTGATGAGTATGATTTATTGGATAAATAAATTGAACAATGTGGAAAATTGTTCAAGCATGCACACTTGACTAAAGATGAAGAAATGGACAAAAATAATGAGGCATATGAAGGAGACATAGAATTTTGGAGTTTTGCACTTGAAAAGAAGATCCTTAAGAGGAAGTCCAAAAAGAAAGCACGACACAAATGCGTGAGGATCAAGAACCTTGGAGTAGATCAAGCCAAGCATGGAAAATATCTCCACATACACAACAATTGGAAGAAGAGAAAGAAAAGAAGACCATCATTTGAGGTGGAACTCAATTTTTTTTTCCTTGAGAGTATGGTGTAGGGGCATCAGAAGCCTCATAAGCACACTTTTTGTTATTTTTGAGCTTTAGGTTTTTTGTGTGTTTTGGAGTCTAACAAGGTCATTTATGACCATGTGGGATCATGTTAATCCATTTTGGAGTGTTAATAGGGCCTTTGATTAAAACGTGCAAAAAGTTGTCATGTTGCTAAAAAATTGTCATGCAACTTTGGAAAGGTGTCAAAAAGCAAGAAATAGTTACATGCAAATCAAGAAACCATTACAAAATAGTTGATTTTGATTGGAATTTATAAATATACCCTCCAAAAATTGAATTGGGGGGTTGGAGACATTGTTTTTGAAGTTTGATGAATAAAAACCTTAATTTTGTGTGTATTTTTTGAGTCTTACATTGTTTTCAGGTTGAAGTTGTGTATTGTACGGCCTAGTATGGCCTCATATCAAGGAATATAGTATATGGATGGAAATATATTTGTTTCTCATTCAAAATTATTTTTTTCATTAAATTTCATGGAGTTTTGTGTGAGATATGGCCATTTTGGTGAAGGATGCCATGTTCTAACAATGTTTTCTAGAATTTGTAGTCTGAAAACATGCTATTATGGCCATGTATGATACAATATTGGCTTGAAACCAATTATAATGGAAGAATATATTTTTCTAGCTCTCAATTATTTTTGTTTGGATCATTTTCATGGAGATTTGAATAAGTTATGATCATTTTTGTTAGGATAGGTTTGAACCTTAACTAGGGTTCCTAGTTTTGGAAAACATGCCATAACTTTCTTTCCCACCATTGGATCTTGATGAAAATTGGAGAAAAAGTCTATAACTATGTCATCTTCAATCCCACTAAATTTATTGGATTTATTATTTGTTTTTCTAAAGTTATTAATGATAGTTTGTTTTCATTTCCTCATTGGGATAACCCTAAAACCCTCCATGATGATTGTTTGACAAGTTCCTTGCATTATCTCATGAAGTCTGATCTAATAGTTATTGTGTCATGTTGTTGAAAGTTAGTGCAAGAAAATTATGCAATAAAAAATTCATTCCTTGTGTTGATTGAGTGATGCGGTTTGTGTACTATGCCTTGTGACAAGAAACCATAAGTTGGGAACATTGTATTATAGAAGTTTGAGTCTTGAAAGTTTGAGAACCTTTATTTTATGGTGAAAAAAGTCTGAGACAATCAAGATCCTTATGTTCACTATTGTTCCTTCCTTGTTTGTGATTTTGGTCATTTTCATTTTTGAGTACAAGCCATTATTTGAATGAATCCATTGTTGTGTGGTGTATTGATGGAAACAAGTGTTTGGTTCAAGAGGGTTTGTGAGTCACAAAATGTGTTGGAAAGTATTGAAACATTGTTGCCCACTATTCCATAATGTCTATTCCTATTGATGTGTTTCCCATCCTTTAATTCTTATTAGGTTGTGTCCTAAATGGTGACAAGGTGTACTAAAGTGTTTGAGTTGTTCCCTCCATTGAAACCATGAAGTTGAGAGAGTGTCTACCCCTGCTCTGCATCATTTTGGTATCAGAGCCCAAAGATATGGGCAAGGAAGTTCTGGGAGTTTGTGTATTGTCTTTTTTACACGTTGAAGGAAGAACCTGGATACCAAAAGACTAGGCCAGGGGAAAAGAAAGGGGCCTAAGGTGAGTTATCATGAGAAGAATTCAAGAAAATAAAAGAGATAGCAAGATGCAACAACAAAATCAGAAGGAGAAGATGATGGTCAATAAGATAAGATTAGATTTTAAAAGAGATATGATAGAGTTTGAAATACGTATTAATCTTGTATTGTAGTAGTGTCTTGAGAAAGTGTACCAAGGAAATGTTGGGTATTGGGCAATGAGAAAGAAGGTGAAGTGCCCTCTAAAGGTGATTGTTCAAAAAAGGAGGAAGCTAAGGATGGTTACTTTGAAAAGAGAAGATGAAGAAAAAGAAGAAGAGACATTTATTGACATGGACATGGAAAAAGATCAAGAGTGTCTTCAAGCAAGCATAAAAATCATGGAAGAGCAATGCTCTCAAGCAGACATAGAGATGAAATTTTTTGACAAGCCTCGGTATGATGAACAAGTGGATGAAGAAGATAATGATCTTCTATGGAAAGAGGAGATGGAGAAAATAAACAAGTTGCTTGTAGGAGACTTGATAGAATACCATGAAGATATGGATATGGTAGTGATAAATGATGAAAAGGGAATTGGGACAGTGAAAACAAATGAGGTAAATAATGCATATTTTGATTCTAATTTGTTTGAATTGAATGATGAAATGAAGGAGATTAAACAAGTTGAAGGTGGACATATGGAAAGTTTCAATTTCCATGAGAATATGTATGAGAAAGTTGCAGATTTGATTATTGGTGATGGGTATCATTTGTTGGATAAATAAATTGAACAATGCAGACAGTTGTTCAAGCATGCACACTTGACCGAAGATGAAGAAATGGACAACAATAATGAGGCATATGAAGGAGACATAGAATTTTGGATTCTTGCACTTGAAAAGAAGATCCTTAGGAGGAAGTCCAAAATGCAAGCACGGCACCAATGCATAAGGATCAAGAACCCTAGAGCAGATCAAGCCAAGAATGTAAAACAACTCCACATACAACACAATTAGAAGAAGAGAAAGAAAAGTAGACCATCATTTGAGGTGGAACTCAAATTTCTTTTTCCTCGGGAGTATGGTGCAGGGGCATCAGGAGCCTCATAAGCACACTTTTTGTTGTTTTTGAGTTTTAGGTTTTTGGTGTGTTTTGGAGTCTAATAAGGTCATTTATGATCATGTGGGATCATGATGATCTATTTTGGAGTGTTAATAGGATATTTGATTAAAAAATACAAAAAGTTGTCATGTTGCTAAAAAAGTTGTCATGAAACTTTGGAAAGGTGTCAAAAAGCAAGAAACAATTACATGCAAATCAAGAAACCATTACAAAATAGTTGGTTTGATTGAGAATGTATAAAGACACTCTCCAAAACTTGAATTGGGGGTTTGGAGACATTTATTTTGAAGTTTGATGAATGAAAACCTCAATTTTGTGTGTATTTTATGAGTCTTACATTGTTTTCAGGCTGAAGTTGTGCATTGTATAGCCAAGAAATCTAATATGTGGATGGAAATATATTTTTTTCTAGTTTACAATTCTTTTTATTTCATTAAATTTCATTGATTTTTGTGTGAAATATGGCCATTTTGGTGAAGGCTACCCTATTCTAAAAATGTTTTCCAAAATTTATAGTCTAAAAACATGTTAGTATGGCCACATGTATGATACGATATTGGGATGAAAATGATTGGAATGGAAGAATATATGTTTCTAGATTTCAATGCTTTTTGTTTGGATCATTTTCATGGAGATTTGAATAAGTTATGACTATTTTTGTAAGGACAGGTCTAAACCCTAACCAGTGTTCCCAATTTTGGGGAAAACAACATAACTTTCTTTTCCACCATTAGATCTTGATAAAAATTGGAGAAAAAGTTTGTAACTATGTTATCTTCAATCCCACCAAAGAGATTGTTTTCATTATTTATTTTTTGAATTTTTTTAATGACAAGTTCATGAGTTAACGCAAGGAACTTGTCAAACAATCATCATAGAGGGTTTTAGGACTATCCCAATGAGGAAATGAAAATGGATTAAGGATGCAATGAGAAAGTCATTCCTCATGTTGATTGAGTGATGGGGTTTGTGTGTGCCTTGTGACAAGAAACCATAAGTTGGGAACACTGTATTACAGAAGTTTGAGTCCTGAAAGTTTGAGAACCTTTATGTTATGTTGAAACAAGTTTGAGACAATCAAGAGCCTTATGTTCACTATGGTTACTTCATTTTTGGTGATGTTGGTCATCTTCATTGTTGAGTACAATCCATTGTTTGAATGAATTCATTGTTGTGTGGTGTATTGATGGAAACAAGTGTTTGGTTCAAGGGGGTTTGTGAGTCACAAAACTTTTTGAAAAGTATTGAAACATTGTTGCCCACTGTTCCATAATGTCTATGCTTTTTGATGTGTTTCCCATCATTGAATGCTCACTGGGTTGTGTCATAAATGGTGACAAGGTGTAGTAAAGTGTTTGAGTTGTTGCCTCCAACAAAACCATGGAGTGAGTATGTATAGGTATTGTCATATTGAGAGATTGTCTACCCCTACTCTGCATCAAGTTATTTCATTGTGGGGGAGCTATGCAGTCTATTCCTTTCCCTCTTGTGGAGGATATTTTTCATGGATAGATGTGATGGATGTTATCTTTTGGGGTTCCTCTTTTCCTCCATTTTTTACATTTGTGGGGATGCTATGTAGTCTATTCCTTTCTCTTTTTCTCAGTTTGTGAGATATTGCATTTGTATTTGTTCATGGGTACCTAAAATGGCATTGTTTCTAGGACCCATCATTACATCATTTGCATAATGATTGCTTCTCCCTAATTTTCACTTAAGTGGGGGTGTTGGTGTAAATAGGTACATTTCCTAACTAGTTACTTAGTGAGGTCCTATTTACATGTTAATTCCACTTAGGTCCTAGGTATATTTAATTCTTAGATAAGATTTTAGCTTTTTAGCTTTTATTAAATATTAGTGTCCTAGGGTCATTTAATGTTGAGTCATGTCATTTAATTATGACACACTAATTAATATTGGTTCTACATCACCTTTTCTTATATAAGAAATGTCATTGTATATTTATTGTATATACCCCATGATTATATTTCATAGATATTATTATCAAGAAAGATCATATTCTTGCATGTACTCTCATGTAGAAGGCTGCAATTGTTATTTGTAGGTAATCCTAGGCTAGAGCCATATTTTGGTTCCTACATTCTCAAGGTCATCATTCAATGGAAGAGAAGAGCATACTCAAATTTTCAATAGAAATTAAGACTTGCAACTTATATATCTTAAAATACTAACATAAATCAATCCTACAAGCTCTAGTACCATATAAGAGTTAGCATGAATATTTATACCACATAATATTTCTCCATGTAGATAGCCACCCATGATCAAGGAGATTCAATGAAAGAATGAAAGGGATCCAAAATGAGTAGAATAATTATATTCTATGAAAGGATGTAAATATACAATATGATTACATCATACATTACAATGAGAAACCCTTGTATACATAGGTAATTTTGAGAAATAGGACATGTTTAGATTATGAAATGTATCTTAATTTTATGAATTGAGACATGAATGGAAAATGACCTAATAATTCCCTAATTAAACTTACATAACTGAGTGTGAAAAAACCTAAATGTGAGCTAGTAAGGTAGTATACCTTTCTCACCAACACAATGTGCCTAAAGTACATGGGTTAACTATAATACACATAGTAATAGCACCTAAATAATTTTTACCAAAATTTTCAATGCCTCCAATAATATTACTAGATGACAATATTTGATGTATCTGCCTTTAACCATATCAAGCAATCCTTAGTGCATATGTTCAATATAGAACCATTATTAACTAGAGAACACTTTATGTTTGATTTACCATATCTCACCAAAATGTGTAAAGGTAATCCTTCATAATCAAGATGGATGGTAGGAAAAAGAGGTGATCTAATATTGAGATATAGTTATGAGAAGGCTTGAAACTATGTCCCTACTACCCTCAAGAAGACTATGAGAAGACATTTATAAATAATAAGACCACATGATAAGTCAATAAATGAATGAGATAATCAGAAATAGAAGCCAAACAATTATGATCCCCTACCACTTAAATAAATTCTAAACTCACTTATCAATAAAACATAATTAGCTTTAAATACTTGTAATTAGAATGAAAGAAATATTTCACATGTAAATATGTATCAATAGAACTATCATAATCATCATGTAACAAATACTCAATAATATTAATAATATGATCATATATTTCAGGAGGCAAGGAAATGCCACTTACTTTCACATTAAAAGTTAATGAACTATCATAATAATGTATGTTATGATCATGAGATGTCACACTATGAAAAATGTTATAATGGATATCTATAGGACTCACACAGGATCTACAATAATACTCATCACACGACACATCATCACATGTGTGAAATAAGATAAATCATCTAAATAATATGAATCTATGAGGATAGACATAGTATTGTCATGAAATGTAAGAGAGAGGTTATAATAAGGTATAACAATGTGATGAATAGGTAAAGAAGGTAGAACACCATCCATATCCATCACATAAAAGTGTAGGATCCTCATAAGGTAAAGCCTCCCTATATTTATGCTCATCACCATTACAAGCTATTGGATAAATACAATCAATATGAAGGCCAAGAAAAGTAAGATAAGTGAATCTAAAAGTAAAGGATAAACACTAACCAACTCATTAAATGAGGGAAGAATAAGTACATAATAAAACAATACATCCATAGAAAAGATATGCTCATTTTAGCATAGCATGTCATGAGTGCATTGAGAATGAAAGTATTAGAAGCCATAATAGATATAAACATGTCAAAATCATATATATACATGTAAAATAGCTAGAAAAATAATCAATGAGAATCCGTGATGATGGGAAATCCAAGGGTTGGTGGGCAAGATCAAATAGATATACCATTATGTATGTTCAACCCCTAGTTAAGAAATGATAAGGGGACACAAATAGGGGTAGATCTAAATCCTAATTAAATACATGATATGGATAACATGTACGTAGAAAAAAAAATAGATCTTTAAAAATCTATAATGAGGGTTAAGGATGAATCCCAAGGTTAAATCTTAGGTCATGAATTTGCTAGGTTCACTAAAACTTAGAGTTAACAACATAGTCCTACATAAAATGTTCTAGACTAATTAAATAAATGCAACCAAATAAGAACAAATTAACCTACATTAAATGAGTTTAGATTCATGGAAATTAAATGCTCAATTGATGTGAAAATGAAATAAATAAATTACATCAATACTTAGCTTTGATTTTGTTGCATTAGGCTTTTTCTGAGTGTCAAATACATATGCTAACGTTATTGAATTTTGTGTTTTGTTGATGACCTATAAATCTAATTATTATCTACTTGGATTAGATTTGTGTGTGTAAACTTGATCTTTTTGTGTGCAAACTTGCACCTAATACACAAATGTGGACCTATAACTCATAGAAGTGATCAAATAAATCTTCATACTCTTCAACCCCTTTAGTCTCCTTATCTGATATCTAAAATTAGCAAAATCATGCAATATTTACAAAAACCTTCTTACGAATCTATTGAATCACAAAGATCATGTTCTTAATAGTTGAATCCTTAATAGACTAGCTTCACAATTGAAAGAAAAGAATGAGTACAACAAACAAACATTCAACAATATTAGATGATTTGACGCTAAAGAAAATTATTTTTTTCCACTTGCAAATCAAACTCAAGATTTGTTATAAAATTAGTCTTTAAATATACCATCCTAATAAATAATGTGGTGTAATTCACACTTCAATTACCTCATAGTACAAAAGATGATGACAGTTTTGAATTTTATCTTGAATTTTGAAAACGTACAAGTTCAAATCCACGATCATTGCTGATCTAGATCATTTCCACGCTTACAAACTTGAACAAAATCAATGAATAATAAATTCAAACCATAAAAAGAATACATAAAAATGAGATGTTACAATCAAAAAGTAGATAATCCCTATTTATTAGCTAACATACACAGCAAAAATGGCCATACAGTCAGCCTTTTTGGCCGGTGATTCGGCCAGAGGATCTTTTAAAATATTAACGTACAGTCAGCCTTTATGGCCGGCCATTTTATTGCACACAGCTTTACTGAATTGTAAGACCACGTACAGTCACTTTAGATCTGTGGAAAAAATGCGTCTAAATAGGAAAAAAGTAGCTTTCCACCGGCAACGCCAGCTCAAAATTTGTCCCTCACTATTCAAATGACGTCAGTCTAAGTAAGGATGCAACTGCAGTGATAATACACAACACCAAATTTCCTCGGACATATGCACACGTCAGCCAAGTGTATACTCATCTTTCTTCTCTGCAATGATTTCAACGCCAGATTTAGACGCGTAGATTACCATGGCTGAATTACAGTCCATTACTGAGAGGAAATTACAGTTTAGAGAAGCTTCAGTGCTTCTGCTGGGACACATATTTCTCATTATATATAGAGAGTGAGGAGGCTTAGCTATTATCAGATTATTCTTCTGAGCTTCTTTACATTTTGCAAGCTGCACAAGGAAATGAATGCACTGCATATACATTTCCATGTGCAGCTTGCAAAAATGCCAAGAAACATGGAATTCTATATTCAGATCAGTTTCTTATATAACGTTAATGAAATGAGATGGATTTTAGTGCTTTGCAGGTTAACAAACGATGCTTTCTAAGATTCAGGTTCTGCCCAAACAGTCAATAGTATAAGCAAACTGTTAGATGCATTTGGTTGGTTTATATGATTGAGGTGGGCTTTTTATTGAACTGGGTATACATTTGGTTGGTTTATTTAATTGAGGTGAGTTTTTTATTGAATTGGGTATACATTTGGTTGGTTTATTTGATTGAGGTAGGTTTTTATTGAACTGGGTATGAGATTAGATGCAGTTCAGTTTTTAAAGAGATCATCATGAAGGGTTGCAGGGTCTGTGAATGGATAGAAACCAAACAAATTCCAATTCTTGGTATAGGATTTTTGTAGAAACCCTAGCAAGTATTGCTTCGATTTATTCTAAATTCTACTAAAGACTAGTTCAGTTTATAAAGACCTGTGTCAATTTATATATTTATATGAGATTCTGTTTGGAGTTGGATCCACAACTTTTTAAAGTATTTTAGATTGGAGTTTTTATTTGGGATAGGTCAAGAATTTTTGTTAAATTCAACTCAGATATAGTTTACTTTTAGAGTATTTAGTCATTTTCTTAGAGTCTAAAAGTAAATGATCAGCATATTCAGCATATTATTTGTTATTTTGAATGTTAATGGAGGCTTGACTTTCAAAATAACAAACTCTTTCTTTTTAAGAGCTTATGTTGATATTCATTTGTATATATGTATTCTAAATCTTGATTTGTTTTAGAGCTTATGTTTATATTTATTTGTATATATGTATTCTAAATCTTGATTTGTTTTAATATTTTCTTGTAAATAAAAGTGTAAGCTAATAAAGTTACTCATTTATAGATGTTACTTGACAATTGTGATAAGACACTTTGTATGGTTGTTAGAATCCTATTGATCTCTCTTGTAGAGGATAGTCCCCTTCTTGTGGATGTCAATGTGGGCATGGTCTCAATGCTCATAGACACAATTCTAATGGTTCTCATGGTTCTCCACCACTTTAGAATAGAGCTTGGGTTCATAGTACTCATGGTTGGTCTTAGCAAGATTGCCTACCTTGTGTTAGCTCACAACCAAATGTAATGGGTGCTCTTGGTTGGTTGGATAGTGCAAATTTTCTTGCTTGAAATTGACAATTTCTTCCAAGAAGAATGAAACTTGGTCACTAGATGAAGAGGAAAATAATGATAGAGGAGTTACTATAGGTTGGGATGCAATTCCTAATAGTCGGGGACCTTCCCAATGGGTTGGTAGACCTTCATGATCATCATTTGAGACCACCTCGTGTTGTATTCATAACTCTTACTATTTAACAATTCAATCACTTGTCTATCTTGATCTTCTTTTGATGTTTTTGCTTAAGGCTTTGTATTGTCTAAACATTGGGATGTGATGCCATTCTGCATCCTTTTTTGTATATACTGTTAAAAACAATTCTTTACACAAGGAACATATAAAAGATCTTCGCATGTGAAATTATTTGCCTTTACCCTAATTGTTATTTAATTAATCTAAATATGGCATTCAATAGTTTAAAATATTTTACTTCCTTTATCTATTTTTTCAAAAATAGAAAAAGATAGATTGGATGCTCAATCAATCAACTATTTATAATGTTTCAGCCAACTAAAAAGGTCTTTGACTAATCAACTATGCCACTTACCTACATATGGTGTGAATCACATTATATAATTCTATATAATAAGTATTTTTATTTGTTTCCTATTTTTACACTCTCTTGAAGCTTACTAGCAATGATTAATTTTACTTATTTATGATCTATTTATATTAAATTATTCCATCTTTTTTTAATTTGAGATAGATCCTCTCATTATTTTAGTAATATTTTATGTGGTGTTATGATACACAAGTTAAGATTAATGGTCACTTTTCAAATTTGTCATTTTTTGTTTCCCATTTTTTCTAGATTAGATCCTCCATTGTGTTGATAAACAATGTGTTTTAGTCTTGTTGGTATGTAGGAACCTCCTCCTTATTGTGCCTAATTAACCTTCATATTAATAGGTCACCATCATATAGATTTTCTATAAGTGTTATTGATCTATCTAAGGGGGAGATAAGTAAGGGTATTTTCATTGAGATTTATAGATCCTATATCCAATCCATATGGAATGTACTAGATAATCACTACATTCAAAATTCAACTCAAATCTATATCTTCATTGTGGGAACAAATGCATCTACCTCCTAAGATATACTATAATCTAGATCTATCTTCTAGCTTATGGGCTCCTCTTCTATAAAACTTATATTTTTCTCCCACCAACCTTACATTGTGATTTACAACCATATTCCTCAAGAGCATCATACTTTCTAGTTATGCTCCTTAGAATGTGAGAGTGGGTAACATTTTGTTTTCATATTCTCTTCCTTATTATGTGATGAAATGATTTATTTTCCTTTCAAAGATTTCCTTCCAATGTTATTTCAAGAATCTAATGTCATAGAAGGACTAGAGACATCTTGGTTTCTTCCTATGGGAGATGTTTTAGCTTCACTGACAAATCTCTAGAAGGGCATCCTTGAAAGAGGATCATACTAGATTGACTACTTATTTTCAATCCTCTCACTTTAGTACGAGTAGTCCTTGCCATATCTAAATTTTGAGCTCCTATAATAGATCGATGATGCATCACAAACTTAGTAACCCAAATAGACTTAAGACCATCACACACTCTTTTTTAGCCTTGATGATTAGAAATTATGTCCAAGACCTTTAATAATTATTTACATATGGAACTTCCTTTACCTTGCATTATTCACTATTTTTGTATATTTTTATTTGGGTGTACCCCTATTCTCTCTTGTACATATTTGAGTCACATGGATAAATTGTGGGATTCTATAGAAATTAACACATGAACTAAATTAAATTATTGAATATATTCTTTTATTCTTTGTGTTAGTTTAATGGTATTTAAATATCATTATTAAAGTTTAACTCTCAAGTGATAAGCATTAAAAATATAATAATCCATCTTTTGGAATTTGATGTAATGACATAGATTATTGTGAATGTAAAGCATGTGTACCTAGTACAAGTCTCACCCAAATTTGTATATAATACCAAAAATACAAGAAAAAAGAAAAAATGAGAGAAACCATTAAACACATAGGGTATTGCTTATTTGAGTATTGGAAATAATAAACTAGGAAAATGTAACCAAATATAATATAAACATTATTGAATATTAATGTGAAAAAACCAAACTAATGGACGAGTAATCATTAATTAGATTTAGGAATTTAAAAATAGAATAAAATAATAAACATAATTTAAATGTTTAATAAGTTTCAACTTTGTGTGTCATAGCCCCACAAACACTTCAACTTTATTTTGAATGTTGCTCCATAATTATTGGGATTTAATAGTGAATTTAGAACTAAGAGAAAGAGACGACAAGATGAGAATAGTGGATTCAACATGATTTCCACATGTCCATTATATGTGGATTTATAATAAGTTGCCTAAGCAAAAATTTCTAAAACTCGTGAAAACTAAAGTGGACCTTGAGGTATTATTAGATGATATCACTTTGGCATTCACATGAATGTTGCAAAAATTATCCTGGCCAAAATTTGGGATGAAATCATGAAAAAATACACCCCTATGGGTATAGAGGGTGTAGGTGTCCTAGGATAGATGCATTCAAGTGAGTTCATGGGGCATTGACATAGTGATATAGTTCAAAATTATATTATATTTTTAGATTTACCAAGTATAATATTGGGGTTATTATATCTAATTAATTTGAGTGCCTACATATATAAAAAAATATAGGAAAATAAGGAAACAATAGTTAAAATTACATGTAAAAGGAGAGAAAATATAAAATTTGAAAGGTCATAGACGTAATGGAAAATGAAAACTAAAAATATGAATAGGCATGATAGAGTTTCAAGAAATTCCTTCCAAAAAATGGTGGTTGTATGGTTGATATTTCTTTGGGGCTAGTTGTGCCACATGTGGACAAGTGGAGGCACGAGAATCCTAAGATAGTAGTTCCAAGGTTAGATATTATACTTGATATTTTTGTTGACTGGGTAACTTTATAGATATATGCACTTCTTAGGTGATGATTAATGGTTTGGTATTGATTGTTATTTTAGTAGACATTCAAGTATTAAAATAAGGTGTGAAAACTTGGGGAAATTATTATTATAATTGTTAAAATATCTTTGTAATATTGGGTGTTAGGTAAGATTTTAACTTATCCTCAAAACTCTATCATATTTGATATAATATTTATTATATATTGTCATATATTACATATATAATATTGATCAAGTATAGAAGTTGAGTTTGTAGACTGTGGAAGGAATATATATACTCTAAATAAGATTTAACCTAAATGGTTTATGTGTTTTATACTATGCAATTAAGATTATTACATATTTATGTCAATTGTATTCTTTGTAACATATTTGGGTACATTACAATCATACAATAAATATATTGTGAATAGAATGTACATATTTTTTTGGAAGTGTATACTATTTTGGGTGACCCAAATACTATATATAATTATTAATTATACTTTATTAATGTATCAATAGATGTAATAAAAATTAAGGAGGACATACTATTTTTTAAATTCACATGTGGGTATGTGCAGGATCATCATGGAAAAAATAGGCCCTTAAGTGGCAAAAAATTCAGAAAAATCAGAGTTAGGAAACTTGACATAAAAATTTGAATAAGTTATCTATATTATTTCAAAAATATGTAAGAACAGAATTTGTAGCAAATTGAATGTAGTTTCTAAACAACTAGGTTTGTTTTAAATTAAAAAAAATCTATTGGGTGAAAAGTTGAAATTTCAATGCAGCAGTACTTAAATTTTAGGGAAAAAATAAGAAGTAGGTGTCTGTCTGACCACCCTAACCACAATAAAATGATAATATTTTTTTATAATATTTTAGATATAAGTAGAGGACTCATATCCCGATGTGATGCATATTTTTTGTATTTTGTTTCCCAGTAAATAATTAATTATGAATTTTTATTACAACTTCTAAAAAAATATAAAAAACTTGTATGTCTGACCACCTTAACTTGGTCAAAACTTCATGAAATTTAATTTTTCTTTTTCTTATCCTATAGTATGCAAAGAATAGAATGTGATGCATATTTTGGATTCACAAAATGTGATACCGTTTGAAATCTATATATGTTTTTCAATCAACCTATCAATCAGGACTTTAGTCGTAATTTGAATAGAAAATGAATAATAATTACTTATTAAATTCAAAGTAAAGCATAACTTATATTGTTGGAAAGCTGAGAACCTCCTTTAAAAACCCTTTTCATTTCATCAATTTTGGGTTAAAAAAAAGTTGTCAGCCACATACCCATCATATTGCCACTTTTTGGCCCATCATTATCCTGCACATACCCATGTTATGATGCTAATATTTAGTTGTTGAAATCCCAATTTGGAAGCATGATAAACATTCTTGACTCCAAAATCATATAAACATTCAAGATCCATGGATTGAAGTGCAAAAACACCCACAAAATTTCTACTAAAAAATCATGGCCTAGGATGGACCTTTGACAAAAAAGAGAGTTTGTAGTCCATTAATGAGGTATGTGAGTTGATTTTCCCTCAATCCATATCAAAACATGTTTAAAATCCTTAAAAAGCCTCCATGAATCAAGATTTGGTAGTTGCATAAGTCATTCAAAATTAATAACTTTTTATGATCAAAGAAAGAGACCTTAAAACAAGTGGCAGAAGTCAAGTAGAACTAGGAACCTAGAACCAAAAGTTTGAGTTACAAGTTCCTATTAGTTCCCGATTTTTTGTTATAACTTGGAACTTACACTTGGAATATAGCTACAATGCTGGTTGTTGGGCCCAAAAGAGAACTTGGAAGTGGTAGGTCACAAATAAAGCATAATCTAGTGAGTTTTGAGCTTGAGAGAAATGAAAATTGGAATTAAAAAAAATCAATAAGCAGTAGAAGTCAGATAGGACCAATAAGTTTGGGTTCCAAATACCAACTCGAACTAATTGTATGAAGAAAGATAAGAAGGAAAAAAAGTCACAAGGATTGAATGCCATAAGGGAATAGGGACTTGGAACCTTGGTTCTAGGTTCTCATTAGGTCTTGGGTTTTAGTTGGAACCTTACAAATTATTATTACATTTGTTAAAATATCTTTGTAATATTGGGTGTTAGGTAAGATTTTAACTTATCCTCAAAACTCTATCATATTTGATATATTATTTATTATATATTGTCATATATTACATATATAATATCAAGTATGGAAGTTGATTTTGTAGACCATGGAAGGAATATATATACTCTAAATAAGATTTAACCTGAACGGTTTATGTGTTTTATACTATGCAATTAAGATTATTCCATATTTATGTCAATCGTATTCTTTGTAACATATTTGGGTACATTACACTCATACAATAAATATATAGTGAATAGAATGTACATATTTTTTTTGGAAGTGTATACTACTTCGAGTGACCCAAATACTATATAATTATTAATTTTACTTTATTAATTTATCGATAAATGTAGTAAAAAATTAAGGACATACTATTTTTTAAATTCACATGTTATGTCTACTAATATTTAGTTGTTGAAAGGCTAAGTTGGAAGCATGATAAAACATTCTTGACTCCAAAATCATGCTTAAACATTCAAGATCCATGGATTCAAGTGCAAAACACCCACAAAATCTACTAAAATATCATGGCCTAGGATGGACCTTTGACAAAAAAGGAGTATGTAATCCATTAATGAGGTACGGGCATTGATTGTCCCTTAATCCATATCAAAAAATGTTTAAAATTCTTACAAAGCCTCCATGAATCAAGATTTTTTAGTTGCATAAGTAATTTAGAATTAATAGCATTTTATGATCAAAGAAAGAGACCTTGATAGGTGGAAAAAGTCAGTTAGAAATAGGAACCTAGAACCAAAAGTTTGAGTTACAAGTTCCTATTAATTCCTGATTTTTTGTTAAAACTTGGAACTTGCACTTGGAATATAACTACAATGTTGGTTATTAGGCCCAAAAGAGAACTTGGAAGTTCTAGGTCACAAATAAAGCACAATAGATAGTGAGTTTTGATCTTTAAAGAAATGAAAATTGGAACTGAAAAAATCAACAAGCAGTAGAAGTCAGATAGGACCAAGAAGTTTGGGTTCCAAATACCAACTTGAACTCATGGTATTAAGATAGATAAGAAGGAAAACAAGTCACAAGGATAGAATTCCATAAGGGAATAGGGACTTGGAACCTTGGTTCTAGGTTCTTATTAGGTCTTGGGTTCTAGTTGGAACCTTAGAAAGAAGGTGGGACTCAAGAGGCAAACAAAATGACTTGGAATCTTAGGCTCCAAGTTCCCATTGGGGCCCATGACCTAATAGGTACCTAAAGAAAGTAGGTCTTAGGAGGTAGAAAGGAACAAGGACTTGAAACCTTAGGTTCAAAGTTCTTGTTGGGGTTGTGGCCCAATAGGGACTTGAAAATAAAGGCAAAGAAGAGAGGAAGGAGATCCTAGAACCTAGGTTCCAAGTTCTTGTTGGGGTTGACAACTTGACATGCATCTGAAGAAGAAGACACACCCCCATACTTAGTCATTTTGATATTTTTTGCCATTGGATAACTGAATGAAGTTTATGAAGGGAAAACCAAAACCATCAGAGACACACGTGGGCATGAATTAACCCATTTAGATTTCTCAAATCATATATAATTGAGGGGAAAATACAATGAGGGTATAATATGATAAATTTTAGTTAATATATTTGAGGCTATTTTTTAAAACTAAACTAAATATGGGATTAAATGAAATTTAGTTGAAATTAATTTCTCTATGTATATTAAATTTTGATTTTTTCTAATTTTCTCATGTATGTACAAGTACAAACTAATAAATTTTCTTACTTATAGATGCTAATCAACCACTAGGGTAATGAACTTTGTATGGTTTCTAGAATCTCACTCTTTCATAAGGTTCAATCCCCTTCTTTTGGATACTGGTGTGGATATAGTCATAATTCTCATGGTTCTAATGGTTATTCATAACCTTAGCATAGAGATCAATATACCAAATACGATGGTTAGTCTTATTAACTTTTTTGGCTTATGTTACCTCAAAATCACATGAAATGGGTGCTCCTATTTGTTTTACTAGTGGTAACATTTATTTCTTAGCATTGGTCATTTCTCCCACTAGGAATGAACTCACCCACTAGATGAAGAGTAGGATAATGATGGAGTTATTATAGTTTGATAGCCACTTTAAAAAGGAGGTAAAGAAGTCTCATGTACATTCACTCAAAAAATTAAAAAACTATCATAATGTATGTTATCATCATGGGAGGTATCACTAGGGTAAAAAATAATTGATATCCAAAAGAATCACATGAAATCTAAAAGAATGTTCCTCATCAAACACATCCTCATGTGTGAAACAAGATAACTCATTTAAATAATTCTAACTCATGGGAATAGATATAGGTCTATCATAATATATAAGAAAGGTTATCATGAGATAAAATAATTTGACAAATAGGTAAAGAAGGTATAACATCATCTGGATAGCCATCATAGAAAGTGTAGCGTCCTCAAAAATTAAAACCTTACTACTTGTATGCTTGCCACTATCACAAACCATAGTAGAAATATGATCAAAATCAAGGCCATGGACAAGTGAGATAAGAAAATCTAGAAGGAAAGGATATGAATTATCCAAATCAATTAGTGAGAAAAAAATATTACATGCTAAAAAATATCTATAAAAAATGTTTTTAATAAGGAAAAACAGGTTTTGAAGGGACCCCAAAACCCTTTACAAAAATGAAAAGTTGCAAAAGAACCTAATCAATAACAACCAGCAGCCCAAAACACCAAAATGCTGACATAAGATAAAACAAAAGGAACTCGTCAGTAGAACAAACAACAAAAACATCAGCAACCCTGTTGATCCAACAAAAAGGAAAGTGTTAGCTACAACAGATTATCCAAGACATTAACCGAGGCCATATTCTCCTTGATGAATTCCTCCTGCATTTCCATAACCTCTTTAATCTCATCCACAGGAACAAAAAATCTCTTTTTAGTCTTGCTTCTAGTCCTAAGACATGACCCAACCTTCACATCTTTCTCCATCACTGGAGCATATTCCTCTATCTTCTCCACCTGGTTTTAGCAGTTGATCTCCTCAATCACTTTCTCTAACTCACCCAAGTCAAGAGGTTTACCCATCCAATTAAGGGATTTCTTGTTTAAAACAGAGAGCCCCCTAGTTGTAGTCTTTAGAGAATTAGTGCTGATGTTCACCACATTTTTTAAGTCATTCGACATTTTCCCTACTTTCTCCTCAAGATTGGTAATATGATCCTCCAGATTTTTATTCACCAGCATTTCTAGAGAGGAAATCCTCTCTTCGTGAGACATCCCCAGACGATCTGCATCAATAACTAGCTTATCCAACATGATGTTCATGGTTTTGAATTTTCCTTTAGTATCCCATTCCTTCTAATTTCCATGGAGCATAGCAACACATATCTCCTGCCAATTTTTCATCTGAATATTAAGCTCCTTAACCTCAGAAAACAACCATTTCACTAGAGACAACAAATTTTGCGTCCCATCCTCATCCATCTTGCAAAACATATTCATATTCACATCATCCCAATTAATGGGAGGTTGAACATTTGGCTCAATGTTACCAAGAGCATCAGACTGGTCCAATTTCTTCCCTTCATCCTCTTCGACAGGGGAGTCCTCAACCTCAACCGCATCCACTTTAATCCGCTCCTTATCAAGCAAGTTAACTTAATCCACTAACACTTCCAACCGTTTCATTTTAATGGCCCTTTCAACTGGAGAAAACCCCTGAGAATACTTGACTGTCTCCATCCCCTACATCTCCATAGGCCCGGGTCCATTCAAAAACTCAATAGAACCCACATTGACATCAGCACCAGGAGCGTTCAAACCCAAACCCTCAATAATAGGAGCCTTGAGATCCATCACAGAAGAAAAATCCCCCTTCCTAGGCAAAGGGTCCTTAACAAAGACATTCTTAACAACAATATTATCAGAACAAATTTCACCACCTTTCCCAAGAGGGCTATCCTTCATGCCACCTTCACCATGAGACAATGAGGGTTTCTCAAAAGAACCAAGAACCACCTCCATCTTCCTCTTAGCTGAGTGATTTCCTTTCTTGGAGCCTTTAGACTTCCCTTTCAAAGTCTTTCTCACAGACATTGCCATGGTTTCACGTAACTCCACATTCATTTCATAGCCCTTACTCCATTCATCTAAGCCATCTTCCTCATCCTCAGAGCCATCATTGTCCACAGACATTTCCTCAAACTTTGATTCTTCGTCCTTAGAACTCCCCACCCATTCCGCAGCAGAGTCCCCATTTCATAGCCAGAGTTTTTAATAGCCTTGTTACCAGGGGTTTTAGGAGAAACCACAATTAACTTATGCTTAATGTGGGAAAACAAGAGATTCATAAGACCCTCATGTAATATCTATACAAATTTTTTGGATATGGTGTTGTACACCATTATATAAAATGTTATATTATAATGTTTTAATTAAATAATTATTTAGCTTTGATGCACCAGCTAGGAGGTGTGGTTAATCATACTAGAAATTTATTTGGGGACCATTTGTATGTTGTATTGTAACATTGGTTTATTATTTAATATGTTAGAGACATGCGATAATAATTTAATATTGGGGAAGAATTTAATAAATAGTACCTAATATTAAATGAGGGGACAGTGGTTTTGTATTCACATGGTTTTGTGGTAAATAGTTTTATCTTACCATTTGGCTGTATTTGTGTGAGCTTGATTCTATAAAAGTAAACACATGTTTAGCGGTTAAGATTGTCTCGGTGAGTGGGCTATCATTATTGAGTTTTTTTGAGGAGTTAATATGTGAAGCATGGCATGTGATGTATGGATTCATCCTTGGACACATGGAGGATACATTGGAGAGGCTTGATGCTTCAGAAGTATTCATTGTAACTCTGTAAGTTCATGTATTATTTTATTGCTAAATAATAGATGGAGTATGGATGCTTTTGGAGGCTAGGTTTTTCCCTCTTGAGGGTTTTCCCAAGGTATATCTTATGTTATCTTGTGACTTGTCTATTTTGATCTATACATTATTATTTTGATACCACATGTTTGGGGGGAGACTAGACCTCGTGACCTCTTGCCTGCAACAAGATGCTTTAGCCAATCGAGTTCGGCCCCTTGCCCCATCTATACATTATGGTTATTCTATAAGTTTGCATGCATTATTTTCTCTCATGGGGTTATGTAGAAAATGGATTAAGAATGTGGGTTATTACACATCATTTCCTAACAAGTGGTATTAAAGCTTTCATGGTTATGGGAGGTGTGAGCTCCCAATTTTTGTTATAACCCTTGTTTGAGTAGACTTGGTGCAAAGTTGAATCCATGGCAATGTAGGTTAGATTTGAGGAATTGGGCAAGTACAAAAACATGGGGGACCAAATTGTGGCCAAAATTTAAAAAAACTTATGATAGGCTATAATGCGAGCGCATTATAATGTGCTCGTTGGTGTGCTGAGCCTAAGGCTCGACTACATTGAGCCTATTCTGCACTCATGTTATAATGCGAGCGTGGAATAACGAGCTTGCGTTATGAGTTATTAAAACAAAGAAAAAGGAAATCAAATTCATTTATGTGTTGACTATTTTTTCTAGTGCCCGCAACCAAAATACATTCTCTTGCGTGCTCATGTTCTGCGAGGAGACAATCTTCCATTTTTTCATCAATTTGTTGTTATTTTGTCGCCAGGATGCTTCCACATCGATGGGGAGGTCGAATAGGTAAGGATTGTTTGTTTTTTGTTGTGAATTTTTTAGTTTTAGGTTGTTTTTAATATTCATTTGTTGAATTTGTAGGAAATGCTAATGATCTTGGAAATCCTCTTCAAAACCCTCCTGAAAATCCTCAACAACCAAAGAAACAATAACATGAACAAAATCCTCAAGTTCAACAACCACGACGACAATCTCCTCCATCAATCCCTCAACATCCTCCTAGCACTTAGTAAAATTTAATGGGGGTAATTGAAAACAATAAAAAATAAATTGAGGACTTAATCATGAGGTTGAATGATTCAATAGGTTCAACCATGGAGAGAAGAACACTTGCAAATTCACTTAAAGAATTGTTAAAACATTTATATGCAATCAACAAATAATTAAGTGGTTGGCAAGATAAGAGGCAAGCGGCTAGGAATTTTTATAGAGATAAATTATCATATAAAGATGTAAAAGATGAAAAAATTACAAAATTAGATTTGTGCTCATTATTCATGAATCCACGCACAAATCAAAATATTGACCTCAATGCAAAGAGGTTTCCTATCCATTGGTGCCACCACAAAGGGATTAGGAACCATTTTTGGGATAGGTGGTACATGGTTTTTTATTACCCACCATGCAACAATTGTGAAGTCCCACAATATTTCTTGAGGAAACTATACTGTGAGTTCATCTTGAATAAAATCCTGAATTATTTTGATATGAGGGACTTCTAGGGGAGAGGTGGGGGGTTGGCTCAAAATAGACCCGGTGCATCACAGGATCCTAGGCGGCAAGCGAGACGAGCTCTTGCTAGGCCAGATCATGAGCACATTGTTATCCCTTCCATCGCGAAGGAGAGTGCTAAGGTAGACACTTTGCAAGCTATCACCTCTTTAACCCAGAGTGTCATCTAGCATGCCAATCCTATACTACATTGCCATCCAGGAAAGTCTTCGAGTGGTAGGCTTCCACCCCATTTGTGTCAGGCTTGTGGGGTGACTTGTTCGTATGATCCCACCGACACTCAGGAGGTTGATACATAGGATAAGTCTGCAGCTATGGAGATGGTGAGGGTAGCTAACAATTTTGAATGAGGCTTATGGCATCGATACTCAGGTAAATTTTAGCATGTTCATTGAATTTAATTTATTAAATTTCAATTTTGAAATGCAAGATTAACTAATTTAGTTTTATGATTTTAATAAAATTCCAGAATCAGAGTGTTGATACTGGATACACCAACCCTACACTTGCTTACTACTCAATTGCATCTACTGTTGAGGTATGTAACTAGTAAACAATTATAAATTTATTACATGTTAATAGAATTGTTATATGAATGGTATTCTAATATATGATTTTAGATTTTGAATAGGCTAATATTGGAGGTTTCATGGGAACGCCTCCCAGTGCCAGTGGAGTTAGAAAAACCTACACGCAGGTAATAGAATAAAGAGTTTAACTAATGAATTGCACTTTATAGATTTGTGTAGCTTAAATATTCATATCATTGATTACATTGCATTGCACATCTTTCAAACTCAAAGCATTACTTCACATTCCATAACTAATAATTAGATGTTGATAGATGACAAAATTTCAAAGTTACAATATTGTTATTTAGAAAGTCAACATAAGCAGTGATGCAATTCCTTCACATATCATAAGTAATAACTAGGAACAACTACCAATTGCATTTGCTTGTCATGGAATTCCATGAGACCACTTTTTTTTAGGCATCTTTTCAAATAGTTCACTGCCTTGTCTATGCTATGGATGCTTGGAATAAATATATGAAAGAATAATAGTAAGCAATAACATAGACAAGGAAATGAGTTGTTTAAAAAAATGCCTCAAAGAAATTGGGTCTCATGGTGATGTCCACCACCTTTTCTATGTTATCACATTTTCCATACATGTCTACCAAAGCATTTTATCAAATAGTTCAATTCCTTACTGCTATGGCTAAAAGCCTAAAAAAAGGTGCTTTCCAAAAAACTATGGGTTCTTGGAAATTTTTTTATCAAAGAATAATAGTAAGTAATAGCATAGACAAGGAAGTGAGTAGTTTGAAAAAATGCCTCGAAGAAATGTGGTATCATGGTGATGGAATGGCATTCCATCACCATGATACCACATTTCTTAGAGGCATTTTTTCAAATAGCTCACCGCCTTTTCTATGCTACCACATTTTCTATACATGTCTACCAAAGCATTTTATCAAACTACTTGAACTTCCTTGCTGGTATGGCTAAAAGCCTAAAAAAGGTGATTTCCAACAAACTATGGATGCTTCAAAAAAATCTATCAAAGCATAATAGTAAGCTATAGCATATACAAGACAATGAGTAGTTTGAAAAAATGCCTCAAATAAATGTGGTCTCATGGTGATGGAATGCCATTCCATCACCATGAGACCATATTTCCTTGAGGAATTTTTTGAAATAGCTCACCACCTTTTCTATGCTACCACATTTTCCATACACATCTACAAAAGCATTTAATCAATCTACTCACTTCCTTACTGCTATGGCTAAAATCTTAAATTAGGGGCTTTCCAACAAACTACGGATGCTTGGAAAAAATTTATCAAAGCATTTAATAGTAAGCAATAACATAGACAAGGTAGTGAGTAGTGTGAAAACATTCCTCGAAGAAATGTGGTCTCATGGTGATGGAATGTCATTCCATTACCATGAGACCACATTTCTTTGAGGTTTTTTTTCAAACAACTCACTGCCTTCTCTATGCTACCACATTTTACATACATGTCTACCAAAGAATTTTATCAAACTACTTGAACTTCCTTGCTGCTATGGCTAAAAGCCTAAAAAATGTGCTATCCAACAAACTATGGATGCTTGGAAAAAATCTATAAAGCATAATAGTAAGTGATAGCATAGACAAGGCCATGAGTAGTTTGAAAAAATGCCTTGAAGAAATGTGATCTCATGGTGATGGAATGCCATTCCATCACCATGAGACCTCATTTCTTTGAGGCATTCTTTCAAATAGCTCATCGCCTTTTCTATGCTACCACATTTTGCATACATGTCTACCAAAGCATTTTATCAAACTACTCACTTCCTTGCTGCTATGGCTAAAAGCCTAAAATAGGTGCTCTCTAAAAAACTATGGACGCTTGGAAAAAATCTATGAAAGCATAATAGTAAGCAATATCATAGTCAAGGTAGTGAGTAGTTTAAAAAAATTCTTGGAAGAAATGCGGTCTCATGGTGATGGAATGCCATGACACATTTGTTTGTAATGGAATTCCATCACCATGATACCCCATTTCTTTGAGGCATTTTTTTAAATAGTTCACTGCCTTCTCTATGCTACCACAATTATCATACATGTCTACCAAATAATTTTATCAAATGGTTCACCAGCTTGTTGCTATGGATAAAAACCTAAAAACAGGTGCTTTTGAACAAGCTATGGATAGGGAAAATAGTAAGCATGATAGTCAAAAATACATAGTTTAATAAGTACTCAAAATTTTGTTCATTATCTCATACATTATAAGCCATGACGTGCATCACTATTGTACTTTTCATGATTGAATAATTTGTTGTTTTATTTTTAGATGTTGGAAGTGGATACACCTCCAAATGTTCACAAGGAAATGGAGCTTGGTGTTTCATTTTCTATAGACTCCTTGATTCCCCTCATGGAGGTATGAAGCAGATTACTAAATTTCAATTTACATTCATTGTTATAGCTGTTAGTTAGTGAAAAATCAAACCATTATTGATTCGTAGTTTAATTTCTCTTTGGATGGTTTCTACAGGGCTTCAACATGCCTCAACATGGGCATTTGAATATTTCCCTCAAGGAGAGTGATTATCAGATGGCGGTAAATGATTATTTTGTTAAATATATATTTTTTTATAATGTAATTTCTATATATTAATGTATTTACTTGTTATTGTAACAAATAAGGCTTGACCAAGAACTAAACCCTAGGAAGAGCACTAGGAGTAGTCCTCAACCCCAGAATAAATGAGTGACATACCTATTGCCATTCAATCGACAAGCAAAGGGCAAGAGTTTATTTCAAGAGCATGGAGAGCAATGAATTTTGATTCCAGATCCCTTTGTTGTATGCATATATGGCATTTTTGTACATATTTTGTATTGCATATATTTGACATTGTATGCCTATATATTTACTATATAAATATTGGTGTCTCATGTAACTTCAATTTTTAGCATTTTATCAACAACTAAATTATAGTGTTAATTTTTAAAAAACTATATTCAGATAATTTTTTAATTTTTTCAAAAAAATACAAACACGAACTATACTTAAAAATAAATATTTTATTAGTTTACATCATTTCAAAATTCAAAACATATATATCAATTTTTAGTGATTCAAGTTTAAAAGTTGGATCAATGTTGGTCATTTCCTTTATAAAAGTGTGACACAACTTTGTACTTTTACCCAAGGGCAAGAGTTTATTTCGAGAGCATGGAGAGAAATGACTTTTGATTCCAGAGCCCTTTATTATATGCCTATATGGCATTTTTGTACATATTTTGTATTGCATATATTTGACATTGTATGCCTATATGGCATTCTCGTAAGCCTATATGGCTATTTTGTACATATTTTATACTTATATTGACATTTATTAATGTATGCCTACATGGCTATTTGGTTAATACAAATATTTTTATCGATGGTGTCCATATTTGCATTATAAATCCATGGTTCAATAGATATGAATTATGTGTATTCAAGTGTATACTTTACAAATTATGTGTATACTTTGTGACTTACGTGTTTTCATACGTATACCTTGTATTCATGCATATACTTTGTATTAATTTGCGTATACTATGTATTCATGGGTATACTTCAAGGCTTACATGTATTTGAGTAATTGTGCTTTCTTTATTCACATGCATTCTTGACTTCTTCACATGTATAGTTATTAATTGGTTAGCCCTAGCATTGATCATTGTTGTCCTTCATATTTGTCTTGAATATTTATTGATTGATGCTAAACAACTTTATTAGTTGATGCTAAAAAACTTCAATATTTCTAGAAATACTAGTAGAGTTACAAATTACAAAATTGTACAAATTGAAAAGAAAAGATTAACTATAAATAAATGCACTGATTATTAAATTGATAATTGATTAATAATGAGTATATATATATATATATATATATATATATATATATCAAGAGATGAGCCTTCTAGAATGGCAACTGCCAACTAGAAAATTGGCAAAGCATTCCCAATACTTTGAAAGCAATAATCCAACCAAAATTACAACGGAAGATAAGGAAAATGAACCCACATAGGCATAACTAAATAAAGAAAAGTTCACCCTTCATAGCTTGGTGAAACCATTTTCAAACTTAGAAGATCTTAAAGATAAAGAAGAATTATGATCTATATAATATAGAAATAGTACCCACTTTGATGACTACAAAATTTTCAACCATGGGCTTATCATGCTTTTTCAAATTTGCTAAGAAGGCTTATTTAAGATCCTTGAGCAATGCATTTCCTAATACTCCCTTGTTCTTACATATCTCAATTCGGTTTAATTCAAAGAGTTCCATCAAATGCTTTATCTAAAAGCAAAAAACATGTTTTCAATTGGTATTCCATGAGATGTTTCATAAAAAGATTGCAATATATTTAATCTTTTGATTAGAACAACTCAATTAAGCAAAGGATACATAATCTTCACAACACTTGCAAAACATAATATTCATAGTAGATGATGAGTAGTTAACTTCTTGACATATTATCATATAAAAATTTATTTTGAATAGTCTTTAAACATTTTCACAGCATAATCTTCATAGTATAGAATGAATTGTTATGTTCTTGATCCATCACCATATAAACACGTCGAAAGATGTATATATCAACTTTTTTGCAATATTATTTCTTGTATAGGAAATGGAATTGGGAGAAAGCTTTATAATTTATAATACAAATAAGAAATGGACTTGGGTGAAAACTTTATTTATCACACCAAATAAAAATTGTACATGAGAGCATCACTTGTTTCTCTTAGACTCCAATTTTCAAGCATAACAAATCATGTCAGATGAAAATGACAAAATGCTTCACAACCTAAGTTGTTAATTGAGGAAAAATAAAATGTTTCCAAGTTCCACCATTGTATGCATTTACAATTGGTTGTATATTGTTGTAAGGGAAAGGAGGATAATTAAAAAACATCTTGCACTTGCTAGAATTGATGATGATTATATGCTTTTTGTGTGGAAAACTCAGACTTCTCAACTGTTGTGTGAATGTTTCTCTTTTCAATTGTTTTGCATGCCATCATAAGGGATCGAGTCAGTTGAACGTAGCTCGAAGTGATTCAGCATGTTTAGGTGAAAAAGGGACCATTCCTAGCGTAAACATACCTACTAGGATGTGTTGGAACAATTTATTTGGCCACACAAGTTGTAAAACAAAAGTTGCACCACTTTGCAACTTCACACTACTTGCATTTGACACTTTTTCCATCAAGTAAAAATTGGAAACCGCGAAAAAATGACTAAGATAACAAAAATTGAGAGAAATTATTGTAGAGGAGCCCAACATGATCCCATAGGTTCAGAAAGAGAGTTCGTAAGCATCACAGTTTCTGAACAATAGCTCGTCAAAGATTGCATCCATTTTGCATTTTGGACCCTTAAAGGATCAAACTAGTTGAACGTGGATCGAAGTGATTCAACATGTATTGGTGCAAAAGAGGACCATAGTTAATGCAAACATACCCATCTAGACATGTTGGAACAACTCATTTGGTTGCACGAATTGCAGAACGAAAGTTGCACTACTTTGCAACTTTACACTGCTTGCATTTGACACTTTTTCCATTAAGTGAAAATTGGACACCACGGGAAAACGACTCTAAGATAAAAAAAATGAGAGAGGTTATTGTAGAGGGGCCCAACATGATCCTATAGGCTTAGAAAGAGAGTTTGTAAGCATCATGGTTTCTGAGTAATAGCCTGTCGAAGATTGCTGCCCTTTTCCACTTTGAACCCTTAAGGGATCAAGTCGGTTGAACACAGCTAGAAGTGATTCAACATGTTTGGGTGTGAAAGAGGACCATGCCTAATGTAAACGTACCCATCCGGACACGTTGGAATAGTCTGTTTGGTCACACGAGTTGCAAAATGAAAGTTGCACCACTTTACAACTTTACATTGCTTGCATTTGACACTTTTTCCATCAACTAAAAAATGGATACCACGGGAAAAATACTCCGAGATAACAAAAAATGAGAGAGATTATTGTAGAGGGGCTCAACACGATCCCATAGGCTTATAAAAATATTTCGTAAGCATCATAGTTTCCAAGTAATATCCTATCAAAGATTGTTGCCCTTTTGCACTTTGGACCCTTAAGGGATCGAGCTGGTTGAATGTAGCTCAGAGAAATTTGGCATGTTTGGGTACAAAGAGGAAAATTCCTAGCATAAATGTACCCATTTGGATGCATTGGAATAATCCATTTGGTCACATGAGTCGCAAAACAAAAGTTGCACCACTTTGCAACTTTACACTGCTTGCATTTGACACTTTTTCCATCAAGTGAAAACTGGACACCACGGGAAAACAACTTCGAGATAACAAAAAATGAGAGGTTATTGTAGAGGGGACCAACGCAATCCTATAGGATTAGACAGAGAGTTCGTAAGAGTCATGGTTTCCAGGTAATAGCCCATCAAAGATTGCTGCCCTTTTGCACTTTGAACCCTTGAGGGATCGAGCTAGTTGAATGTAGCTCAAAGCAATTCAATGTGTTTGGGTGAAAAAGAGGACCATTCCTAGCATAAACGTACCTATTCTAATGTGTTTGAACAATCCGTTTGGTCACATGAGTTACAGAATGAAAGTTGCACCACTTTGCAACTTTACACTGCTTGCATTTGACACTTTTTCCATCAAGTGAAAACTGGACACCATGGGAAAATGACTCTAAAATAACAAAAACTGAGAGAGGTTATTGTAAAGGGGCCCAACATGATCTCGTAGGTTTAGACAGAGAGTTCATAAGAATCGCGGTTTTTGAGTAATATCCTATCAAAGATTGCTGCCCTTTTGCACTTTGGACCATTAAGGGATCGATCTAGTTGAACGTAGCTCAGAGTGATTTGGCATGTTTGGGTGCGAAAGAGGACCATCCTAGTGTAAAATTTCCCATCCAAACATGTTGGAATAGTTTGTTTAGTCACACGAGTTGTAAAACAAAAGTTGCACCACTTTGCAACTTTACACTGCTTGCATTTGACACTTTTTTCATCAAGTGAAAACTAGACACCACGAGAAAAAAACTCTGAGATAACAAAAACCGAGAGAGGTTATTGTAGAGGGGCCTAACACAATCTTGTAGGCTCAAACAGAGAGTTTTGTAAGCATCACGGTTTATGAGTAATAGCCCATCAAAGATTGCAACCATTTTGCACTTTGGACCCTTAAGGGATTGAGCCAGTTGAATGTAGCTTGGAGTGATTCGGCATTTTTGGGTGTGAAAGAGGACCATTCCTAGTGTAAACATACCCATTCAAATGCATTGGAACATTTTTTTTGGTCACACAAGTTGCAAAATGAAAGTTGCACCACTTTGCAACTTTACACTGCTTGCATTTGACAATTTTTCCATCAAGTGAAAACTGGACACCATGGGAAAACGACTCTGAGATAACAAAAACCAAGAGAGGTTATTGTATAAGGGTCCAACGTGATCCTATAGGCTCAAATAGATAGCTTTTAACCATCACAGTTTGTGAGTAATAGCCCATCAAAGATTGCAGCCATTTTGCACTTTGGACCCTTAAGGGATCAAGCCGGTTGAATGTAGCTTAGAGTGATTCAGCGTGTTTGGGTGTGAAAGAGGACCATACCTAGCATAAAATTACCCATCCAAATGTGTTGGAATAGTTTATTTGGTCACACGAGTTGCAGATCAAAAGTTGCACCAGTTTGCAACTTTACACTGCTTGCAATTGACACTTTTTCCATCAAGTCAAAATTGGACACCACAGAAAAATGACTTTGAGATAACCAAAACTGAGAGAGGTTATTGTATAGGTTCCCTACATGATCTTGATGCCTTAGAGGAATGCCCATAACTGACACGGTATCCAGGTAACAAGCCGTCAAAGATTGTTGCCCTTTTGTAATTTGGACTGTTAAGGGATTACGTCGCATGAATTACAAATGTTTGAGGGAAGCAATAAATTTCAAAATTTGAGTAAATATCATTACATATGTTTATGTGAATAGACTGTATGCTATATTGATATTGATATATAATCATTAGGTTGATTTGTTTTAATAAATGAAGTTTTTATAATAAGTTAGTCAATTGGTGCTAGTTATAATAGGGAGAGAATAAAAGAAGAAAAATGATTGGTAACCATCAATGGTTATTACACTCACTATATCAATAATATGATGTTTACAATAAAATTAGATTTATTTTCCTGTCCTAATTCTTTTGTTTATGCTACAATTTTCTAATATGCTTCATACACCATTCTGAAACCCAAGTGCTTTTACTTGTAGGCACAATGCTTTCTAAAAAATATCAAGTGGTAATACAAAATCATGAGAAAAAAATCAAACTATATGAATTCCAACACCCCACTTAAATCAAATATTGAATCAATTTGCCCCATTTTCATGCACACAAACTTAGTTTATAATATTCTCTCATAATAACCAAAAATACGATTCAAGGATGCCTTAGGTATTCCGTTCTCATAGATCTTTTACAATGTCACTCATACATTCAAGATTCTCTTATAATGTCTACATCATAGGTGCTCATGATGAGGTTAACTTCAAATGAATAACTTGAGATTCCATCCCTAAGCTTCACACGCTCTTTTATAATGGCTTCAAATCAAAATTGAGATTTGTCAATATCATCAAAATAAGGATGTTGCATTGCTTTTTTGGCTGAGATTCTCTTGGATGGCTCATAAATCAACATTTTCTGCAAGGAGACACCAATCAATTTTTAGTAGTTTACTTACAAATAGGCAAAGTAAAAGAAGAAAAATAAAGAGCATCCAAAATGGAAATGAAATGAAAATAGATGGAAGACGCTTACAGACAACAAATCCACACTATTTGGTTCCAAGTCAGGAACAACAAGGCATAAATCTTGATGCTTCCATTGAGGATAGGTATGCCAATCTCTCAACTCAGTCACTCTTGGTCATACATCTTCATTGGGAGTTCCAAGATACCTATTGCAAACAACACCTCTCATGAATAGAATAAATTGAAATTCGAGATGCTCTTATAGTGTCTACATCATAGGTGCTCATGATAAGGTTAACTTCAAATGAATAACTTGAAATTATCTCTATCTATACATCTCACCTCTCTCTCTCCCTCCCTCCCTCCTACCCTCTCTAATTGTCTCTATCTACCCTCTCCATCTTTCTACGTACCTCTCGCTCAATCAATCCCTACCACTCTCTCTCGCTCCCTCTATTTATATCTCTCTATCTCCCTCCCATTTCCTATCCATCACTCCTTCTCTCTCCCACTCCTTCTCTCTCCCTCTCTCTCAGGTCTCTCCTTCCCACCCCCTCTCTCTCTCAAATCTCTCCCTCTGGCACCCTACCTAGGTAACTCTCTCTATCTCTCTATCTATCCCTCCCACCCTACCTAGATAAGTCCCTCTCACTCCACCCCCCTCCATCTCTCCCTCTCTCCCTCCCTCTCACCTCCCTCCTCTCTCCCGCCTCAAGTCACACTCTAAAGTCTCTCCCTTTAGAACCCTACCTACATAACTCTCTCTTTCTCTCACTCTCTCTCCCCCTCTCTCTCTCCCTCTCTCTCAATTCTCTCTCCCACCCTCTCTCTCTCTCCCTCTATCCCTCACACCCTACCTTGCTAAGTCCCTCTCACTCCAACCCACTCTCTCCCACTCCCTCTCTCTTAGACTCTGACTTCCACCCCCTCTCCCTCTCGCAAGAATCTCTCTCACTCCCTCTTTACCTCTCTATCTCTCTCTCAAGTCTCTCCCTCCCTCTCTCCCTCTCATCCTACCTAGAAAACTCTCTCTCTCTCTCTCTCTTAAAATCCTCCCTCCCTCTAAAGACATACATAAATACATACTTACATACATACAAGCATAATACATATGTACATACAATCTTACATACATACAAGCATACATGTACATATATAGAAAAAATCTCACATATATATAGGAATACATACATACATGCATTGATACATACATACATACATATAGGCATACATACATACATGACATACAAGCATACATGTACATACAAACATACAAATATATAAAAATACATTCAATAGAGTAGCATTTAACATAAAGCAAGATATAATGTGAACATGTTATACCACACTCGCGTTATGTCTTGCTAGGCATGTCCCACACATATGCAAAAAACCATGTCAAAACTAAGATATCACGTGTGCATGTTATATCTTGCTTTGGGAATCCCCAAGCATTAGGCTTGGTATTTTCCTTGGAATACCAACACAAAGGCTTGGAGGGCCTTCCCAATGACCAAAGACGTGTTTTTGCAAATTCTACAATATTTCACATAATCGGGTTCATGCTCACCGTTTGGATTGCATGTGTTTCAATGCCAAACAAATTGAACACTTGGGTAATGTTAGGCTCTCTCTTAGCTATCCAATGATGTAATTTTTTTCACTTTTTGACAATGTTAAGCCTTTCATCTATAATTTTTTTTGTTTGTGTCTCTTTTTGACAAAAATAAATGTTTGGTGTTTTTTTCATTATAAATTAACCGTTCATCAAAATTTTAAATAAATTACATTTTTAGAAACTAGACTCCATTCTACAATTTTTTTTAAAATAAAGAAAATTTCAATTAGTTTCCAAATTTTGTAGGGGTAGCATGGCCAAAATTTTGTTTTTCAGGAAGTGTCCACTTTGAAAATTAGTAAAAAATAAAATATTCATTAAAAAATTATCAGAAAAATCATGCATCAACTACATAATGTTAGCTAATTTCTCACTGAAGCGATTTTAAAAATACTAAAAAAAATTTCACCATGCTAGGTTCACACAAAAGTTGCTATGTTATGTTTTTCTGACAAAAACAATGCCAATTTTTGTGCATCCCTCTTTTGAACCCCTTAATCTCAACCATTTTCAAAATAAATTAGTAGTTTAGAAAGTAGACTCGAAGCACTACGATCCTTGTTTTTGTTGCATCTCAAAATTTTGAGTGTAACTATCCTCAATTCACGCCCAAGGTCAGTATTTCCTGATTTTAGAAAAAAAGTGGCCACTTAAGCCCCCTTTTTGGCCCCCCATCTTTTTGCACTTACCCAATTACAAGATATGGAATACACGTTGTGAGTTTTATTTTGTAGATTTGGGCTTTCGAGGTGCTGAGATTTGTTGGGTTTATTGTAGATCTGATGCATGCAAAATTTGGGTCAAAAGTGTTTCTTGGATTATGCTTTTATATGAGGGTTTTGTAGAAGAAATTTCATGGATGACCTCTTGAGACAAAATGGACCTTATCGTTGGATCAGGGAAGGCCAAGAAATGAATATTCATATAAAATTTTCCCTATTTTGGTCACTTGAAAAAATTTTGTTTTTTAGTTATAGACACCCTTGATTGTATGACTGTCAAATTTGCAGGGTTGTCAAAAATTAAAAAATATTGAAAAAAATTATATAACAAACTTTAAAATTATCCTATAGAAAATAAAAAGATTTTATTGAAAATTTTAAATTAAAAAGGGTCCCATGGGGTTTGTAGACCCCACAACCCTACTGGTCCGTTATACGTTGATGTGATAGGTCGGTCAACGTACACTATCAACTCTATTCGCCAATGTTATCCTTTAGGTTGGATGGGCCATAGCCCCCCGCCGTTGGGGTGTGGTCCCATGGGGGATTTCCCCCTTCCCACTCGCAACTTAAAAAATTAAATTTCCTTCATAAAATTTGAAATCCACTAGAGGTTTTTAAAAGGGGTTGAAAATTTAAATAGATTTAATTCACCTTTGAGATCCACTACCACCAAACCACTCAAGTGCCACTAACATGCCACTGCCACTGACGGGCCACCAGTGGCTTCACCCGAGAGCCACCCTGTAACCCCTCAATGGGTAGATTGGAGAAATTTTATTTAAATGATCATACTTTCACCCAGGATGTTGAATTTTCAACTTATAATCGTTAGAAAGGTAGTTCTGAGCACTATGTAGTGGTATAGGTTTGGCTCCTTGTTTTTTCTATTATTATTAGTTTTTGGAGCCCAAAAGTCAGATGTTCTTGATTTCACAATTTTGGTCATAACTTTTGCATACGAAATCGGATTTTCAATTTCGAATAGCCATTAGAAGAATGTGTAGTGTACTATATGGTGGATTAGATATATTTTCAGTTTGTGTTGTAGGATGAGGATTGTACTTGTTTGATCACTTGTACGATCTTGAGATTTTGGGTGTGATTGTGTGAGCATTTGGATGAGTCAAGAGGTGAAACCTTGAGGGAGTATATGTTCTATATGATATTTATTATGATACAGTTTGGTGCTTCTTGGTATATAGGTTTATAGGTGTTTTTCAAAGTTGGAATTTGATGGCAACATGTATATAGGTTGTCTCCAATTTTGAGAACATGGATTGATAGGAGTGGAGACTTGGAGTCTCATGTGGGTGATAGTTGAGTGCAAGTACAATGTTTGCTATGATTATGGTGTCATGGATATGCAAGTACATTTAAGCATTGACATGACATGATCATGTATGTTGTTGTTTGGTGGTGATTTAGTTTGGTGTTAGGAAGTTTCTCTTATCTCCTAGATGCTTGATTAGTTCCTTGACTATGGTTACTCATTTATGGACATGTTTGGCGAATCATATCTATGGTTGATTTGGTGTTTGAGTCTTATGTTTACAAGATTATCTTCTTTGATATCTCAATTTGCAAGTTACTAATGTGATGATGAGTCTGTATGTTTCATTTGTTGGTATCTATGAGTTATGCAATTGTATGGGTTGATCACCTATTTAGTTTCAGTGGGATGACTTGATGTGGACTATCTATATCAATGAGATTATTTCAATGTTAATGTAGACTTTGTTAGTTGATCTCATCTATGGTCATTTGTGCATTGGTATCTTTCTTTGAGATGAGAGGATGGATGATTAGAGTACCTAATTTGGGGATTGATTGGGACTTGTAGTACGAGGTTTTATCATGATGTCATGATAGCTTGGTTGCATTTCATTGGTTACACATTTAATTAGGAGCTTTTGATAGTGATGATTTGGCGGTGTATGATTGGTTTTTGATGTTTTAATGGTGGTTTTATCTTCTTGGCTTGGAGATCTTGGTTCTATTTGGTGTGATTTTCATTTTTTTTATGTGTGTGGACTTGGATGATCTTCATTTAGATGGTTCTCATGATGACATGTGTGTCTTAGTATCATGGTTCACGATTCAATGGGATTTGTTGGAAATGACATGGATTAATCATTAGTGATGGATGATCTTCTTTAGTGTTTGTGGATGTATTGGAGGAGCTCTTAGATCTTGTTGTTGTTGAAGAGTTCTTTCACATTTGCAGGTTCACTCTTATGTTATGGTTATCTTTAAGTTATTGGAGATGGTTGATTCTTGGTTTAGAGTGTGTTTAGTATTAGGTGCTATCATAATAGTGGTTTACAATTCCTGAGAGGAATGAATTTTAGCTGAAATCACATATTTTTAGAAAATATAATGATTTAAGCCTTAAAAAGTTCCATTTTAATGATTCCAATTGAAGAGGGTTTGATCAAATCACCTTAGATCAAACCCCCTTGGATAGAACCTCACTAGTTTTAAACCATATCTATAACTGCGTCTCCTTTACACATATCAAAATGCTGATAAAAAATCACTTTTGATTTAGCTTTTGGGGGATCAAATGAATTCATTTAAAATTTATTTCAAATGATTATGGTATTCCTTTGAACAAGCTATCCAATGAATATAATTTTAATATGTTTTGGTTTTGTTATGTATTTGTTTTTTAAGTTTTATTAAACATAGGTTTTTCATCGAAAATGAATTTCTTTGTTCTTCACATGTGGAAAAATAGAAGATTATCAAAAAAAAAATTGAAAAATATGAGTGTACCAGATATTGAAGTCCTTGATCCAACAAAAAAAATAAAATTAAATTTTGACATATACAAAAAAGTTACCGTTATACGGTCTTGTGTGAATTGTAATTCATTTGACTTTGAAACTTGATTAAGGAAAAAATATTCAGTAAAAACTATCTAACCAAGTGGAAGCACTAGATATCAGAGTTACAAATCTAAATTTGAAAGAATTAGAATTTTATCCTTCATGGAAAAAATGTTATGCATTATACGGTGTGCGTCACTTTTTAAAAATGTTGTTTTCTAAAAAAAAATCAATTTTCGTGGGAGATGGAAAAAGAAGTACAATTTGATTCCAAAAATTTTGAAAAAAATATTTTTAGAATCTACAAACAAAATTTTCTAAGACTCTAGTTTGCACCATCTTCAAATTTCTCACAGTTTAGCCACTATAGGTGCCCGAATGTGAAGATTTAGTTAAAAATAATAATTTCAGTGTCCAGTTTGGCCAAAAATTGTAAACCACTATTATGGGATCACCTGATGTACTCTTGATTCTAGATTAGAGTTTTGGTATGTTACATGTTCTCTTGAGACTATGATGTATGCATTGGTGCGTGTGATCTCCTAGGAGGAGATGGTTATATCATGATGTCATGATAGGTTCTTGATTCTACAATTGGAGCTTTGACATTGATCTTGTTGGTTATCTTGGTATTGAGTACTTTGGTCATTTTCTTGGGAGCTTCATGATAGTGTTGTGTTGCATTTGGAGCTTAGAATGGATTGATCAATTGGAGATGCTCATGGATAATTGGAGACTTGGGTGAGGCTAAAGTTATCTTAGGATTAGAGACATTTGCTTGAGATGGTTACTCTTTATAGGTTTCAACATGAAGACTGAGAAGCTTGTACCTGGATATGGATGTGAGTTCATGATGGACCTATAGAAGAGATTGTTCTTGGAGTGAGGACCATGATGAATTGGTTATCTTGGAGGAGAATTATCATTCCCCCACTCTTGGTCTACTCAGTGGTTTATCATCTAAAACTTGTATTTCCCATCCTATTTTCAAATGTGTTATGCTTTATGCTTTACCTTTCATAGATATGGATCTTGAGCTATGGATAGCTAGTTCTGGAGGATTCATTTTGAGAGATGTTTAGCATGGTTATCTCCTTGTGGATTTGAGTTTATGTTATCATTTGTTGATGAGGAGTTTAGGAGATGGTTATTGGGTTGATTTTTTGATTTGGGAATGGATACATTGAGTTTGATTTCCTTCTTAGAGAGGCTTACATCTATGTTGGCATTGTACATGATTCATATGTTGTACTTGATCTATGAGATTGAGTGTTTGGGTGTTATTGATGCTTTTCATTTAGGGTTGTAAGGAGACCATGCTTGAAATAGTGTAGCACTTTGAGGTATTGATAGGACATGTTATGAATTACAATTTTTCTCTCTCCATTTTGTGGTTCCTTCCTGGAGGTTCATGTTCATATGACTTGGGAGGATTGTGGTGACATGTTGTGAGAGATTATGTAGTTGTTTGTGTTGCATGTGTAGATCATTGTGATTGTTCTTGGTACTTCATTGTTGATCATTTATCACACCTTGATATTGTGTTGATTGGTAGACTTGATATTCTTTGACATTACCCATGCAGTGAGAGTTCCTAGATATGTATGTTCTTCATTGAAAAGTTTGATACATGGAGCTTGTGGTTGTGGATTATGGGTTGCATATGTTGTTGTGGATGCTATTTTCGATCATGTGGGTTTTTACATTTGACATCATCTTGATTGGAGTCTTTTTTATCACTTGGATTTGATGCTTGTGTTCTTAGACTGGTGCATCTTCACCTTGGCATGTTCCTTTTCTTCCATAGATAGCATGTTGGAGAATGAGAGGAGTTCTTGCTTGAGATGTTGGCTTCTTTGATTTAATTACATGTATCTTGATAGAGCACGTGAGCATAATAGAAATTCATGTGGTTTCATGTCTGGCTATTGTGATGTATTTCATTGATTGATCCCTTATGCAATGTATACAACAAATGGGAGAATGTTGGGATATGGTGTTGTACACCATTGCATAAAATATTATATTATAATGTTGTAATTAAATAATTATTTAATTGTGATGCACCTAGGAGCTGTGGTTAATCACACTAGCTATTTATTTGGGGACCACTTGTATGTTGTATTGTAACATTGGTTTATTATTTAATGTGTGAGAGACATGAGGTAATTATTTAATATTGGGGAAGAATTTATAAAGTGAAAAATTAGTACCCAATATTAAATGAGGGGTCAATAACTTTGTATTCACATGTTTTTTTGGTACATGGTTATATCTTACCACTTGGTTGTATTTGTGTGAGCTTGAGTCTATAAAAGCAAACACATGTTTAGTGGTTAAGGTTGGTTGGGTAAGTGGGTTGTCATTATTGAGTCTTTCTGAGAAGTGCATATGTGAAGGATGACATGGGATATGTGGATTCATGCTTGGACACATGAAGGATGTATTGGTGAGGTCTTGATGCTTAAAAAGTATTTGTTGTAACTCTATAAGTGCATGTATTGTTTTATTGTTGAATAATAGATGGAGTATGGATGCTTTTGGAGGTTGGGTTTTTCCCTCTTGAGGGTTTTCCCAGGGTATATCTTGTGTTATGTTGTTGCTTGTCTATTTTGATCTATGCATTATGGTTATTTTGTAATCTTGCATGCATTCTTTTCTCTCATGGGGTTATGTAGGAAATGGATTAAGAATGTGGGTTATTATACATTATTTCCTAGCAAAAAATACATTCTCAACCTAGCATATAGAAATCCATAAGTGCAATAAGGATGAAAGGATTAAAATCTACAAAAGATAGGAAAATGTCAAAATCATATATATGTATGTATGTATATATGTATGTACATCTATATTAGCTAGGGAAAATGAACTATAAGAATCCATGATGATGGAATATCCAAGGGTGTGTGGGTTAGATCAAATAGATATACCACTATGTATGTTGAAACTATAATCAAGATATGATAAGTGGATACAAATAAGGGTGGATCCAAAACATAATGAACTATGATATGAATAACATAGAAGATTTTCTTAAACTAAAAGTCCTAGCGAGGATGAAGGATAAATCCTAATATGGTTAAAACTTGGGTCATATAGGAATATTAGGTTCACCAAAATCTAGAGGTAAAAAATACCTCTACATAAAATGACTTAGACTAATTAAGTAAATGTAACCAAATATGAATCATTTAACCTATATTAAATGCCCTAGGAGTAATACTTGAAATTATTTGAATTTAAATGTAAATAAATAAATTATATTGGTACTTAGCTTTAATTTTGCTGCACTAGTCTCTATCTAGTTGTTATAAATGTATTTGCAAAAGTTATTGAATTTTATGTTCCATTAGTGACCTATAAATTTAATTGTACTTTGTTTGGATTTATATTTGTGTGTATGAAAATGATCTCTACTTTTGCAAACATAAACAGAATACACACATGTGAGCCTATATTTCATGAAGATAATTTGATAAATCCTCATAGTTTACAATTTGTTTCATCTCATTGTTTGATATTTGAATCTAGTAAGGAAATGCAATGCCTATAAATCCTTTTGAGGAATCTATCAAATCATAAGGGTCTTGTTCTCCGCATTCAAACCCTTGACAGACTAGCTTAATGATCATAAAGGAAAATATTAAGAACAATAAGCAAGCATAAACCTATCTTAGAAAGGTGTGATGTTAATGTGATCCTTTTTGTGTACTTACAAATTGAACTCTAGACAAGTTCTCTTAACTACACTCTTATCAATCATAGATCCTAGATAATTCATTTTAATCAAAATTAATCTTTAAATACATCATCGTAATGAATAAAATTTAATGTAATTTCATTTTTTATCATTTCATTTTATTTTTATTGGAAAAAGCATAATAAAATTACAAAGAAAAACAACCACAAGACTGTTACAGCAACAAAACAGATAGAGACTCAAATCAGAAACAACAAAATGTTGTCGAGCCCAAACAAAATTACAGAGAGGACAATACTGTCCTAAAGTCGATTGAAGACAGCAACAAGACTGTAATATAACAGCAGTAAAACAGTCCAGAGACTAGAAGCAAAAAAATATTGCCAAACGTACACAAAATTACAAAGAGAACAATACAACCAAGGACAATAAGTCCAATGACTGATCTTCATAGTAACTAGTTAAAAAGATAACAAAGATTTTGAATTTTGATTTGAATTTTAAAAATTTATAACTCAAATTTGTAGGCTCAATGGTGATACTTCTTCCACACTTGAATTAAGCCAATGAATGGTAGATTAGGCATGAACAAAACCTTTTATCAGCTTCAAAAGATAAGTAGTCAATGTTAGAAGCTGGATCAAAATGGAAAGAGTACAGTCACGTTAGAACCAGCTCAAGTTTTGTCTCCAATGGCGTGAGTCCCCACAAACACAGGCAACTTGTACAGGGAACATGGTATTATCCACACGTGAAACACGTCAGACAAATTATTTACTTCAAACAAATAATTTGCGTCAGACAAATAATTTACTTCAAACAAAGCTTCACGAGCTTCAGCTAGGACTTACAGTTTTTATTATATATAGAGGGAGGAGGCTTTACTGTGAGCAGATTATCCTTCTGAGCTTCTTTGCATTTTGCAAGCTGCGCATGGAAATGCATGCACTGCATATACATCTCCATGAGCAGTTTGCAAAAATGTCAAGAAACACAGAATTATATATTCGCTGGAAGTGATATGGATTTGAGTATCTTGCAGGTTTTTAGAGTTTTTTTTTATATAATTGTTAACAGTATATAATTCTCTTCTCTTGTTTTGCTCTCCTGACGATGGATCATGAAGTTTGATCTGAAACGTTGAGAGAGAAAACAATGCACACAGTCAAATTCAGAAATTTCTTGCTCTAGTATAGAAAGAGTTTATACAGGTTAGCAGAAAAGGTTGTTAACTAAGATTCATGGAGTTTTGGCTAGGTTGTTATATGTTTTTGTTTCTATTTATTTTATACGTTTTTAAAGATTTCAGTCCAGTTTGTAAACGCTTATTTGCAAAACTTTATTTATTTCTTTATGTAATTTTGGTTGGAGTTGGATTTATGACTTTTAAAAGTTTTTCAGATTAAAATTTCTTTATATGTGATTTTTGAGATTAGTTAGGTTTTTTGTTAAATTTATCTAAGATACGATCTATTTTTAGAGTGGAATTTTTGTTGAACATTTAAAAAGATATACATTTAGTCTTTTTTAGCACCTAAAAGCAAATATTTGGTATGTTGTTTGTTAGTTTTAAGGTCAAAGGAGATTTGACCTACGAGAAGACAATTAATATGCTGGTTATTTAAGATATTCTTTTATAAGGGTTTATGCCAACATTCATTTCTTTATTTATACATTAAATTTATGATTTGTTCTAATGTTTTCATATGGATACAAATGCAAGATAGTAAAGTTGCTTATCTATCAGTGTTACTTGATCAATGTGGCAATGCATTTTACATGGTTGCTAGAATCTCACTAATATCTCTCTCTTAAAGGGGCCAACGCCCTTTATTTGAGTGTCAGTGAGGATGTAGTCACAATGCTGGTAGACATAGTTCTCATAGTTTCCATGAGTCTCTTCCACCTTAGCATATAGCTTGGGGTCATTGTGCTCGTTGTTAGTCTCGTCAAGCTTGATTGCCTTTTGCTATTTCACAACCTTGTGAACCTTTTCATCTCTTCATCTATTTTTAAAAAAATAAAAAAATATAGGCTAGATGCTTAAAATCAACTATTGACCACTTGTTACCCAAAAAAATATCTTTGACCAACCAACCATTCCACCTACCTATCTATGGTGTAAGTGAAATTTGAGTTCTTTTTGTAATAAATGTTAGTTGAAATACATTTTTATTTTACTTTTTGGAATATTTTTAGCAATAGTTATTTATATTTATTTATTATTTATTTACATTAAATTCTTCCATATTTGTAGAATTCAACATAGCTCCTCATTATTTTAGTTATATTTTATGTGATTATTTTGGTATGCAAGATAATATTGATGGCCACCATTGATATTCTATGGGGTTAGTAGACCACGAGTTTGAGTCTTGTTGGTACGTAAGAGTCTTCTTGTTGTGTTCCATTGACCTTTATATTTATAAGTTACCATGATAAAGTTTCTATGAATTCTACTAATTTCCCTGAGTGGAGATAAATAATGGTATTTCCATTGAGATTTATAGATTCTACCTCCAATCCATGGACTACTCTAAAGAGCCGCTATATTCAAATATTCAACATAATACTTAAGTCTATTTATTCATTTCATAGATAGCCTAATTTTTCTCTTGAGATATATCATATTCCAACTACCTTGTAGCCAAAGGGTCCCTCTCTCAGGTAACTTATAGTTTGATCCCACCATACATTTTAGGATGGACTACAATATTCCTCAAGAACATTGTATTTTGTAGATTTGCTCCATAGAACTAGTGAACTAGAGACCAAGCAACATTTATATTCAAAGTACCTTCCTTAATATATGATTAGAGGATCTATTTTTGATTTTTTATAGACTCAATTCAAAGGTTTTTTTCAAATCTCTCATGACTTATGAGGACTAGGGATGTCATTCTCTCTTCTTCTAGGAGATGTTTGACCTTCATTGATGACTTTCCAAAGGAATGTCCACCAAAGGGGCTCATATTAGATTGATAAATTACTATATATAGCCCTCTTACCTCAATATGAAGAGCCCCCCTAGCCAATTTACAAGTTCACAAATAAATCCATGATGCATCATAAATCTAGCAACACCCATGACCTTATTATCAACACATATTTTTTTGCATCCTTGAGTGTTAGGAGTGATATCTATGTCATTTAAAGATTTTCTATGGAACCTTTCCTTTCATGTATTAATTTCTATATAATTTTATATTTTATTGAGATGTGTCACTACACTCTCCTTCTCCTTTATGCATTATACATTCTTGAGTTCCATGGACAAATTATGGGATTAAATAGAGATTTTATAGACATTAACACATAATTTAAATAAAATAAAATTTTAAATAATACTATATTTATTTTTATATTGATTTAAGAATACTTAGAGATTGTTATTAAATTTGAATTCTTAAGCAAAGAGCATAAAATATATAAGAGTTATCTTCTAGAATTTTGTGTAGGAGAATAAAGTATTATGAATGTAAAGTAAGTGTGTTTAAGCGTGTTCAATTTAAGTCTTTTTGGTAAAGGTTAGGACAAAGGTGCAAAAGCAATAATAACTTACTGTAAGCAGCCACAAACAAAATGTGGAGCACAAGGTTGACTAGGCCAAATAGAAATAGGCATAATTTGTAAGGGATGTGTCACCATTTACATGTATATGTATATGATAGTATGATGATGCAAGTTAAAGTAAGGAATATAATAGATTTAGATAGAAAAGAATATTATAAGTAGAGACTTTGTAAATTAGATATTATATATAGAAAATATATGTATATGTAGAGACAGTTAGTTATGGTGTATATTTATGTAATTTATGTGTGATGCATGTTCAAACGTTGTTATAGTACTACATATTAATAATTTTTACCACCCATTATCTAATTATTCTCCTATTGTCAAGGTTATAAACACAATACTAAGAATTCTTAGGGATTAAAAATTCAATTTGTACACTTACTTTTATTGCTAATATTGGTTCCATTATTGAGACCTTGGTAAAGAAATAGATAAAAAATATAAGCACCAAGTAAAACTTGTGGAACAAATAAATATCCTAAGAAAGATCTATAAGAAGGGAATATCTTTTAACATATGTGTCAAATTCCCTTATATATTAGCCTCTAAGAGGTGGTTAGGCACTCAAGAGATGGTGAATGAAAAAGGGTGATTTTGAAAGAGATCCCTAAAACGACATGACTAATCAAGGTAGGCCTATTATAAACACCATGGGATGCATAAAAGGACTAATAAAATACCAAATCATTAAGGGAGATAACAAAAGGTTGAGAGAAGTTAGAGAGGCAATTAAATTAAAAAATAGTTAAACATGGAAGATAGATGTATGAAAGAAAGGAAAAATAAACAAATACAATAATTCCAAGAGAGGTAATGTAAAAAGATGAAAGAAACATTTTTTTTGAGATAGATTGTACTAATAAGGGTGTTGTTGAGTGCACCAAGGGGGGTGCAACTAACAATAAATTAAGCATGCCAATGTGAGGGTTATTGATAATAAAAATAGAATTATATCAAATCCAAGAAAAATAAATTCACATCTTGAAAAAGTACAAGAAATGATTAAAAAAAAGAAGTAAAAATATACAAAGATATGGTATCTAGAAGGAATTTAGAAGAAATTTGTGGGAGGATCTAGGCCCCAAACTTCTAGCCCTAACTTCTCTCTCTTTTTTTTTAGACTGTAGGAATCGGTTGGGTATCTGTCCCCCTATAAACTATAGTGCACATAGTAAACTTTTTTCACGTGACCGGTGGTGCTGGTGCGACACACCCTCTGGTACCATGGGTTTGGGGGGAGACTAGAGCTCATGATCTCTTTCCTACAACAGGATGCTTTATCCAATTGAGCTAGGCCCCCTGCCCCCTTCTAGCCCTAACTTGATCCACACACATGGAACCTAATTTATCTAAAATCAAAATTATAATTGGTGAGAGGTTTGAGAAACTACTAAAAGATCTAAAGAAGTTACAACCTTTAAGTTTTGATGTGGATTACTTAGATCAATTGATTAATAAAAGTGTAAGAACATTAAATAAATATGTGTTGAGTGAAGAATATAAGACCATGTTCAACTTAAAAAAAGAAATATCCTCAATAATTAATTACATGTAATTAAAAAATTAAAAATTATCGCTTAAAAAATTAACACTTTGAGGAGTTACATCCCCTAGTCCAAGATTCATCCTTGAGAAGGATTTCATTATAAAGTACAAATTAAATGAAGCATTTTTATACAATATTGTGAGGCCATATTGAGAAAATAATTTCTTGGAATTCAACTATCAAGAGATAAGGGTAGAGAGAAAAAACCTATATAATTAAAAAAAAAATCTTTTCATACAAATAATTTACTTCGAACAAATAATTTACATTAAACAAATAATTTACTTCAAACAAATAACTTACATCAGACAAATAATTTACTTCAAATAAAGTTTCACGATATTCAGTTGGGACTTATATTTCTCATTATATAGAGAGAGGGAGGAGGCTTTACTATGAGTAGATTATCCTTTTGAGCAATTTTGTTTCCATCTCTTATATGTTATTAAAGACTTTAGTCTAGTTTATAAATATTTATTTGAATTTTTTTATTAATTTCTTTATGTAATTTTTGTTGGAGTTGGATTTATGACTTTTAAAAGTTTTTCATATAAGAATTTTTTTTATATATGATTTTTGAGATTAGTTAGGATTTTTATTTGAATTCATGTAGATAAGATGTATTTTTAGAATGGAACTTTTTTCAACATTTTAAAAGATGTATATTTAGTCCTTTTTAGGACCTAAAAACAAATATTTGTTATGTTTAGTAATTTTAAGGTCAAAGGAGGTTTGGCTTCCAACATAATAAATAATATGTTGGTTATTTAAGATCTTTTATTTATAAGGGTTTGTGTTGACATTCATTTCTTTTCGCATACACTAAACTTATGATTTGTTCTAAAGTTTTCATATGGATGCAAATGTAAGATAGTAAAGTTTCTTATCTATTAGTATACTTAATCAAATTGGGGATATGTATTTTGCATGGTTGCTATAATCTCATCGATCTTTCTCTCTCAAAGGGTCCAATCCCCTTTGTTTTGGTGTCAGTGGGGATGTAGTCACAATGTTAGTAGAAACAATCCTCATAGTTCCCATGATTCTATTCCACCTTAGTATATATCTTGGGGTCATTATGCTCATGGTTAGTCTCATCAAGCTTGGTTGCCTCTTGTTATTTCAAAACCTTGTGATAGGGATGTTCCTTGCTAGTTGGACAATGAAAATAATTCCTTGCTTGATATTAGCCATTTTTTCCACTAGCATTGAAACTCAACCACCAAATGGAGATTAAGATAATGATGGATGAGCCACTAAATATTGAGAGCCAAGATCTTCCTAAGGGTTGGTGAGGCCTATATGACCATCATCTACCGCAATCACCCATTGAGTTTATAGTTATTTCTACTTTACAATAATTTAATTTCTTGTTTATATTGATCTTGTTTTGATGCTTTCATTTGATAATTTGTCTTTCCTATACTGTGGGGTGTGATGACATTCTACCCATATTCTTTTACAAAAATAATGTAAAATTATTTCTTTATAGGAGAATCATATAAAACACTTATTTATTAAAAAGTTATTTCTATGTGAAATTATATTTTTGTATCCTATATGTTCTTCAATTAAAATGAATATGGTATTCAATACTTTAAAACCTTTTGATCTCTTCATCTATTTTTTAAAATTAAGGAAATATAGGTTAGATATTGAAATAAAGAAAAACAGGTTTAATCAATTTGAGATGGATAAAAAGGGGTATGAACCTATCTTCCTATTTTCATTAGGAAATGAGATCCACACAAAGAATTGACTTACAACCCTTAGGTGAGTCAACTCAATGATGGAATCTACTGATTTCCTTATGATTAAGGACAGGGGTATCATCCTAAACAATAATTTTGGGAGAAAAATTAAAAATAGTAAATAAATCCAATTATGCCAATTAAAACTTGAAACATCAATTTAAAGATCAAATCAAATTGAAACAACATGCTTTCTACAGATCTGAGAAGGGTTAAACACTATGTACCAGTCACCAAAAGACAGCTTCAGGAGGCAAACTGGGACTCATTTGCCTATAGGTGAATGGTTTTTTTGTCAGGTATTTCAACCAACTTTTGGGAGCCTCTAATGTCAATCTGTAGCTTTTGTTTGATTTGAGTTTTAGTGCCAGAAAGTTAGAAATAAATTATGTAGGTGATTTTCTTAAATTTATAACAACTTTGACAACTTTTCCAATCTCGCTCTTCAAAAGATCTTCAATCCTTCTTAAACCTAAGATCTACAACACAAACATAAGAGGGAAAAATTGTTTGTTTTTGGTGAATGGGGGTTTTCCTTGGTCAAACCCCATTTGGGTAATTAAACCTTGAATTGAAATAATGAAACATGAAAGGAATGATGAATGAACAATCGCTATGTTGCAACTCACCAAACCCTTGAATAAACCTTTGGAGATTTGAAATATTGAGATTGATATTGCATGAAATGGCTTCAATGGATGTGGATCTTGATAGTTGAAATATGAATTGAATACACTTTTTTTAATCTTTGAAACATACATCACAATGTTAGCTCCCAAAAAATGCATGATTGCAAAATACCTTTACATGATGATCTTGACCATGATTGCTGTTGTAGATGCTTGATAAATCTACTCTTGAATGCTCTTGACAATAATATTTTCTCTTATGAAAGTTCACCTCTTGCTAGATCTATCTTGAATTGATAAAATAACCTTGTATTTATAGGTATGTATCCTTAATTTCTCGAAAATAAAACATTACAAGACGACATTAAAATTTGAATTTGGGATCATAAAATACCACCCAAAACATGTTTTAAAAATGGATTCAAATGCTTACGGAGGACCCATTCACCTATGGGAAAATGGGTCCTAGGTCCCTATTCCTAGAACATAGATTGCTCAAGGTAATGTATTATGTGTTGGCATTAATTTTTATTGGGTTTCCCCTTCGGAAAATGTGATTTATTAGCCTTTTAGATGCAAAATAGGGTATATTAATGCACAATTAAGTCTAATTTAATTAAGAGAGCCCAAAAAAAGTGTGAAAATGTAAAGGAGTACATTTTTCTACACTACATTTAGCCCCCACTTTAGTGAGAGGATGACCTTGCATCAATCTCACACTAAAGTAGACAATCAAGAGAGGTCTAATTGTACAATTGTTGGAAAGGTAAGATTACAAAGGTCAAGGAGGATGATCAAGCCCCCAAGATCTAAGATCTCATAGCAAGCCAACAAAGGCACAAAGAGACACATACCTTTGCTAAATATGTAGCAGCAATGACAAGATACTCAATCATACAATATCAAAGACTAAAAAAAGAAAAAAGGGGTGGATCAAGCCTTAGCTATTTTTCCAAAAAAAATTACAAGTGAAAACCCATTGTTCACTATGCAAACCAAAATGTGCTCACACAAGCTAGTGAAAATCTGTTGTCCACTAGGTGAGCCCCAAAAAGGTGGTTGATGGGAAAGTAATGCTAGGTCTATAGAATCCCATACGTACAACCATACCAAAATTTATGCCTCCTGATAACTTTGATAAGGTTCCACACAACATGATCAATATGCTCTACTAATGCTACACTAAATTCAACAAGAAATGTCAAAATGAAACAATGCCAATGTCAATAAAATGATGCTAATGTAAAGGTCACAGTTCCTAGGAGATGTATGCTATCATCACTAAGAAGGGAACATGAAAACAATGAATGGGGGACCATTATGCCCCCCACTTAAAATTTTGACATACTTTCTATGTTGGTATTTTAAGTAGAAAGAGAGGAAGAGGCAATCCTTGAAAAGAAAGCACACCTCAAAAAACTAGTTATCCATGCTCCCCAATCATAGAGACAAATATAACCACCAAGAACTATTATGTTGTTTCCAAGAGGGATATGCTTGCACCAAAAATTGTACCACCATGAATGGCAATGAGCAAGATGCATAAAGCTACCAATGCCACATAGTGATGAGCAACATGATAGGATGAAATTCAGTACCAATTAGAGGAAATAGGTGCATCAACACAAGGAAGAGCACCACAATCCTTAAGATGTTGAAATTTTTTACTCAAAGCCTTACATTCATTAGTAGAATGACCATGAACTCTATGATATGCAAAAAATGAATTTTTGTTGTAATATTTATTTCATGTTTTTGGAAGAGGAGTGATCAAGTGGGCTTTGAGAAGCCTCGAAAAGATAGTATCTTGATCAATAGTAGGGGATATTTTAGGGAACATTTTCACCATCTTAGGGAACATAGGTGCCAATCTAGGGCACATTCACATATCTCTAAGGAACATTTGTGCACCTCTAGATCACCAATGTGTCATGAAATTAAACATTTTTTCCCATTTTAGACATATGCGCACTCCCCATATACATTTGTTTCCTTTTCATGCACAATTGTGTAATTTGTAGTAATTGCATAATGCATGGCAATTGCACAATGCATAGAAATTGTGCCATACATTCACAAATGTACCATTCCCTCATCATTTGTGCCCATATTTCCCCAAAATACACCTATCTAGGATTTGGTGTATCTATCCAAACCTTAGATGTGCCCTAATAAATGTATAAATTCATGCAATTTTGAAAAAGCTATTTAGAAATCCTACCTCGACTAGCACACCATCCCTTATCCAAAATTCCACACCTGCTCCACATGATGATCACCCTCTAGAATCTCCATCATTCTCAAGTAGTGCAAATGAGGAGAAAATCCCACCCATCCACTTTTTATACCCCTACCTAACCCTAATTTTCCTATTTTACTATTCCCTCCATCCCCTTAGCCTATTTCTATCCCCTTCATTGGCCCCTCATCAAATAAATTCATTTATTTTTAGTAATTTAATCATTTCCTCTTATCCTCCATTAAATTCATTCACTTTCATGAGTCCACCTTAAAAAATATTTTTAATAATTTTTTCTGCTAAACTCCTGAGGGGGCATCTCACTTCCATTATCATTCACTGGGTAGACTGGGGCATGTCACCAAATTTATTTACTTTCCTTGAAATAACTCCATAAAAACACATTGTCTCAAAGAGGGGAAAAATATAGACACTTAAAATTGACTAACGTTTCCGGCCATCACATCACACTAATCATTCTTCTGATATTAATTAAATAATTCTAAATAATTTAATTAATTCATATTGCAATTTATTCTTCTATGATTAATTAAATAATTTTACATAATTAATTAACTCACTAATTATTTTTTCCTCCTCAATCAATTAAATAAATCATTATTATTTAATTAATTTCTCATTGATTATTCCTCCAAATTAAATAATTATTCTCAATTATTTAATCATTCCCCCATTAATTAATTATCTATTTATCCAATTGTACAAGTAATTAATAATTAATTCATTTAATTATTAATTACCCATGTATTTCCACCTCACCAACTGACCGAGACTTACTCTCAACCCACTCATCAATCAACCTCTTTCCACTCTTTTATTAGTGTTAGTCCACTCCCACTCATGTTGAGTTCATTGAGCAATCATTTTTTTCTTATAATTGTTAGCCTCAATTATCGCTCCAATCAATCCTCTTAACTGATCCATACAACTAGTTACCTAGATCAGTTAACTCCCTCTCAATTCCTCTCATCAATTTTGAGTCATTGATCTTTTCAATATCTCCTTAGATCTTGACTATCAATCGATGTTACCAAATAGTTATAAATTTAACCATCCTACCATTCATTCTTCATCTCTCATCATTGCAAAGGAACTATACTCATATTTTCAAAGTGCTTTATGCAACAAAATATGAGAGCATCACCCTTTCACCTTCTCTCTAAGGTGAAAGATAGGAGGACAATGGAGCTATGCTAGGGTAGGTTGTATGCTACTGTTTGTGTGTAGGTTTGTTGCATTTAATTTAATTTAGTCTGTCTTATTTTCATTATTAGTGTGATTTGTTTCAAAGTTTGATTATGATTTTTTTGCTTATTTTATTTTTATCATTTGCATTTGCAATCATATTTTTAGGTCTTACAATATAAATAACCAAAACATCACATAAATACCTAGTGGTGTACAACATCTTATCCATAATTTTATTACTTTTAAATGATACATTCATGATAACATTTAATTACAACATTTAAGTTAATGTATATATTCATGAACCAAAACATAATAATCACTCGGGAAAGCCCGCATAATGCTCACATCCCAAGGACTCCTCCAAAATAAAATGCATCCATCCCCTTTCAAGGTACTTGGCAATATAACACACACACACTTTCATGACATTTACATCATGAAAATCAATAAAATAACCATAGAGGAAACAATGGATTTTGACGTAGAAAAATAAAACCAAGGAATGATCATCTAACATCTCAACATATATGGAATAAAATTCTCCCACTAACATCACATGCTAGTAATAGGTAGGCACTATAATTTCAAATGCAAGATGCTAAATCAATTAGTACACCATTGCACAACCATTTTAAATTAATTAAAGAAACATGTCCTAAGACACAGGAGGAGATAAACTACATGTCCAAGGTTTTGTACTCATCAACAGTTGTGTGACTGACGGATTAGTATGGGGCAACTACACTTGATCCATGAGGATTCAAATCGTAATTGTGCCACCAAACATCAGTACAATAAGATCAATCAATAAAAACTAGACTAAGAATCCATTAAAACTTAACATATTAAACTACGAAAGCTTTAGAAATACCTATTCTAATTCATTGAAACTTATCCTATTTGGGGAGTGGTGTCACATTGATGTGGAATGGCAACCCTTTCCCAATCCCATAGATAAATGAGAATGTTCTGATTGATTCTATTGAAGAGAATCGATAGAACTGATGAAAGATATGTGATAAAAATATGATTTAAATTCTAAATTAACATGATGCAAACTATTTTAACATGATCTATGCTAAGATGATTGATATGGATGTATGCAAAGCTAATCTAAATGGATTTTAAGCTAAAATATTGAAACCCTAATTACCAAATATGCTAAATGTATGCATCTGTGTTACCATGGAAGCCATTAATGGAAGCTAAGCTAATATGATGCAAGAAATTAAACTAAAAGATGCTAAATAAGTGTTAAATATGAGTGCAAGTGCAAGTGATTTTAATAGCATAATTTTGTTGTTAAAAGATGGATCCATTTGTCTCCAAATAGTGACCTATTTATAAGAGGACTAAGAAATGAAGGGTTGAGATTAAAAAGTTTAATCAATGCTCAAAAATGGAGGAAAGATGAAACATGGATCATGGATTCTCGTCAACGGATGAGAATCAATGATCACATGGATCAAGGAAAGAATCAAGGGTTCATATTCTTCCAAACAAATACACTCAAAACTTACGCAAGAAGTCTTGTAAGTTTGTTAGGAGGAAGAATTTTCTCTTTTTTCAAATGAGTGAGGAGAGAGAATATTCTTTGATATATTCTTATGGGTGAGGGGAAATTAGATATTTAGAAAATTAAAACAAAGTTTGAATGTGCAAAGGGGAAGGAATATTCCTTTTGGAGGAATGTGTGCAAAGGAGGAATATTCCCTTGCAAGTGGGGGGAATTAAATTAATTAGTAATTGATAATTAAACAAAGGTTTAATTATGCAATTAGGGGAGTTTCATGATATTCATTAAATAAGTGATTTAATGAAAAGGGGGATTCAAGTGAAATGATATTCAATTAAATAACATAGGGTTATTTAATTAATAACATAGGGTTATTTAATTAAATAAGAAGACTTAGGGATTTAAATTAAATAACTTGATGTATTTAATTTAATAAGACAAAATGTTAGCATGAAAGGGGGTGAATTAAACTAATTAGATTAATTAGGTTAATAGATGCAAATGACATAATTAATTAAATAGCTAGGAAAATTTAATCAATTAAGCAAAAGAGGATGGGTTTGAGGATGAAATGATGTTAGTATACCTGATTCAAGTGCATGATATCATTTAGGACATTTTTAAGTGTCTACATTTTGCCCCTCTTTGAAGTGAGGTACCTGCTATGTTGGTTCAAAGACTGACACTTTTCAGACTAAAAACTACTGCTTAAATAAATAAAAAATATATTTTTTATTTTTTTGGATGCCCCACTATTGCCCCAACGGAAGGAATATGCTAGTTCCCTGCCCCCTCAAGAAATCAGGCAGAAATTTGGAATTTTGGGTTGATTTCTCAACAAATGTTAAAATATTGCCTCGAGGATCTGAAAAGGCTCTAAGATGCAAAAACCATGCCAAAAATGCAAAAATAGTGCAAAATAAGCTTTAGTTTGGCAAGATTGGTGAAATTGGTGAAAAACCCTAACTACATGGTTAAATTAGGGCAAGAGAAGCCTAATTTTTAGGCTTAAATAGGTGATGAAGGGTCACTTTCAATTCATTTGTGCATTCACACCTTAGAGAATTATTGCAATTTGAGCTCCGACCTCCTGACAAAATGGAGCAATGTATAGTGAGGGAGGAGGTAGCATATTTGTGGACCTTGTACTACAAAGATGTCCCTCCCTGCCATAGGAAGCCTGATTTTGAGCATCATAACTAGGTTCAGCCTAGTGCCTATACTTCAATTAGGTAGCCAAACCAGCTAGGAGATGGGGACAAAGCCAACAAGGGATAGAACTCCTCTGATTTTCCAAACACATCTTTTTATATAGCCTGATTATTGATATAGACATACACTCATAGGCTCATTTTTTATAGCCTCATATACATTGTACATTTTTTCGGTATGCATAGACTGATTTAGATATTGTACCATGACAACCATTTTTATATATATATATACAAGGTGATACAGATTCATGATGTGATGTGTTCTTTTATTTCATGCTTTATGAATGTATGGATGCATATGATATGATGTGATATGATATGATATGCTTATGTATGGATGCAATGTGATGGAGGTACTTCTTTTTATTCATGTTTATGTGATATGTGATGATGATCTATGATGCAATGATATGGAATGGATGCAATGTTATATTCTTTTTCAGTTTCCTTTTATGATATGTTATGGAAGGGATGTTATGATATGCAGATGTGATGCTTATGTGAATGATATGGATGCATTTCTTTTTGTGTACCTTTTTATGCAATTTATGAGATGATGATGTATGCATATGGACATATGTATGGATAATGCAGATGTTCATGATATGCATGTTGATGATTTGTGGATATAGGATGGATGCATTGATGATGTTATTTTTGTTAATTTTCATGATAACAGGTTAGTGTGGAAAGAAGATAGAAGAATGAGATGATTGACTATTGATTTTGATGATTGATTCCAAAACTCCAACAAGTCTATGATCCACCAAGAATTTATTAGAGATGGTGATGAGAGATGCATGATGATTTTCTCATATCTTGGGATTGGGATTTTTTGTCATTCCTTATTGTTTGATATAACACATAGACACAATGCATCAAGGTATTGATAACCAAGATGGTGTTGTATCTAGTGTAAATGGACTTTGACTTTGCAAACAGATAGGATAATTCTTGTTCACACCTTGACATACAAAAACCTCGTTGGAATGTAGTTTAGTAGTTCATAATACATTGGACCAAAGCATACACAATAGTCAACAATCTACTCCAAACAACCTCCCTACACACAACTAAGCAAGTATGCACCAAGATTATTTTACAAGAATACCCACAAGCACAAAAAATGAAAGATAATGATTTATTTTGCAGTCCTTTCTCTCTAAATCATTTATAAATCATCGAGAGGTCCTTAGAATGGGTCAATACGATAAATCATAAGAAAAGATTAAAGACAAACAATCAGTGTTATCTATATCTCTTGCCAGTTTAATGTAGCTAAGGTGATTTCTGATGTTGATGTCCATCATAGGAAGGACCCATCCTAGGACATGTTATCATATGGTTTGATTGGGATGAGGTTTTTGATAAGTTGTTGATACAAACTTTACTAACACGTTTATCTATGATCTAGAATTTAGATTTTGACACTTTGGTTCTTACTTTGTGACTTGCAACACTTTTTTCTATTTGTTTTGGAAAAGGTTGAAGATGATGGTTGATTTATTATGGGCGAAGCTTTATTAAAGGTGAAAATGAGATGGGATGGATGGGTTTTGGGTTTTTTTGGAATATTTCAATGTTTTGGTATTTTTGAAAATATTTTGAGGCTATTTTTGATCTTTTTTCGAAACTTTATGTGAATGCTTATGTTTTCTATTATTTGAGGCTATTTAAGGTTTTATGAATGTTTTCTAATGTTTTTGTGTTTTCTCTTTTTAAATGTTTTGGGATTTTCTGATATTTCAATGTTCATGGATTTTCTGAGATTCAACCAAGAACCTAACCTAAAAGACCTATCCTAGGGGCCTCGGGGGCTAATCAAAGATGAGCCTTGCCTACATTATACATGCAGAGAACACGTAGTTTGACTAACTCAAATTATTGAAGATGAGATATGAACAGTTGATGGATCATCATTTTAGTATGATGGACTCCTAAAGACTAGCCTAGGGTGTGTTGGGGGCACATCAATGATGGTCTTGCCTATGTTCAAGCTCAAAGACTCATAGTTCAACATGGTTCTATTTTTGAATTTTTGATGTTTGACATTTTTAGGGATTTTGATGTGATTTGGATGTTTTAGCATTTTGACTTTACAATTTTATGAATGTTTTTGGATTTTAGCTATATAGGAATTTCAATGTTTTTGGATTTTTTGATGAATGTTTTACGAATGTTTTTGGGATTTTCTATTGCGATTTCCAATAACCTTATTATATACAAGAACCCAATCCAATCCATAATGAATTTCCCCCAACGTGATTGGGATAGACTACATCGATATATGCAAGACAAGCTGACCTTTGGAAAATGCCAAGTAGTACTAAGGGGATATGATACTTCACAATATCAAGATATGATAAGGATGCAAATGGGTGATAGAATAAATAGGATGAATGATGCGATGAGTAGATGTGATGGATGAAATGATAGGATAAATAGCTAAATGATAGATGGAGGTGCTTTATTTAGACAAGGTGCTTGTTTGCCAAGTTTTCACCAAGGTACTTTCCCAAAGTGCCACCAAAGTTGTTTTCACTAGAGGGCGATTGTTTTTTCTTTATGTTTTCAATCTGTTTTCTTATTTTTTAGCTTTTTTATCATTTTTTGTATTTTTCAGATTTACACCCTTCAAGCCTAGGCATTAAAATTTTTAAGATGCATGCTAGTGGTTGGTTCTTACAAGGGTTCACCTTTAGGTTTTTAAAATTGATATGCTCTTGATCCATAGCTTGTTGTGATGACAAAGGGACCCAACTAGTTAGACTCAAACTTTCCTTTACTATCTTGATCTAGAAGATTCTTCATATTCTTCTTTAGGACAAGATCCCCTACCTAGAAAGAACAACACTTGATCTTCTTATTATAGCTTTGTTTCAGTCAGTTTAGATATACTTGCAAGTGATTAAGGGTGTTAATATGATGCTAATCCAAGAATTCTAGCTCATTTAACTAAGATACTATGTATTCTTCACCAGTGATTAGGTTCTATAGTGACACTTGTAGTGATGGATGCTTGACCTCAATAGGCAGGATGGCTTCTGATCCATGGACCAAGGAGAATGGGGTTGCACTTGTAGGTGTGTGAATATTGGTTTGATAGGCCCATAGAGGGGGATTCAACTATAATGCTAGTCACAACCAACTTCATTAACCATTTTCTTTAGGATCTTCAAAATGGTCCTATTTGTAGCCTCAGCTTGATCGTTTCCCTGGGGGTAATATGAGGTAGAGAATCAATGTTGGATGTTGAATCTTTGACATATCTCTTTCACATCATAATTCTTGAAGGGTGTTTATTTGTCTAAGATAAGGGATTATGTAACACCATAACGAAAGATTAGATAATTCAGGACAAACTTAGCAATTTGCTTCCCTATTATGTAGGTCATAGGAATGGCTTCTACCCACTTGGCAAAGTACTCAGTGGCTATTATGATAATGTTGTGGCCATTAAACAAGGTTGGAGTAATATTTCCTATGAGGTGAAGCCCCCACTATGAGAAAGGCCAAGGTGTGACCATTGGTTGCAACTCCTGAGCTGGAGCATGAATGAGATATCCATGTTGTTGACACCAGACATTCTTTTGCACATATTGATGGGATTCTCTATCCATGGTTGGCCAGTAGTACCCCATCCTCAAAATTTTCTTAGCTAAAGTCATACCACTAGAATGGGAACCAAATATGCCGTCATGAAATTTTGTTAAAGTAGTCAAGGCTTCCTCTTGGTTAAGACATCGTAGTAATGTCCCCTCAATGGTTTGGCGGTATAAGGTATCACCTAGGATCATGAATCAAGATGGATTTTTAACAAAGGTCTTTTTAATCTTTGAGGTGATATCAGATGGGAGGGTTCCTCTACTTAGGTAGGTGAATATATCATGATACCATACGGATCTAGGACCAACAATGACACATACAAATTTAGATTTAGGGATTTTGAAAATTGGTATGAGAAGTTGTTCTACCAAGAATTCACATTGCAAGACATTGTGCAACATGTCTAACAATGATCCAATTGTTTCCATAGCATTTGCTACTTGGTTGTACATGCGAGGAATCTGCTTAAAAGTTATATCTATGAAAAGATCCTTGAGACTCTCTACCATCTTCTTGTAAGGAGTGAGTTTGTCATCCTTGGTTTGGTAGTCATCATTGAATTGATTGATAACTAGTTGTGAGTCTCCATAGACTTTCAACTCTTGTATTTTCCATTGGATTTCCATCCTTAGATCTATGATTAGGGCTTCATACTCCACAATGTTGTTAGTACATGGAAACGATAGCTAGTATGACTTTGGAATGCAATCACCTTGAGGGGTGATAAAGAGAATACCCACCCTTGATCCATGTTGGGTGAATGATCCATTAAAGTACATCTTCCATTGATTTGTTGCATTGACAAGGAACACTAATTCATTAGGGAATTCATATATCAATAGATTCTCTGCATAGATAGGTATGTCTACTAGGTTGTCTACAATCACTTTTCCTTTGATTTCCTTTTGCTCCACATACTCTATGTCAAATTTAGTCAAGATAATTACCCATTTGGCCATTCTCCCAGTGAGAATTTCCTTAGATAACAGGTATTTCAATGGGCCAATCTTTGCAATAATTTTGATTTGATGCGACATCGTGTAGTGTCTAAAACTTTTTGAAGAAAAAACTACAGCTAAGCATGCTTTCTCAATTGATGAATAGTTCATTTCATAGACCACCAAGGTATTTCTAATATAGTAGATAGCTCTTTCCTTTCCCTTTTTATCATGTTGTGTTAGAAGAGCACCTAGTACTGCTGATGTGGTTGAGATATACATGATCAAGGGTTTGTTTGGTATCGATGGAATGAGCATTGGAGGTATGAATAAATAGTCCTTGATATGTTGGAAAGCTTTATCACACTTCTCATCCCACTTGTAAGTTATTCCTTTATGGAGAAGATGTGAGAAAGGGTGGATTTTTTCTGATAGTTGCACTATGAACCTTCTGATGGACTGAAATATTCCTTGTAACCCTCTCATGTACTTCGATGTTTGCAGAGGTTCCATGTCTATGATGGCTTTTAATTTTGTTGGATCAATTTCTATCCCTCTTTGTGCAATGATATAGCCAAGAAGCATTCTTGATGTCACCCAAAAGACACATTTTTTTGGATTTAGTTGTACCTTATACTCTTCGAGTCTATCGAAGATGGTTCCCAAGACTTCTATGTGCTCACTCCTTTTCTTTAACTTTTCCAAAATATCATCCACATAGTCTTTGAATTTTTTGTGGATCAGGTCATGAAATATGAGGGTCGTTGCTCTTTGATAGGTTGCTCCTAAATTCTTCAACCCAAATAGCATCATGTTCCAATAGTATGTCCCCCATGGACAAGTGAATGTATTTTTGTGTTGATCCTCCTTGGTGATCATGATTTGATTATAGCCTAAAAAACTATCCATGAATGATAGCATCTCATGCCCATCTATTAAATCCATTATGATGTCAATGTTAGGAAGAGGGAAATCATCCTTTGGGTATGCCTTGTTTAAGTCTCCAAAATCCAAGCATATTATGATGCCCCTAGTGGGTTTGGAGACTGGTACCATGTTTAAAACCCACTTAGGATAATCTATCAATTGGATTCCAACATCAAGAATTTTTTGTAGCTCAAGTTTGACGAAGAGTGTTATCTAAGGGTGCATCTTCTATAACTTCTACTTTACTAGTTTGGCTTTAGGATAGACTGCTAAATGATGCACAACTACTGCTAGATCAAGCCTTAGAATATATGTGTATGATCATGCAAATTTGTTTCTTCAGTCTTTCAGGAATGCTGCTAGGTTTTTATATTCTTCATCTAAAAAGGATTCAACATAGAAGGTGATCTTGGGTGCTTCTTCTATTCCCACATTGATTGGAGTTGACTTTTTGCTAAAAATGATAACTTCTCTGGATGCATCACATTAAGGGGGAGATTGAATCCCTCATCCTTGGGAACCTCAAAAAGGTTTTCACCCTCAGATGCATCCTTTCTTTTTACTATTTTAAGAACATAAAGTGCCATAGTGTGGTTTTCACTCAAAGATCTGCATGTTAGTTGCATGTCATCAATTTTATGACTAAAGGATTCAATTGTCTCCCCGTAGTATGCCCTTGTGTTGAGATCTATGTCAAAACTAGCCTTGTGATCTACCCATGATAGGTTGTCACAAAGTCCCATAAATTATGAGATTGCTTCATCATTTTCGAATAAATCTAGAATCATTGGTCCTTGTTGGTCCAAGTCAATGAGTTGTAGGTATACTAGGCATATATCATTTGGTTGGTTGCTTGGTGTGAAGGATTATGTAGATATCATGAAGATGGATTTTTTTCTCAAATAGGTCAGCAACATCGAGGGGGAAGTCATCTAGGGTAATATCATGCGATGTTGGTAACCAAGAGGAAGCTGCAACCCGTTTAGCGGAAGTAAATTTTCTAATAAGGGTAACCTTGCTAGTAGTACAACCTAGGCCAAGATTCTTTGGAAATTTCTCAAGAACGATAGGTTCTAGAAAAATATTGTCATTTTGTCCCAATTTTTCATTCTTGGTATACCCCATTCCCTTCATTAGCCACAAGCCTTTGTTATCATCTTCCATGGAAAGAATGGGGATGGGTCATTCATCTTGATAGAGCAGTTTAGAGAATCCTCCTCACTGACATCTTCTTTGTTTAAGTCCCCCCACTTGGTGAAGGTATTAGCTACCATCTTGATAGTTTCAAGTATGTTGTTGCTAGGTGTGTGTTTCCCATGAGATTTGGGAGAAAGGGGTAGCTCCCCCAACACAAAAGTATCCTTCGTTAGCTTATAGTTTCCACAACCATCATCCTAGATAATTGCTTTAATATCGGGTATGTTCTACACAATGGGTTTTTTCATTTCTGAGGTAGATGCAAGGGATGATGGGTCAAAAAATGAGGTAGAAGGTGTAGGGCCTTTTTCATTCTTGGGTATTTGGGGGATCTTATAGAACTTGGCATCAAGATTCTTACAGTAGTAAAAAGGATCAAGATCTCCATGGATGGTAACTTCTCTACCCTCGAAAGGAAACTTTACACATTGATGGTAGGTTGAAGCTACAACTTTTAGGGCATGGATCCAGGGTTGGCCAAGTAGGACGTTATAGGGAAGATCAAGATCGAACACTTGGCATGTAGTTTTTGTGATGACAGGTCCTACTTGGATGGGTAGTACGATGATGCCTTATGATACCCACTCTTGGTCGTCATATGCTCTAATGGTGGTACTCTTTGTTTTCTCAATAGTATCCTCTGAATATCCCATAGTTTTAATAAATTGAAGGGTCCAAATGTTCAGACCAACACCTCCATCTACGAAGACTCTTTTAACCTTTTTCTTATGAATGATGAGCTCAAGGTGTAAATCACGATTATGAGATGGTTGCAATGGTTGGTCTTGTTTTGAGAAGGTAAGAAGATGATTAGTGATATTCCCTACCATAGCTTGAAACTGCTCTATATCTATATTCTCAAGGGTAGATGATGCAGACATAGCTTTCTCTAAGATTTCCCTATGTGCAGGGATAGCCTTAATAGTTCTAAGATAGAAATTCATGCGAGGGTCTTCTTAAACTGATCTAGGAGACTGTACTTATTAGGATTTGATGTTGGAAAAGTAGGTTGTGCCCTAGATTGAGATGGAGCTCCTTGGATAGTAACTTTTCCATGTCGTGTGGTGACTCCACACTCCACACTAGGTCCTTTGATGGTGACGATGGTGTTGACACCATCACAAGAAGCAACCACATTGGAATAGGTATGTTGCACGTTTGTGTAATCTTTAGCTTTCCTAGTGTTGTTCCCTCAGCTATGATCTGGCATGGGGTTCTTGTATATCTTAAGATCATGGTTTCTATTGATGTGTGTTTTTGCACCTTCTCAACACAAGAAATGCACAAGTGTGCTAACTCTCTTGAAAGGAAATCTCCTACAAACAATTTGCAAAAAATTACTCCAAAGTCTCTCAGGTGTCAAGTCATGACTTGCTTCGAATGTCTCAATTGGTTCATGTGATTTTCTAGTAATCACAGGGAAGCCTTAAGTATGTTAAGTTGAAGGGAGATTGGTTCCTTAAATGGAGTTCTTAAGATTTTGAAGATGATGCAATTGCTACAAGGTCAAAATAGCAGTCTAAAACTAGACTTTTATCATTATATTTGGATTTACAATGATGCTAGAACTTCTCCTAAACTTCTATTTCAAAGAAAGGTAAAAATGGAAGGGAAAGGAGGAAGTTCCTAGACCTACAACTACCGATGAACAGTGATAATGGAGGATACTACAATGGAAATCCTTCTTGAAACTAAGTTCCACTTAACCAAATCAGCTAACAATATCATTAAACAAGTGCTATCTTCTAAGGTCTACAGATTTTCAACCGTTCACTCACCATAAAGCATGAATAAAAGATGAATTTTAAGTGAAACAATGAATTGATGTTCAGACTAGCTTTGCACTGCTATTTATCATCAACAAACAATAAAAAGCATGAACAAGGAGGGACATCAAGACAACATTATTCTTCAGTATAAATGAACAACATTCACTAAACTACTGAAAGCGTACAAAATACATAGAACAACAAATTAAATCTATTCAAATCTATCAACTATGAGGAGATGAATCATGAAAAATGAAGGAAACTCAAGAATCCACCAAAAATAATGAATTTCTATTAGAATTTCAACATGTCATTATAAAAACTCATCTCTCTCTTTGAAAATGAGAGGAGACCCCCTATTTATAGTTTTCAAAAATAAAATGAATGGCCAAGATTCATTTCAAATTAGGATTTCACTGACCCTTAATATTTCTCAGTTTAAAAATACATTCCTTGTCTTTTTCCCTATTTTGTCTTCTAGTGCACTGTCACTATAGCACTTTGTCTTGTAGTGACCTGCCCTTTTGGCTATAGCTACACTATGAGGAACTCATCATCAATGATAGGCTTTCCTTGATTTTCAAGATAGTGGCATACTCCAACAATTTTTCCATCAGTGCCTAAATTTTATTCCACTCTATGATATCCGATTGGAGCACTTGGAGGGATAGCTTCTTTGATCTACCAGTGATCAGCTCCCAATTTTTTGTACACTTAGCATGTTCTTGATCACTTGCTCTAACTGGGTGAAGGATCAGGTAGAAAAATCCATAAAGTCTGGCATTAACGAATTTGTGGCCCCATTCTCCATTTTCTTGTGGAAAAGCGGCTTGATCTTCTCTGGATCTAGCTCAACAACGAGCATGTCGTAGTCTATCATGAGCTTTAGATATTCCTCTCAATCTGTTATATGCTCCTTGATCCATTCCAAGTCGAGGTCTACTTCATGGAGCACCCACTCTAGGACTTCCCTTCTATGGTCCAATCCCATTTTCCATGTCTCCACTAACCAATAATCATCCTTTGCTAGGGCTAGCTCCTTCTCTAAGGTCTTTTCGGGCATCTTGAGGATGGCCTCAAGTTTAGGATATGTAATCCTATATAATTTGGGGAAGCTATTACAAATTCTCTCTATGCCCTCAAGCTATTTTTGTACTTCCCAAAACTTGTTGGCCATTCAGATGGCATGGCCAATTCCCATATCACCATTGTAGAGTACTTGCTAGAACCACTCTGTAGGAGCCTTGGTCCAATTCTTTCTCTTTTCTAGCTTGTTTATGTGCTCTTTGGAAAGAATCAGTGGTGGGGAGGACGAAGTCATTGGTATCTCCTTAGTAGAATACCATTATTGAATGTAAGCAGTGAGGTCCACCACTTGTGCCTTCAAATCCTCCTTAGAGGATTGATCCTTGTTCATCTGATGAATGATCATGGCAACCAATCCTCGAAGCTGATCAATATTTTTCTCTCTTGTAGTAGTACCCTGGTCAATGGTGGAGATATTATAGCTAACCCCCTCTCCTTTGTCTATTACTGGGGTGGAAATTTTCACTTTCCTTGATCTAAATGCATCCATCATGATGTGGAATCAGACTCTCAGCTTCTTTTCCTTCTTCATGCCTATTTGAGCTCGTGCTAGGATGGCCTCTAGTCTTTCCTTAGGATCCATGAGAGCGGGGGTCTTCTTTTGTAGTTTCCTTTCCAACCACCCAAGCACTTGAGATCCATACTTTGGTGATTCATGATCACCTTCTTCTCTTTGAGTGTGTTGGATCTCCCTTTCCTTGTGGTCTAAGGCTTCTTGTTCTATCTTATCTTCTTCTTCTTCATCTAAGTCCCAGATCAATATGGTCCTTTCTTTGTGTATTCTGGTAGCAGCTATGTTTTCATTAGGGTTGTCCTCCCCTTTAGGTTCCCTTTCTTCTTCTCGATCGAGCTTTGCATGGTGTTCTAGCTTAGGGCTCTTTTTTGTTTCAGCTTCAACTTCTTTGTTTTCCTCCTCCTTCTCAGGAGGTATTTCTTCCTCTTAATCAGGGCTTTTGTCTTGCCCACCTACTAGAGGCTATGTAGATATCTCCACGTCATCAACAATTTCTTCCTTTTCTCCAGAAGGTTGCCTCTCAACTTCTTCCCCAACTTCCTTGATTTGCTTGGATAACTCCTCCTCAAGCTCTTAGTCAGAAGACTCTACTACATATTTGGCATTGGGGTCTTTAACATCTTCTTCTGAGGATTATGACCCTTCTTCTTCATATTCCACCTCATTAATGGTCACGTTCTGATGCTCTGGGTGCCCATGGTAGTCATCCCTAAAGGGATCTTCAAGTTCCTCATCTATTTCTTTAGTAGCCTCCTTTTTTTGTCTCTCCATTTCTTCTAATATTTGCATGATTTCTTCCATCTTTGACAGTTCTATCAGAGGAGGGATGGGAATACTAGCCATATCTTGGGCCATCACAACTTGTACTGCAAGATTCATTAGTACCCTTGAGAGTTCCATGGGTATATTTTGCATATGTCTAGTGAAGGCCTTTGGTAGAGCGAGAGTAGGAATTGTATTTGTAGCTATTGAAGGGAATACAGTTGAGGGAGACATCAAGGAGGAGGAGAGTGGACCAGTTGTAGCAAAGAAGGAATACCTCACCATAATTGGAGTGGTGAGTGAGGTGGAGGCAAGGTGAACCAAGATGTCCACCATGGGCGGAGAGGAAGTAGATAATGCTTGAGATGTTGGAGGAGTAGTAGAAATGGTAGTGGCAGTTATGGCAAGAGCGGAGGTGGTAGGTGGTGACTTTAACCTCTTCCTCTTCTCCTTTGTGTAGTGGGTCTTCTTGGATTGTGGGCATCTTAGAGAATTTTCCCGTCTTCTTGGCCTTCTTCAAGGTTTCACCCTCTAAGGTCTTTCATAAATAAACCTTATGCTTAGGCTAGCGTTTAGTTACCTCTTTCCTCTTTCTCGACCTTGTGGCTAGAGGAGACTTGGGAGCTTCCTCAGTTGAGGCAATGACAATCCCACTATCTGTCTCACTCTCTAGCTCCTTTTGAGCTCATCGTATGTCAAAGTGGCTCCCTAGAGCTTTAATTGAGCTATCTGGGCATCGATCTATTGCCTCATTCTATGCTCCACTAGCCTTTTCATTGACCTCTTCTTCATTCTAGTCTATTAAGGGCAATGGAAGTTTGGAAACAACATCATACTTTAGATCCACAACAGTGTTTTCATCTTCTACAATTTGATCTAGTATTTAGAACAGATCAACTGTCTTAACAAAGTAAGCAGTCATATGCATATAATGCCTCATGCATACCTCCTTGTTGTCCTGGAAGTTAGCCCAAAAATATTCAATGTTGTGTAAGTGGGCATACTCTCTTTTGACAAAATTCTTAACCTTACCATAAGGATCCATTCTTGGCCTGACCGTGTGGAGACCTAGACTGTATTCCATGATTTCCTTTTCTGAATATTCAACACATTGGGCAGTTACGAGGGCATACATTCCCTACCCGATGCTTGCCATTGAGGAGAGTGTATGCATTTTCCAACTACCTAGAGACTTCTAGTAGGATCAGCCGATCATTTTGGTATCGGGGCAGTTTGTATGGCCTTTCGGAGAATCCCTCCATTTTGTTGTAAGTAAATTTTAGGAATTGCATAAACATAAACCCAAACCTATGAATGAATGCATGGGTGTTGTGCAAGACTCTCCTCTCAAAGTCCCCTTCGAGGAGTCTGATAATATGCCCAATGAAGGCATCATTCACCCTGCAGTAATCCTTCTTGAAATTCTGATATTGTAATTGCGGGTTCCCGTCATATACTTCCAGTTCCCTTCTTAGAGTCGGGCTTTGTGCAACAAACAAACCTTTGTAGGGAAATGGTTCAGCTAGGAGATACACCAAATAAGAGGTCATATAGAATTGAGAGGTCTTCTTAACTACCATGAACTGCTAATGCAAGTTGTCACTAATCATTTTGGCCCAATGAAGCTTGGCCTTTCCTCTGATGATCTCCTCAATGAAGTAGAACATCTAGTCTTGAAAGCTAGCGGTGGTGGGGATTCCCATGAATCTGCTCAAAAAAATTACCAAGTCATGATAATATTCATAGAAGTCACTCTTGAACAACTCTTGGGCCACCTTGTTAGCACTACCCCTCTTCTCCTTTAACTAGTATTGGTTAATTAATTTTTTGTATTTTAGGGGGTCGACCTTCCACATAGTTTTTGAATATTCCTTTGTCATCTCCTCCATAGGGTCAAATGTAGGAATGTGGAATGTTTTTCCTATGGACCTGGTAGATAGGTCAGCCAACACCTTATCCTCATGATCAATAATCCTTCTAGTTTCTACCTAATAGGCTTCCCTACAAGCCATTACCAATTTCGAGGCCACAAGAGCGGGTAGGAAATCGGTTGCCTTAGCCAAACCAATCTTTTTTATTTTCCTAGCATGTATGTGGTGGGGTTGATGATGGCCCTCTATCTAAATTCATCTATGTCAACCTTCCCGAGGTTGGTATCTGTGATTGTATCCCAAGCGGTAGTGACCCTGGAGGTGACTTCTACCCCCTGGAACTAATACTTCATCTGATATTTATCTTATTTCCCTCTTGGGACCTTGGTAGACTTCTTCCCTTTATCTTTTTCTGAGGGTGCTCCTGATGGTCCTATAGGTGATTCCATAAATCCTACAAATAGAGATTCAATAAGCATGTTCACATAAAAAAATGAGGGGAGTGTTAGCAAAATCCTACAAAATAGATGTTAGATCAAGCAATTCATCTTTCAAAGATCATAATATTCATCAAAAATCATCATTTGGGCTCTTGTTTGGGGAAGATAGAGTAATGCGGGCCTAGGGATGCATGTTTCCCTGGGCTAGTAGCCATTTTTGAGATGGCAGTAGGGAGACGGTACAGTGGGAATAGTGGCCCACATGCATCCACCCGTATTAAGATTTTTGCACCATAATTGGGACCCACCAAGGTGTTAAGGAATTTGGGCACATGGGTCCATCGTTCATGAAGCTTCAAAAGTGTTAATGCAGTCATTTTGGCATGTGGGTCAAGAGGGTGCAGGAGCCATGATCCTTAAGGCCATTGTGTAGCTCTGCCATTTTTAACGACATTGGCATGGCAGAAGTCAGCAAACAAAGTCCCGCATTGTGAGACCTGTAGGAAAAAAGGATGACTTAGTTTTAGTTTCCAAGTTCAAATTATTGGGAGTGATGTAGATAGCAACCTGCGGGAAGCAGTCAAGAGGCGGTCGTTTGGAGATGGTGAAGGCGAGACAATGGCCTACAGAAAACAACCCACATCATTGAGCCCACATAAGGCTTCAACATCAATTTTAGTTAGTGAGGATCTTTAGATGGTGTCAGGTGAAGTAGGCCCCACAAAGTGGGCATGAGGTGAGGCGCAACTATTGGTGAACGACATTCACAATGTGGTGGTTTGTGATCCACCTTTAATTTTACTTAACCATTTTTTTACATATGAGGGGTCGAGAGGAGATGATCGATGTGGGTTATGCAATGCGATCGAATGGGGCTCCATAGCCATTTTGTGAATAGTAGAGGATACAAGAAAGTCCACAAAGCTTGGTCCACACACAAAGATTCAAACTCATATTTTCCTTGGGCAACTTGAGACGACACTAAGATTCATAGGTTCTACGAAGCGGGAGGAAGCAAGATCCTTGTTGTTTGGATGATGGGTGTTGAACCGGTCGGCGAAGGGGCAACAAAAACCCATGGAGAATGGCCTGTAGATGGCCTGGGACTTAAGTGTTTCATTTAGGATGTGGGCTAAGCAAGACGTCCCATGTGGGAAGCTGGAAGGAGGTGGCCATTTGAGAAATGGCGAGCAGGTAAAGGCGACCTGCAAGCGGAAGTTCACAAGACTGGGTCCACAACAACTAGTGGACCTTTTTCCTAAGATTTTTCTTGTTAAGTATCAATTAGCGATGATGAAGGGAAGGCATTAGTATACATCATCGGGCCTACTAAAGGTGAAGGCCCTAGTTAAGAATGGCAACCGAGGGAGAAAGTTCTACATGGCACCAAATGTCTGACTTTGAGGGTTTTTCAACATTTTTTAACATGTGTTTTGTGCGGGTTTGGATGCTTAACTAGCTTCCTAAAAGATTTTGGGGTTCCCAAGCTTTGAGATTTTGCAATGTTTAAAAGAAAAACTCAAAGAAACATAGGTAGGGTAATGAAAAAATCACCTTCTGAAGAATCAAGATGAATGTAGGGATCAAAATCTTCCTCCAAGCGATGTGGGCATGATGACAGTAGAGGCAACTAGAGCACTGATAGTTTTTGATTGGAATGTCAGTGAAAATGATAGGGTGACTTAGCTATTTATAGAAAATTTAACATTAATTTCCTACATTAAATTTTGTACGATGGCCAGTGCGGTTGGTGGACACAGGTTTTAAAATAATTGGCGGTAGGAGTGGCAGGGCCTGCAATGCAGGTGACAATTAGGTGATTGCTGCTTGGAAATTCGACGAAGGGAACAATGATGGAGGATGTCAGGCCCACCATGCGGGTGGATGTCCCAACTCATTTGCCACTAAAACAACAAAGGAGGGATGGAATCCCGTCAAGGGTGACCTGCATGGGCAGACTCACAACTAGGGAAAGACACCATTTTCAAAGACTTAAAGAAAACTGCCAAAGGAACTCCACAAAGGGAAAAGACTTGGAAATTTCCAAGGTGGTGAAACTTGGTCAACTCAAGATGATAACGTTAGGACTCCTTGACCATTTGGGACTCAAAAAATAGGGGGCATGTAAAATGAGGTGAAGGAAAAAGCTACCTGGCAAAAGTGAAAAGAAGAGGGTCTTCATTCTAAATGGGGCATGTGTGCTATAGACACAACAAATGGTGAATCTACTAGGAGAACGCTCCCAATCATTCTAAGGATAAATACTCATTCAAAACCCAAAATCTTTAGTTTCACAAACCAGGTGCCAATTTCCATAAGTGAACTAAGGGACGTGAAGGAAAACAAGAAGCCTTAACTGAATCTAATCATTAAAACATATCAGAAGTGTGTGTATGGTGTGTTCATTCCCTTTCTTTAGAAACTTTAACAAATGACCATTATTAGGAAAAGCAAGCTACATAAATTGCCTAACCCCAAAAGTAACCTAGACATTGCTCCACTACCAGTCAGGCGTCCATAGCCCCAACGGAGTTGTCACTATGACCCCATGAACATTGCTCTACTACCAACTAGGCATCCATAGCCCCAATAGAGTTGTTTTCTCACCCACACAGTTGCCTTATTTTCATTACTTGCTTTCTTTCATTACTTTTCAAATATTTCCTTTTGGTGCTCTTTCTTTTGCTCAATTGTGTAAGCATTGAAGCTTACTATGAGTTTGGAATCATATTGGTCACTGGAGTAGACTTAAGGTATTTGAAAGGGGCCAAGCTAGAGCTTGTCAAATTTTTCATGTCCCCCTTTCTTTTCATGGGCCTTGTCCCAACAAAGGACTAAATTAGCAATTCTAAAGGCCTTAACTTTGGCTCGTTGGTTGAACCATATTTTAACCATGCCCTGGTGTTTGACAAAAAATTCAATAGCTTGGTCAAAGACTTCTTCTAAGTGGAGCAATTCAGCTAAATGGGCTTCTCGATGGTCTCCTTTATAAAAGGTGTTGACAAACTAGAGGGTAGGAATCCTTAAGTGCATGGGAAAGATAGGCTCCAAGTCGTAGACAAGATGGAATGGGGAATCACCCAGGGAAGCTTTGTGGCATGTACAATTTTATCAAAGGGAAAAATGTAGTTGGGTGTGCCAGTCTTTGGGGTTTCTATTGAGCAATTTATTGATCATAGTTATTATATTTTTATTTGTTGATTCGATGAGGCCATTTCCTTGAGGATAGTAATTGGATGAGAACTCAAGGGAAATTCCATAGTCAAAGGCCCAACTAGAAAATTTGAGTGAGGAAAAGGCGGGTCCATTATCGCAGACGAGAGCATAGGGGCAACCAAAATGATTCAAAATAAAGCTTTCAAGGAAATCAATAACCACCTCATTAGTACATTGCCTACATGCAATTTCCTTTGTCCATCTAGTACAATAATTAGAGTCAGTTGGAATGTACCTATGACTCGTAGATGATGGTGGGCTTACTAGACCGATGAAGTCAAGACCCCACTATGTGAACGGTCTTACCTTGAGGAATGGTTAGAGTGGGACAAAAACATTTCATTCTCTGGTTGTAGTAGTCTGGCACACGTGGTAGGTTCGAACATGATTTAGTGAATCCTTGAACACTGTCGGCCAATAGTACCCATCTCACAAGATTTGATGAGTGGTGGAAGGGCTAGATCCATGACCAGTGCCAAATTTATCATGAAACTCTTTTAATACTTGTGTTGTATCTTCTTTCCCAAGGCATCTAAGGTAGACTACTTCATGATTCCTCTTGTATAGTATAGACCCCTACAACATGTAGCTATTAATTTTCAGTTGAAGAGCATGTTTCTGGACTCCTTGTAGGCAAGGCGGGCACTTTTTATTCAACAGGTAGTAGACAATGTCGTCATACCACTCTTTGGGGGAGACATCTTCAAGTTGATATTGTTGGATAGTGAGCTCAGGTCCAGCCTCAACCAACATTTCAGCTATCATTCAAGTGAGGGGCTTCCCTCTTACTAATTTCATGGGCTGAATCTCCATGTCATATTCCTATAGCAAGGTGACCCATTTTTCTCTTCTTTCACCCAACTCATTTTGCATCAACAATTTCTTTATTGTTGGGTCAGATACTATGGCAAACACCTTGTTCCATAAGATGTAATGTCTGAATTTCTTGACTCCCCTGACTGAGGTGTAGGATTGCTTCTCCACATTATGGTACCTTAGCTCAACATATTTTAGTGGGGCACTCATGAAGGCAATTGGGTGCCCGCTTCCTTCATCATCCTTTTGAGTCAATATGCTGGCATAGGAATGGTCTAAAGTGAATGAGTAGATGTAGAATGACTTTAGGTAATCTGGGTTGACCAGTACAGGTGCATTAGCAATCTCTTTCTTAATTTCCTCAAAGGCTTTCTTAGCTTTTAGAGTCCACTCAACTTTGGCATCTTGCTTAAGCATAACATTGAGTGGCTTGATTATCTCAACAAATCCAGTGATGAATTTTTTGATGAAGTTTATCTTTCCAAAGAAAGATTTCAACTCTTTCTTACTGCCTGGTAGCTAGATTCATAGGATAGCCTGAATATGCTCAGGGTCTATTGAGATTCCCTTCTATGAGATTACATGGCCCAATAGCTTACCCTCTGTGACTCCGAAGATGCACTTCTTCAGATTCAGGGAAATCCCAAATTCCCTACAATTATGAAAAACTTTGCATAAATTAGAAACATGATCCCCTCACTTCTTTGAAAACACCATGAGCTCATCCATGTAGATAATAATGCACTTTCCAATCAAATATTTAAAGGAAATATCCATTGCACATTAGAAAGTGGCATCGACATTGATGAGTCCAAACGACATCCTTCTATATGCAAAGGTTCCCCACTTGGTGGTGAACGTTGTCTTGTGCCTATCCTCGTACTGCACCATTACCTGATTATACCCAAAGTATCCATCTAAGAAAGACATTATTTGAGATTTGTTGATGATCTACAACACCTCATCCAATGAGGGCACTGGATAATTATCCTTCTTCAAAGCTCTATTCAGGTTGCAAAAATCTACACATAATCTTATTTCCCCATTCTTCTTCCTAACCGGGACCAAATTAGCTACCCACGTGGAGTGCCTAACTGGGAATATAATTCTGGTAGACAACTTTTGAACTTACTTGTAGATTATGGGTTTTGATAATGCATTGATAGGACACTATCGTTGATGAAATGGTCTCACATTCGGCTTGAGAGGAATGGTGTGGGTGATGATCGAGGTATCGTATGTCTTTAAATCTTTGTAACTCCAAGTGACCACATCATGGTACTTTTGTAAGGCATCAAGGATCCATTTCTTCTCTTCTAGTGTACACATCTTTCCAATGAACACATTCTTAATTTCCTTGGTTGTTCCAAGATTATGAGTGTCACATTGATTATTGATAGAATCCTTCTTTGCTTTCTAATCTTGGTCTATGATGTGATCTAAGTCAAATATTCATTCAAGTTGGGCCATACCCTTGGGAATCATGTTCATCTTGAGGTTGATGACCCCTTCTATATCTAGTTCGACTTCTTCAGGCTTGACCTTATCAATTATCTAGGTTGCAAATACATTAGAGCTAGTGATGAAGTCTAAGATGTGTTTATCATCATTGAACACTTGAAAGTTGGTAACATTATCTGGAACTGATGGGGTGGGAGTAAGCTCGACGGTGACCCTTTTGAGGATAGACAGTGATAGAGGTTGAAGGGTACTAGCTTCTTGAGCCAAGGTATCAACGGTATGGTTCTTACTTCGAGGGATCAGTTGAATATTAAATTCATCTAAGCTCTCTAAAAGATCCCAAACCCTATGCCTATAATTTGCTAGCCTTCTATCATGGTAGGAATAACTTTCCTAACTTGCTTTACCACTAACTATGAGTCGCCAAAGACTTGTAGAATTTTGACCTTCTTCCTTAGAGCCATTAAAATACCATGAACTAGTGTTTTGTACTCTGCTACGTTATTCATACAATAAAATTGAAGCCTATGAGCAGTGAAGTAGGTCTTACCTATGGGGTTGATGAGTTTAAACCTAGCTCCCACTCCTTTCTTGAACTTAGAACCGTCAAAGTGTAATGTCAAAAAATTGGAGGAATCTTTAGCTCAAGGGTTGATCATACATTCATCTTTCTTTATTTGTGCATTTGCATCAGCAACTTTCGATGAAGGAATAAACTCAACATTGCTAAGCTCAGGTAGTTCAGTTTGGGGCTCCTCCTTCCGTGAAACTTGTCCACTGATATGAGCAACTGTAGCCTAACAAAGGAAGCATTCAAATTCTATGTGGGTAGCATTGTGGATCCTACACCAACTGGGCAATAGGAGCTCTAGGAAATCCATCCTCACTCCTAAGTTGAGCTGATTGCACACATTTTTTAGTAAACTCCTGGAATCCATCCAATAATCCAAAATTTCCATTGTCATTGGATTTGTCTTCATATGACTCAACCAGGACCTAGGTACTTTGAGATTTATAAGTTATATCCATAGGGGGGTGCACATCACCAAGAGAACTTCTTCAGTTTCCTCCTCTTCTTAAGACTCCAATTCTCCTTCATAGGTCATGGGAGAATAATTTCCCAACTCCGTTTCAACAAACAACACCTCATTGGTTTTGTTGTGCTCCATAATCATAAACTTCATGTGTGGTTCCTGGTCTATGTGGATCTGGTTTGGCAGACCTTTCCATGGCAACCATAGGTGAGAAAAATTAGTTGCAACATACCCATTCAATGCTCTGATGAAATATCTTCCTAGTATTATATCGTATGTGTCAGGAATATCTAAAACTTGGATATCAATGACTTTCTGCACCCTTGGGTCTGCAACAATCTATATAGGAATCCAAGTGATTTCACCAACTATATTCACCTTAGTTTTTTCTAGTTGCGTCACCTTTCACCTGGAAGGAGTCAAAACTATTCCCAATGCCTTGGATATGGCTAGTGACATAACATTGGTCGATACTCCTGAATCAAGCAAGAAGTTGTGTAGGTTCTTCCCAAATATTCTGATAGTGGTGAGGAAGGGTGGCGTTTCTAACTTCCCTTGAAACAAACACATGGATGTGTCTTCCTAGGCTACTTGATTTTTATCTTTCTCATTGGTCCTATCCTTGGCTGACACTTGGATTTTCTCCTTTGTGGGTTGCTTTCCTATTTGTTGATTTGAAGGTGCATTTTTTTTCTTGCCTAAGGTTTCTTTGATTATAGGCTCATTTGGTGATTATTAAAAGGAGACTCTCTTGGAAGATACCTCTTGTGCTGACCTAGAAGAGGCAGTCCCATTAATAATTCTAAAGAAAGCATTCATAACTGTTGGGACCTTAAACAATTCAAAGGCAGACAAACTTATTTTGACATTCTTGAATTCTTCAGCAATGTATTACCCATTTGTTCAATTTTTGCCTCAAAGGACTTGCTTTGGGAAGAGCTAGTGGACTGGTTTTGCATTTGACTTGGCTGCTTGTTTTTATTAAGATACTGAGTGGGAACATGGGCGTAACCTAGATTGTAGCTAGTGTTTGGATTAGGTGGAGTGTCAAAGTTGTTAGGTGGAGTAGAGGTCATGAGCGAGCCACTTGCTTGCCTATTTCTTAGGTTATATGGGGTCACTCTTTGATGAAACATCTGAAATTCATTCTCACATGACTCCTCTTCATGTATTGGACCATTATCTATTGAAGTAAAGAGTTGAGATAGAGTGTCTTCATTACTTACCTCTTTTTCTTCTTCGTCCTTTACAACAATAATCTCCTTCTCAAGAGCATTGCTTTCACTTCGTGGGAACAAAGCTTGATTGATCATGAGTACAAAAGAGTCATTAGGCTCAAATGGGACTATATCTCTATAGCCTACACCATCCATGACATTTTGGACTTCTACTTGGAATATTTTTGCGATTGTCTAGAACTCAGGGCAATCTAGTTCAAAGTGCTTATTTGTTTTATGGATCTGACACCATCTGAACAAAGCTGCCTCAACTAAATACACCCCATTGGTTATCTTCTCTGCACCAGTGGACTGATCAAGAGGGGTAGGAACACCTCCATTATTTGGCCTTGTATTCCATGTCTGGTTATGCCTTTGTGAAGGGCTCCTTTCAAAGTTCTAGTTGGAATTTTGTCCTCTTTCATAATTCTGCCTAGATGAGGTACCCACATCATGACTGTCTCTATTATCCTTGTTGAGGTTGGCTTGAATGGTTCATTGGGAAGCCTACAACTAGTTGTTCTAATTCCTAAAGTGTTTCATCTTGTTTGACATTTTCTTGATCATCTTTGTCAATTCGTCTATCTGATCCTTCTCTATGTTACTCAATTGTGGAGCTTGGGTTTAGAGGAAGACAGGTTGCACCATTGGTTGGTTTTGTTGAATGGGTGAGAAGTTAGAACCTTGCAGATATGTAGGAACTTGAGATGGTTGAGGATAGACCTATTGTTTCTATGGCTGCAAGTAGTGAGGCACTATGGGCACCTGATTCATTGGTTGTCCCAGATGAAGTACCATGAGCAGCTGTGGAACTTGGTTCATAATGGGCTTCTAATGTGCCAATGCTTGGGTGAGCCCTTGAATCTGCATTGGATGAACAACATTTAGTCCCAAGTTTGTACTTTTTGTGACTACCTTAACATAAGATTCCACCAAACTAGCCAATGGTGGGCGCATACTCTTTACTAATGTAGATGTGAGGTTATCCAAGGTAGCATAATAGACCAATCTCATGGAAGGATCATCAACCACGTATGGATCTTGCAATCTCATATATGCATGGTAAAATTGATCATTGAAGGAGTTGATTGGTTTGTTGACTTCTTTCTAACAACCATAAATTGTTGGTATAATTATGAAGGACTGACTGGTATCTTATATTTCTATAGGAAGGCATTCTTCAAGAGATTCCAAGTGGTGATGGACCCCATTGGCAAGTTGATGCACCAATAAAAGGCCTCTTCCCCCAGCAAATAAGGAAAGATCTTACAAGCCACATCTTCCTAATCTATTTGCATGTCTTTTAGTGTTGTTTGGAATATTTTAATCTGCTCTTCTACTATCCTTTGCAGATCATGAGGATAGAACTTCATGCAAAATCTCTCTGAATTCTTTGGTATATCATGATAGACTTGGAAGGACAATAGAGAAGGATTATTGCCCAACCAAGCCATAACAGGAGGCAGAGGTTGTGCTTACTATGTGGCAGTAACTTGGGGCTACGTAGGGGTAGTAGTTGTTGGGGTTGTACCTTGTACTTGAAGGGCTGGGTCAAGGGCAGTGCCCTGGTCATGGGAAGTGAGCAGCTGGAAGGAAGCTTAGGGACGCTGAGAGGAGGAGGTGGAAGCTAGAAAGGAAGGATAAGTGTGGTGCAAAAGGATGGTAGGGAGAGGTGAAAATGGAGGTGAGGTTGGTGGGGCAGATGAGGTTGATGAAGTTGCTTTGCCTCTTTTATCTCTTTTAGCCTTGGTAGGGGGTTGTAGCTCTTGAAATTCCCCTTTATTTGGTGTGGATCTTAAAACTCTTTGGAATATTTCAGTGGAGAATGAACCAATTCGATCCAGCTTAACACAATAAATTCCCTCCTTCCAACGCTAGTTCTATTGATGGGTGTTTTTGCACCTTCTCAATACAGGAAAAGCACAACTGCACTACCTCTCTTGAAAGGAAATCTCATACAAACAAGTTGCAAAAAATTACCCCAAGGTCTCTTGGGTGTCAAGTCATGACTTGCTTGGAATGTCTCAGTTGGTTCATGTGATTTGCTAGTAATCATAGGGCAGCCTTATGTATGTTAAGTTGAAGGGAGATTGGTTCCTTAAATGGAGTTCTTAATATTTTAAAGATGATGCAATTGCTGCAACTTCAAAACAGTAGTCTGAAACTCCACTTTTATCATCAGATTTGGCTTTATAATGATGCTAGAACTTCACCTAAACTGCTATTTCAAAGAAAGGTCAAAAAGGAAAGTAAAGGAGGAAGTTCCTAGATCTGCAACTACCGATGAATAGTGATAATGGAGGATTCTATAGTGGACAACCTTCCTAAAACTAAGTTCCACTTAACCAAATCAGTTAATAGTATCATGAAACCAGTGCTATCTTCTAAGGTCTGCAGATTTTCAACCATTCATTCACCGTAAAGCATGAATAAAAGATGAATTTTAAGTGCAACAATGATTTTATGTTCAAACTAGCTTTACACTGCTATTTATCATCAACAAAAAACAAAAAACATGAACAAGGAAGGGCATCAACACAATAGTATTCTTCAACATCAATGAACAACATTCACTAAACTACTAAAAGCATGAAAAATACATAGAACAACAAATTAAATCTATTCAAATCTATCAACTACGAGGAGATGAATCATGAAACATGAAGGAAACTCAAGAATCCACCAAAAACAATGAATTTCTATGAGAATTTCAACATGTCATTACAACAACTCAGCTATCTCTTTGAAAATGAGAGGA
>VDFB02058242.1:733421534-733476219 GCA_007258455.2 Sequoia sempervirens | reverse complement strand
GAAGAATCCACAACTCCATCATTGACAACTTATTTTTTTTTGTTCCAATTGTTGTTCTTCCCTTTATCCTTATTGTTGTGTTGACCATTGTTGGTATTATTGTTATATCTGGTCAAAATGCCTTGTTCTTTTAGAACATCCTCAATGCGGCATGCAGTTTCAATCATGGTATGAAAGGAAGTGAAGACTATCTTTTTGATCTCATGTCTCATTTCAGGCACCAAATTACTAACAAGTATGTCAATCTTTTCATCCTCATGGATCATCCTAGGATACCGAGAGCATTGTCTCCTCCACCTTTGCAAGAAGGTAACAAAGGGTTCCCCCTGATTTTGTTTCAAGTTGCATAGGTCCAACATAGTAATAGGTCTTGACAGATTATATGCGAAGTGTTGAACGAATCTATGAACAAGTTCTCTAAAAGTCTTGACAGGAGGAGTGATATTGGTAAACCATTCCATTGCTTGTCCTTTAAGACTCCTAGGGAATAACCTCATCAAATAGGAGTCATCTTGATGGAATTTAAAGCTCATAGTATAGAATTGACGCACATGGTCGTGTGGATCACCACTGCCATCATATTTATCATATTGTGGGAATTCCACCCTCTTTGGAAAATCTTTCATACTCACACTCTTGTCGAATGGATTAGGACAAATTGAGTCTAGTGAGAATGAGCTCTTAGGTTGCATCATTTTTTCCATCATTTGCTTCATTTGGAAGATTTCTTCCTCTTGAGAGGGATTTTGCTTTTGTATTTTGTTGTCCACATCAAAATTATAAGGGACTCTGGCACCCTTGTTGATTAGAATTTCCAAGAACTTATCTTTGTTTTGTTCCAAATACCTCTCCACATACTGTTGGAAGATAGGCTCTTGTTGTATTCGCATGAAGTCTTGAGTATCAAAATCATAATGTGAGCTACCACCTCCATGTTGGGAACCAGGATGTACATGTTGGGAGTGTGGTCTTGAATTTCTGGGAGGAGTTTGCCTCCTATAGTGAGCATACTAAGAGGCCCTTCTTCCTCTAGGACTAGGAGATCTAGAAGGGGTCCTTGACCGCCTTCTACTTCTTGGTGTTTTGGAAGGGGTGGAGGGAGGAGAATTATGTCCACTATTAGCACCCCTTGTATTGTATTGTTTGTTTAATTGGTGGGCTAACTGCCTATCTTGCTCCTCTTGAGCGAGTTTCCTTTGTACTTCCAATAAAGCTTGGCTCTCTTCCTCAAGTTGTCTAAACTTTTCTTGCTTTGCAGCTTGTTCATCTAGAAAGGCTTTTCGCATTCAATTCTTTTGAGCCTATCACTTGTGAACCTTGAGGTATGTTGAAGTGGTGAGCTTGGTCTAGACTATTTGAACAAGTCATTGGTATACGTTGTATTGACATGAGCATCGCGAGGTTCATTGTCTTGGTCTTCATGTTGTGACCATTATTTTTGGTGAGCTCGTCTCTTATACCTTTCATCCCGTTGATGGGCATCCAAATATCTTGTATTAATGAGGGGTGAACCAGGTTGATCATCATGAGAAGAATTTCCAAATATTATGTTGTTTCTATGTTGTTCATAGATATCATCAAGATTTTGATCCATGGCTTCCCTCTCCCGCCGAGTGACAGTATAACTCATATCCATACCTGAATGGGAAGGTGTTGAGGGGGTACTCAAGTCACTAAAATGGCTCTTTGGGTCAAAATAGGTTTCAGACTGACTCCTAGGTGACTGGTCAAATATTGGTTCCTTTTCCTTTCTCTTTTGACGAGTCTGAATCGGGGTAGTTGGTTAAAGACTATCCGGTGGTCGCCCTTGGCTCACTTGATATCTTGTTGTGACTGACATGAAAGGGAGAGTTCAGGTAAACAGACAATTCTAAGAAATGTCAATACCAGACTAGGATAGTAAAAGTTTTCTCTTGTCCGAGAGAGATGGTGAAATAGAATTGTTGCAAATAGGTGCAAACCAACACTACCACAGAGGTGCCCAATTCTTGGGTGAAGACCCTAGCACATATGGATTAGGAGGATGACTTACACAAAGTGTACTGAGTTTGAATTGTATGAAAATGGGTGGACAAGGAGACTACTAGCACTCTCCAAGTGTGTTATCAAAGAGTCTAAAAATTTATCTATTTGACAGGAACAATTCCTAATTTGCTAATCTCAAGCAAAATCACTTATGAGATCAAGGATCACTAATTCAAAAGGTCAAGGACACATAAACCCTAAATACAGAACAAGTCTCTAAAACTGGGACAAGTCACCTAATCGAAGAACTCAGTATTTTAGTTTGTTGTTTATTTTCAAAGATCAAGAAAGTATATCAACAGATTTTGATCAAGCACATACGTTTCAATCAGACAAGTTGTGATACAAAAAGTAGTCAATAACAAATCTATCAAGGACAAAGCAACTTGATAGTATCGGGGGAGTCTTGTTTGAAGATGTTTGGACAATGTTTAAGACTCAAAAACAAACACATAGCTATCCCTACCAAAGAAAATGGTGAGAAGCCAAAACCTTTGCCCCATTGCTTATGCAAGATAATGCTGCACCTCATTAATACTGTCACCCCTAGAGGCATGTTTCATGTTTTGGTGGCTCCATGACTCAACAAAGGTAATGCCTCAGTTGGGTTACCCTTTGGTAGTAGGGCCAATGTCGCAATCCACCTAAACGCCCGTGCATGCCTATCATAAGAATTTGTGTATGATCAACATAGCCTGAGAGACTTCTTCCCCCTCCTTGCGCAAAGATTATGACTCCTTTCGGAGGTGAACCAGGTAGGCAACTAACTAAGAGGTTTTTACTTGGCTTCTGTTCACAATAACCTTCGGTGCCTCTGATACAGAGCTTGGGCCTCGCAGCCACACCAACACCTAAAAATCACACACCCCCACAAGCAGGGCTTGGAGCGGCGCCGCTCAGTGCAATAAACAGAGCTCTTCCATGATGATCATCCAAGTCATGAAAAAGAAGTTACTATGGTCTTGGAGTCTTTAGACTCAACAAGACGTTCTTTATTATAGTGAGGTGGAATCTCCGGCGATAGGTGTGTACTCACTTGGGTCGTTCCTGGCAGAGGTTCAACTTTCCTCGCAAAGCATCTAAAGGTGACACTGGACATGGCTCAGATTCGGGTTTCTGATTTTTTGATTCTCCCAAAAGGAGAAGAGCATACTTCTCTAGCCCGTCTCTTTACCCAAACACGCTAAACAACCTTAATCACCGAGCTAGTTTCACTTCACCAAATCCACATGCTTTTGGGTTTCTGATTCTCTCAATGAGAGAAGAGCATAATCCCCTGACAAGTGAAAGTGCTAAAGATTCACTACCTTGCTCCGCTCCCTAAGAGTTCGTCATATTAGTAAGATCATCAGGAGCCTGGATTTGTCCATGGTCATCACCTCCATGTAACAAAGAGCCAAATTCCCTACTCACTATCAAAACTCCTAAGAATTTTAACGAAGCCCTAATTAGACTATGTGAATTGAAAAGCAGGAAAACAAACACAATGTTTTTTTAAATAAGATCTTTGACAAGTGTAAGTGTTTGTTTTCAAGTCTTTGTCATGCGTCCTGCAATCAAACCGTTAGTGTGTTTCAAGTTCTCTGACTGGCGTCCTGCAGAAACTGTTATGCTGTGAAAAAAGAATTTAGAAGAACCAGAATTAAAAAAATCTAATTTAATCTAGTCAAAATTTAATCTAAAAGGAATTAGTTAACAAAACTAAAATTAAACTAAATTAATCTAATACTAAATTAAAAATTTAAAACAAAACTAATCTAAATTAATAAAATTAAAAAATCTAATCTAAATTAATAATTCTAATTTAAATTAATAAAGTTAAAAAATCTAAAGTAAAAAAAATCTAATTTAAATTAACAAAGTTAAAGAATCTACTTTAAATTAACAAAGTTTAAAAAAAATCTAATTTGAATTTTAGAAACTAAAAAAATCTAATTTAAAAATCTAAATTAAAGACTAAACCAAACTAACTAAAAACTAAACTAAATTAAGATTAAAAACTAAATTAGAATTAAAAACTAAACTAAATTAAAAACTAAAAATTAAAAACTAAATTAAAAACATGCATAAAAATCTTGAAATTTGATTTCTAAAAAATCTGTTTATAATGAGTAGATAAAAATAGAAACCCAGAAATTTTTTGAAGCAAAAAATAAAACCCAGAAATCGTTTTTTGATCCAGCAAGTAGAAGATGAAAAAATAAAAAAATTTAAATATTTAGCCAGCTGAAAAAAATGACGCGCGACAGTTTTTGTACAGCTATTTTCTCTGTGATCTGTGAAAGAAATCAAAAAATTGAAAATACCCAGACTATATTTTTGACCCTCGCTACTAAAACCCACAACCGCTTTTCCCTGTAACCGAAAGTGGAAGCCGGATTTATGAAGGCAAAACTAAAACTAAATTAAAAACTAAAACTAAAAAAAAAAAAAACTAAAAAAAATTAAAAACTAAATTAAAAACTACTAAACTAAAATAAAAACTTAAATTAAAAACAAAAACCAAATTGAAACCAAATTCAAAAAATTAAATTAAAAACTAAACCAAACAGTACCAAAACAAATTACCTATAATAAAATGTATAACTAAAAAGTATGTTATACTTCTCATGGAATCCTTGCATGCAAGTGATACCGCTATCGAGTCCAGAAATCAACAATTCAGCCTCTATCCGAGAAGAGCAGGGATTGATATTCTGGCCCTCAGATTAACCCTGTTACATCTGCAAATACAATCTCGGAACGAGAGATTCAAAGAGGAGAAGCAAGAATGTCAATCTCCATGAATCCTGTTATTGCAATGCAACAATGAAAACTAATCTAAATGGCTGTAAAATGCAATAAACTAAACTAATTTATTGAAATGAAAATTAATCTACATGCAATGCCATAAATGAATTATTTTGCAAATTAATCTACTATGAAGATTAAGCTAAAATGCAATATTAAACTATATGCTCTAAAACTAAGATGCTTATAAAATCAAACTAATGTAATCTCAAATGATAAAATTTAAATTTGTAGCATAAGTCTGATGTAAAAATTCGTGATTCTTTCTCTCTTTGAAATGAGAATAGAGGGTTTATTTTATAGGCAAAAGTGGAATTGAAGGCAAATTCAGAAGCAATGTGGGATAAATAGAAAAATAGAAACAAATCTTGATTGGAATTTTTTTTTTTAGTTTATTTCCCTTTTAACTGATTTGTTTCCCTTTTTTTCATCACAGATATTCTTGAGAGGATATTTCATTTATTTTATTTTATTTAATATGATAATATCTCTTTTAATAAAATAAAATGAGATTATGTAATTTAGAAATGAATATTAATAAAATAAAATAAAATTAATTTAATTAAAAATAGATTTAATTAAATAGCATCATTTTATTTAAGTAATATTAACTTCAATTAAATAACATTATTTTATTTATTAAAAGGGATTTATTTCTTTTGATTAAATAAAATTAATGAAGCATTCAAACCTTAGGGAAAATTGAAACATTTGAAATAGTTATGAATTGATTAAGAAATTTGATTTGAAAATGCGACAATCATTGATTCAGAAAGTTGATGTTGACAAATTAAATAAATGGGGCCCAAAGTCTAGGTGACCATTTTAGGTTGCATACAGCAGGCATCCGTTAATGCACCCTCTAGCAGCGAACACATACCAGAACATGCATCAGGACATGTACCTGGGGATGTAGAGGCCACTAGTATTGGTGATGTTTTAGCAGCATTTCTTAGATCTTATATTACTAGTACGAGAACATTTCCAGTCACACTTGTGGTGACCGAGGATTTCATTCCCATAAAGATAGAGAAGGTCCTAGGTACTTTAAAATGTTTTAATTATTATTCTATATAATCCAATTGAAATTTACTTATTTATCACTCTTTTTAGACTATTGATCCCATGATAATTTTGTAGGAAATGATATTTTTTATAAATATCTAAGTGATATTACATTGGAGCTCTTCGGGCCCACCATACATACATGGTGGAATGCCCAAAATGAAGATTTAAAAGATGATCTCATTAACAGTTTAGTTGTGTTGTTCTGTGATAAAACATTCAACCAAACCAAGGTCCTTAAGAAAGTTGGTACCTATCTAAAGTATAAGATGGACCAATATAGGTCACATTTAGAGAAGAAAAAAAAGTACGAGTGTCCCCCTGTAATTCCAGAGAGGGAGTGGAAGGACCTAATGTCCAATAGAAAGGAGAAGGCTGAAAAGGAATAAGGAAAGACACCACTAGGCCAAGGAAGGTATATGATATAGAAGCATAAATCTGCAAAAAATTTGTAGGCTGGACGATTTTTTTCCCCATTTTTTGAAAAAATCATTGACTTTTTGGTCAATGATTTTTTTCCATTTCAAACTGCAAAATCACCAAAAAACATGAATAAAATTGAGCTGATTTTTGCACAAAAAAACCATGAGACCATGGCTTGTTGCTTACTATTATGCTTTGATAGATTTTTTTCAAGCATCCATAGCTTGTTTGAAAGCACCTATTTTAGGATTTTAGCCATAGTAGCAAGGCAATGAACTGTTTGATAAAATGCTTTAGTAGATATGTATGAAAAATGTAGTAGCATAGACAAGGCAGTGAACTGCTTGAAAAAAATGTCTCAAAGAAATGTAGTCTCATGGTGATGGAATTTTTGAAGTTGTGAAAGCCAACCTCATAGACCCCAAAGATCACCTACATGCAAATAACCTATCACAGAAAGAAGACATTCGAGGCAAAAGGGAAAGGTGCTCTGAAAGCTGAAAATGTATTAATTAGAGAGAAAAATAAAATGCAATGAACAATCCTTATAAAAGGAGATTGTGCAACTCTAAAGAAACCCTAATAGGTAGACATTTAATAATTAATATAATTATTAAATGTCACAATATGCAAACTAAAGTGAAATCTTAAGAGAGGAATAAAGGTAACTTCATTTACATAATTAAGTTAAAACCTTTACTCTAACACCCCTCCTTAAGATGAACAAGAGTGCAGCTACAAACATCTACAAGAAAGCAAAGATAACTACAATGCATGAAAGTAAACTGAGGGTCATGGCAACTAGGCCTGATCAGGTACCAGAATACATGCAAATCTCTATAAAGTGGAGAAATAGAGAAAACCTCATGGGAAAAACTCTACTCCAAAAGAGAGAAAAAAAAGGAATGAAATGCACTAATGAAAGAAGGATAGGAGGTGGATTACATGATACCCCCCATGGACAACTTCTATCATATAAGTACATATACAATGGTCTCCATAGGAGAGATAGAAAGAGAGAAGAAGGCCCCCCCGCAATGAAGAAACTCCTATCGCAATGGTAGATGCCTAATGTAGAATCCAAAAGGAGATCCTGAAGCGAAAAATGATATTCCTCCCCTTGGGAAGAAACGGATCCAAAGGATGATGTCAAAGAAACCTTGTGAAGACTAATGAACCAATCTGTCTCAAGATTTGTGCCATGATAGGATGCTGAAGAATCTTGTTGTCTGAATTGAAACAAATGATGTCAAATCCAAACAGATGTGGAGAATCCTAAAATGCAACCTCTGAATGCACTAATAATGGTGGGCGTACAGTGATAACCTAACTATCAAGGTAGAGGAGATGAATGTCCTCAAATCAATCCTCCAAATCTGCAATATAGGACTCAACAAACAAGAAAGATATGTTTGCAAGATAAGAGTCCAAAGTAGCTATGTTTGGAAGGTGAATGATGCCCTACTACACTGAATTAGGAACAACAAGAGATGTTGATGAAGTCTTAATCTGAAGAGTAGGAACTGTGAGACAAGCCTCTGATCCATCAGAATATGTAAGGGTTTCTAAATACTCAAGTTCCTTTAAAGTATCATGATCAAAGGGTGTATTATCTGTCCAAGCAAGGGGTAAGAGACAATCTGAAGCAGGATCCTCTGGGAATGGAGAGAGATTGGGGTCTCCATAGATCTCCCAAAGAAGTGTCCAAAGTGGGTGGGGACAATCAATGTCCGATATAGCCCACATAGTGTCATCATCAACAATAGACAATATAAGTCCTACAATGTGATCTCTAATGGTATCCCAAGCTAGTTTTCCCTCTGAAGTGGTTGGTTTAGGTATGAAATCATACAAATAAGGAAAAATATTAAGCCACCTACAATGTGTAAGTATGTCGTTTGCTCATGACTCATAATTACCCCATTCCAGAATTACAATTGAAGGGTGAGTAGAAAAACCCATGATAACTCTTCAACTTAAAACATATGAGAAAACTGACCTTACAACATGTAGATCAAATTAAATAGACCACCCCACGCAAATAGCATGAAGGTGCCAAAATGTCCAATAATTGAGCAAAGTGTAAAAACACACAAAGCTGAATAAAATTTACTTGGTAAATTTTCTAATGAAATAGACTGTAGATCTGGAAATATCACTGCAACACCTTTCCAATGCCTATTCGTTTGCACAAAAAGGAGTCTGGACGCAAAAGTTATGCCCCCAAAAGCGCAAAAAACATGTTCTAGCTTTGACAGGAGAAAATGACATCAAAACAAAAAAAAAAAGGATATCAAACCTTCACCATCAGATCGGCACTAGAATCATCTTTCCAATGCCTATTTTCATTCAAAAATCCAAGCTAAAATGCCCGAGATATGTCTGATTTTGTGAAAAAGGGCAAAAAAGGAATGAAGAAGGGCCTTGGTGGTTCCCTAGCGGCGCTCCGGTGGCACGGCGGTGGAGCTCTGGTGGCGGGCCGGTGGCCGGCTGGTGGTGGCTGGGTGGTGGCAGCGACTGGGCAGATGGTCGGTGGAGGTGGCGGCCCAGCAGCTGCCTCCTCTGCTGGTGATCGCTTGGTTGCAGGGTGGTGGCGGCTTCCAAATATGAGGGAAGCACAAATTTTTTAATAATTTTTTTTTTAAAAATCAATTTAAAATTGATTTTTTTAATTTTTTTTAAAAAAATTTTTGGAAATCATGCCTTAGGGTCGTACAGCCTTGAGGCCAATTTTTTTGCCTTCTAGTGCAACTGTGGCCAAACTGGTCAAATTTTATATGAAAATAGGGGTTTTTGGGTGCTGCGGACTCAATGGAAAGGTTTGTTTTGGTTCAAAATGCCTAAAAAATTAGGCAACCCCCATATCCACAAAAAAAAAAATTGAAAACCTGTGAAAGCCCAATCAAACCCTCGTAACTCCAAAATCTTCAAAACAAGAACAGGCTGTAGCAGGTCCGCTCTGATACCATATAAAAGTTGTCAAATCCAACTTTAGAGTCCAAGAACACTTGCATGCAAAGAGATACCTGTCACATGGAAGAGAATGGAGAAAAAAGCAAGAGAGGGTTTTCAAACTCTGAAGTATCAAAGATGTATTAATCAGAGAGAAAAATAAAATACAATGATCAATCGTTATAAAAGGAGATTGTGCAACCCTAAAGAAACCCTAATAGGTAGACATTTAATAATTAATATAATTATTAAATGGCACAATATGAAAACTAAAGTGAAATCTTAAGAGAGGAATAAAGGTAACTTAATTTACATAATTAAGTTAAAACCTTTACTTTAATAGGAATGCCATGACGAATTCCATGACAAGAAAATTGCTATGGATTGTCATGGCATTCCATCACCATGAGACTACATTTCTTTTAGGAATTTTTTCAAACAATTCACTGCCTTGTCTATGTTATTGCTTACTATTTTTCTTTGGTAGATTTTTACAAAGCATCCATAGCTTGTTCGAAAGCACCTGTTTTAGGTTTTTACGTTTAAGCCATAGCATGAAGGCATTGAACTGTTTGATAAAATATTTTGGTAGACACGTATGAAAAATGTGGTAGCATAGAAAAGGTAGTGAACTATTTGAAAAAATGCTTCAAAAAAATGTGGTCTCATGGTGATGGAATGCCATAACGAATTCCATGACAAGCAAATTATGCTATGGATTGTCATGGCATTCCATCACCATGAGACCACATTTTTGAGGTATTTTGAAATAGTTCACTTTGTCTATGCTATTGCTTACTATTATGCTTTGATAGATTTTTTCAAGCATCCATAGCTTGTTTGAAAACACCTGTTTTAGGCTTTCACCATAAAGCAAAGAAGGTAGTGAACCCGCTTGACAAAAAATTCCTTTGGTAGACATCAGTAGAAAATGTGGTAGCATAGACAAATGTCACCATCTAATATTTATGCAATTGTAGTATGTTTTGTGCAATGTAATCACTGATATGAATATAAACAACAAAAATCTATTTTCTATAATTCATGGATTGAACTCTGTATTTTATATGCTCTCAATGTGTATATGCTATGGAAATGCCATTAATTTTTTTTTTAAAAGTAGTATGTTATGTGTGATACTATCAACAATGTAATTATATATTGATTACTCTTTCTTTTTACATAATCTAACATATTCCAAAATTTTCATAGGCTGCCCAACACATGGAAGGAAACAAAGGCAAGAATAGAAAGCTATTAGGCAACACAAACTTGGCCTCGTGGTTATATGAAATTAAATGCGATGAATTGTGGGGTATCAATAATGAAATATTGCATCCAAATATAATAAATTGAAACAATTTTATTCTATCACACCACGTAATCAAAATTTATGATTCATGCAAAATGGGGCTCAATTCAATAGAGTTCTACGTAAGAGACCTCAAGATTGCCTTCCGCGCGTTGCTATGGAGTCGTATCGAACACCTAAGAGTCTTGACTGGGCAAACACAATCTCCCATTGCATTCGACATGTAGTTAAATAAACTCAATAAAGTTTATTTAAAATTGAATACTTGTGCAATCTATTCAATATTAATTTCCACCATAAAGTAATTACATACCTATTTGTTTTAAACATTCAAGCAATGATAATACTGCACATGACATTGGAATGCAGCCTAAGTGAGGGTGAGCACAATGTGCGAGTGAAGGTCATGGTGTGCATCTCGGGTACTTTTAAAGCATTTGAGCATGATCAGGCTAGAGAAGATCATGATGTGGCCCTACCAGGTAAGAGGACCACTTTGGAAGTTCTTTTAAACATATTTAATTGCAACTGTGTGTTAATTAATGTAACCTTTCATGTTTCAACTTAGAGCATGTAGAGCGTGATCAATGTGTTGAGCATGATCAGGCTAGAGAATATCAAGAACATGATGTGGCCCCATCAGGTAAAGAGGGCCACCCTCATGTTCTCTTTAACATATTTAATTTCAATTGGTGTATTAATTAATGTAACCTTTCGTGTTTCAACTATAGATCAGGATTTAGAGGGTGTTCAACATGTTGAGCATGAGTCTATAACAAAAGTTTAGGAACATGATGTGGACCCATCAGGTAAAGAGAACCACTCTAATGTTCTTTTAATTAATGAAACACTTGTAACAATAATAATAAAACATATCAGTTTAACATTTCTTTCTTATTGCAACAGATCCCCCTTAAGGCAGCGTCCACGTCATGAGCAAACGACTAGGCATACATTAAGATCACGAGCATAGGGCAGAACAACTAAAGGGGGGACCGATATTGATTTAGAAAACGATACTCCACTTCAACTTTATGTAGCTTTTAAAAAGAAACAAAAACATTGTAATCATATCATTACAACTATATTTTTGATAATATGTAAAAATTGAAAGAATGAATATTATATGTTAATGAATGAATGTGAATATGTTAATTAATGAATGTTAAATGTTAATGAATGAATGTTATATGTTATTAATGGATGAATGAATTTTATATGTTATGAATAGATGAATGAATGAATGTTATATGTTATTGTTTATTGTTCTAACACATTATATGATTGGGTATGGGGAATTGAGAGTGATGTGAGGGGGGAAGGGGCCAAAATGAGCTTCCCACCATCAATGGTTGCACAGTAGCGGAGAAGGATAAACTATTCTCAAAAATAAAGAGAAGCCCACAAGGTAATGTAATCTCTTTCAATATAAGAAATGCATCATTTGTACCACTCAAACCAACATGTCCTATACATCAATCGTCACCGCATTTGGCATATCGAATACTAAAAATGATAAGTCATTTAATTTCGCCAAACCCAACTGTAATAATCCAACTCAAAGGTTGACCATATATAGCTCCAAATTTAGTTGTTTCACATAACCTCACCATTTTAATTTAATTTTGGATGGGGTACTGTGTTGAGCCTAATGCCACATTTCTCTCACTACCCATGACTTTCGAATGTTTTAGGTTTTCCAATGCTACCTTGCTCTTTTTTTAGTTTAATTTCAATGGTGCCTTGTGTTGCCTGATGCTACTACTTGCCTATTTACCTATTATTATTTAATGAACTTTAAAGGTTCATGCTACTCTTGCCCATTTCATCGAAATGGTGTTGAACATCTGGTGTTGTTTTAATGCTACTCCTTGCCCATTTCGTCGAATTGGCGACAAACTTATGGTGTAATTCGCCGGTGGATACATGAAGTGTTCATCGATATTCCTACAAAATTCCAAGCCATTTCACAATGCCGATGACTGAAGATTCTTCTATGTTTTTTCGACATTTAATTTATCGTCATCCTTTCGATGAAAAAATAGCAACGCAAATATTTTTGCCATTTCGTTGCTTGTCCAACAAATGACCGTCAGAAAATGGTGTCAATTTCAGTAGTGGTAGAACCTTGTGTTGAGATGCGATGAACCTGACTATGTTACAAGATAAGTGTGGGACAAAATGGTAACCACTAGGAAAGATAGGGGTGGTAGTGGTTTCGATAATGGACCAAACAAGAGACTAGAGAAAATTCTAGAGCTTCTAAATCGGCAAGAGTCTTGCATGGATCACATAGAGAAAGAAGTTTGAGTGGCACATGAGGACCAAGACCACAGGAAGGCAAAAGGAAATCAAGGAAATAGTGGTCCATGGGTAGGTCCATGAGGGAAAATTAAGGAAGAGCTTGGAAAAGACCTCAAAAGAGTAGCACCACCCAAGTTCAATGGTAAGGCTATCGAAACAGGAGTCGAGGCTTAGATTATAGAAATGGAAAAATACTTTGGGCTTCATAAGCTTTTTGAATAGACTAGGGTGGCATGTGATACGTATCAACTCTCAGGTGAAGAAACAACTTGGTGGGATAATGAGAAGTTATAATGAAACCTATAGCTTGCTGAGATCACTTGGGAACTCTTCCTCCAAGATTTTAGGAAGAGATGGTTACTAAAAATTTTCTTTGACAAGAAAGTGATGGAATTTCATAACTTCATCCAGGGAAATATGATTGTGATTCAGTATTGGGAAAAATTCACCAACTTGTTGAAGTATGTACCTTAGTAGTAGGGGGACGAATGGTTCTGTGTACAAAAATTTATAATGGGACTCAAACTGGACATAGGAGCTGAAGTGGATATGCATGAAAGTCAAACCATGAATGAAGTCTTTCAAAAGGCCACCAAACATGAATAGAAGCTACAACTATCATATCTTCTCAGTGATTCAAGTTCTAAGTCTCAGTATGGTAAAAAGAAATTTCATAAGGAAGACAAGAGCCATCAGATCCATAATCTCAAGAGGGGAAGTGAATCACAAAAGAAGGATGAAGATGGTAATGGTGGAAAGAATAATAAATCAAAAAAAGGAAAGGGGAAAGATGACCATAAGCATAAAGGCCTCAGAGAGGACAAGCCATGAGGTCACAAAGGGCATCAAGATGGATGTTATACTTGTGGAGGTGACCATTATGCATTGAATTTTCCTCAATGGTCAAAGCCAAAGAAGGAAGGAAGCTACCAATAGACTCACTAGATCCATGTTATAGTGGATAATAGACAGGATGAGTATAAGGATTCACCAATTCAGCTAACGAGTAAGCTCTATGGCCAATATGTCTCTATCTTAATCGATACTAGATCTAATGAATTTTTTATAGATCCTAGAATAATATCTATGATACCCATTAGACCTGAATACCTAGGAAATTCATGGATAGCCCAGTATGGTAATCGAGCAGAGTGGAGGGTAGATACTTGTCTCTTTTGCAATGAGTTAGAGTTTCCAACCTTTCAAACTTAGGTCAACTTGTATGTGGCACCCTTAGGCTCATATGATGTAATTTTGGGAATAAATTGGTTAACAGAGCATAAGGCTTTGGTGAGTTGCTAGGATAAGGTGGTCAACTGTTTGGATGATTATGGAAACGTCAAGGTTTGTGGAATGCACAGACCCTTAGGGCTTAGATAGATTTATGCAATGCAACTCAAGAAGGCTCATCAAAAGGGGTGTGCAATTTATGTGATGCATGTTAGTAATCCTAATAGTAAGAAGCTATATTTAGATGGTTGTCCTATTCTCAAGGAGTTCCAAGATGTATTCCTTGATGAACTTACAGATTGCCTCTGAAGTGAGAATTTAATTTTTCTATCGACCTAATTCTAGGAGTTGAGCCTCAATCCAAGGTACCTTATTGGATGACCATCATAGAACTCTATGAGTTGAAAGCCCAACTAATGGAATTGTTGGATAAGGGACTCATAAGATCCAATGTGTCTCCTTTGGGAGCACTAGTTATTTTTGTGAAAAAGAAAGATGGAACTTTGTGTCTATGTGGTGCAAGAGCACCCAGGTCATGGAATGCCTTCAAATGGCTAATATGTTAAATCTATATGTTCAAGTCTAAATTTGAGTGTCAAGGCCATGAAATGGCTGATTTTCATGTAATCAAGTCATAAAAGAAGTCATTAGGAGGTGAAAATGCAAAAAAATGCAAATAATACACTATTGTTGTCAAAATGTGATTATGTAAACAAAAAGGCATAAATTAAGCATATTAGGAGATAAGAGGTAGTTTGAACTGAATGGGAGTTAGAAAATCAGTTGCAAGGAGGGAAAGAAAACTATAAAAGCCTTGAATAGGCCGAGCAAAGAGGATTGTATTCTTGAAGAATTGAAATAATAAAAGTTCCCTGTTTTTGGTCTATTTTGTGTTCTTTCAGTTATTTCTATCTTGTACGGACTAAGCAGCAGTCCTAGGGTTCAAAATCTGATTGTTTTTAGTAGGTTAAAGAATCACCTTTCATTCATATCCATTTGGGAAAGGATCCATTAGATATAATGTTTGTTTGAGAAAACTCTTTGCGATTCAGTTTGAAACCCTATATATTGGGTTTTGAGAGTCCAATAAGGTATTTTTTCACTACTTCACCAATGTAGGCCAAGTTGATTGGTGGAGTAGGTTAATGTTAGGATGTTTTGATGATTGTAAGTGCAGGGAAAAGCAAGAATACCATGGTGGAGTTGCTACTACACTGGAAAATAGAGGATTTTCCTACACAAAGTGATGCTACAGTCATGGGTCATGAAGAAATAAAGATTGCAAAGGCTTGGAAACAATATAGAATATCTTGGCAGACATAAAAAATCATGTTCCAGTGGTGTCCGGAGAAATAGAGATTTCCAATAGTATTTTTTACAAAACCCTCCTTGATTTGTGCTTTTACACCCTATAAATGAGGGTTTATTGGATCAAAAGATTTTCATGGTTTTGAATCCCTATAAATGGTGAAATATTGAGTTATAAGACATTCTTGAAGACTGTTTTTAGGTTTTGAGTGATTTGGAATGGTTTTGAAGGGGTCTCCTTTGTAAAATAGGCCTATTCTACTAGCCTTTCTTCAGAGGACAGTATGAAATCTGATGATTATCTTTATTTCAAATGTCTGATAACTTTGATATGTTGTGATGTGTTGGAAAGTGTTTCTAAATGTGCATTGATTTTTTGAATAAGCTTTGTGATAGGAATGTAACTACTTGATTCAATGGTTGACAGACCTACTAGAGGAATATGATATTATTTGATAAAAAAAAAGATGTTTTCTTAAATAGTGTAAAGAATGATATTGAGTGCTTGGTTACTATCAACTAATGATATAATTGATGTTACTAAGTTTGGTTAAGGTGAATAAGAAAATTTTGGTGACTTTGATGGTTGGATGGGTGAGTATTATGAAGCCTTTTGAGCATATTTGATGATTAACCACAAGATGATAATCAAGGTTTTGTTGTAGCAGGAGTTTGTAACCTGTAAATAGTCTACTATAGTCAAAATATGATGAACTTATAGTATTTGATAATGGATTGATAATAGTGTGGTATGGTTTAGTTGATTTGTTTCCTTGATTGTAAGTTGTATTGAGGAGTCTAAGTTGAAGCTTTGGTTGGCACAGTGCCTTGAACAAGTTGTTACTTTGAAATCAGTTAAATTGTTGATGATTAAGAAGTCTTTGTGTATGTTCACGTTATGTATTACTACCTTGTTGAAATGGTGTTCTAGAAATGCATGTTGATCTAATTGATTGAATTAAAGTTTTCTAAAATGGTTTTTTCTTTGAATTAGTTAATGTGACCATAATGCAAGTATGCCAAATATTGATGAAGAAAATTGGAATGACTAAGAGAGTTTTGATAAAGAAATCTAGATGCTTTTATATTTTATCTTCTCCTTATTCTAATTGGGATTGAATTTCCCTAATGAATGAAGGTTTTTGATATGACGCTTTGCATCACTATGTATATATTATTGGATGTTGAACAAAGTTACCATCAAGAAATGATATCCACTTCTCATTATTGAAAAATTGTTTGACCAAATGAAGGGAGTAATGGTGTTCTCCAAAATTGATCTTAGGTCAGGGTACCATCAATTTAGGATTAAGGAAGAAAATATTTCAAAAAATGAATTAATAACTCAGTATGGATATTATGAGTTCATAGCAATACCTTTTAGTTTAACTAATGCACCAACAACCTTTATGAACCTTATGATTAGTATATTTAGAGACTGCTTGGATGATTTTATCCCGATCTTTATTGATGACATCCTAGTCTACTTAAAGATTGTCAAAGAGCATGATAGAGATTTGAGGATAGTTTTTTAGTGATTGAGAGAAAGGAAACTCTTTGGAAAGTTGTCCAAGTGTACCTTCTATCAAGACAAAGTGCACTATTTGGGCCATATTATTTCAGCTGAAGGAGTCTCTGTGGACCTTGAGAAAATCAAGGTGATTATGGAATGGCTAGTGCCACATAATGTGTTAGAAGTTCATAGCTTCATGGGCCTTGTAGGATACTATAGGAAGTTTGTGCAAGGGTTTTCCCATATTGCATCTCCTATTACCTCACTCCAAAGGAAGGGAACGTGGCTTGAATGGGCCGAGAAATGCAAGTAGGCATTCCAACTCCTAAAGGAGAGGCTCATGACAGAACTAGTGTTGACTTTTCCTAATCCTAATGGGAGATTCACAGTAATCATAGATGCTTTGGGAGAGGGATTGGGAGCAGTATTAATGTAGGATGGACAAGTGGTAGCATATGAATTAAGGAAGCTCAAGCAACATGAAGTGAACTATGCACCTCATGATTTGGAATTGGAGACCATAGTTAATTCCTTACCAATGTGGATGCATTACCTTTTGGGAAAACTATTTGAACTCAAGATAGACCATTTGGGGTTGAGATACATATTTACCTAGCCAAACCTTAATGCACGATAGAGAAGGTGGTTAGAATTTCTTAGTGAGTATGACTTTGGAATTGAGTGCATAAAAGGGAAAGAGAATAAATTGGTTGATGCTATTAGTAGACAAAGACATATGACAACCATGATCTCAACAAGGTCTAATTTGAGTCATTAGGTAATTTAGAATCTACTAGGGGATGAATACTATGAAAGAGTGAAGAGCACCCTAGTAGAAAATCCTTCGAATCATTGGTTTGATGGGTATGAGATCAAACCAGATGGTATTTTAAGGTACCAGAGAAGAATGTATATTCTTGACTCTAGAGAGCTAAGAAAGTTTTTGATAGGGTAGGGTTGGCTAAGACAATCACTATCCCATGCTCTGGGTCACTCCTAGGCAAACCCCTTTGGTGTTACTCTCCACCTTCTTAACCTATAGGTCCTAAAGCTTGTTAGGCACCCTTGGTTCTCCTGGCCAGCCTTACTATCATCTACATACACCTAACCAAGTCAATCTTGGTGCTTACTCCTCTATTCTCTCCTTGGCTCTTAATCTTCCTAAAGGCCAACTAACTCTCCAAACCTTACCAACTTGTTGCAGGGGCATGTGGTGTCTTCTATAGCTTCAAAACCATCCATCCATGGTTCTTGATCAGTCACAAGCCTTCAAATCTCCATCACTTCCCTCAAACCCTAGTTTAGGGTTTAAGATGGGCTAGTAGCCCTTGAGCCCCAATTAGGCCTCTTAGCCCAAGAAATTAGGATATAACTCCAATCCTATTGAGGTTCATCACAAAATTCTTATTGAGACCTTGGTTCAATTGCCAACCTCTCAAGGAATTTTGGGGTTTTGGGCCTTCACAGGCCATACATAGGCTCAACCCTATTTTTGTGGGAATTAGGACTTTTTAGGCCTTTTCTTGGATAGTCAATGATATGTCTACCTCCTTCAACCACCAAATGATTTGGTGAAGACTCTTCCTTCCTACCAGACCTTTTCCAAGACCCCTACATCCACTACACACCTTGGGTTGCAAATGAATCAATACCCCTGCAACGTTAGGGCTTTGTCTTTTACTATCTTCCCTAACTAGGCACTGTCAAGCTCACCTAGGGAAGGTATTTCACCATGTATCCATGCTTCCTAAAATCTCCTAACACTATCCTATATACAAGCATGGAGAATAGTCTCATTTCCCATGAGCTATACACATGGTATAGTGGAAAACAAAGGTCTAAGACTCCATGAATAACAATCTATCAAACTGATCAACAAATAAAGAAAATAAAACCTACTAAGAACACTACTATGCAATGATGAAACAACACCACCAATGACCACACAAAGCTTGTAAGATAGATGCCACACGTTTCACACACTAGTCAAAGCCTGAAATCCTCCATTAACACACAAATAAACACTAAAACCAGAAAAATTGCAACAAACTCAATGCTCTTCCATATGAATAGTAAACACAAATTGATACAATGCTTTGTCCAACCCTAAATCCAGTTTGAGGCTCTTGTTTTAAAGGTTCCTAGGTGGTTACATCTTCCCTTGGTCGGACATAACCACCCTATTAGGCCAAAATTGCATAATTGCAACATTTTGGCTTTATTTCCCAAAATCTAGTGATTCCTAATGAAAACCAATTGAGAAACCCATTCAATCCACCATCCACTATTGATCACCCTTCATTCTAGCATCTTCTAACATTACTAACTCAAAAAAAAAAGGGTCAACATGACCTTGAAGTTTAAAAACTCAAAATTGCTTCCTAGGCTTACAAAATTGCCTAGCATTTTCCAATGCTCTCTATGTGCTCCTACACCATTCTCCCCCTCTCAGCACAAACACTAGGGAATGGAAGGAGAGATCAATGATAGGTCAATACCAAAATTTTGGAACTGATCTTCTTGTACCCATGTAGCTTCTGACTCATGCTTGTTCTTCCACTTGATAAGGTGCTCCATGTACGCCTTGTGCCTTGTAGAATTTTGCACTCTAGACTCCAAGATCTTCTCTGCCTAAGGCTTATCTTGACTAGGTAAGGATATGTTGCTAATGTCCCTGAAGATCTCCTTATTGTCCTGATCCAAATCCTGGTCTTTTCCCTTGTACTTGATCAAATCAGCTATGTTGAAAACTAGTGAGATTCCTAGATCGGTAGGTAACTCCACCTTGTATGCATTCTTGCCATACTTGGCCAATATCTTACATGGACCCACTCTCTTCATCTGCAACTTGGTTTACATTCCCTTCTGCAACCTTGACTTGTTAAGGTGGACCATAACATAGTCCCCTACTTGAAATTGCACATCTTTCCTTTACATATCTGCCTTCTCCTTCACTTTTTGTGTAGCCTCAGTGACTGTCCTCTTGACCTGTTCTTGAATCTCCTTCATGGTTTGATTGAAGTCTTCTGCATGTCCACTTCTTTGTTCCATAGTTCCAAGATCTCTAAGCACATATGCCTCTTGGGTGCATCCCATACACAACCTCAAATGGACTCTTCCTTGTGGTTCAGTTGACACTATCATTATAAGCATACTCAGCTTGGGAAATAACCATATCCCATGTCTATCCATATTCTTTAGTTAAACACCTTAGAAGATTACCTAGCACCCTGTTAACCACCTCTATTTGACCATCGGTCTGAGGATGGTAAGCTGATCCAAATGACAGATTTGTACCCAATCTACTCCATAGAGTCTTCCAAAACTGACTCATGAACTTCACATCCCTATCTGAAACAATGCTCAAAGGTAGTCCATGGATCCTTACTACCTCCTTGAGGAAAATATGAGCTATGTAACTAGCATCATGAGTAGTTTTGCAAGGGATAAAATGACTCATCTTCCTAAATCTGTCCACTACTACATAAACACTGTCAAAACCAGTTTTGGTCTTAGGAAGGCCTACCACAAAATCCATGCTCACACACTCCCATTGTCTGTTTGGAATGGGTAGGGGTTGGTACAAACCAGCATTACTAGCTCCTCCCTTAGCTTTCATACACACAACACATTGTTCCACATATTTTCTAACATCTCTTGCCAACTTAGGCCAGTAATAGAATCTTTGCACTAGCTCTAAAGTCTTATTTATGCCAAAATGTCCACTAAGACTACCATTATGCTTTTCCTAAATCAGATTTTCCCTCATTGACCCTCTTGGAACACATAACTGATTTCCCTTAAACAGTAACCCACTTTGCAAAGTATATTTTGAGTATTGACTATGGAAATGGTTCTCAAAGTTAGCACATACCTTATAAACCTCTGAAAAGTCTTCATCTTCTCCATATAGATCCTTGAAACTCTCTATGCCAATGCTCTTGATTTGTATCTCTTGGACTGTCAACAATCTCCTACTCAATGCATCTGCCACCTTGTTCAACTGTCCTTTCTTATGCTTGATGGTGAAGGTAAAATCTTGGATGTATTACATCCACTTCAAATGTCTATTACTCAACTTCTCTTGAGTGTTGATAAATCTAAGTGCTTGATTGTCAGTAAAGACTACAAAATCCTTGGGTAGAAGGTAATGCCTCCATTTCCTAAGTGACTGAACCAAAGCATAAAGTTCCAAGTCATAGGTTGAATACTTCTTCTTTGCTTTATTGAGCTTCTCACTAAAGAAGGCTATATGTCTTCCCTCTTGACTAAGCATGCCTCCTATTGCCACTCCACTAGCATCACATTCAACAATGAACAACTTGTCAAAACTAGGTAACAAAATAATAGGTTGAGTTGCCACTTCTTCTTTCAATTTCTCAAACCCTTTCTCAACTTCTTGAGTCCACACAAACTTATTTTTTAGACCACCCTTGATTTTATCTAAGACTGGTGCACATATACCACTAAAATTCCCTATGAATTTCCTAAAAATTGAGCCAATCCATGAAAACTTCTTACCTCTGTCCCTATGGTTGGTGTAGGCCAGTTAAGGATAGCTTCCACCTTGCTTGGATCCATCTTCAGTGATCCTTTTGACACTACGAAACCCAAATAGACAAGTTCTTGCTTAAAGAACTCACACTTCTCTAGATTGACTGCCAATTTCTCCTCTTGTAACCTTCTAAGAACTTGCTCCACATCTTTCAAATTCTCTTCTACTGTCTTGTTGTATATAAGGATGTCATCAAGATACACTACCACAAATATCCCTATAAAATCCTTGAGTACTTCATTCATGAGCCTCATGAATGTGCTAGGGGCATTAGAGACCAAAAGGCATAACTCTCCATTCATATAACCCATCATTTGTCTTAAAATCTATCTTCTACTCATCACCATCCTTAATTCTAATCTGATGGTATCCACTCTTGAGATCCAACTTTGTGAAGTACCGAGCTCCTCCAAGACAATCCATTAAGTCTTCAATCCTAGGGATAGGGAATCTATGTCTGATTGTGATTCTATTTATTGCTCTAGAATTAGTACATAACCTCCATTTACCTCCTTTCTTGGTTGCTAAAACCACTGGTACTGCACATGGGCTGATGCTCTTTTGAATCAATCCTTGATCCAATAATTCTTGCACTTGCCTAGCTACCTCCAAATTCTGATCTGGTGTGAGTTTGTATGCTGCTTTTTTAGGTAATGAGGCTCTAGGTATGAAGTCAATTTGATGACTTATGGCTCTCTTTGGTGGTAGAGTTATTGGTGTACCATCACTAACTATACTCATGTACTTATCAATTAACTTTTGGACTGCTTCTGGTAAGACTGTCTTTTCAGCCTTGTCCTCTTCTTTAGGTTGTAACACAACCACATATCCTTCATTCCATTGATATAGTTTCTTAAGGAACTCTTTACCACTGCTTAACATGATGTTTGGTGTCTTTGACTGTCCTTCTTCCTCTGACAGTGACTATAACTTAAAAGTTTTCCCATCCTTCTTGAATGAGATGGTGTTCTCTTTCCCATCATATATGACACTCCTATCATACTTCCATGGTCTGCCCAATAGTAGATGGCATGCATCCATGGGTAAAACATCACTAACTAACTTGTCTTTATATCCTCCAATGGAGAACTCCACCGTTACTTGCTCATTTACTAAAACACTCTGCCCCTTGTTTAGCTATGTGACCTCATAAGGGTTAATATGGGGTACCTTCTCCAATTTCAGTTTCATTACTACTTCCTCTAATATGATATTATCTGTTGAACCTAAATCTACTATGACCTTGCATACTTTACCAAGTATCTTGCACCTCACTCTAAATAGTACTCTCCTTTGTTTTGGTTCTTCTTTAATCGGTTGTCTGATCAAGACTCTATTGAACAACAGATTCTCTCCTACCTTAGATTCAATATGACTGACCTCAAATGCCTTAGGATTCATGGTGTCCTCTTGTGCATAAGCCACTCTCTCTTCATTTCTTGATGAAGATGCTTTCTCAGGGAACCTATAAGCAGGATGGCCTACTTAACTACAATGGTAGCATTTCATGTTTGCAAAATAAGAATTTCTCCTACCTGCTCCTCTTCCTCTATTTGAACCTCCTTGAGGTCCTCTACCTCTATTATATCCACCTCTAGAAGATTTTTCTCCTCCATGCTCAGTGAGTTTAGATTCTCCATGATTTCTTTGGTCATTGCCTCTACCTTGGTAGCCACCACACTATCCTCTCTGATCTCTTTGATCTTTGCCTTTGCCTCTACCCTTAGAAGTCTAATCTTGCTTCCTCTTGTTCCTTTCCTCAATCTTGATAGCCAATTGGTAACATTGATGTACTGTCTTAAGACTCAAAAGAGCCATCCCCTCTTGGATGTTCCATTTCAAACCATTAAGGTATCTAGCTACCTTAAGACTTTCATCCTCTGTAACATTGGACCTCATACAAAGTTTTTGAAACTCTTCAGTATAAGTGTTCACATCTTGGTCCTTCTACCTTAAGCTTTGCCTCTTCTTGTGTAATTGAATCTCATAGTCATCTGGCATGTATGCTTCTCTTATCTTGGCAACAATTCCTTTCCAAGTTGAAATAGGCTACTTTCCTTCCTTTTCCCTCTCTATCTGAATGAATTTCCACCATGTCAAGGCAAATCCTCTTAGTCTTGATTTAGCCACCTTTACCTTCTGTGCCTCAGTGATATCATCACATTCAAAATGGTTTTCCATTCCCTCTATCCAATCCATGACCAAATCAGGTTCCATTTTTCCACTAAACAGTCGTATGCCCTCAAGTCCTTTTCCACTCAACACCTTTAATGCTTTCAAAAAAGGTTCTTCCTCCAAAACAGGGTCAGGTTCAGGGATCTTGTATTCCTCTGCAACCTCTTCTTCCTTTGGTATTTTTCCTTCCAACTTCACATTGTTCAATGCTTTTTCAAGTTGCTCTATTCTTTCTTTTAACAACTTATTGTCTTCCTCTTGCTCTTCAACCATCTTGGCTAATTGTTCATTTGTAACCATGATGGGAGAATCACTAGACTCAACCTCTGACATATAAGATGCTTCCCAAATCTTTAACTTTCTTTGATACCAATCTAATAGGGTAGGGTTGGCTGAGACAATCACTGTCCCATGCTCTGGGTCACTCCTAGGCAAACCCCTTTGGTGTTACTCTCCACCTTCTTAACCTATAGGTCCTAAAGCTTGTTAGGAACCCCTAGTTCTCCTGGCTAGCCTTACTATCATCTACATACACCTAACCAAGTCAATCTTGGTGCTTACTCCTCTATTCTCTCCTTGGCTCTTAATCTTCCTAAAGGCCAACTAACTCTCCAAACCTTACCAACTTGTTGCAGGGGCATGTGGTGTCTTCTATAGCTTCAAAACCGTCCATCCATGGTTCTTGATCAATCACAAGCCTTCAAATCTCCATCACTTCCCTCAAACCCTAGTCTAGTGTTTAAGATGGGCTAGTAGCCCTTGAGCCCCAATTAGGCCTCTTAGCCCAAGAAATTAGGATATAACTCCAATCCTATTGAGGTTCATCACAAAATTCTTATTGAGACCTTGGTTCAATTGCCAACCTCTCAAGGAATTTTGGGGTTTTGGGCCTTCACAGGCCGTACATAGGCTCAACCCTATTTTTGTGGGAATTAGGACTTTTTAGGCCTTTTCTTGGATATTCAATGATATGTCTGCCTCCTTCAACCACCAAATGATTTGGTGAAGACTCTTCCTTCCTGCCAAACCTTTTCCAAGACCCCTACATCCACTACACACCTTGGGTTACAAATGAATCAATACCCCTGCAACGTTAGGGCTTGGTTTTTTACTGTCTTCCCTAACCAAGCACTGTCAAGCTCGCCTAGGGAAGGTCTTTCACCATGTATACATGCTTCATAAAATCTCCTAACACTATCCTATATACAAGCATGGAGCTTAGCCTCATTTCCCATGAGCTAGACACCTAGCATAGTGGAAAACAAAGGTCTAAGACTCCATGAATAATAGTCTATCAAACTAATCAGCAAATAAAGAAAACAAAACCTACTAAGAACACTACTATGCAATGATGAAACAAAACCACCAATGAACACAAAAATCTTGTAAGATAGATGCCACATGTTTCACACACTAGTCAAAGCCTAAAATCCTCCATTAACACATAAATAAACACTAAAACTAGAAAAATTACAACAAACTCAATGCTCTTCCATATGAATAGTAAACACAAACTGATACAATGCTTTGTCCAACCCTAAGTCCAATTCGAGGCTCTTCTTTTAAAGGTTCCTAGGTGGTTGCATCTTCCCTTGGTCGAACATAACCACCCTATTAGGCCAAAATTTCATAATTGCAACATTTTGGCTTTATTTCCCAAAATCTAGTGATTCCTAATGAAAACCAGTTGAGAAACCCATTCACTCCACCATTCACTACTGATCACCCTTCATTCTAACATATTCTAACATATTCTAACATTACTAACTCAAAACAAAAATGGTCAACATGACCTTGAAGTTTAAATACTCAAAATTGCTTCCTAGGCTTCCAAAATTGCCTAGTGTTTTCCAATGCTCTCTAGGTGCTCCTACACCAGTTTTATTTAGAAGTTTACAATACACCTTATTTAGGACACCCTGGTGTATCCAAGATGATCATGGAGTTGAAGACTCTATATTTTTGGCCTAAACTCAAGAAGGATGTAGTGGAGTACATAGCCAGATGCTTGGAGTGCTAGCGAGTTAAGGCTAATCATGCACACCTAGCCAGGTTATTGTATCCTCATAACATACTTGAGTATAAATGTCAAGTCATCAGTATGGATTTTGTACAAGGGTTGTCATTGAGCAAGAAAAATTATGATGTTATCTTGGTCATGATTGAAAGTTGACCAAGGTTGCACACTTCATTCTAGGAAACCTTAAGGATGGATTGTTGACCCTAGATAAGAAGTTCATTTAGGATATCTTCCATTTACATAGAGTTCTAAAGACTATGATTTCCAATAGGGACACATAGATGACCTCAAGAGGGTGACCTTGGATGAACTTGAATGCTGAATTGGGGACTAAATTGAATTTGAACTCGGCTTATCATCCTCAGACTGACGAGCAGACAAAGAGGGTGAACCAGGTAGTTGAAGACCTCCTTCAAATGTATTGTATGGACCAATAGTATATGTGGGAAGAATATTTTACTTTGGTATATGTTTCTTACAAAAAATCCTATCATACATCCTTACGCATGGCACCATTTAAAGAATTTAATGGGAAGAAGCGCCATGCCTCCATCAGTTGGGATAAACTAGAGGACATGATCATAGTAGGACTTGAAATGCTTAAGGAAATGGAAGAACAAATGAGGGTCATTAAGAGCAGATTGAAAGAAGTGCCATAAGAGCTATGCTGACAAGAACCGAACTCTTAGATAATTCACAATAGGGGATAAGGTTTTCTTGAGAGTTAAACCTCATAAAAGCTCTATTTCTTTTTGGATATTCTTCCAAGTTGGCCCCAAGATATGTGGGACCATTTGAAGTTTTGGAAGTGATTAACCCAATTGCTTATAGACTAGCTCTACCACCTGCTCTGGCTCGACTTCATAATGTGTATCATATTTTCTTGCTTAAGCCATATCATCCTGATGTGACTCATGTACTTGATTGGAAATACTTGCAGGTACAGGATCTAGGAGTTGTTCTAGTGGAGCCCATTAGAATCTTGGATAGATGCAATGTTAAGTTGCAGAGTAGAGATATTGCTCAATTTAAGGTCCAATGAGACTAGTACTTAGAAGACAGTGCTACCTGGGAGGATGTGAAAGAAACAAAACACTCCTTTCCACATTTTCTCTCTTGAAAGAGAAACTCAATAATTTTGTTTGAAAATTTTGGATTGAGATATTAAGATATTTCATGCTTTAAAATTTTGATGTTGAAATAGACAAATATTTTGATGTGATGTTGATTTTTTGATGTGATGTTGAAATAGACATATTTTGATGTGATGTTGAAATAGAAATATATTTTTGATATGATGTTGAAACAAACATATATTTTGATGTGATGTTGAAATAGACATATATTTTGATGAGATGTTGCAATAAACATAAATGTTCAAAATTTGATATGATGTTCTTTTATTGGACTTATTAGAAATCGGGACAATGTCTCTTCTAAGAGGGGAAGGATGTCATAACCCAATTTTATTAAATATTTATTTAAATACAAAAAATTGAATTATTGATGAAATTCAATTAAATATTAAATGGAGATTCTGGAATATTCAAAAATTAAATGAAAGGAGTTGACTGATGTTGACTTTGTAAATTTTTGAAAATTATTTTATATGTCATCAAGAATTGAACGTTACTAATCAATTTGCAAGTGCAAGTGTGTGCAATTGTAGGGTGACAGGTTGAAGGATGAGAACATGGTTGAAGTAGGATTGTTTAGCTAGATCAAATGGTAAGCATATCGAAATCTAGGTGCACACACCACAATGGCATGATGCCTTGCAATTGAACTAAATTGTATATATAAGAGAACACAATTTCCCAACTTGGACTATTTCAGTGTTTGAAAATGAATGGTTTGTAGATTAAATTTTCAATTCAAAACCTTGTGATTTGAAGGAAACAAAAGTGAGCATTTGTAAAGAAAATTATTTTCTTTAATGTAGCAATATATATATATATATATGCTTGAAATGACAATTCAAGTTCCTCACTTTAAATGATAGTGTATGGAACCTTTGATCCATTCCAAAACAAGTAACTTGTATATAAATGCATATATAAACATATATATACATTATTGGAATACATGGTAGATGTGAATGAAACCATTTAAATACATATAGTGATACAAAAATATAAATATATATATACGTACATATACATACGTATACATTTTCAAATTCTTATTGAATTCAAATGGATAACCGATATATTATTAATTAGATTGTAAAAAATTAATGAAAAATCATAAGGCAGAGACCATGATGGACATGGCCTACCAAATCATAAAAGCAAATACTCAAAATAAAGGTCAGTGGCTATGGAAAGTAACACCTAGCCGCATGCAAAACACAAAAAGATGTTTTGTTTCCATTTTTCAAGATGAACAGGGGAAGGAAAAAGATAGTAAACTTCAGGAAAGATTCATTCCATAGCAAGGAAAAAAGCAGAGAATTGAAGTGTTAGAAAAATAAGATGCAAGCCTCATTCAAGTTCAATTATTGAGGTAATTCAATCCCTGTGAAGCAATTCGATTTCAATATCCTTAAGATTTGAAAGTCATTGTACTTTTAGGAAAATTTGATAGGCACAATATAATGTATTTTTGTGACTGTGAGTTGAGCCTTGAGCTGAGAATAATGTTGATCGACCACCTTATGGCATCACATGGCCTATGTCCTATTTTCAAAGAAATGTTTATCTGATAGAGCCTTATTGGTTGGACTAATGGATTGAGAACCCTTTAGGGTGCGACTGTTGTGTTAGTCGTATGATTATGTGAGCCATATTATAGCAATTGGAATTATATTCTGATTGATTATGTTTTCAATATTTAACTGGTATTGTATGGGTCAAATGCCAAACCCATATAAATGGGATAAACCCTATGCGAATGATTTTTTTTACAAATGTACCATCTATGTTTCATTTATTTGTGTTTCCCTTCCATTATCAGCTAAGCCGAAATGATAAGAGGGTCAAGTATTTTTCTTTAAGATAGTGATCAATGTTACCTATAGAAGCCACCATTGATTTGGAAAGATGATGGATGATAAGGTCTGGTTACTTAAACCATGATAGGTACAATCTTTAAGATTGATGATATTATTCTCTTGAAAAGAATGTAAAAGATTTTTCATGTCAAAACTTGTTTGTGATATAGACCGAACTAGATTATGGGTAAGCTTGAAACAAAACTTGTGGTCAATTTAGGAAAACATGAACTAGTCATGTAGGGTAGTTGGTTGTAGAATGACCAAAAAGGCCTTGAATATGGTCTAGAAAGGGCACAGGTTAAGAAGGAAACCCTAGTAACCTTAGAGTTAATATGGATGCCCTATTTCAAATCGACCAGTATGTCGAACTAGTTCATTATGATATTTGTATAATTTATATTGAAATTTAATCAATGTTTATATGGAACAATGGATAAATTGAAAGTCCAATTTGTTAGAGGAGAGTTAAATTTTTTTGTTTGAAATGAAAGATGAGATAGTTGTAGAGAATACTTCTATTGAAAACCAACATTGTTATTTCTTTATTCATTAAAATAAAACTCGTCTGGTAAAAAAATAGTGAATGATCTATTGGAAAATGGTGTTTTCTATTACTAGTTGAAACTATTTTGGTATGAAACAGTAATGTAATGAAGAAGAAAACAAATAATATTTTGTAAACAACACTTTCTTGTTGATTAAGTTATCATTGTAGCTATAAATAACTTGTTTTATATTTGTTTAGTAGGAAGCAATACTTATTCTATTCAAACAATGAATTTACATGAGAGAATAACTTTCTTTATAATTGTTTAGTAGGAAACAATACTTATTTTGTTCAAACAATGAATGTACATATGTAAACAACTAGATTAACAATTGTTTAGTAGGAAACAATACTTGTTTTGCATAAACAATGAATGTTCATATGTAAACAACTTGTTAAATGAATGCTTAGTAGGAAACAATATTTATTTTGTTTAATCAATGAATTTTCTTAAATAAACATAAATGTTAGAGAAACATAGTAGTGAGAATGCAATAATAGTATGTGTGAAACTATTAGCATAGACTTGTTTTGTTTTCTTTATTTTCATAAGAAATGTCAATTGAAATACTATTTTAAGAATTACAATCTAAGAATGATTATTTCAGAATGTATGCACAAACTATAACATTAGTAGGCACATATATGTACATACACATACTTGTGACATACCTTCTTTTGGTTTTGGTACACTTTTATAAAAAAGAAAATGCTTAAGATGCTAAGTAGATATAGTCATAAGAATGATATGAATGACTATTGAATTACTCTGTGAATCATAAATCTAATTTCTTATTAGAGTATAAATTAGTATTTTGTTTCTTCTTGATTACATTTGGGAAGAATATTTTGAATATTGGAACATAACAGTGATACCTTAGTAGACTAGAGCATCTGAGTAGTTGTTGCTAGAGGGTAGATAGTTGTTATATTATAAAGTTACCTTATGGGATGGGTGTCGAAATGGAGTTCAGAAAGTATAGGTTTTCTATACCATAACGTATTCTTTGTTGTTGTTGCAACACATTGATTATGCTTGGCCAAGCAATGTAGTTCATTATGTATGTATGAACGAACTCTGTGATTTTACTCTCTGCCATTCCTAACATAGATCTTGCACTTTCTTTTCTAACTTGTAGATAGAAATTTATTGTTGATGTATAGGCACACACCGAATTCCACCTTACAAATTGTTCTCTTGCTAAAATTTTCATAAAGGTTTGGGTGTTATTCATGTCAAAAGAATACTGAGGAAGTGTAAGCTTTGTGGTTGGGTAGTAAAGCACTTAAACCATGTTCTTTTCCACAAGTGGAGGTGAGCGTTGAAGAAGCACCTTATTTGTTCACCAAGCTATTATATTCTATGATGTAACTTGATGTAATTCATTCATGTACTTGATGAGAAATGTATTATGTAATGACATTGTGGCCTTATGTGCCAAGCAAATCTTGATATTGTAATTTGAATTTTGAAGTGCATATAAGAATCTTGACTCATTTTAAATAGACGTGTAGCTATTATTGACTTTAGCCACTAGTTATGTCTTTTTAATTTGGAGTATATTCGTGTGTCATTTACAATAATATTAATTAAGTAATAATTTGGAATGGGTTATTACACTCCAAAAGCAACAATCTCCCACTTGGAGACTGATTACAACAATTTTAGGAAGATAATCAGATTCCACCAATAATATCCCATTTGGAGATTAATTACAACAACTCCACCAATACTAACCCATTGGACTAGGCTCCTACTTTGGACTTCGAAAGTTTTTCATCTTCTTCATCAAACTTGAAGGCCATTTCAAACTAAGTAGGAAATCAATTTCTCCCAACTTATTTCCTTCTTTAATGTGTTTGCAAGATTTTGGTTGTTGTGTATCTTTTCTAACTTAAACTGTCCATCTTCCAAAATTGATTGTATGACATCGTACCTAAGATGTATATGTTTATTCTTATCTAATTAAGGGGTGAGTTCTTTTGCAAGATAAATGGTACTTTGGCTATCATTATAAAACTTACTATTCTCTTTCCTATTTCACAATTCCTCCATAAACCTTTGTAACCAAATCATCTCCTTACTAGCCTTTGTAGAAACAACATACTCTAATTCTATTGTTGAAAGTGTGGCAACCTCTTGGAATATGGAAATCCAACTAACTGTAGTTCCACCTATAGTGAAAATATATAATGTAGTGCTCCTCATACTATCTACATCACTTTCCAAAATTGAATCAACATATCCTATAGAGTAGAGTTGGAAGCTCCAAAACAATAATGCCTAGGTAGTAGTACAACTCAAATAATTGAGAACCCACTTTATTGTGTTCCAATGCTCTTTTCGTAGATTGTTCATATACTTTCTCACAACTCCCACTACATGTACAATACCTAGCCTTGTGCACACCATGGAATACAACAAACTATCAAGTTGTAGACACTTAAAAATGGGCCCTGGATGATATCATGCACTCGAATCAGGTATACTAACATCATTTCATCCTCAAACCCATCCTCTTTTCGCTTAATTGATTAAATTTTCATAGCTATTTAATTAATTATGTCATTTGCATATATTAACCTAATTAATCTAACTAGGTTAATTCACCCCCTTTCATGCTAACATTTCATCTTATTAAATTAAATACATCAAGTTATTTAATTTAAATCCCTAAGTCTTCTTATTTAATTAAATAAACCCTAAGTTATTTAATTAAATATCATTTCACTTTCTCCCTTTTCATTAAACCACTTCTTTAATGAATATAATGAAATTCCCCTAATTGCATAGTTAAACCTTTGTTAATTATCAATTACTAATTAATCTAATTCACCCCCACTTGCAAGGGAATATTCCTCCTTTATACATTCCTCCAAAAGGAATATTCCCATGGAATATTCCTTCCCCTTTGCACATAAAAACTTTGTTTTAATTTGTTAAATATCTAATATCTCCTCACCCATGAGAATATTCCAAAGAATATTCTCCCTCCTCACTTATTTGAAATAAGAGAGTATTCTTCCTCCTAACAGACTTACAAGACTTCTTGTGCAAGTTTTGAGTGTGTTTGTTTGGAAGAATATGAACCCTTGATTATTTCATTGATCCATGTGATCATTGATTCCCATCCGTTGATGAGAATCCATGATCCATGTTTCATCTTTCCTCCATTTTTGACCATTGATTAACCTTTTTAATCTCAACCCTTCATTTCTCATTTGTCCTTCAAATAGGTCACTATTTCAGGAGAAATGGATCCATCTTTTAACAACAAACTTATGTTCTTAAAATCACTTGCACTTGCACTCATATTTAGCACTTATTTAGCATCTTTTAGTTTAATTTATTGCATCATATTAGATTGGCTTCCATTAATGGCTTCCATGGTAACATAGATGCATACATTTAACATATTTGGTAATTAGGGTTTCAATATTTTAGCTTAAAATCTATTTAGATTAGATTTGAATACATCCATATTGATCATCTTAGCATAGATCATGTTAAAATAGCTTGCATCATGTTAATTTAGCATTCAAATCAAGTTTCATCAATTCTATCGATTCTTTTCAATAGAATTGATTGAACATGCTCATTTATCCATGAGATTAGGAAAGGGTCATTGTTCCACATCAATTCAACACCACTCCTCCAATAGGATAAGTTTCAATGGATTAGGATAGGTATTTCTAAAGATTTCGTAGTTTAATATGTTAAGTTTTAATGGACTTTTTAGTCTAGTTTTTATTGATTGATCTTATGGGATTGATGTTTAGTGGCACAATTAGGTTTTGAATCCTCATGGATCAAGTGTATTTGGCCCATACTAATCCATTGATCACATTTTGGCACTAGAAGGAGGCATAAGTAATCAAATTTAATGAATTTTTCTCTCGAAGTCTATTTTTTTGGTTTTTGTAGCTACAATGACACTCTTAGAGATTTCAGTGACACTTTTGTTAGGTGTCACCAAATAATGATGCTCTTTCCATCAGAAACAATGGCACACAATTAAAACCCTAATTCTAATTAAAACAAATTGTGATGCTAATACTTTTTAGAAGTATTGAAGATTTAAAAATGACGATGCCACCAAATAGAGACACTGTCGTCATCTTTGTCTTATTGCAAAGCGCCACTATTTTTAACTAAAGTGATGCTCATTTGAATTATGGTGATTCTATTGCAAACATCGAAACTTTTTACTTGTAAGCAAAAATAGTGAGTAATTTTTAGCATGTACTTTAACTTTATGATTTTATTTTCTTTTCGACACATCGTTCACTTCTCGCCTTTTTAGGCTAACTAGGTTTTGTAGGCTTGGACAACGAAACTTGAAGTGAAGAAGCATACTACTATTATTATTATTATTATTATTATTGTAACAAGTTTTCTGACATTATGGGGCAATTATAACCCATTTATGATGCTTTTTATTGCATGTTTTAAGACCAAACTAGATTTATTTTGGGCTTTATAATGAATGCTCAAATTGGTGAAAACTGAACCCTCACCTCATTTTTCTTGTTGGAATAAAATTGAACAATAAAACTTCCATACTTTGTTCGATGTTTAAAATGAACTCATTTTTCTATGATGGATTAAAATTAACATGTGTTTGATTTGTCTACGTATTCTTGTTGTGCATATCCAATCCCCTTGCACTTCGTGCGATCTTGGGTGAAGAGAAACACACAAGTCTAATTCTCTACTTGGAAGCACTTGCCCTCTCCCCTCGTGCCTATTGGAAATCTTGGGTGATGAAAATATTTTTATGCTTCAAACATGTGTCACCTTTAGAAAGGGCATGCCTCCCAACTTGAGAGAGGGAATGGCCCAAAGTGATTCTTTCATTCTAGTTCGCTATATAAATAATTTGGTTTTGATAAAAGTCACTGATCAAGTTGGTTGTGGTTATGAATGAATGTATCCCTTAGTAGCCTTGTGATGTGTTAAAACCCTTATATATTTCTAAGGGTTGGGGGTCCTCTTAATTGAGTAGAATTACCACGTGTATGGCACTAGTTTATCTTGGATATGGTCATTAAAATCCTTTTTTGTAGTGTCTACCAAGTCCAAATCTGAAACTTATTTCAAGGTAGCGCATGAGAGTAGCACCGCGGCTAGAAGTTACTTAGCATGTATGGTTTTTTATTGAGGCAATAAAGCAAATGAGGAATGAAATCCTTTGCTTGGCATGTCAAGATGTTACATTTCCTTAACATATCCTATTTTTCCACTTCATCTTCATGGATTAATCATCTCTTCTGATGATGGTAATCCTACCAAAAAATACGTACCTGATCTATCTAGGATTGTAAATGTTTGAGAGTCATTTTAACACTTGCTTGGTTCCAAAATAATTGCAAACAAACATCAACAAGTCTTTTCAAAATTTCAAACCCTTTGGTCTAAGTATGGATACCCTTTGAAAAAACTTTGATATTGATGCTTCTCCCAAGGATTTATTCTTAGAGACTTCTAAATATTTTGGTTTACATCTCAATCCATACTTACCAAAGTTAACCTAGGTAACTATGTCCCTAACTTCATCCTTTTCACAAAATGGACTTTGTGGAATTGATGATATTTTTGACATAGACATTTAGTTTGAACTTAAGAAAGACAAGTTTTTCTAGTAAAAAGAAACTCATTTTAAGCAAGATCAATTGACAAATTGAACCCCACATGACCATTTGGCATCCAATTTCTCTAGTAGAACAACCCGACCTTGCACCCACTATCATTCAACCAAAATTTGAACTCATTGAAGGAGAACAAACTGATCTAATTAGTAGTTTGAGAAGCTTCACTTTTGAAACAAAGGAAACACCAAGCCAAGGGAGAAACACAACATACATTATATATAAAGAAGAGGAACAAGTTGATATTGTGTCTAGAAGGCCCATATTACCACCCCCCATGTGGAAAAAAAATCCTCTTTTCTTCCATAAACTTGAAATTCTCTAAATGATCTCATGCAAAATAAAAAATTCCCAAGAGAAGGTGTACATTTCATCACTTCAAACTTAGGAATCATAGTCCAAAAGCTATCAAACAACACATTTTGGCACTCTATCAAAATAGGACTAGATTGACAAGGAATTTTTATATACGTGTTTCAATGAATAATCTAGATTTGTATGCCCTATTTGAAAGTCAAAACATCAGTCTTTTCATGATCTTGAACTTCTCTAAATGATCTCATGCAAAATAAAAATCCCCAAGAGAAGGTCTCATGATACTATTTCAAACTTAGACATCATAGTTAAAACTATATTAGAAGATGTATCCTAAGATAGTACAAAAATCAAGATAAACCACTAAGGAGATGTTTTCTACGCTATTTCATGAATGAACCAGATCTACATATTTCACAAGAACTTATCCTTAATCACTAAGTCTTTAGGATTTGAACACTTTAGAGGTATAGCATGTTTCCCACCACCTTGATCTTTGAAAACAAAGTTTCACTCTAAGTCAATATTGGGTCAAAAATATTCATCCACCCCTTATCAAAATAAAAACTCCACTTCATCAAACTTTGTAAAATTTTCAAACACACCAACACTTTTTGACTTCATTGGAAAGATGTGTACGCTAGAAGAGAAGAAATGGATCCTTGATGCCTTACGAAAGTACCATGACATGGTCACTTGGAGTTACAAAGATTTAAAGACATACGATACCTCGATCATCACCCACACCATTCCTCTCAAGCCGAATGTGAGACCATTTCATCAACGATAGTGTCCTATCAATGCATTATAAAAACCCATAATCTACAAGTAAGTTCAAAAGTTGTCTACCAGAATTATATTCCTAGTTAGGCACTCCACGTGGGTAGCTAATTTGGTCCCTGTCAGGAAGAAGAATGGGGAAATAAGATTATGTGTAGATTTTTGCAACCTGAATAGAGCTTTGAAGAAGGATAATTATCCAGTGCCCTCATTGGATGAGGTGTTGTAGATCATCAACAGATCTCAAATAATTCCTTTCTTAGATGGATACTCTGGGTATAATCAGGTAATTGTGCAGTATGAGGATAGGCACAAGACAACGTTCACCACCAACTAGGGAACCTTTGCATATAGAAGGATGTCATTTGGACTCATCAATTTTGGTGCCACTTTCTAATGTGCAATGGATATTTCCTTTAAATATTTGACTGGAAAGTTCATTATTATCTACATGGATGAGCTCGTGGTGTTTTCAAAGAAGCGAGGGGATCATGTTTCTAATTTATGCAAAGTTTTTCATAATTGTAGGGAATTTGGGATTTCCCTGAATCTAAAGAAGTGCAACTTTGGAGTCACAGAGGGTAAGCTATTGGGCCATGTAATCTCATAGAAGGGAATCTCAATAGACCCCAAGCATATTCAGGCTATCCTACGAATCTAGCTGCCAGGAAATAAGAAAGAGTTGAAATCTTTCTTTGGAAAGATAAACTTCGTCAAAAAATTTATCACTGGATTTGTTGAGATAATCAAGCTGCTCAATGTTATGTTGAAGCAAGATTCCAAAGTTGAGTGGACTCCGAAAGCTAAGAAAGCCTTTGAGGAAATTAAGAAAGCGATTGCTAATGCACCCATACTAGTCAACCTAGATTACCTGAAGTTGTTCTACATCTACTCATTCACTTTAGACCATTCCTATGCCAGCATATTGACTCAAAAGGATGATGAAGGAAGCAAGCACCCAATTGCCTTCATGAGTGCCCCAATAAAATATGTTGAGCTAAGGTACCATAATGTGGAGAAGCAAGCCTACATCTTAGTCAGGGGAGTCAAGAAATTCAGACATTACATCTTATGGAACAAGGTGTTGTCCATATTATCTAACCCAACAATAAATACATTGTTGATGCAGAATGAATTTGGTGAAAGAAGAGAAAAATGGGTCGCCTTGCTATAGGAATATGACATGGAGATTTAGCCCATGAAGTTAGTAAGAGGGAATCCCCTCACTCGAATGATAGATGAAATGTTGGCTGAGGCTGGACCTAAGCTCATTGTCCAGCAATATCAACTTGAAGATGTCTCCCCCAAAGAGTGGTATGATGACATTTTCTACTACCTGCTGAATAACAAGTGCCCTTCTTGCCTACAAGGAGTCCAGAAACATGCTCTTTGACTAAAAAGTAATAGCTACATGTTGCAGGGGTCTATACTATACAAGAGGAATCATGAAAGGGTCTACCTTAGATGCCTTGGGAAAGAAGAGACAACACAAGTATTAAAAGAGTTTCATGATAAATTTGGCACTGGTCATGGATCTAGCCCTTCCACTACTCATCAAATCTTATGGGATGGGTACTATTGGCTGATAGTGTTCAAGGATTCACTAAATTATGTTTGAACCTACCATGTGTGCCAGACTGCTACAACCAGAGAATGAAATGTTTTTGTCCCACTCCAACCAGTCCTCAAGGTAAGACTATTCATGTAGTGGGGTCTTGAATTCATCGGTCTGGTAAGCCCACCATCGTCTATGGGTCATAGGTACATTCCAACTACCTCTAATTATTGTACTAGATGGACAAAGGAAATTGCATGTAGGCAATGTACTACTGAGGTGGTTATTGATTTCCTTGAAAGCTTTATTTTGAATCATTTTGGTTGCCCCTATGCTCTCATCTGTGATAATGGACCCGCCTTTTCCTCACTCAAATTTTCTAGTTGGGCCTTTGACTATGGAATTTCCCTTGAGTTCTCATCCAATTACTATCCTCAAGGAAATGGCCTTGTTGAATCAACAAACAAAAATATAATAACTATGATCAAGAAATTGCTCGATAGAAACCCCAAAGACTGGCACACCTAACTACATTTTTCCCTTTGATAAAATCGTACATGCCACAAAGCTTCCCTGGGTGATTCCCCATTCCATCTTGTCTATGACTTGGAGCCTATCTTTCCCATGCACTTAAGGATCCCTACCCTCCAGTTTGTCAACACCTTTTATAAAGGAGACCTTCAAGAAGCCAATTTAGCTGAATTGCTCCACTTAGAAGAAGTCTTTGACCAAGCTATTGAAAATTTTGTCAAACACCAGGGCGTGGTTAAAATATGGTTCAATCGATGAGCCAAAGTTAAGGCCTTTAGAATTGATATTTTAGTCCTTTGTTGGGACAAGGCCCATGAAAAGAAAGGGGGACATGAAAAATTTGACAAGCTTTGGCTTGGCCCCTTTCAAATATCTTAAGTCTACTCCAGTGACCAATATGATTCCAAACTCATAGTAAGCTTCAATGCTTACACAATTGAGCAAAAGAAAGAGCACCAAAAGGAAATATTTGAAAAGTAAAGAAAGAAAGAAAGTAATGAAAATAAGGAAACTGTGTGGGTGAGAAAACAACTCTATTGGGGCTATGGACGCCCAATTGGCAATAAAGCACTGTTCATGGGGTCACAATGACAACTCTGTCAGGGCTATGGATGCCTGACTGGTAGTGGAGCAATGTCCAGGTTACTTTTGGAGTTAGGAAATTTATGTAGCTTGCTTTTCCTAATAATGGTCATTTGTTAAATTTTCTAAAGAAAGGGAATGAATGCACCATACATACACTTTTGAGATGTTTTAATGATTAGATTCAGTTAAGGCTTCTTGTTTTCCTTCATGTCCCTTAGTTCACTTATGGAAACTGGCACCTAGTTTGTGAAACTAGATATTTTGGGTTTTGAATGAGTCTTTATCCTTAGAATGATCAAGAGTGTTCTAGTAGATTCACCATTTGTTGTGTTTATAGCACACACGCCTCATTCAGAATGAAGACCCTCTTCTTTTCACTTTCGCTAGGTAGCTTTTTCCTACACCTCATTTTGCATGCCCCCTATTTTTTGAGTCCCAAGTGGTCAAGGAGTCCTAATGTTATCATCTTGAGTTGACCAAGTTTCACCACCTTGGAAATTTCCAAGTCTTTTCCCTTTGTGGAGTTCCTTTGGTAGTTTTCTTTAAGTCTTTGAAAATGGTTTCTTTCCCTAGTTGTGGGTCTGCCCATGTAGGTCGCCCCTAATGGGATTCCATCCCTCCTTTGTTGTTTTAGTGGCAGATGAGTTGGGACATCCACCCACATGGCGGGCTTGACATCCTCCATCATTGTTCCCATCGTCAAATTTCCAAGCGGCAATCACCTAATTGTCACCCGCATTGTGGGCTCTGCCACTCCCACCGCCAGTCATTTTAAAACCCATGTCCACCAACCGCACTGGCCACTGTACAACATTTAATGCAAGAAATTAATGTTAAATTTTCTATAAATAGCTAAGTCACCCTATCATTTTCACTGACATTCCAATCAGAAACTGTCAGTGCTCTAGTTGCCTCTACTGCCATCATGCCCACATCGCTTGGAGGAAGATTTTGATCCCTACATTCGTCTTGATTCTTTAGAAGGTGATTTTTTCATTACCCTACCTATGTTTCTTTGAGTTTTTTTTAAACATTGCAAAATCTCAAAGCTTGGAAACCCCAAAATCTTTTAGGAAGCCAGTTAAGCATCCAAACCCACACAAAACACATGTTAAAAAATGTTGAAAAACCTTCAAAGTCAGACATTTGGTGCCATGTAGAACTTGCTCCCTAGGTCGCCATTCTTAACTAGGGCCTTCACCTTTAGCAGGCCCGATGATGTATACTAATGCCTTCCCTTCATTATCACTAATTGAGACTTAACAAGAAAAATCTTAGGACAAAGGTCCACTAGTTGTTGCGGACCCAGTCTTGTGAACTTCTGCCTGCAGGTCACCTTTACCTGCTTTCCATTTCTCAAATGGCCACCTCCTTCCAGCTTCCCGCATGGGACGTCTTGCCTAGCCCACATCCTAAATGAAACACTTAAGTCCCAGGCCGTCTACAAGCCATTCTCCGTGGGTTTTTGTTGCCCCTTCGCTGACTGGTTCAACACCCACCATCCAAACAACGAGGCTCTTGCTTCCTCCCGCTTCGTAGAACCTATGAATCTTAGTGTCGTCTCAAGTTTCCCAAGGAAAATATGAGTTTGAATCTTTGTGTGTGGATCGAGTTTTGTGGACTTCCTTGTATCCTCTACTATTTGCAAAATGGCTATGGAGCCCCATTCGACCTCATTGCATAACCCACACCGATCATCTCCTCTTGACCCCTCATATGCAAAAAATGGTTAAGTAAAATTACAGGCGGATCGCGGACCACCGCATTGTGAATTTTGTTCACCGACGGTTGCGCCTTACCTCATGCCCACTTTGTGGGGCCTACTTCACATGACACCGTCTAAAGATCCTCACTAACTAAAATTGATGTTGAAGCCTTATGTGGGCTCAACGATGTGGGTTGTTGTCTGCAGGCCATTGTCTCGCCTTCACCATCTCCAAACGACTGCCTCCTGACTGCTTCCCGCAGGTTGCTATCTACATCACTCCCAATAATTTGAACTTGGAAACTAAAACTAAGTCATCCTTTTTTCCTACAGGTCTCATAATGCGGGACTTTGTTTGCTAACTTTTTCCATGCCAATGTCGTTAAAAATGGAAGAGCTACAAAATGGACTTAAGGATCACGGATCCTACACCCTCTTGACCTGCATGCCAAAATGACTGCATTAACACTTTTGAAGCTTCATGAACAATGGAACCATGTGCCCAAATGCTTTAACACTTGGTGGGCCCCAATTATGGTGCAAAAATCTTAATGTGGGTGGATGCATGTGGGCCACTATTCCCACTGTACCATCTCCCTATTTCCATCTCAAAATTGGCTACTAGCCCAAGGAAACCTACATCCCTGGGCCCACATTACTCTATCTTCCCAAAACAAGAACCCAAATGATGATTTTTGATGAATATTATGATCTTTGAAAGATGAATTGCTTGATCTAACATCTATTTTGTAGGATTTTGCTAACACTCCCCTCATTTTTTATGTGAACATGCTTATTGAATCTCTATTTGTAGGATTTATGGAATCACCTGCAGGACCATCGGGAGCACCCGCGGAAAAAGTTAAAGGGAAGAAGTCTACCAAGGTCCCAAGAGGGAAATAAGATAAATATTAGATGAAGTATTAGTTCCAAGGGGTAGAAGTCACCTCCAGGGTCACTACCACCTAGGATACAATCACAGATACCAACCTCAGGCAGGTTGACATAGATGAATTTAGATAGAGGGCCATCATCAACCCTACCACAGACATGCTAGGAAAATCAAAAGGAGTGGTTTGGCTAAGGCAACCGATTTATCGCCCACTCTTGTGGCCTTGAAATTGGTAATGGCTTGTAGGGAAGCCTATTAGGTAGAAACTAGAAGGATTATTGATCATGAGGATAAGGTGTTGGCTGACCTATCTACCAGGTCCATAGGAAAAATGTTCCACATCCCTACATTTGACCCTATGGAGGAGATGACAAAGGAATATTCAGAAACTATGTGGAAGGTTGACCCCCTAAAATACAAAAATTTAATTAACCAATACTAGTTAAAGGAGAAGAGGGGTAGTGCTAACAAGGTGGCCCAAGAGTTGTTCAAGAGTGACTTCTATGAATATTATCATGACTTGGTAATTTTTTTGAGCAGATTCATGGGAATCCCCACCACCGCTAGCTTTCAAGACTAAATGTTCTACTTCATTGAGGAGATCATCAGAGGAAAGGCCAAGTTTCATTGGGCAAAAATGATCAGTGATAACTTGCATTAGCAATTCATGGTAGTTAAAAAGACCTCTCAATTCTATATGACCTCTTATTTGGTGTATCTCCTAGCTGAACCATTTCCCTACAAAGGTTTGCTTGTTGCACAAAACCTGACTCCAAGAAGGGAACTGAAAGTATAAGACAGGCACTCACAATTACAATATCAGAATTTCAAGAAGGATTACTATAGGGTGAATGATGCCTTCATTGGGCATATTATTAGACTCCTCGAAGGGGACTTTGAGAGGAGATTCTTGCACAACACCCATGCATTCATTCATAGGTTTGGGTTTTTGTTTACACAATTCCCAAAATTTACTTACAACAAAATGGAGGGATTCTACGAAAGGCCATAAAAACTGCCCTGATACCAAAATGACCGGCTGATCCTACTAGAAGTCTCTAGGTAGTTGCAAAATGCACACACTCTCCTCAGTGGCAAGCATCAGGCAGGGATACCATATCTCCTCACATTTGGGTAGGGAATGTATGCCCTCGCAATTGCCCAATGTGTTGAATATTCAAAAAAGGAAATCATGGAATACAATCTAGGTCTCCACATGGTCAGGCCAAGAATGGATCCTTATGGTAAGGTTAAGAATTTTGTCAAAAGAGAGTATGCCCACTTACACAACATTGAATATTTTTGGGATAACTTCCAGGACAACAAGGAGGTACGCATGAGGCATTATATGTGTATGACCACTTACTTTGTTAAGACAATTGATCTATTCTAAATACTAGATCAAACTTCCATTTCCCTTAATAGACTAGAATGAAGAAGAGGTCAATGACCTTGACATTCTGACAAAGTCAGTGGAGCATAGAACGAGGCAATAGATCGATGCCTAGATAGCTCAATTGAAGCTCTAGGGAGCCACTTTGACATACGATGAGCTCAAAAGGAGCTAGAGAGTGAGACATATAGTGGGATTGTCATTGCCCCAACTAAGGAAGCTCCCAAGTCTCCTCTAGCCACAAGGTCGAGAAAGAGGAAAGAGGTAACTAAACGCTAGCCTAAGCATAAGGTTTATTTATGAGAGACCTTAGAGGGTGAAACCTTGAAGAAGCCCAAGAAGATAGGAAAATTCTCTAAGATGCCCACAATCCAAGAAGACCCACTACATGAAGGAGAAGAGGAAGAGGTTGAGCAACCAAAGTCACCACCTGCCACCTCCGCTCTTGCCATAACTACCACTGCCATTTCTACTACTCCTCCAACATCTCAAGCATTATCTGCTTCCTCTCCGCCCACAGTGGACATCTTGGTTCACCTTGCCTCCACCTCACTCACCACTCCAATTATTATGAGGTATTCCTTCTTTGCTACAACTGGTCCACTCTCATCCTCCTCGATGTCTCCCTCAACTGTATTCCCTTCAATAGCTACAAATACAATTCCTACTCTCACTCTACCAAAGGCCTTCACTAGACATATGCAAAATATACCCATGGAACTCTCAAGGGTACTAATGAATCTTGCAGTTCAAGTTGTGATGGCCCAAGCTATGGCTATTATTCACATCCCTCCTCTGATAGAACCGTCAAAGATGGAAGAAATCATGCAAATATTAGAAGAAATGGAGAGAAAAAAAAAGGAGGCTACTAAAGAAATAGATGAGGAACTTGAAGATCCCTTTAGGGATGACTACCATGAGCACCCAGAGCGTCAGAATGTGACCATTAATGAGGTGGAATATGAAGAAGAAGGGTCATAATCCTCGGAAGAAGATGTTAAAGACCCCAATGCCAAATATGTAGTAGAGTCTTTTGACCAGGAGCTTGAGGAGGAGTTATCCAAGCAAATCAAGGACATTGGGGAAGAAGTTGAGAGGCAACCTTCTAGAGAAAAGGAGGAAATTAATAATGATGTGGAGATATCTACATAGCCTCTAGTAGGTGGGCAAGACAAAATCCCTGATTAAGAGGAAGAAATACCTCCTGAGAAGGATGAAAACAAAGAAGTTGAAGCTAGAACAAAAAAGAGCCCTAAGCTGGAACACCGTGCAAAGCTCGAGCGAGAAGAAGAAAGGGCACCTAAAGGGGAGGACAACCCTAATGAAAATGTAGCTACTACAAGAATACACAAAGAAAGGACCATATTGATCTGGGACTTAGATGAAGAAGAAGAAGATAAGATAGAACAAGAAGCCTTAGACCACGAGGAAATGGAGATCCAACACACTCAAAGAGAAGATGGTGATCATGAATAACCAAATTATGGATCTCAAGTGCTTGGGTGGTTGGAAAGGAAACTACAAAAGAAGACCCTCACTCTTGTGGATCCTAAGGAAAGACTAGAGGCCATCCTAGCACGAGCTCAAATAGGGATGAAGAAGGAAAAGAAGCTGAAAGTCTGATTCCACATCATAGTGGATGCATTTAGATCAAGGAAAGTGCAAATTTCTACCCCAGTAATAGACAAAGGAGAGGGGGTTAGCTATAATATCTCCACCATTGACCTGGGTACTACTACAAGAGAGAAAAATATTGATCAGCTTCAAGGATTAGTTGCCATGATCATTCATCAAATGAACAAGGATCAATCCTCCAAGGAGGATTTGAAGGCACAAGTGGTGGACCTCACCGCCTACATTCAACAATGGTATTCTACTAAGGAGCTACCAACGACTTCCTCCTCCCCACCACTGATTCTTTCCAAAGAACACATAAGCAAGCTAGAAAAGAGAGAATTGGACCAAGGCTCCTACAGAGTGGTTCTAGCGAGTACTCTACAATGGTGATATGGGAATTGGCCATGCCATCCGAATGGCCAACAAGTTCTGGGAAGTACAAAAATAGCTTGAGGGCGCAGAGAGAATTTGTAATAACTTCCCTAAATTATATAGGATTACATATCCTAAACTTGAGGCTATCCTCAAGATGCCCGAAAAGACCTCAGAGAAGGAGCTAGCCCTAGCAAAGGATGATTATTGGTTAGTGGAGACATGGAAAATGGGATTGAACCATAGAAGGGAAGTCCTAGAGTGGGTGCTCCATGAAGTAGAACTCGACTTGGAATGGATCAAGGAGCATATAATAGATTGCGAGGAATATCTAAAGCTCATGATAGACTATGACATGCCCGTTGTTGAGCTAGATCCAGAGAAGATCAATTCACTTTTCCATAAGAAAATGGAGAATGGGGCCACAAATTCATTAATGCCAGACTTTATGGATTTTTCTACCTGATCCTTCACCCAGTTAGAGAAAGTGATCAAGAACATGCCTAAGTGTACAAAAAATTGGGAGCTGATCACCGACAGATCAAAGAAGCTATCCTTCCAAGTGCTCCAATTGGATATCATAGAGTGGAATAAAATTCAGGCACTGATGGGAAAATTTTTGGAGTATGCCACTACTTGAAAATCAAGGAAAGCCTATCATTGATGATGAGTTCCTCATAGTGTAGCTATAGCCAAAAGGGTAGGTCACTACAAGACAAAGTGTTATAGTGACAGTGCACTAGAAGACAAAATAGGGAAAAAAACAAGGAATGTATTTTTAAATTGAGAAATATTAAGGGTCGGTGAAATCCTAATTTGAAATGAATCTTGGCCATTCATTTTATTTTTGAAAACTATAAATAGGGGGTCTCCTCTCATTTTCAAAGAGATAGATGAGTTTTTATAATGACATGTTGAAATTCTAATAGAAATTCATTGTTTTTGGTGGATTCTTGAGTTTCCTTCATTTTTCATGATTCATCTCCTCATAGTTGATAGATTTGAATAGATTTAATTTGTTGTTCTATGTATTTTGTATGCTTTCAGTAGTTTAGTGACTGTTGTTCATTGATACTGAAGAATATTGTTGTCTTGATGTCCCTCCTTGTTCATGCTTTTTACTGTTTGTTGATGATAAATAGCAGTGCAAAGCTAGTATGAACATCAATTCATTGTTTCACTTAAAATTCATCTTTTATTCATGCTTTATGGTGAGTGAACAGTTGAAAATCTATAGACCTTAGAAGATAGCACTGGTTTCATGATATTGTTAGCTAATCTGGTTAAGTGGAACTTAGTTTCAAGAAGGATTTCCATTGTAGTATCCTCCATTATCACTGTTCATCGATAGTTGTAGGTCTAGGAACTTCCTCATTTCCCTTCCCTTTTTACCTTTCTTTGAAATAGAAGTTTAGGAGAATTTCTAACATCATTTTAAATCCAAATTTGATGATAAAAGTCTAGTTTCAGATTGCTATTTTGACCTTGTAGCAATTGCATCATCTTCAAAATCTTAAGAACTTCATTTAAGGAACCAATCTCCCTTCAACTTAACATACTTAAGGCTGCCCTATGATTACTAGCAAATCACATGAACCAACTGAGACATTCGAAGCAAGTCATTGTTAAAATCCAAGATCACCTGCATGCAAATGAATACATATCACATGCAAAAGACATGCAGAACCAAAGAAGATGTTCTATAAAACCTCTTAGTAAAAATGCATTAAGAGAATTTGTTATTACAAAGTGATCAATCCTTATGAAGGAGATCAAGAAACCCTAAAAGAAACCCTAGTGTGCACACTTAATAATTAATAATTAATTATTAATGTGCCTAAGTTTAGCTTAAGTAATAAAGAGAAATAAGTGACTTAATTAATTAATCAATGTGATGTAATTAATTAAGAATAATAACTAATAATTAAGCATAATAACTTAAATTACCTCCTACTTATCAATGTGATGTAATTAATTAAGCATAATAACTTATTACTCTAACACCCCCCCTTAAGATGAACTTAGGAAGAAGCTAAAACACTAGAATAAGATGCATGGAAGCAAAGATGGGTCCTGGCAACTAGGCCTGATCAGGTACCCATTTACAAATGCAAGAATGAGTAAGAGAAGGAAAAACCCAGTGGGACAAAACCCCCCTTACAATGAGATAACATGTTGCAAAGAAGCACTGAAGAACTCTGTAGAGTAACACTGGAACTTGATATAGGCAAGCAAGGAAATATTCTTCTATATACTACTGAAACCGGATGAGAGTCATTGATTGACTGAAGGAATCATGATAAAGCAACAAAAGACCCGATGCCATGGAACACTCAAAAACTCCAAACGGGAACAACTCTGGAATCTATGAAGCAGCAAGCAATTATTGAATGATGTATTACTGAAAATGAAGTGCAAATATGCAAGATGCATTCTCCCAACTGCCAAAATATCCAAGTAATCGCCACACAACCCATTGGGCCAAATCTAGACTAATTGATAAACCTGGGATAGATATAGAAAAAGTGCATGGACAGCAACCTAGAGCTCCTCAATACCTTTTCGACGGTTCAAACGAAGCGAAAAATGCAGACCGTGGCAAAAAGTTATGAGCTCAAAAGCATAAAAAGTACATCTGACTTCAAAAAGAAATAAATATAGGAAAATAGTAAAATACTGTAAAATAAACTGCACCAAAGGAAAGTGCTCGGAACCAACTTTCCGGCGATATCTCGTTTGCCTGATTTCGATACCGTATGCCCAAGTTATGACCAAAAGAAAAAAAATTGCTCTTTTAGGGCAAACTAGGGTTAGGAGGGGCAAAGAGGGCCAGCCGTACGGATGACGTCATCATGATGTCATGCTGACGTCAGCAAAATCTAAGCATAAATTTGACGGCCATCTGGCCATCACCGTAAAAAAACAATCCCCTTGCAAAAAGAAAAAAAATTGGCCCCTAGTCCTGTGGGCGACCAGGGGCTGGCGGGCTGCAGAGCCCCTGGTTTTCCATATGGTCAGTCGCAGGGCTGATCTCAACTTGGTTCCTCGATATGGCCGTATGATTTGAAGATCAAGGCCGGGGAGATCAACGCAATCGGTGGTGGAGGGTCACATGGCGCTTTGGGTGGTCAGTTCGGCGGACCGCTTTATTTAGAAGCTTAGCGGATTTACAAAAAGCCTTTTTTTTTTTTTCTCAATTTTTGAGCCTCGAATTGCATGCTGGGGAGGCCGTACAGCCCCTTGGCAAAAAATTTTTTTCCTTCCGGATCAACTACTCCAAAATCAACGAAACGACAGGAGTTTTTAGGGTTTTTGGCCGCTACAAACGTGATGGTGGTGTCCGTTTGAGCCCAAAGTGAGCCAAAAAATAGGCTACCCCCAGATCTTGCAGAAAGGATGCATGTGGAAACCCTTGCACTTGAAACTCACAGAGAGGTCATATCTTCATATCACGAACAGGCAGCTGCAGGTCTGGAGCTCTGATACCATGTTAAAATCCAAGATCACCTGCATGCAAATGAATACCTATCACATGCAAAAGACATGCAGAACCAAAGAAGATGTTTTGTAAAACCTCTCAGTAAAAATGCATTAAGAGAATCTGTTATTATAAAGTGATCAATCCTTATGAAGGAGATCAAGAAACCCTAAAAGAAACCCTAGTGTGCACACTTAATAATTAATAATTAATTGTTAATGTGCCTAATTTTAGCTTAAGTAATAAAGAGAAATAAGTGACTTAATTAATTAATCAATGTGATGTAATTAATTAAGCATAATAACTTATTACTCTAACAGTCATGACCTGACACCTGAGAGACTTTGGAGTAATTTTTTGCAACTTGTTTGTAGGAGATTTCCTTTTAAGAGAGGTAGCACACTTGTGCATTTCCTATGTTGAGAAGGTGCAAAAACACACGTCAATAGAAACCATGATCTTAAGATATACAAGAACCCCATGCTAGATCATAGCAGAGGGAACAACACTAGGAAAGCTAAAGATTACACAAACGTGCAACATACCTATTCCAATGTGGTTGCTTCTTGTGATAGTGTCAACACCGTCGTCACCATCAAAGGACCTAGTGTGGAGTGTGGAGTCACCACACGACATGGAAAAGTTACTATCCAAGGAGCTCCATCTCAATCTAGGGCACAACCTACTTTTCCAACATCAAATCCTAACAAGTACAATCTCCTAGATCAGTTTAAGAAGACCCTCACATGAATTTCTATCTTAGAACTATTAAGGCTATCCCTGTACATAGGGAAATATTAGAGAAAGCTATGTCTACATCATCTACCCTTGAGAATATAGATATAGAGCAATTTCAAGCTATGGTAGGGAATATCACTAATCATCTTCTTACCTTCTCAAAACAAGACCAACCATTGCAACCATCTCATAATCGTGATTTACACCTTGAGCTCATCATTCATAAGAAAAAGGTTAAAAGAGTCTTAGTAGATGGAGGTACTGGTCTGAACATTTGGACCCTTCAGTTTATTAAAAATCTGGGATATTCAAAGGATACTATTAAGAAAACAAAGAGTACCACCATTATAGCATATGATGACCAAGAGTGGGTATCATAAGGAATCATCGTACTACCCATCCAAGTAAGACCTGTCATCACAAAAACTACATGCCAAGTGTTCGATCTTGATCTTCCCTATAACATCCTACTTGGCTGACCCTGGATCCATGCCCTAAATGTTGTAGCTTCAACCTACCATCAATGTGTAAAGTTTCCTTTCAAGGGTAGAGAAGTTACCATCCATGGAGATCTTGATCCTTTTTACTACTATAAGAATCTTGATGCCAAGTTCTATAAGATCCCCCAAATACCCAAGAATGACTAAGGGCCTACACCTTCTACCTCATTTTTTGACCCATCATCCCTTGCATCTACCTCAGAAACGAAACAACCCATTGTGTAGAACATACCCAATATTAAAGCAATTATCTAGGATGATGGTTGTGGAAACTATAAGCTAACGAAGGATACTTTTGTGTTGGGGGAGCTACCTCTTTCTCCCAAATCTCATGGGAAACAAACATCTAGCAACAACATACCTAGAACTATCAAGATGGTAGCTACTACCTTCACCAAGTGGGGGGACTTAAACAAAGAAGATGTCAATGAGGAGGATTCTCTAAACTACTCTATCAAGATGAATGACCCATCCCCATTCTTTCCATGGAAGATGATAACAAAGGCTTGTGGCTAATGAAGGGAATGGGGTATACCAAGAATGAAAAACTGGGACAAAATGACAATATTTTTCTAGAACCTATCGTTCTTGATAAATGTCCAAAGAATCTTGGCCTAGGTTGTACTACTAGCAAGGTTACCCTTATTAGAAAATTTACTTCTGCTAAACGGGTTGTAGCTTCCTCTTGGTTACCAACATCGCATGATATTACCCTAGATGACTTCCCCCTCGATGTTGCTAACCTATTTGAGGAAAAAATCCATCTTCATGATATCTACATAATCCTTCACACCAAGAAACCAACCAAATGATATATGCCTAGAATACTTGCAACTCATTGACTTGAACCAACAAGGACCAACGATTCTAGATTTATTTGAAAATGATGAAGCAATCTCATAATTTATGGGACTTTGCGACAACCTATCATGGGTAGATCACAAGGCTAGTTTTGACATAGATCTCAACACAAGGGCATACTACAGGTATACAATTGAATCCTTTAGTCATAAAATTGATGACATGTAACTAAGATGCAGATCTTTGAGTGAAAACCACAGTATGGCATTTTCTGTTCTTAAAATAGTAAAAAGAAAGGATGCATCTGAGGGTGAAAACCTCTTTGAGGTGCCCAAGGATGAGGGATTCAATCTCCCCCTTAATGTGATGCATCCAAAGAAGTTAGCATTTTTAGTAAAAAAGCAACTCCAATCAATGTGGGAATAGAAGAAGCACCCAAGATCACCTTCTATGTTGAATCCTTTTTAGATGAAGAATAGAAAAACCTAGCAGCATTCCTGAAAGATCGAAGAAACAAATTTTCATGATCATACACATATATGCCAAGGCTTGATCTAGTAGTAGTTATGCATCATTTAATAGTCTATCCTAAAGCCAAACTAGTAAAGTAGAAGTTAAAGAAGATGCACCCTTAGATAACACTCTTCATCAAACTTGAGTTACAAAAACTTCTTGATGTTGGAATCCAATTGATAGATTATCCTAAGTGGGTTTTAAACATGGTACCAGTCTCCAAACCCACTAGGGGCATCATAATATGCTTGGATTTTGGAGACTTAAACAAGGCATACCCAAAGGATGATTTACCTCTTCCTAACATCAACATCATAGTGGATTTAATAGATGGACATGAGATGCTATCATTCATGGATAGTTTTTTAGGCTATAATCAAATCATGATCACCAAGGAGGATCAACACAAAAATACATTCACTTGTCCATGGGGGACATACTATTGGAACATGATGCTATTTGGGTTGAAGAATGCAGGAGCAACCTATCAATGAGCAATGAGCCTCATATTTCATGACTTGATCCATAAAAAATTCAAAGACTATGTGGACGATATTCTAGAAAAGTTAAAGAAAAGGAGTGAGCACATAGAATTCTTGGGAACCATCTTCGATAGACTCGAAGAGTATAAGGTACAACTAAATCCAAAAAAATGTGTCTTTTGGGTGACATCAAGAATGCTTCTTGGCTATATCGTTGCATAAAGAGGGATAGAAATTGATCCAACAAAATTAAAAGCCATCATAGACATGGAACCTCCGCAAACATTGAAGTAGATGAGAGGGTTACAAGGAAGATTGTAGTCCATTAGAAGGTTCATAGTGCAACTATCAGATAAAATCCACCCTTTCTCACATCTTCTCCATAAAGGAATAACTTACAAGTGGGATGAGAAGTGTGATAAAGCTTTCCAACATATCAAGGACTATTTATTCATACCTCCAATGCTCATTCCATCGATACCAAACAAACCCTTGATCATGTATATCTCAACCACATCAGCAGTACTAGGTGCTCTTCTAATACAACATGATAAAAATGGAAAGGAAAGAGCTATCTACTATATTAGAAAGATCTTGGTAGTCTATGAAATGAACTATTCATCAATTGAGAAAGCATGCTTAGTTGTAGTTTTTTCTTCAAAAAGTTTCAGACACTACATGATGTCGCATCAAATCAAAATTATTGCAAATATCAGCCCATTGAAATACTTGTTATCTAAATAAATTCTCACTGGGAGAATGGCCAAATGGGTAATGATCTTGACTAAATTTGACAGAGAGTATGTGGAGCAAAAGGAAATCAAAGGAAAAGTGATTGTAGACAACCTAGTAGAGATACCTATCTATGCAGAGAATCTATTGATATATGAATTCCCTAATGAATTAGTGTTCCTTGTCAATGCAACAAATCAATGGAAGATGTACTTTAATGGATCATTCACCCAACATGGATCAAGGGTGGGTATTCTCTTTATCACCCCTTAAGGTGATTGCATTCAAAAGTCATACTAGCTATCGTTTCCATGTACTAACAACATTATGGAGTATGAAGCCCTGATCATAGATCTAAGGATGGAAATCCAATGGAAAATACAAGAGTTGAAAGTCTATGGAGACTCACAACTAGTTATCAATCAATTCAATGATGACTACCAAACCAAGGATGACAAACTAACTCCTTACAAGAAGATGGTAGAGAGTCTCAAGGATCTTTTCATAGATATAACTTTTAAGCAGATTCCTCGCATGTACAACCAAGTAGCAAATGCTATGGAAACAATTGGATCATTGTTAGACATGTTGCACAATGTCCTACAATGTGAATTCTTGGTAGAATAGCTTCTCATACTAACTTTCAAAATCCCTAAATCTAAATTTGTATGTGTCATTGTTGGTCCTAGATCCCTATGGTATCATGATATATTCACCTATCTAAGTAGAGGAACCCTCCCATCTAATATCACCTCAAAGATTAAAAAGATCTTTGTTAAAAATCCATCTTGATTCATGATCCTAGGTGATACCTTATACCACCAAACCATTGAGGGGACATTACTACGATGTCTTAACCAAGAGGAAGCCTTGACCACTTTAACAAAATTTCATGATGGCATATTTGGTTCCCATTCTAGTGGTATGACTTTAGCTAAGAAACTGTTGAGGATGGGGTACTACTGGCCAACCATAGATAGAGAATCCCATCAATATGTGCAAAAGAATTTCCAGTGTCAACAACATGGATATCTCATTCATGCTCCAGCTCAGGAGTTGCAACCAATGGTCACACCTTGGCCTTTCTCACAGTGGGGGCTTCACCTCATAGGAAATATTACTCCAACCTTGTTTAATGGCCACAATGTTATCATAATAGCCACTGATTACTTTACCAAGTGGGTAGAAGCCATTCCTATGACCTACATAATAGGGAAGCAAATTGCTAAGTTTGTCCTAAATTATCTAATCTTTCGTTATGGTGTTACACAAGCCCTTATCTTAGACAAATAAATACCCTTCAAGAATTAGGATGTGAAAGAGCTATGTCAAAGATTCAACATCCAACATTGATTCTCTACCTCATATTACTCCCATGGCGACAATCAAGCTGAGGCTACAAATAGGACCATTTTGAAGATCCTAAAGAAAATGGTCAATGAAGTTGGTTGTGACTGGAATTATAGTTGAATCCCCCTCTATGGGCCTATCAAACCAACATTCACACACCTACAAGTGCAACCCCATTCTCCTTGGTCCATGGATCAGAAGCCATCCTACCTATTGAGGTCAAGCATCCATCACTATGAGTGTCACTATAGAACCTAATCACTGGTGAAGAATACATAGTATCTTAGTTAAATGAGCTAGAATTCTTGGATGAGCATCATATTAACACCCTTAATCACTTGCAAGTATATCTAAACTGACTGAAACAAAGCTATAATAAGAAGATCAAGTGTTGTTCTCTCTAGGTAGGGGATCTTGTCCTAAAGAAGAATACGAAGAATCTTCCAAATCAAGATAGTAAAGGAAAGTTTGAGTCTAATTGGTTGGGTCCCTTTGTCATCACAACAAGCTATGGATCAAGAGCATATCAATTTTAAAAACCTAAAGGTGAACCCTTGTAGGAACCAACCACTAGCGTGCATCTTAAAAATTTTAATGCCTAGGCTTGAAGGGTGTAAATCTGAAAATACAAAAAAATCAAAAAATGATAAAATATCTAAAAAATAAGAAAACGGATTGAAAACGTAAAGAAAAAAAAATTTCCCTCTAGTGAAAACCACTTCAATGGCACTTTGGGAAAGTACCTTGATGAAAACTTGGCAAACAAGCACCTTGTCTAAATAAAGCACCTCCATCTATTATTTAGCTATTTATCCTATCATTTCATCCATCACATCCATTCATTACATCATTCATCCTATTTAATCTATCACCCATTTGCATCCTTATCATATCTTGATATTGTGAAGTATCATATCCCCTTAGTACTACTTGGAATTTTCCAAAGGTCAGCTTGTCTTGCATATATCGAAGGCCCATCCAAACTCAATGCTAGAAACTAGTGATTTGACTGTGTTCTTATATCTTATATTGGAAACGAATAGAAAATCCTAAAAATCTGTTATAAACATTCATCAGAAAATCAAAAAACATCAAAATTCCTATATAGCTAAAATCAAAAACATTCATAAAATTGTAAAGTCAAAATGCAAAAACATCCAAATCACATCAAAATCCCTAAAAATTTCAAACATAAAAAATTCAAAAATAGAACCATGTTGAACTATGAGTCTTTGAGCTTGAATGTAGGCAAGACCATCATTGATGTGCCCCTAACACACCCTAGGCCAGTCTTTAGGAGTCCATCATAATAAAATGATGATCCATCAACTGTTCATATCTCATCTTCAATAAGTTGAGTTAGTCAAACTACGTGTTCTATGCGTGTATAAGGTAGGCAAGGCTCATCTTTGATTAGCCCCCGAGGCCCTTAGGATAGGTCTTTTAGGTTAGGTTCTTGGTTGAATCTCAGAAAATCCATGAA
>VDFB02058242.1:733141568-733421434 GCA_007258455.2 Sequoia sempervirens | reverse complement strand
AATATAATATCTAATTATAATAAGTTGAATAATTATATTATTTATTATGTAAAATATATCTAATATATACTTAACTATATTGTAGAATATTAAAACCTAGCTAAATGGTGCCAAAATTTTGAACTTAATTAACATACTGTAAAAGCTAACGAAACCATGTTGTAGCTCGTCAAATTGGAGAAGTGAAAGGTCAATGCTAGCGCCGAGGAACAGTTTGGAGTAGTGAAAACATGGTCAATGCCAGTGCCGAGGAAGATTATGGAGGAGTGAAAACAAGGTCAATACCAGTGCTAAGGAAGAGTTTGGAGTTAAAACAAGGTCAATACCAGTTCCAACGAAGAGTTTGGAGGAGTCAAAACAAGGTCAATATCAGTGTCGAGGAAGAGTTTGGAGGAGTGAAAACAAGGTCAATACTAGCGTCGAGGATGAGGTTGAGGGCACTTGTGGAAAATTGAGGACCAAGGGGCAATGAGTAATGTAAGTTTCCCACCCCCATTCTCTTTAACCTTCAATTTTCATGCCTAGTTTCCAAAGATCTTCTCGTACATTGGCACCCCTATTGTCGTAAAATGGTATAAGATAAGACAAAAAAAAAATAGCTTATGCAGAACATATCCACCTACAATCCCATTCAAGCATTTTAATTAATTCCTTAAATTAAACATAAAACAAGAATCATACACACCACAACAGTTGAGATGAACAAAACAACCCTTGATCATTTTATTCAAAATTTAGATATGCTTGCATGTACTGAGAGACATGAGTTTGAATTAATCATATCAATTCAAATGCCAGTACTGTCATAAAATATCAAATCCCCATGAATTCAAAACCTACTACAGAATGACTCAAAACCTAAATTGCATTTTCCCTAAAACCATCAGACTTTACAATTTTCTCTACAACTTCATCTAGACTCAACCAAAAAGATCTAACTTGCTAACCCATACTTCTAGCCTTGAAAGCCTTCTTATAGAAAAAGGAGGAGCAAACAAGCATCAGGCCAGAAAGCACACGTGTCACCAGCCAATTGGACCGCCTTGTACTCTTCATTAGTTGGCCAATAAAAATTGATCACCTCATTCACCTTGATACTATAAGGTTTGTACTTAACTGCCACTTGATTCGTTTCTCTTTCAAAAGACTCCAAAAATGAGCTGGTGCTAATGATTTTATTTATATAGCTCACCAACAAATCATAATTAGAGTTACCCTATTTTTCAGGGGTCAGTAGTCCAAACATGATATAAAGTGGCTCTTACACTTTTTGTGATTATTGTAGCTTGTGTAAGAGGCCCCATGGATACTGTTGTAATTGTAGGATGCATGAATATGGTGTAGGATGAGAAATAAAGAAGGTATAGCTACTGTCCTTAATAGTTTTGTGAAGAAAAGCATGTGAAATGAAAGATTCAAGCCTAGGTTTCAACAAAACATGTATGGGAGATCTAATTTTATGAATTTTTATCCATGTGTAGACCTAATGGGTTGTTTCTGAACACTAAATATAAATGATATACATACACACACACACACACATATATGTATGTATATGTATTTTTAAATGTAAATATAAATGCAATTACTGGATGCTCTCCTAGAACAATAAATGCAACATATCATTAAAGAAATATATATCTATGTATATAAATGTGTAATTCTAAATGCAAGTGTAAATGCAAAGAGCATATGGTTTTGTAGTGTTATAGATACAACATATCCATAAATTAATGTAATTGAAATTCTAAAGTCTTCAACACATATAATATGAAATCGATCAAACTATTAAACTACATGAGAAATAAATGAAAACAGTAAATGCATATGCATGTGTATTTGTAAATGTAAGTGTAAAATAAATAAGAATAATGAAAATTATAAAAGAATACAAGGAAAGGTCTCCTCCCTTCTTGGTAGTGATAACCTTTTCCACACACAACCCTTAAAAATTATGAATAGAGGAATATAATCTTGAAGAACTCAAAGTTGATTCTCTCCTACCTAATGCAATTATCATTTTATCCCCTTACAAACATTTATATAGTGTGATTAATAGAGGGCACATAGAATAATCTTCATAATAGAAGAATTTGATCATACTTTTCCAATGATGGCATTATGAGAAAAACCTAGGTTAAATGAATAATTCCTAGCTAAGTTCTTTAAATCATGTCCAATCATATAAGAGAAGACCGCTACTATGTGTACCTGGATACCATGGAGAAAGGCTCTTTCGGCTCTTTCATCAATCATCCTACCTTAAAACATACCAAAAGTCTCCTAGCAATTAGACATAGGAAGATTTAATATGACTTAAAAAAAATTATTGCCAAAGCATAAACTTATGATGACTTAACCAGGCCTAGTACACACTCCCTCCCCATTAACCACTTAGACATATGGAAATTAAATGTAAATTTGCTGCTATTTTTAGTCATGTAGGTGTCCAATAAACCACTTGGTGGTGTTTCCCTTCAAGTTTATTTACTTGAATGAAGAGAAAAATCCTTTGATTACAATTAGAGAATACATTTGAGGCCTTGGTTGTGTAACTGGTGGACCATAGTCACATTTAACACTTGTTACAAAGTTTGGGAGTTAAAACGCTAAGTAGATTTGATTTGTGATGGACACATTTGGACGGTAGTAACAATAGCTTGCAATCTATCAAGACTTGATTACCTTATAACTTGTGAAATTCTAGCAATGAAATGATAGATTAATCATAATGTCACCTTGGGATCACATCACCATGAAAGAACTTCATCCAACATCCTTATGAGTGCAGGTACCACCAAATAGGTATTTGTCATATCTGTCTTCCTCGAGCGAGGGAAATTCTGGAAGAGAAGAGGAAAGTGAGACATGTAGTATGTCTAAAAGAGGGAGACCAACTAGAGGTCAAAAGATTAGAAGAAAATTTCATAAACTCATAGAATTTTTTCTTGTTGAAGGGGGGTCATGTTCTTATGATGATGAGAGAATAGGTGACATTGAGGTGCCCTTGAGGTACAAACATCTATGGAAATAATGGGTACCCAAGGAACTTCCTCCAATAAACACCAATTTTTGTATCAACAAGAGGATATATCGCATAGCACCATTGTCATTACATGGTTTGGGCCTAGTTTGCATGGATGACATAAAGGTCTATTACGACAAAGTTACTAAATTGATGGAGTATGTTGGACCCTGTTACAATTAAAAAGATTGGATGCAACTGGTTCGATATACACGAAGTATGCGTAGGTATACACTGTCAGCAAATTATATACAACTAAAAGGTAAGGATCAAAATAAAGGAGTGGCTATGTACATTGACGAAAGGCCAAAAGCATCAGGGAATATTGCAGGGTTTATAAATAGTACACAACCTGGGTCAACAAATAAGCAACCCAATTGCATATTTGAGGCACGAGAGAAACCATGTATTCGTATGTGCAATAAAATCAATAACTTCAGGGGAAGAGTTGCTAATCGATTACAATTTTAATCACTTAGTTACAAACACAGTTACTATGGGGGTGGTACATACTATGTACCATTTTACCCAACCTCCAATTAATGACTCCAATAGACCATTTTATTCTTATGTTTTTTTTCATAAGTCTATTGGTTTCATTTCGGTAAAGTTTTTTTATATTTAATTTTTGTCACAAGGGGACATTGATCATGCGGATAAGGCTCTAGCCTAGAGCATAGATCACAATGTATCTTCAGGTACTTCTACCCAACAAGTTTACCTCATTGTAATCATGCAAATTAGATGCGAGCAAAATGTTTTATTATTATTTTTTTTCATAAGTTTTTTGGGTTAATTTCGATAATGTTTTTAATATTCTTGTTGCAGTTGACTGATCAAGGAAAGACACCAGCAGTAGAGGAGAGCATCCATAGTGAGGTGCAGTCAATATTTTGTGATGATGACGTCGCTTATTTAGCAAACCCTTTCGATACGATAAAGAAGCTCCAAAAAAAATGCAATGAAGAAATGACTAAGTTGATATTCAAAGTGCCTCAAACAGATGAGATAAGAGAGAGGGTTAAAGTATTGACTGAGAGATTAGAAAATTTGCAAGTGAGTTGTCATGAGGTCTTTAATTATAACATAAGTTAATTCATGGTTGTATATTTTGTACTTTTTTATGTCATGAACTAAAATATGTGTTTTTTTTACAGGGTTATTTTCCTCCGCATAATGCTCCTGGCCATGATCAAGGTATTGCAAGTGCTTCTCGAGGAGTAAGGGTTGGTACAAGTGTCCATCCTGATCTTCCTACGCATACATAACATCATCTAACCCCATCATCTGTGCCTGTATTGTCATCTGAAATGTTGGAAACACATACCATGTAGGCATCCGTTAATGCACCCTCTGGCAGCGAACACATACCAGAACATGCATTAGGACATGTACCTGGGGATGCAGAGGCCACTAGTATTGGTGATGTTTTAGCAGCATTTCCTGGATCTTCCTGTATTACTAGTATAAGAACATTGTTGGTCACACTTGTGGTGACCGAGGATTTTGTTTCCATAAAGATAGAGAAGGTCCCAGGTACTTTAAAATGTTTTAATTATTATTCTATATAATCCAATTGAAATTTACTTATTGATCACTCTTTTTAAACTATTGATCCCATGATAATTTTGTAGGAAATGATGTTTTTTATAAATATCTAAGTGATATTACATTGGAGCTCTTCGGGCCCACCATACGTACATGGTGGAATGCCCAAAATGAAGATTTAAAAGATGATCTCATTAATAGTTTAGTTGTGTTGTTCAGTGATAAAACATTCAACCGAACCAAGGTCCTTAAGAAATTTGGTACCTATCTAAAGTATAAGAGGGACCAATATAGGTCACATTTAGAGAAGAACAAAAAGTACGAGCATCCCCCTGTGATTCCAGAGAGGGAGTGGAAGGACCTGATGTCTGATGGAAAGGAGAAGGCTAAAAAGGAAAAAGGAAAGACACCACCAGGCCAAGGAAGGTATGTGATATAGAAGCATAAATCTGCAAAAAATCTGTAGGTTGGACAATTTTTTTCCCAATTTTTTGAAAATTTTGACTTTTTGGTCAATGATTTTTTTCCATTTCAAACTACAAAATCACCAAAAAAATGTGAATAAAATTAGCTGATTTTTGCCCAAAAAAACCATGAGACCATGGCTTGTTGCTTGCTATTATGCTTTGATAAATTTTTTCCAAGCATCCATAGCTTTTTTGAAAGCACCTGTTTTAGGATTTTAGCCATAGCAGCAAAGCAATGAACTGTTTCATAAAATACTTTGGTAGACATGTATGAAAAATGCAGTAGCATAGACAAAGCAGTGAAGTGCTTGAAAAAAATGTCTCAAAGAAATGTAGTCTCATGGTGATGGAATTGTTGAAGTTGTGAAAGCCAACCTCACAGACCCCGAAGATCACCTGCATGCAAATAACCTGTCACAGAAAGAAGACATTCGAGACAAAAGGAAAAGGTGCTTTGAAAGCTAAAAATGTATTAATTAGAGAGAAAAATAAAATACAATGATCAATCCTTATAAAAGGAGATTGTGCAACCGTAAAGAAACCCTAATAGGTAGACATTTAATAATTAATATAATTATTAAATGTCACAATATGCAAACTAAAGTGAAATCTTAAGAGAGGAATAAAGGTAACTTAATTTACATAATTAAGTTAAAACCTTTACTCTAACACCCCCCCTTAAGATGAGCAAGAGTGTAACTACAAACATATGCAAGAAAACAAAGGTAACTACAATGCATGAAATTAAACTGAGGGTCCCGACAACTAGGCCTGATTAGGTACCCGAATACATCCAAATCTCTATAAAGTGGAAAAATAGAGAAAACCTCATGGGAAAAACTCTACTCCAAAAGAGAGAAAAGAAAGGAATGAAATGCACTAATGCAAGAAGGATAGGAGGTGGATTACATGATACCCCCCATGGACAACTTCTATCATATAAGTACATATACAATGGTCTCCATAGGAGAGATAGAAAGAGAGAAGAAGGCCCCCCCACAATGAAGAAACTCCTATCACAATGGTAGATGCCTAATGTAGAATCCAAAAGGAGATTCTAAAGTGGAAAATGATATTCCTCCCCTTGGGAAGAAACAGATCCAAAGGACGATGTCGAAGAAACCTTGTGAAGAGTGATGAACCAATCTGTCTCAAGATTTGTGCCATGATAGGATGCTGAAGAATCTCGTTGTCTGAACTGAAACAAATGATGTCAAATCCAAACAAATGTGAAGAATCCTGAAATGCAACCTTTGAGTGCACTAATAATGGTGGGTGTATAGTGATAACCTGACTGTCAAGGTAGAGGAGATGAATGTCCTCAAAATAATCCTCCAAATCTATAATATAGGATTCAACAAACAAGAAAGATATGTCTGCAAGATAAGAGTCCAAAGTAGCTATTTATGGAAGGTGAATGATGCCCTACTGCACTGAATCAGGAACAACAAGAGATGTTGATGAAGTCTCAATCTAAAAAGTAGGAGCTATGAGACAAGCCTCTGATCCATCGAAATATGTAAGGGTGTCTAAATACTCAAGTTCCTTTAAAGTATCATGATCAAAGGGTGTATTATCTCTCCAAGCAAGGGGTAAGAGACAATCTGAAGCAAGATCCTCTAGGAATGGAGAGAGATTGGGGTCTCCATAGATCTCCCAAAGACGTGTCCAAAGTGGGTGGGGACAATCAATGTCCGATATAGCCCACCTAGTGTCATCATCAACACTAGACATTATAAGTCCTACAATGTGATCTCTAATGATATCCCAAGCTAGTTTTCCCTTTGAAGTGGTTGGTTTAGGTATGATATCATACAAATAAGGCAAAATATTAAGCCACCTACAATGTGTAAGTATGCCCTTTGCCCATGAATCATAATTACCCTGTTCCAAAATTACAACTGAAGGGTGAGTAGAAAAACCCATGATAACTCTTCAACTTAAAACATATGAGAAAACTGACCTTACAACATGCAGATCAAATTAAATAGACCATCCCATGCAAATAGAACCCATGAAGGTGCCAGAATGTGCAAGTAATTGAGCAAAGTGTAAAAACACACAAAGCTGAATAAAATTTACCTAGTAAATTTTCTAATGAAATAGACTGCAGATCTAGAAATATCACTGCAACACCTTTCCAATGCCTATTTGTTTTCCCAAAAAGGAGTCCGAATGCAAAAGTTATGCCCTCGGAAGCGTAAAAAACATGTTCTGGCTTTGACAGGAGAAAACGACATCAAAATAGAAAAAAATAGGATATCAAACCTTCACCATCAGATCGGCACTGGAATCATCTTTCCAACACCTATTTACATTCGAAAATTCAAGCTAAAACGCCTGAGATATGCCCGATTTTGTGAAAAAGGGCAAAAAAGGAATGAAGAAGGGCCCTAGTGGCTCCCTGGCGGTGCTCCGGTGGTGCACAGGCGTCAGTTGGGTGGCTGGTGGCGCGGCAACAGAGCTCTAGTGGCGGGCCAGTGGTGGCCTGGCAGTGGCTGGGTGGTGGCGGCAACTGGGCGGCCAGGTGGTGGAGGTGGCGGCCCAGCGGCCGCCTCCTCTGCTGGTGATCGCTTGGCTGCAGGGTGGCGGTGGCTTCCAAATATGAGGGAAGCACAAATTTTTTAATAAACTTTAAAAATCAATTTAAAATTGATTTTTTTGAATTTTTTTTAATTTTTCACCTCGAAAATTGTGCCTTAGGGTCGTACAGCCTTGAGGCCAATTTTTTTTTGCCTTTTGGCACAACTGTGACCAAACTGGCCGAATTTTATATGAAAATAGGGGTTTTTGGATGTTCCGGACTCAATGGCAAGGTCTGTTTGGCTAAAAATGACCAAAAAATTAGGCAACCCCCAAATCCACAAAAAATCAAACTGAAAACTTGTGAACGCTTGATCAAACCCTCGTAGCTCCAAAATCTTCAAAACAAGAACAGGTTGCAGCAAGTCCACTCTGATACCATGTAGATGTTGTCAAATCCAACTTCAGAGTCCAATAACACTTGCATGCAAAGAGATACCTGTCACATGGAAGAGAATGGAGAAAAAAGCAAGAGAGGGTTTTGAAACTCTGAAATATCAGAGATGTATTAATCAGAGAGAAAAATAAAATACAATGATCAATCCTTATAAAAGGAGATTGTGCAACCATAAAGAAACCCTAATAGGTAGACATTTAATAATTAATATAATTATTAAATGTCACAATATGAAAACTAAAGTGAAATCTTAAGAGAGGAATAAAGGTAACTTAATTTACATAATTAAGTTAAAACCTTTACTCTAACAGGAATGCCATGACAAGAAATTTGCTATGGATTGTTATGGCATTCCATCACCGTGAGACTGCATTTCCTTTAGGAATTTTTTCAAACAATTCACTGCCTTGTCTATGTTATTGCTTACTATTATGCTTTGGTAGATTTTTTCCAAGCATCCATAGCTTGTTCGAAAGCACCTGTTTTAGGTTTTTACGTTTAAGCCATAGCATGAAGGCATTGAATTGTTTGATAAAATGCTTTGGTAGACATGTATGAAAAATGTGGTAGCATAGAAAAGGTAGTGAACTATTTGTAAAAATGCTTCAAAAAAATGTAGTCTCATGGTGATGGAATGCCATAATGAATGCCATGACAAGAAAATTGCTATGGATTGTCATGGCATTCCATCACCATGAGACCACATTTCTTTGAGGCATTTTTTGAAATAGTTCATTTCCTTGTCTATGTTATTGCTTACTATTATTCTTTGATAGATTTTTTCCAAGCATCCACAGCTTGTTTGAAAGCACCTATTTTAGGCTTTTAGCCATAGCAGCAAGGTAGTGAACTGTTTGATAAAATGCTTTAGTAGACACGTATGAAAAAAGTGGTAGCATAGACAATTGTCACCATCTGATATTTATGCAATTGTAGTATGTTTTGTGCAATGTAACCAGCGATATGAATATAACCAACAAAAACCTATTTTCTATAATTTATGGATTGAACTCTATATTTTATTTGCTCTCAATGTCTGTATGCTATGGAAATGCCATTAATTTTTTTTTAAAAAGTAGTATGCTATGTGTTATACTATCAACAACATAATTATACACTGATTACTCTTTCTTTTTACATAATCTAACGTATTTCAAACTTTTCATAGGCTACCCAACACATCGAAGGAAACAAAGGCAAGACTAGAAAAACATGGGCAACACAAACTTTTCATGATCTTATGCAAAAATGTAGGGCTCTGAATTCAACAGAGTTCCCACAGAAGAGGACCTAAAGATTTCCTTCCAGCAAGGCTATGGAGTCATGGTTGAATGCCTAAGAGTCTTGATTGGGCAAACACAATCTTCCATTGCATCTGACATGCAGGTAAATAAACTGAATAAAGTTTATTTAAAATTGAATACTTGTGCAATCTATTCAATATTAATTTCCACCATAAATTAATTACATGCCTATTTGTTTTAAACATTTAAGCAATGATAATACTACACATGACATTGGAATATAGCTTGGTGAGGGTGGAGCACAACGTGTAGATGAAGGTCTTGGTGTGCATCCTGGTACTTTAGAGCATGTAGAGCGTGATCAACATGTTGAGCATGATTAGGATAGAGAAGATCAGGAATATGATGTGGCCCCATCAGGTAAAGAGGACCACTCTAAAGTTCTTTTAAACATATTTAATTGCAATTGGTGTATTAATTAATGTAACCTTTTGTGTTTCAACTTTAGAGCATGTAGAGCGTGATCAACATGTTGAACATGATCAGGCTAGATAATATCAAGAACATGATGTGGCCCCATCAGGTAAAGAGGACCACCCTCGTTCTCTTAAACATATTTAATTTCAGTTGGTGTATTAATTAATGTACCCTTTTGTGTTTCAACTACAGATCAGGATTTAGAGGGTGTTCAACATGTTGAGCATGAGTCTATAACAAAAGTTTAGGAACATGATGTGGACCCATCAGGTAAAAAGAACCATTCTAATGTTATTTTAATTAATGATATACTTGTAACCATAATAATAAAACATATCAGTTTAACATTTTTTTCTTATTGTAGCAAATCCCCCTTGCAACGGTGTCCACGTCATGAGCAGATGACTAGGTGTACATTAAGATCATGAGTATAGGGCAGAACAACTAAAGGGGGAACATATATTGATTTAGAAAATGATACTCCACTTCAACTTTATGTAGCTTTAAAAATGAAAAAAAAAAAGTGATTGTAATCATATCATGACAACCATATTTTTGATAATATGTAAAAATTGAAAGAATGAATATTATATGTTAATGAATGAATGTGAATATGTTAATTAATGAATGTTATATGTTAATGAATGAATGCTATATGTTATTAATGGATGAATGAATGTTATATGTTATTAATGGATGAATGAATGAATGTTATCTATTATTAATGGATGAATGAATGATTAATGTTATATGATTGGGTATGGGGAATTGAAAGTGATGTGAGGGGGGGGAGGAGCCAAATGAGCTTCCACCATCATGTGGTTGGCCATGTTAAGTAGAGAATATTAAACTATTCTCGAAACAAAGAGAAGCTCAATAAGTTAATGCATTTTTCAATATAAGAAATGCATCGTTTGAAGCATCAAACCAATATGCAATCTATATGTATGATCAATCGTCAATCTCTGCAATAGTACATTTCCATGAATATTTAAAAAAAAAAAATTGATGCTTTGTCGCAATTTCGACGAAACCCACCGACAAATCAATGAAAAGGTTCGACAAAGTTGCTATAGTTGCGACGAAGGTTTCATCATAACTCCTTACCCATTTCATCGCAATTTTGATGAAATTTTGGTGTTGTTTCCATGCTACTACTTGCCCATTTCGTCGCACTTTTGACGAAGTTTTGGTGTTCTTCCAATGCTACTCCTTGCTCTTTTCGTCACAATTTTGATGAGCTCTTGGTGTTGTTTCGACGCTACTACTTGCCTATTTCGTCGCATGTTCGATGAACTTTTGGTGTTGTTCCAACGCTACTCCTTTCCCATTTCGTCGAAATGGCGTAGAATGTCTGGTGTTGTTTCAATGCTACTCCTTGCCCATTTCGTCGAACTGGCAATGAACTTTTGGTGTAATTCATTGATCGACACACAAAGTGTCCGTCGATATTCCTATGAAAGTCCAAGCCATTTCATGATTTTGATGACCGAAGATTCTTCTCTGCTATTTCGACATTTAATTCGTCGTCGGTATTTTGACAAAAAAATAGCGACGCAAATATTTTTTCCATTTCATCGCTTGTCCGACAAAGATTTGTCAAACGCCCAACAAATGGTTGTCAAAAAATGGTGTCAAATTCAGTAGTGGTAGAACCTTGTGTTGAGATGCGATGAACTTGACTATGTTACAAGATAAGTGTGGGACAACATGGTGACCACTAGGAAAGATAGGGGTGGTAGTGTTTTCGATAATGGACCAAACAAGAGACTAGAGAAAATTCTAGAGCTTGTAGATCAGCAAGAGTCTTGCATGGATCACATAGAGAAAGAAGTTTGAGTGGCACATGAGTACCAAGACCATAGGAAGGCAAAAGGAAATCAAGGAAATAGTGATCCATGGGTAGGTCCATGAGGGAAAATTAAAGAAGAGCTTGGAAAAGACCTCAAAAGAGTAGCACCACCCAAGTTCAATGGTAAGGCTATTGAAACAGGAGTCGAGGCTTAGATTATAGAAATGGAAAAATACTCTGGGCTTCATAAGCTTTCTGAATAGACTAAGGTGTCATGGGATACGTATCAAATCTCAAGTGAAGAAACAACTTGGTGGGATAATGAGAAGTTATAATGAAACCTATAGCTTGCTGAGATCACTTGGGAACTCTTCCTCCAAGATTTTAGGAAGAGATGGTTACTAAAAATTTTCTTTGACAAGAAAGTGATGGAATTTCATAACTTCATCCAGGGAAATATGATTGTGATTCAATATTGGGAAAAATTCACCAACTTGTTGAAGTATGTGCCTTAGTATCAGGGGGATGAATGGTTCTGTGTACAAAAATTTATAATGGGACTCAAACTAGACATAGGAGTTGAAGTGGATATGCATGAAACTCAAACCATGAATGAAGTCTTTCAAAAGGCCACCAAACATGAATAGAAGCTACAAATATCATATCTTCTCAGCGATTCAAGTTCTAAGTCTCGGTATGGTAAAAAGAAATTTCATAAGGAAGACAAGAGCCATCAGATCCATAATCTCAAGAAAGGAAATGAAGCACAGGAGAAGGGTGAAGATGGTAATGGTGGAAAGAATAATAAATCAAAAAAAGGAAAGGGGAAAGATGACCATAAGCATAAAGGCCTTAGAGAGGACAAGCCAGGAGGTCGCAAAGGGCATCAAGATGGATGTTATACTTGTGGAGGTGACCATTATGCATTGAATTTTCCTCTGTGGTCGAAGCCAAAGAAGGAAGGAAGCTACCAATAGACTCACTAGATCCACGTTGTAGTGGATAATAGACAGGATGAGTATAAGGATTCACCAATTCAGCTAACGAGTAAGCTCTATGGCCAATATGTCTCTATCTTAATCGATACCAGATCTAATGAATGTTTTATAGATCCTAGAATAATATTTATGATACCCATTAGACCTGGATACATGGAAAATTCATGGACAACCCAGTATGGTAATCGAGCAGAGTGGAGGGTAGATACTTGTCTCTTTTGCAATGAGTTAGAGCTTCCAACCTTTCAAACTCAGGTCAACTTGTATGTGGCACCCTTAGGCTCATATGATGGAATTTTGGGAATAAATTGGTTAACAGAGCATAACGCTTTGGTGAGTTGTGAGGATAAGGTGGTCAATTGTTTGGATGATTATGGAAACATCAAGGTTTGTGGAATGCAGAGACCCTTAGGGCTTAGACAGATTTATGCAATGCAGCTCAAGAAGGCTCATGGAAAAGGGGTGTACAATTTATGTGATGCATGTCAGTAATCTTGATAGTAAGAAGCTATATTTAGATGGTTGTCCTATTCTTAAGGAGTTCCAAGAGTATTCCCTGATGAACTTACAGATTGCCTCTGAAGCGAGAATTTTATTTTTCTATCAACCTAATTCTAGGAGTTGAACCTCAATCCAAGGTACCTTATTGGATGACCATCATAGAACTCTATGAGTTGAAATCCCAACTAATGGAATTTTTGGATAAGGGACTCATAAGATCCAGTGTGTCTCCTTTGGGAGCACTAGTTATTTTTGGGAAAAATAAAGATGGAACTTTGTGTCTATGTGGTGCAGGAGCACCCAGGTCATGGAATGCCTTCAAATGGCTAATATGTTAAATTTACATGTTCAAGTCTAAATTTGAGTGTCAAGGCCATGAAAAGGCTGATTTTCATGTAATCAAGTTATAAAAGAAGTCATTAGGAGGTGAAAATGCAAAAAAATGCAAATAATACACTATTGTTGTCAAAATGTGATTATGTAAACAAAAAGGCATAAATTAAGCATATTAGGAGATAAGAGATAGTTTGAACTGAATGGGAGTTAGAAAATCAGTTGCAAGGAGGGAAAGAAAACTATAAAAGCCTTGAAAAGGCCGAGCAAAGAGGATTGTATTCTTGAAGAATTGAAATAATAAAAGTTCCCTATTTTTGGTCTATTTTGTGTTCTTTCAGTTATTTCTATCTTGTACAGACTGAACAGCAGTCCTAGGGTTCAAAATCTGATTGTTTTTAGTAGGTTAAAAAATCACCTTTCATTCATATCCATTTGGGAAAGGATCCATTAGATATAATGTTTGTTTGAGAAAACTCTTTGCGATTCGGTTTGAAACCCTGTATATTGGGTATTGAGAGTCCAATAAGGTATTTTTTCACTACTCCACCAATGTAGGCCAAGTTGATTGGTGGATTAGGTTAATTTTAGGATGTTTTGATGATTGTAAGTGTAGGGAAAAGCAAGAATACCATGGTGGAGTTGCTGCTACACTGGAAAATAGAGGATTTTCCTATACAAAGTGATGCTACAATCATGGGTCATGAAGAAATAAATATTGCAAAGGCTTGGAAACAATATAGAATATCTTGGCAGACATAAAAAATCATGTTCTGGTGGTGTTCGGAGAAATAGAGATCTGCAAGAGTATTTTTTACAAAACCCTCCTTGATTTGTACTTTTACACCCTATAAACGAGGGTTTATTGGACCAGAAGATTTTTATGGTTTTCAATCCCTATAAATGGTGAAATATTGAGTTATAACACATTCTTGAAGACTTTTTTTAGGTTTTGAGTGATTTGGAATGGTTTTGAAGGGGTCTCCTTTGTAAAACAGGCCTAATCTACTAGCCTTTCTTCAGAGGACAGTATGAAATCTGATGATTTTCTTTATGTCAAACGTCTGAGAACTTTGATATGTTGTGATGTGTTGGAAAGTGTTTCTAAATGTGCATTCAATTTTTGAATAAGCTTTGTGATAGGAATGTAACTACCTGATTCAATGGTTGATAGACCTACTAGAGGAATATGATATTGTTTGATCAAAACAAAGATGTTTGCTTAAATAGTGTAAAGAATGATATTGAGTGCTTGGTTACTATCAACTAATGATATAATTGATGTTACTAAGTTTTGTTAAGGTGAATAAGAAAATTTTAGTGACTTTGATGGTTGGATGGGCGAGTATTATGAAGCCTTTTGAGCATATTTGATGATTAACCACAAGATGATAATCAAGGTTCTATTGTAGTAGGAGTTTGAAACCTGTAAATAGTCTGCTACAGTTAAAATATGATGAACTTACAATATTTGATAATGGATTGATAATAGTGTGGTATGGTTTAGTTGATTTGTTTCCTTGATTGTAAGTTGTATTGAGGAGTCTAAGTTGAAGCTTTGGTTGCCACAGTGCCTTGAACAAGTTGTTACTTTGAAATCAGTTAAATTGTTGATGATTAAGAAGTCTTTGTGTATGTTCACGTTATGTATTACTACCTTGTTGAAATGGTGTTCTAGAAATGCATGTTGATCTAATTGATTGAATTAAAGTTTTCTAAAATGGTTTTTGCTTTGAATTAGTTAATGTGACCATAATGCAACTATGCTAAAGATTGATGAAGAAAATTGGAATGACTAAGAGAGTTTTGATAAAGAAATCTAGATGCTTTTATATTTGATCTTCTCCTGATTCTATTTGGGATTGAATTTCCCTAATGAGTGAAGGTTGTTGATATGATGCTCTGCATCACTATGTATATATTATTGGATGTTGAACAAAGTTACCATCAAGAAATGATATCCACTTCTCATGATTGATGAAATTTTTGATCAAATGAAGGGAGTAATGGTGTTCTCCAAAATTGATCTCAGGTCAGGGTACCATCAATTGAGGATTAAGGAAGAAAATATTTCAAAAAATGTATTAATAACTTGGTATGGATATTATGAGTTCATAGTGGTACCTTTTAGTTTAACTAATGCACCAACAACCTTTATGAACCTTATGATTAGTATATTCAGAGATTGCTTGGATGATTTTATCCTAATCTTTATTGACGACATCCTAGTCTACTTAAAGATTGTCAAAGAGCATGATAGAGATTTGAGAATAGTTTATTAGTGATTGAGAGAAAGGAAACTCTTTGGAAAGTTGTCCAAGTGTACCTTCTATCAGGACAAAGTGCACTATTTGGGCCATATTATTTCAGCTGAAGGAGTCTCCGTGGACCCTGAGAAAATCAAGGTGATTATGGAATGGCCAGTGCCTCATAATGTGTTAGAAGTTCATAGCTTCATGGGCCTCATAGGATACTATAAGAAGTTTGTGCAAGGGTTTTCCCAGATTGCATCTCCTATTACCTCACTCCAAAGGAAGGGAACGTGGCTTGAATGGGCCGAGAAATGCAAGTAGGCATTCCAACTCCTAAAGGAGAGGCTCATGATAGAACCAGTGTTGACTATTCCTAATCCTAATGGGAGATTGACAATAATCATAGATGCTTTAGGAGAGGGATTGGGAGCAATATTAATGTAGGATAGACAAGTGGTAGCGTATGAATTAAGGAAGCTCAAGCAACACAAAGTGAACTATGCACCTCATGATTTGGAATTGGAGACCATAGTTAATGCCTTACCGATGTGGATGCATTACCTTTTGGGAAAACTATTTGAACTCAAGATAGACCATTTGGGGTTGAGATACATATTTACCTAGCCAAACCTTAATGCACGACAGAGAAGGTGGTTAGAATTCCTTAGTGAGTATGACTTTGGAATTGAGTGCATAAAAGGGAAAGAGAATAGAGTGGTTGATGCTATTAGTAGACAAAGACATATGACAACCATGATCTCAACAAGGTCTAATTTGAGTCATCAGGTAATTTAGAATCTACCAGGGGATGAGTACTATGAAAGAGTGAAGAGCACCCTAGTAGAAAATCCTTCGAATCATTGGTTTGATGGGTATGAGATCAAACCAGATGGTATTTTAAGGTACCATAGAAGAATGTATATTCCCGACTCTAGAGAGCTAAGAAATTTTTTGATAGGGCAGGGTTGGCTAAGACAATCATTGTCCCATGCTCTGGGTCACTCCTAGGCAAACCCATTTGGTGTTACTCTCCACCTTCTTAACCTATAGGTCCTAAAGCTTGTTAGGCACCCTTGGTTCTCCTAGCCAACCCTACTATCATCTGCACACACCTAACCAAGTCAATCTTGGTGCTTACTTCTCTATTTTCTCCTTGGCCCTTAATCTTCCTAAAGGCCAACTAACTCTCCAAACCTTACCAACTTGTTGCAGGGGCATGTGGTGTCTTCTATAGCTTCAAAACCATCCCTCCATGGTTCTTGATCAGTCACAAGCCTTCAAATCTCCATCGCTTCCCTCAAACCCAAGTCTAGGGTTTAAGATGGGCTAGTAGCCCTTGAGCCCCAATTAGGCCTCTTAGCCCGAGAAATTAGGCTATAACTCCAATCCTATTGAGGTTCATCAAAAACTTCTTTTTGAGACCCTAGTTCAATTGCCAACCTCTCAAGGAATTTTGGGGTTTTGGGCCTTCACAGGCCGTACACAGGCTCAACCCTATTTTTGTGGGAATTAGGGCTTTTTAGGCCTTTTCTTGGACAGTCAGTGATCTGTCTGCCTCCTTCAACCACCAAATTATTTGGTGAAGACTCTTCCTTCTTGCCAAACCTTTTCTAAGACCCCTGCATCCACTACACACCTTGGGTTGCAAATGAATCGATACCCCTGCAACGTTAGGGCTTGGTTTTTGACTGTCTTCCCTAACTAGGGACTATCAAGCTTGCCTAGGGAAGGTCTTTCACCATGTATCCATGCTTCCTACAATCTACTAACACTATCCTATATACAAGCATGGAGCTTAGCTTCATTTCCCATGAGCTATACACCTGGTATAGTGGAAAACAAAGGTCTAAGACTCCATGAATAACAATCTATCAAACTGATCAGTAAATAAAGAAAACAAAACCTAATAAGAACACTACTATGCCACAATGAAACAAGACCACCAACGACCACAAAAAGCTTGTAAGATAGATTCCACATGTTTCACACACTGGTCAAAGCTTGAAATCCTCCATTAACACACAAATAAACACTAAAACCAGAAAAATTGCAACAAACTCAATGCTCTTCCATATGAATAGTAAACACAAAATGATACATTGATTTTTCCAACCCTAAATATAGTTTTAGGCTCTTCTTTTAAACACTCCTAGGTGGTTACATCTTCCCTTGGTCAGACATAACCACCCTATTAGGCCAAAATTGCATAATTGCAAGATTTTGGCTTTATTTCCCAAAATCTAGTGATTCCTAATGAAAACCAATTGAGAAAACCATTCACTCCACCATTCACTACTGATCACCCTTCATTCTAACATCTTCTAACATTACTAACTCAAAACAAAAATGGTTAACATGACCTTGAAGTTTAAAAAATCAAAATTGCTTCCTAGGCTTCCAAAATTGCCTAGTGTTTTCCAATGCTCTCTAGGTGCTCCTGCACCATTCTCCCCCTCTCAACCCAAACACTAGGGAATGGAAGGAGAGATCAATGACAGGTCAATACCAAAATTCTAGAATTGATCTTCTTTTACCCATGTAGCTTCTGATTCATGCTTGTTCTTCCACTTGATAAGGTGCTCCTTGTACACCTTGTGCCTTGTAGACTTTTGCACTCTAGACTCCAAGATCTTCTCTACCTGAGGCTTATCTTGACTAGGTAAGGATATGTTACTGATTTACCTGAAGATCTCCTTACTATCCTGATCCAAATCCTTGTCTTTTCCCTTGTACTTGATCAAATTAGCTATGTTGAAAACTGGTGAGATTCCTAGATCGGTAGGTAACTCTATCTTGTATGCATTCTTGCCATACTTGGCCAATATCTTACATGGACCCACTCTCTTCATCTACAACTTGGTTGAAATTCCCTTCTACAACCTTGACTTGTTAAGGTGGACCATAACATAGTCCCCTACTTGAAATTGTACATCTTTCCTTGACATATATGCCTTCTCCTTCACTTTTTGTGTAGCCTCAGTGACTGTCCTCTTGACCTATTCTTGAATCTCCTTCATGGTCTGACTGAAGTCTTCTGCATGTCCACTTCTTTGTTCCATAGTTCCAAGATCTCTGAGCTCACATATGCCTCTTGGGTGCATCCCATACGCAACCTCAAATGGACTCTTCCCTGTGGTCCGGTTGACACTGTCATTATAAGCATACTCAGCTTGGGAGATAACCATATCCCATGTCTATCCATATTCTTTAGTTAAACACCTTAGAATATTACCTAGCACCCTGTTAACCACCTCTGTTTGACCATCGGTCTGAGGATGGTAAGCTGATCCAAATGACATATTTATACCCAATCTACTCCATAGAGTCTTCCAAAACTGACTCATGAACTTCACATCCTTGTCTGAAACAATGCTCAAAGGTAGTCCATGGATCCTTACTACCTCCTTGAAGAAAAGATGAGCTATGTAACTAGCATCATGAGTAGTTTTACAAGGGATAAAATGACTCATCTTGCTAAATATGTCCACTACTACATAAACACTGTCAAAACCAGTTTTGGTCTTAGGAAGGCCTACCACAAAATCCATGCTCACACACTCCCATGGTCTGTTTGGAATGGGTAGGGATTGGTACAAACTAGGATTACTAGCTCATCCCTTAGCTTTCATACACACAACACATTGTTCCACATATTTTCTAACATCTCTTGCCAACTTAGGCTAGTAATATAATCTTTGCACTAGCTCTAAAGTCTTATTTATGCCAAAAATTCCACTAAGACTACCATTATGCTTTTCCTGAATCAGATTTTCCCTCATTGACCCTCTTGGAACACATAACTGATTTCCCTTAAACAATAACCCACTTTGCAAAGTATATTTTGAGTATTGACTATGGAAATGGTTCTCAAAGTTAGAACATACCTTATAGACCTCTAAAAAGTCTTCATCTTCTCCATATAGATCCTTGAAACTCTCTATGCCAATGCTCTTGATCTGTATCTCTTGGACTGTCAACAATCTTCTGCTCAATGCATCTGCCACCTTGTTCAACTGTCCTTTCTTATGCTTGATGGTGAAGGTAAAAGCTTGGATGTATTCCATCCACTTCAAATGTCCATTACTCAACTTCTCTTGAGTGTTGATAAAGCTAAGTGCTTGATTGTCAGTAAAGACTACAAACTCCTTGGGTAGAAGGTAATGCCTCCATTTCCTAAGTGACGGAACCAAAGCATAAAGTTCCAAGTCATAGGTTGAATACTTCTTCTTTGCTCCATTGAGCTTCTCACTAAAGAATGCTATAGGTCTTCCCTCTTGAGTAAGCACACCTCCTACTGCCACTCCACTAGCATCACATTCAATAGTGAACAACTTGTCAAAACTAGGTAACAAAAGAATAGGTTGAGTTGCCACTTCTTGTTTCAGTTTCTCAAACCCTTTCTCAGTCTTGAGTCCACACAAACTTAGTTTTTAGACCACCCTTGATTTTATCTAAGACTGATGCACATATACCACTAAAATTCCTTATGAATTTCCTATAAAATTGAGCCAATCCATGAAAAATTCTTACCTATGTCCCTGTGGTTGGTGTAGGCCAGTTGAGGATAGCTTCCGCCTTGCTTGGATCCATCTTCAGTGATCCTTTTGACACTACAAAACCCAAATAGACAAGCTCTTGCTTAAATAACTCACACTTCTCTAGATTGATTACCAATTTCTCCTCTTGCAACCTTCTAAGAACTTGCTCCACATGTTTCAAATGCTCTTCTGTTGTCTTTCTATATATAAGGATGTCATCAAGACACACTACCACAAATATCCCTGTAAAATCCTTGAGTACTTCATTCATGAGCCTCATGAATGTGCTAGGGGCATTAGAGAGACCAAAAGGCATAACTCTCCACTCATATAACCCATGATTTTTCTTAAAAGTTGTCTTCCACTCATCACCATCCTTAATTCTAATATGATGGTATCCACTCTTGAGATCCAACTTTGTGAAGTACTAAGCTCCTCCAAGACAATCCATTAAGTCTTTAATCTTAGGGATAGGGAATCTATATCTGATTGTGATTCTATTTATTGCTCTAGAATCAGTACATAACCTCCATTTACCTCCTTTCTTGGTTGCTAAAACCACTGGTATTGCACATGGGTTGATGCTCTTTTGAATCAATCCTTGATCCAATCATTCTTGCACTTGCCTAGCTACCTCCAAATTCTAATCTGGTGTGAGTTTGTATGCTACTTTGTTAGGTAATGAGGCTCCAGGTATAAAGTCAATTTGATGATTTATGGCTATCTTTGGTGGGAGAGTTATTGGTGTACCATCACTAACTATACTCTTGTACTTATCAAGTAACTTTTGGACTACTTCTGGTAAGACTATATTTTCAGCCTTGTCCTCTTCTTTAGGTTGTATCACAACCACATATCCTTCATTCCCTTGATGTAGGTTCTTAAGGAACTCTTTACCATTGCTCAACATGATGTTTGGTGTCTTTGACTATCCTTCTTCCTTTGACAGTGACTACAACTTAAAAGTTTTCCCATCTTTCTTGAATGAGATGGTGTTCTCTTTCCCATCATATATGACACTCCTATCATACTGCCATGGTCTGCCCAGTAGTAGATGGCATGCATCCATGGGTAAAAAATCACAAGCTAACTTGTCTTTATATTCTCCAATGGAGAACTCCACCATTACTTGCTCATTTACTAAAACACTCTACCCCTTGTTTAGCCATGTGACCTTGTAAGGGTTAATATGGGGTACCTTCTCCAATTTCAGTTTCATTACTGCCTCCTCTGATATGATATTGTCTATTGAACCTGAATCTACTATGACCTTGCATACTTTACCAAGTATCTTGCACCTCACTCTAAATAGTGCTCTCCTTTGTTTTGGTTCTTCTTTAACCGGTTGTTTGATCAAGACTCTATTGAACATCAGATTCTCTCCTACCTTAGATTCAATATGACTGACCTTAGATGCCTTAGGACTCATGGTGTCCTCTTGTGCATAAGCCACTCTCTTTTCATTGCTTGATCAAGATGCTTTCTCCAGGCACCTATAAGCAGGATGGCCTACTTGACTACAATGGTAGCATTTCATGTTTTCAAAATAAGAATTGCTCCTACCTACTCCTCTTCCTCTTTTTGAACCTCCTTGAGGTCCTCTACCTCTATTATATCCACCTCTAGAATATGTTTCTCCTGCATGCTCAATGAGTTTAGATTCTCCATGATTTCTTTGGTCATTGCCTCTACCTTGGTAGCCACCACGCTGTCCTCTTTGATCTCTACCTTTGCCTCTACCCTTAGAAGTCTGATCTTGCTTCCTCTTGTTCCTTTCCTCAATCTTGATAGCCAATTGGTAACATTGATGTACTGTCTTAGGACTCAAAATAGCCATCTCCTCTTGGATGTTCCATTTAAAACCGTTAAGGTATCTAGCTACCTTAAGACTTTCATCCTTTGTAACATTGGACCTCATACAAAGTTTTTGAAACTCTTCAGTATAAGTGTTCACATCTTGGTCCTTTTTCCTTAAGCTTTGCTTCTTCTTTGTAACTGAATCTCATATTCATCTGGCATGTATGCTTCTCTTATCTTGGAAACCATTCATTTCCAAGTTGAAATAGGCTGCTTTCCTTCCTTTTCCCTCTCTATCTGAATGAATTTCCACCATGTCAAGGTAGATCCTCTTAGTCCTGATTTAGCCACCTTTACCTTCTGTGCCTCAGTGATATCATCACATTCAAAATGGTTTTACATTCCCTATATCCAATCCATGACCAAATCATGTTCCATTTTTCCACTAAACAGTGGTATGCCCTCAAGTCCTTTTCCACTCAACGCATTTAATGCTTTCAAGAAAGGTTCTTCCTCCAAAACAGGGTCAAGTTCAGGGATCTTTTCTTCCTCTGCAACCTCTTCTTCCTTTGTTATTTTTCCTTCCAACTTCACATTGTTCAATGCTTTCTCAAGTTGCTCTATTCTTTCTTTTAACAACTTATTGTATTCCTCTTGCTCTTCAACCATCTTGGCTAATTGTGCATTTGTCATCATGATGGTAGAATCACTAGACTCAACATCTGACATATAAGATGCTTCCCAAATATTTAACTTGCTCTGATACAAATCTGATAGGGCAGGGTTGGCTGAGACAATCATTGTCCCATGCTCTGGGTCACTCCTAGGAAAACCCCTTTGGTGTTACTCTCCACCTTCTTAACCTATAGGTCCTAAAGCTTATTAGGCACCCTTGGTTCTCCTAGCCAACCCTACTATCATCTGCATACACCTGACCAAGTCAATATTGGTGCTTACTCCTCTATTCTCTCCTTGGCCCTTAATCTTCCTAAAGGCCAACTAACTCTCCAAACCTTACCAACTTGTTGCAGGGGCATGTGGTGCCTTCTATAGCTTCAAAACCATCCCTCCATGGTTCTTGATCAGTCACAAGCCTTCAAATCTCCATCGCTTCCCTCAAACCCTAGTATAGGGTTTAAGATGGGCTAGTAGCCCTTGAGCCCCAATTAGGCCTCTTAGCCTGAGAAATTAGGCTATAACTCCAATCCTACTGAGGTTCATCACAAAATTATTATTGAGACCTTGGTTCAATTGCCAACCTCTCAAGGAATTTTGGGGTTTTGGGCCTATATAGGCCGTACATAGGCTCAACCCTATTTTTGTGGGAATTTTGGCTTTTTAGGCCTTTTCTTGGATAGTCAGTGATCTGTCTGCCTCCTTCAACCACCAAATGATTTGGTGAAGAATATGCCTTCTTTCCAGACCTTTTCTAAGACCCCTGCATCCACTACACACCTTGGGTTGCAAATGAATCAATACCCCTACAATGTTAGGGCTTGGTTTTTTACTGTCTTCCCTAATTGGGCACTGTCAAGCTCGCCTAGGGAAGGTATTTCACCATGTATCCATGCTTCCTACAATCTCCTAACACTATCCTATATACAAGCATGGAGCTTAGCCTCATTTCCCATGAGCTATACACCTAGTATATTGGAAAACAAAGGTCTAAGACTCCATGAATAACAGTCTATCAAACTAATCAGCAAATAAAGAAAATAAAACCTACTAAGAACACTACTATGCAATGATGAAACAACACCACCAATGACCACACAAAGCTTGTAAGATAGATGCCACACATTTCACACACTGGTCAAAGCCTGAAATCCTCCATTACCACAAAAATAAACACTAAAACCAAAAAAATTGCAACAAACTCAATGCTCTTCCATATGAATAGTAAACACAAACTGATACAATGCTTTGTCCAACCCTAAATCTAGTTCTAGGCTCTTCTTTTAAAGGTTCCTAGGTGGTTACATCTTCCCTTGGTCAGGCATAACCACCCTATTAGGCTAAAATTGCATAATTGCAAGATTTTGGCTTTATTTCCCAAAATCTAGTGATTCCTAATGAAAACCAATTGAGAAACCCATTCACTCCACCATTCACTACTGATCACCCTTCATTATAACATCTTCTAACATTACTAACTCAAAAAAAAATGGTCAATATGACCTTGAAGTTTAAAAACTCAAAATTGTTTCCTAGGCTTCCAAAATTGCCTAGTGTTTTCCAATGCTCTCTAGGTGCTCCTACACCAGTTTTATTTAGAAGAAGTTCACAATACACCTTATTTAGGACACCCTGGTGTATCCAAGATGATCATAGAGTTGAAGACTCTATATTTTTGGTCTAAACTCAAGAAGGATGGTACGTAGCCAGATGCTTGGAGTGTTAGCGAGTTAAGGTTGATCATGCACACCTAGCCAAGTTATTGTATCCTCATAACATACTTGAGTATAAATGGCAATTCATTAGTATGGATTTTGTACAAGGGTTGTCATTGAGCAAGAAAAATTATGATGTTATCTTGGTCATGATATAAAGTTGACCAAGGTTGTACACTTCATTCCAGGAAACCTTAAGGATGGATTGTTGACCCTGGATAAGAAGTTCATTTAGGATATCTTCCATTTACATAGAGTTCTAGAGACTATGATTTCCAATAGGGACACACAGATGACCTCAAGAGGGTGACCTTGGATGACCTTGAATGCTGAATTGGGGACTAAATTGAATTTCAGCTCGGTTTATCATCCTTAGACTGACAGGCAGACAAAGAGGGTGAACCAAGTAGTTGAAGACCTCCTCCGGATGTATTGTATGGACCAATAGTATATGTGGGAAGAATATTTTCCTTTGGTATATGTTTCTTACAAAAACTCCTATCATACATCCTTACGCATGGCACCATTTGAAGCCTTGTATAGGAAGAAGTGTCATACCTCCATCAGTTGGGATAAACTAGAGGACATGGTCATAGTAGGACCTGAAATGCTTAAGGAAATGGAAGAACAAATGAGGTTCATTAAGAGTAGATTGAAAGAAGCGACATAAGAGCTATGCTGACAAGAACTGAACTCTTAGATAATTCACAATAGGGGATAAGGTTTTCTTGAGAGTTAAACCTCATAAAATCTCTATTTCTTTTTTGATACTCTTCCAAGTTGGCCCCAAGATATGTGGGACCATTTGAAGTTTTGGAAGTGATTAACCTAGTTGCTTATAGACTAGCTCTACCACTTGCTCTGGCTCGACTTCATAATGTGTATCATATTTTCTTGCTTAAGCCATATCATCCTGATGTGACTCATGTACTTGATTGGAAATCCTTGCAAGTACAGGATCCAGGAGTTGTGCTAGTGGAGCCCATTAGAATCTTGGATAGATGCAATGTTAAGTTGTGGAGTAGTGATATTGCTCAATTTAAGGTCTAATGAGACTAGTACTTAGAGGATAGTGCTACCTGGGAGGGTGTGAAAGAAACAAAACACTCCTTTCCACATTTTCTCTCTTGAAAGAGAAACTCAATAATTTTGTTTGAAAATTTTGGATTGAGATATTAAGATATTTCATGCTTTAAAATTATGATGTTGAAATAGACAAATATTTTGATGTGATGTTGATATTTTGATGTGATGTTGAAATAGACATATATTTTTGATGTGATGTTGAAACAGACATATATTTTGATGTGATGTTGAAATAGACATATATTTTGATGAGATGTTGCAATAGACATAAATGTTCAAAATTTGATATGATGTTCTTTTATTGGACTTATTAGAAATCGGGACTATGTCTCTTCCAAGAGGGGAAGGATGTCATAACCCAATTTTATTAAATATTTATTTAAATACAAAAAATTGAATTATTGATGAAATTCAATTAAATATTAAATGGAGATTCTAGAATATTCAAAAATTAAATGAAAGGAGTTGACTGATGTTGACTTTGTAATTTTTTGAAAATTATTTTATATGTCATCAAGAATTGAATGTTACTAATCAATTTGCAAGTGCAAGTGTGTGCAGTTGTAGGGTGACAGGTTGAAGGATGAGAACATGGTTGAAGTAGGATTGTTTAGCCAAATCAAATGGTAAGCCAATCGAAATCTAGGTGCACACACCACAATGGCATGATGCCTTGCAATTGAACTAAATTGTATATATAAGAGAACACAATTTCCCGACTTGGACTATTTCAGTGTTTGAAAATGAATGGTTTGTAGATTAAATTTTCAATTCAAAACCTTGTGATTTGAAGGAAACAAAAGTGAGCATTTGTAAAGAAAATTATTTTCTTTAATGTAGCAATATATATATATATATATATGCTTGAAATGACAATTCAAGTTCCTCACTTTAAATGATAGTGTATGGAACCTTTGATCCATTCCAAAACAAGTAACTTGTATATAAATGCATATATAAACATATATATACATTATTGGAATACAGGGTAGATGTGAATGAAACCATTTAAATACATATAGTGATACAAAAATATAAGTATATATATACGTACATATACATACGTATACATATTCAAATTCTTATTGATTCAAATGGATAACCGATATATTATGAATTGGATTGTAAAAAATTAATGAAAAATCATAAGGCAGAGACCATGATGGACATGGCCTACCAAATCATAAAAGAAAATACTCAAAATAAAGGTCAGTGGCTATGGAAAGTAACACCTAGCCGCATGCAAAACACAAAAAGATGTTTTGTTTCCATTTTTCAAGATGAACTGGGGAAGGAAAAAGATAGTAAACTTTAGGAAAGATTCATTCCATAGCAAGGAAAAAATCAGAGAATCAAAGTGTTAGAAAAATAAGATGCAAGCCTCATTCAAGTTCAATTATTGAGGTAATTTGATTCCTTTGAAGCAATTCAATTTCAATATCCTTAAGATTTGAAAGTCACTGTACTTTTAGGAAAATTTGATAGGCACAGTATAATGTATTTTTGTGACTGTGAGTTCAGCCTTGAGGTAAGAATAATGTTGATCGACCACCTTATGGCATCGCATGGCCTATGTCCTATTTGCAAAGAAATGCTTATCTGATAGAGCCTTATTGGTTGGACTAATGGATTGAGAACCCTTTAGGGTGCGACTGTTGTGTTAGCCGCATGATTATGTGAGCCATATTATAGCAATTGGAATTATATTCTGATTGATTATGTTTTCAATATTTAACTGGTATTGTATGGGTCAAATGCCAAACCCATATAAATGGGATAAACCCTATGCGAATGATTTTTTTTTACAAATGTACCATCTATGTTTCATTTATTTGTGTTGCCCTTCCATTATCGGCTAAGTCAAAATGATAAGAGGGTTGACTATTTTTCTTTAAGATAGTGATCAATGTTACCTATAGAAGCCGCCATTGATTTGGAAAGATGATGGATGATAAGGTCTGGTTACTTAAACCATGATAGGTACAATCTTTAAGATTAATGATATTATTCTCTTGAAAAGAATGTAAAAGATTTTGCATGTCAAAACTTGTTTGTGATATAGACCCAACTAGATTATGGGTAAGCTTGAAACAAAACTTGTGGTCAATTTAGGAAAACATGAACTAGTCATGTACGGTAGTTGGTTGTAGAATGACCAAGAAGGCCTTGAATATGGTCTAGAAAGGGCACAGGTTAAGAAGGAAACCCTAGTAACCTTAGAGTTAATATGGATGCCCTATTTCAAATCAACCAGTATGTCGAACCAGTTCATTATGATAGTTGTATGATTTCTGTTGAAATTTAATCAATGTTTATATGGAACAATGGATAAATTGAAAGTCCAATTTGTTAGAGGAGAGTTAATTTTTTTTGTTTGAAATGAAAGATGAGACAGCTGTAGAGAATACTTTTATTGAAAACCAAAATTGTTATTTCTTTATTCATTAAAATAAAACTCGTTTTGTTAAAAAAATAGTGAATGATCTGTTGGAAAATGATGTTTTCTATTATTAGTTGAAACTATTTTGGTATGAAACAGTAATGTAATGAAGAAGACAACAAATAATCTTTTGTAAACAACACTTTCTTGTTGATTAAGTTATCATTGTAGCTGTAAATAACTTGTTTTATATTTGTTTAGTAGGAAGCAGTACTTATTTTGTTCAAACAATGAATTTACATGAGAGAATAACTTTCTTTATAATTGTTTAGTAGGAAACAATACTTATTTTGTTCAAACAATGAATGTACATATGTAAACAGCTAGATTAACAATTGTTTAGTAGGAAACAATACTTGTTTTGCATAAACAATGAATGTTCATATGTAAACAACTTGTTAAATGACTGCTTAGTAGGAAACAATATTTATTTTGTTCAATCAATGAATGTTCTTAAGTAAACATAAATGTTAGAGAAACATAGTAGTGAGAATGCAATAATAGTATGTGTGAAACTGTTAGCATAGACTTGTTTTTTTTTCTTTATTTTCATAAGAAATGTCAATTGAAATACTATTTTAAGAATTACAATCTGAGAATGATTATTTTAGAATGTATGCACAAACTATAACATTAGTAGGCACATATATGTACATACACATACTTGTGACATACCTTCTTTTGGTTTTGGTACACTTTTATAAAAAGGAAAATGCTTAAGATGTTAAGTAGATATAGTCATAAGAATGATATGATTGACTATTGAATTACTCTGTGAATCATAAATCTAATTTTTGATTAGAGTATAAATTAGTATTTTGTTTCTTCTTGAAAACATTTGGGAAGAATATTTTGAATATTGGAACATAATAGTGATACCTTAGTAGACTAGAGCATCTGAGTAGTTGTTGCTAGAGGGTAGATAGTTGTTATATTATAAAGTTACCTTCCGAGATGGGTGTTGAAATGGAGTTCAAACATTATAGGTTTTCTTTATCATAATGTATTCTTTGTTGTTGTTGCAACACACTTATTATGCTTGGCCAAGAAATGTAGTTCATTATGTATGTATGAACGAACTCTGTGATTTTACTCTCTGCCATTCCTAACATAGATCTTGCACTTTCTTTTCTAACTTGTAGATAGAAATTTCATGTTGATGTATATTCATGCACCGAATTCCACCTTACAGATTATTCTCTTGCTAAGCTTTTCATAAAGGGTTGGGTGTTATTCATGTCACAAGAATACCGAGGAAGTGTAGGCTTCGTGGTTGGGTAGTAAAGCACTTAAACCATGTTCTTTTCCACAAGTGGAGGTGAGCATTGAAGAAGCACCTTATTTGTTCAACAGGCTATTATATTCTATGATGTAAGTTGATGTAATTCATTCATTTACTTGATGATAAATGTATTATGTAATGACATTGTGGCCTTATGTGCCAAGTAAATCTTGATATTGTAATTTGAATTTTGAAGTGGATATAAGAATCTTGACTCATTTTAAATAGACATGTGTAGCTATTATTGACTTTAGCCACTAGTTATATCTTTTTAATTTGGAGTATATTCATGTGTCATTTACAATAATATTAATTAAGTAATAATTTGGAATGGGTTATTACACTCCAAAAGAAACAATCTCCCACTTGGAGACTGATTACAACAATTTTAGGAAGATAATCAGATTCCACCAATAATATCCCACTTGGAGATTAATTACAACTCCACCAATACTAACCCATTGGACTAGGCTCCTGCTTTGGACTTGGAAAGTTTCTCATATCCTTCATCAAACTTGAAGGCCAATTCAAACTAAGTAGGAAATCAATTTCGCCCAACTTATTTCCTTCATTAATGTGTTTGCAAGATTTTGGTTGTTGTATATCTTTTCTAACTTAAACTGTCCATCTTCCAAAATTGATTGTATGAAATCGTACCTAAGATGTATATGTGTATTCTTATCTAATTAAGGGGTGAGTTCTTTTGCAAGATAAATGGTACTTTGGCTATCACTATAAAACTTACTATTCTCTTTCCTATTTCACAATTCCTCCATAAACCTTTGTAACCAAATAATCTCCTTACTAGCCTTTGTAAAAACAACATACTCTAATTCTGTTGTTGAAAGTGTGGAAACCTTTTGGAATATGGAAATCCAACTAACTATAGTTCCACCTATAGTGAAAATATATAATGTAGTGCTCCTCATGCTATCTACATCACTTTCCAAAATTGAATCAACATATCCTATAGAGTAGAGTTGGAAGCTCCAAAACAATAATGCCTAGGTAGTAGTACAACTCAAATAATTAACAACCCACTTTACTATGTTCCAATGCTCTTTTCTTAGATTTTTCATATACTTTCTCACAACTCCCACTACAGGTACAATACCTAGCCTTGTGCACACCATGGAATACAACAAACTATCAACTTGTAGACACTTAAAAATGGGCCCTGAATGATATCATGCACTCAAATTAGGTATACTAACATCATTTCATCCTCAAACCCATCCTCTTTTTGCTTAATTGATTAAATTTTCATAGCTATTTAATTAATTATGTCATTTGCATATATTAACCTAATTAATCTAACTAGGTTAATTCACCCCCTTTCATGCTAATATTTCATCTTATTAAATTAAATACATCAAGTTATTTAATTTAAATCCCTAAGTCTTCTTATTTAATTAAATAAACCCTAAGTTATTTAATTAAATATCATTTCACTTTCCCCCTTTTCATTAAATCACTTTCTTTAATGAATATAATGAAATTCCCCTAATTGCATAATTAAACCTTTGTTAATTATCAATTACTAATTAATCTAATTCGCCCCCACTTGCAAGGGAATATTCCTCCTTTGTACATTCCTCCAAAAGGAATATTCCCGTGGAATATTCCTTCCCCTTTGCACATAAAAACTTTGTTTTAATTTGTTAAATATCTAATATCTCCTCACCCATGAGAATATTCCAAAGAATATTCTCTCTCCTCACTCATTTGAAATAAGAGAGTATTCTTCCTCCTAACAGACTTACAAGACTTCTTGTGCAAGTTTTGAGTGTGTTTGTTTGGAAGAATATGAACCCTTGATTCTTTCATTGATCCATGTGATCATTGATTCCCATCCGTTGATGAGAATCCATGATCCATGTTTCATATTTCCTCCATTTTTAATCATTGATTAACCTTTTTAATCTCAACCCTTCATTTCTCATTTGTCCTTCAAATAGGTCACTATTTGGGGAGAAATGGATCCATCTTTTAACAACAAACTTATGTTCTTACAATCACTTGCACTTGCACTCATATTTAGCACTTATTTATCATCTTTTAGTTTAATTTATTACATCATATTAGCTTGGCTTCCATTAATGGCTTCCATGGTAACATAGATGCATACATTTAACATATTTGGTAATTAGGGTTTCAATATTTTAGCTTAAAATATATTTAGATTATATTTGAATACATCCATATCAATCATCTTAGCATAGATCATGTTAAAATAGCTTGCATCATGTTAATTTAGCATTCAAATCATGTTTCATCAATTCTATCTATTCTCTTCAATAGAATTGATTGAACATGCTCATTTATCCATGAGATTAGGAAAGGGTCATTGTTCCACATCAATGCAACACCACTCCTCCAATAGGATAAGTTTCAATGGATTAGAATAGGTATTTCTAAAGATTTCATAGTTTAATATGTTAAGTTTTAATGGACTTTTTAGTCTAGTTTTTATTGATTGATCTTATGGGATTGATGTTTAGTGGCACAATTAGGTTTTGAATCCTCATGGATCAAGTGTAGTTGGCCCATAGTAATCCATTGATCACATTTTGGCACTAGAAGGAGGCATAACTGATCAAATTTAATGAATTTTTCTCTTGAAGTCTATTTTTTTGGTTTTTGTAGGTACAATGACACTCTTAGAGATTTCAATGACACTTTTGTTAAGTGTCACCAAATAATGATGCTCTTTCCATCAGAAACAATGGCACACAATTAAAACCCTAATTCTAATTAAAACAAATTGTGATGCTAATACTTTTTAGAAGTATTGAAGATTTAAAAATGATGATGCCACCAAATAGAGACACTATCGCCATCTTTTTATTATTGCAAAGCGTCACTATTTTTAACTAAAGTGATGCTCATTTGAATTATGGTGATTCTATTGCAAACATCGAAACTTTTTACTTGTAAGCAAAAACAGTGAGTAATTTTTAGCATGTACTTTAAATTTATGATTTTATTTTCTTTTCGACACATCGCTCACTTCTCGCCTTTTTAGGCTAACTAGGTTTTGTAGGCTTGGACAACAAAACTTGAAATGAAGAAGCATACTACTATTATTATAATTGTAACAAGTTTTGTGACATTATGGGGCAATTATAACCCATTTACATGATGCTTTTTATTTCATGTTTTAGGACCAAACTAGATTTATTTTGGGCTTTATAATGAATGCTCAAATTGGTTAAAGTTGAACCCTCACCTCATTTTTCTTGTTGGAATAAAATTGAACAATAAAACTTCCATACTTTGTTCGGTGTTTAAAATGAACTCATTTTTCTATGATGGATTAAAATTAACATGTGTTTGATTTATCTATGTATTCTTGTTGTGCATATCCAATCCCCTTGCACTTTGTGCTATCGTGGGTGAAGAGAAATACACAAGTCTAATTCTCTGCTTGGAAGTGCTTGTCCTCTCCCCTCGTGCCTATTGGAAATCTTGGGTGATGAAAATATTTTTATGCTTCAAACATGTGTCACCTTTAGAAAGGGCATGCCTCCCAACTTGAGAGAGGGAATGGCCTAAAGTGATTCTTTCATTCCAACTCGCTATATAAATAATTTGGTTTTGATAAAAGTCACTGATCAAGCTAGTTGTGGTTGTCAATGAATGTATCCCTTAGTATCCTTGTGATGTGTTAAAACCCTTATATATTTCTAAGGGTTGGGGGTCCTCTTAATTGAGTAGAATTACCACGTGTATGGCACTAGTTTATCTCAGATATGGTCATTAAAATCCTTGTTTGTAGTGTCTAGCCAAGTCCAAATCTGAAACTTATTTCAAGGTAGCGCATGGGAGTAGCACCGTGGCTAGAAGTTACTTAGCATGTATGGTTTTTTATTGAGGCAATAAAGCAAATGGGGAATGGAATCCTTTGCTTGGCGTGTCAAGATGTTACATTTCCTTGACATATCCTATTTTTCCACTTCATCTTCATGGATTAATCATCTATTCCGATGATGGTAAGCCTACCAAAAAATACGTACTTGATCTATCTAGGATTGTAAATGTTTGAGAGTCAGTTTAACACTTGCTTGGTTCCAAAATAATTGCAAACAAACATCAACAAGTCTTTTCAAAATTTCAAACCCTTTGGTCTAAGTATGGATACCCTTTGAAAAAACTTTCATATTGATGCTTCTCCCAAGGATTTATTCTTAGAGACTTCTAAATATTTTGGTTTACATCTCAATCCATACTTACCAAAGTTAACCTAGGTAACTATGTCCCTAACTTCATCCTTTTCACAAAATGGACTTTGTGGAATTGATGATGTTTTTGACATAGACATTTAGTTTGAACTTAAGAAAGACAAGTTTTTTTGGTAAAAATAAACTCATTTTAAGCAAGATCAATTGAAAAATTGAACCCCACATGACCATTTGGCATCCAATCGCTCTAGTAGAACAACCTGACCTTGCACCCACTATCATTCAACCAAAATTTGAACTCATTGAAGGAGAACAAACTGATCTAATTAGTAGTTTGAGAAGCTTCACTTTTGAAACAAAGGAAACACCAAGCCAATGGAGAAACACAACATACATTATATACAAAGAAGAGGAACAAGTTGATATTGTGGCTGGAAGGCCCATATTACCACCCCCCATGTGGAAAAAAAATCCTCTTTTCTTCCATAAACTTGAAATTCTCTAAATGATCTCATGCAAAATAAAAATTCCGAAGAGAAGGTGTACATTTCATCACTTCAAACTTAGGAATCATAGTCCAAAAGCTATCAAACAAAAACTTTTGGCACTCTATCAAAATAGGACTAGATTGACAAGGAATTTTTATATACGTTTTTCAATGAATAATCTAGAGTTGTATGCCCTATTTGAAAGTCAAAACGTCAGTCTTTTCCATGATCTTGAACTTCTCTAAATGATCTCATGCAAAATAAAAATCCACAAGAGAAGGTCTCATGATACTATTTCAAACTTAGACATCATAGTTAAAATTATATTAGAAGACGTATCCTAAGATAGTACCAAAATCAAGATAAACCACTAAGAAGATGTTTTCTATGCTATTTCATGAATGAACCAGATCTACATATTTCACAAGAACTTATCCTTAATCACTAAGTCTTTAGGATTTGAACACTTTAGAGGTATAGCATGTTTCCCACCACCTTGGTCTTTGAAAACAAAGGTTCACTCTAAGTCAATATTGGGTCAAAAATATTCATCCACCCCTTGTCAAAATAAAAACTCCACTTCATCAAACTTTGTAAAATTTTCAAACACACCAACACTTTTTGACTTAAACATATATCAACCCAAATCCTAACTTAGCTACTTTGTATGTGAAATGAATCCTTTTCCATGCATTTGGCTAAGTTAATTATCATCTTTGAACTCGTTTATCTTGAAGGTCACAGGTATACCTTAAAGGTTCACAAATTCATAAACATCCTTTATCCAAACATCAAAAACATCAAACCTAAGTCAAAAGTGTTGTCCCAAAATGTTTGCGAAGATCACTTCCCATATCATTCATATTTTCATCTCCCACTACCATCATTGCTCCAAAAAGACTTAGAGTGTCCCTTCTACCTATATTTGAGTAAACTAGAGAGTTTAAACATTACAAATATCAACACCACTCTCCCATAGTTGAACCAAAATTTATGGTAAAAACAAGATCAAAACACAAGATAATCATGGAGAAAACCAAAGTCACATTCACCTCAAGTGATCAAAATCCTCAAGAATTTGATTTGAGAAGTCAAGTTACCCCATCACAACAGCCTTTGTCTCCATTAGGGCCATATGAGATAGAAGACGTCATAAACAATCCATTTAGACTTGGGAAGAAATCATGGAACATCAAGCCTTAGAAAAAATGGATCCAATTTCCCCATCTGTTGTTGCACAATCATTCACACAAGGCTTGAATTCATCCACTATTCAAACAACTCCATCACTAAGGCTAAATAAAACATCTATTCCTAGTCTTGCAACTAGTCTTGCCAAGGACTTTGGTCACACTCTTTTATTTGAGAACAACACAATTTTGGGTACTCTCAACACCACTCCATCCCAAACAACCACTTGGACACCAACATTTGGCACTCTTCTCATTCCAGGGGATCCCCAACATCCATATAAACCATTTACACTTCATTACTCCACAACAACCTCAACATATCAAGGACACCCATCTTCATCCATACCCATGAGTACCATAAGTGTGCCCAACATCACACAAAGTAGTATGGACCAAGTGTCACAAGTAGATCCAAAAGGGCAAGTGAATACCCTCACACAAAATCAGCCTTTAACGCAATAGGGAACATCTTATCCAATCCTCCCATTGATACTTCAAACTAAACATTTTCCCAAAGAGCATCTATTCCATCTATCATCAACCCACATCAAATTAATCCCTTGATCACAAATCCCATCAACCAAGGTAATACAGTGGCCGAGTCTCAAACACAAGGGAATCCTCAAAAAATCGGTCAAGGGAATCCTTTCAATTAGTGGAATCAAGGTCCTAATGTTGCCTTAACATCACAATACTTAATGGTGTCATCATCATCTTTACCATTCATCCCCAAAGTCGTGCAAAATAAAATGGGGCCTCAAACTTACATTCCTCCATCTCAACCCACTATCTTGCAAGTATGCTAAACCAAGTGAACCCCCAACCTCTCATCAACAATTCACAACCCACACAAAACTTCAACACCCAAAACCCATCATAAATATCCCAACCACTAATTGATTCTACCTTGGAAGGACATGCCCTAGCTTTATAGAAAGCACAACAAGCTTATCAGCAAGCAGTCCAACAAAAACAACAACAAAAAGCAGCCCTAGTAGCACAACAAAAACAACAAGTAGCCTTAGTCACAAAATAACAACAAAATCAACAAGCAGCTCTAGCAACACATCAATAACAAGCAGCCCTAATAGCACAATGACAACAAGTAGCCCTAACAACACAAAATAGTAGCAACAACAACAACAACATAAATCAGCCTTAGTAGCACATCAAGTAGCCTTAGTAGCTAAACAACAACAACAAGCTCAAAAATATTCCCAACAACGGGGTTTATACTATAACCCTCAACAAAACATCATCAACCCCAACATAATAGGAACATATATGCCTACACCATCATCACCTTATCCTACACCACAATACACACCATACAACACCTCATAATATCAGAGTCCCACATACACTTCATCCACCATCCCAAAATACACAACATATGTTCCTCCACCAAGCCCACAAGAAAATATGGCATCACAACTCAATGCATTAACACAAGAAATGCAGGATATTTGGATGGGGAAAATGAAGAAATCCCATACACAAAACTTATTCCCATATCCATTCAATCAAAACATCATAATGGTATCATTCCCTCCCGGTTTAGAAATTCCCAAATTCAACAAATACAAAGGGAGAGGAAGTCCTATGGACCATATCAAAGAGTTTAATGTCATGTGTATAGAGGTTTCCTATAATAAGTTATATTTGATGTGCCTCTTCCCACAAATTTTAGCAAGTCTTGCCATGGATTGGTTTTCTTAATTGCCTCTAGGTACCAAAACTTTCCAAGAAATCGTTGGAAAATTCATAGATCACTTCTCCTTTGATCTTGACATGGACACAAGATTAGAAAAGTTATATACTCTCAAACAAAACAAGGGAGAATCTTTTTCCAATTTCTTGTAATGATGGAGGCAAAGAGCTAGTAAAAGCAAGTGGCCAATTCTCGATGAACAACAAGTGGGCATTATCATAGAAAATCTAGATCTAGATCTATCCTTCCACTTGACAATGCAGTGCATCACATCTTATGACGATCTTGTCCCTAGAGCCCTTAACACCAAGAGATCTCTAATCTCACAGGGAAATACTCAATCCTACAAAGACAACCATCCATTAACTAGTTCAAACAGCAAGCCTCATGTCTGGGCTAAGAACAAAAACATAACGAATGACAACGTGGTAGATGATAAGGTGGTCTTAAGTGCTCCTAGGCCTATGAACCATAGTTCCAAACCTGTACACACACAAGAAACAATCAATAAGTTAAATCAAATGCAAGGTTAGTAACATGATTCCTCAAGAAATTCATTTAAATTGAAAAAGAGAGGAAATGAAATGAAGAACACAACAAAACTTAAAACATATCAAATCCTATTCTAAAGCAAAGGAAACTCTTAATCTCTTGAGGGAATTGGTTCCAATTTGATGTGAAAATTGGCCCTTTCCCAACTTCAATGATGCAATGGTGATTTGGTGAGGAAAGTTGATCCACTTTTCTGAAGAGTGATGAATGCTCCAAGATGAAAACCTTCATAACCTAGCTATAACTCAAAAGTATGGATGAAGATTGCTAAAGATTTGAGTATAGTAAGTTTACTCAAGTTGTGGATGATCAAAATGAAGGATGAACTCTTTATTTATAGAAAGAAAGAGTTGAAGATTGAAACATAGGATGAATGTGGGACTAAGAATCAACCAATGGAAAGATGCCACTTGTCAACATGTGAGAGAATGAAGGATGTGAAAGTTTTGATGAATGTGCCAATAAATGCCAATATTTGAATTTTGAAATTGTATTAATGACAAGGTGGAGGGAGAGTCAAATGGAGTAATGGCCACTTGGCTCAATGCAAAAGGACTTGTAAGAGGGAGTGAATGCCTTGTTGGAAGGACAAAGTCAACTTAGATTTGAATTTCAAACTTGAAGAATATTCCTCCTTTATGTCATGTTGAGGACAAATAGAGATTTAATAAATCAAATAAATCTATTTTCATGTGCAAGTGGCAAAAGATGGAGGATGGGACATGAGAAGAGATTAAATTAATTAAGGTTAATTAATTTAATGAAGGATTAAATGATGTGACCTATTTGACTTAAATTTATGGATTGATTTAAATCAAATATGAGAAGAATATGATTTTAAAGATTTAATTAAATAAAGGGTTTGATTTATTTAACTAAGGGGATGAAGGTAGATTAAATTAAATAAGATTTTAATTTACTTAATTTAATAGATAAACTTTAGAGATTTAATTAACAAAAGAGAGAAACTTGATTAAATACATGATTTATTTAATTAAGAGAGGAATATTGATGAGTTTAATCAAATAAAGGCATTTGATTAAATGGTTAGACCGAAGGATGATTCAAGATGAAATGGTGTTAGTGATTAGGATCAGATGTCCAACGTCAATTAGTACATTTTATGTGTCTACATTTTTCCCCTCTTTGAAGCAATGCACTCATTGTGTTGGTTCAAAGAATAAACGATCTCGATCCAAAAAAATTTCCATTTTCAAAATTTTTCCCCATTGTTGTACCAGTGAGAGAAAGCATGCTAATATACTGCCCCCTCGAGAGATTGGATGAAAATTTTGATTTTTGGGTGATCTCGTGAAAAAAGAGGACAAAGTGCCTGACAAGTCCAAAAAAGGCTCCAGGAGGCCAAAAATGTGTCTAAACATAATAAAATGATGTAAAACATTCCTCAAGCAGACAAAATTAGGTTCAAGAGTTCAAAAACCTAACAGGATAGCCAAACAGGGTGAAAAAATCCTAATTTTTAGGCTTAAAAAGGCTCTGAGGGGTCACTTTCGATTTATTTTCACACATAACCTCTTAGCGATTTTACAATTTGAGCTCTAATACTCCGATGAGATGGTGCAGCTACAGCTTCCGATGCATATTTCTAATCGAGTCCAAACATACCAATGACCTCCCTACATTGGGGCACTGGTAAGTGATCTTTACTTGAGATTTGTTTTTCGTGCTTATTTAATGCTTTTAAACTTAGCTTCTTTGCAGCGGTGCCATATAGCGCCACTCAAAATTCAAACTGCACCACTCGGTGGCTCAAACTGAGTTGCCACCATAGAGTGCACCATCGTAGTGGAGTTTTGAGTTTGGAAACAAACTTCAAACTTTGACACACATGCTACCTCCAGCAGGGGTATTTCAAAGTCTGACGCGGCGATGGACTTTTAGACTAGAATCTTTGCCAAACTGCGCCACTTTTAGAAAAGTGCACTGCGGTGGTGCATTTTGAGACTTTGGTAGTCCCAACGTCACAGTTTAAAATTCAAACTGTGACGCCTTCACAGATAGCGACACTGGGCTGGCTTTTTGGACACTCAGAATAAAATTTCTCAAAATTTTTAACATGGTGACCTTTCCTAATGTAGGATGCGGCAAGGGAAATCTATTCTCAGGAGCATAGATCACAGGAAATTTTTGGTTACCTGCGAGATCTAAGTGACAAGGAGTAGGATCGGCTATGGGACATGGGACTATGGTACATTGCTTATGTAGCACCCATGCGGACCCACCTTGGGATGATGTCAGCGCTTGCCAAGAGATGGCACAGTGAGACCTCATCCTTCCACCTTCCTACTGGCAAGGCCACCATCACCCTAGAGGATGTGTGGCGAATCCTCAGATTGTCGATACATGGGTGGTGGGTTATTTACAATATGGATGCCAGATGGGATGTCTACCATGCAGTCTTGGCCACAATTGAGGTTATGTTTTGTGAGGGCCAGATAGAGTTGGAGTGCCACAAGATGCTCACATCACCATATCACTTAGTGGTAGTGGCCATCATTTTAGGTCTTGTTGTCCTGGATCGATGAGGCCGATATTTCAGTCCTGGCTAGGGGCTCTGTTGGGAGTAGATGGTGATGTGTGATAGGCCAACTTGTTTTGCTTGGGAGCCTATTCTTCTAGCCTCCCTCTATAGGGATTTACACAAGTACGTCTACCTCGATGACAGAACACTTGGAGTAGGTGTGATGCTTCTTCATGTGTGGGTGTGGGAGCACATCTTTGTTCTTCAGTCACAAGTCATTGTAGTGTCGATGGGACCTGATGATCCCCTAGTGTGGTGCTACAGAGGTGGTGTGTCTTTTACACACATGGGCGAGCACGAGATTCCTCACTAGAGGAGGGTCCTGGATAATATGCAGGTTTTTACATGGCACGCGTATCTTGGTCACCCCGGATGGGCTGACGATGCACAAAAAATATTCTTTTCCCACCGGGACTGCTTTATGCAGGGGTGGGAGCATACAATAGTCAAGAGGTACCTACTAGGGTGTGTTTAGCATCAGTTTGGTGAGCCACAAGACTGGCCAGATGATGAATACATGGCCATATTTTCTCACACAGTATCACAAGGTTCGTGGGGGTAATACATTACTGCTTCTAAGGCAGAAAACAACTTTAAACAGTTGGTGGCCCAGCCGTGGGTATATGATCAGGGACCCACAGATCCAAGCATGACACAGGCCTACAGAGATTGGTTTTGGCCACCCCTATGATTGATAGTTCCAGGAGCACCCTCTGCTTAGCAGAGATCGAGGGGTAGAGGGGGAGGATGAGGATGGAGAGAGGGTGAGTGGCAGGATCAGTCGGTCAGGGCTCTAGTTCAGCCGATGCAGGAAGATGTACAAATGCAGGATCGGGACTAGGGGCCAGCAAGGCAACAAGACTAGGCAGACGGATAACCACAAGTTGAGGGTGAGGATCAACCTCATGGGCAGCCTAGGTAGCAAGACAACCAAGTCCCTGAGATGTACAAATTGTATAGCTGCAGGCTTAGATTCAGACTTTGACAGCGGAGAGGGATTAGGCCAGGGCCAAGAGAGACTAGGCCATTTTACAGAGGCAGGCCATAGAGCTACATGCAGTCGCAAAGATGGGTTAGAGACATCAGCTAGAGAGCATGGCAGCCTCCTCCTCTTAGAGCCTAGTGCCTCTTTGTTCCTATAGGGAGGCCATCCAAGAGGTAGACTACTATCGTTTTCTTTATCATCAGTCTGTACCTAGAGCAGGCCGAGCCCCAGACTACTCACAGCGGACCAACCACATACCAACATAGGGTCATGGTGATAGAGGCAAGGGTAGCATACAGGAGGGTTAGGCCTCATTTTGATCGAAATACCATTTTTTCATGCGATATGGGCTCATTTTTGATAGCCCATTAGTCCTTTTTGTACTTATTGACATACACATGTACAATGATCCTATTTTTTTTGTACTATGAGAGTTATTCGATGATATATATATGAGATGATGATGTTGATATGATGGGATGTGTATCATTTATTTATTATGCATTTATGTATGGTTCTATTTCTATATGCTATGCAATAATGTTATGGTGTTATGCGATGTGTATATGGATGCATTTCTTTCTTATGGTCTATGCATTATGTGATGGTTATGTGAGTGATATATGATATGGATGGATGTTATGTTTATATGATGATTTATGTATGTTGATGTGAATGTGATGATTTGTGTAATGATTTATTTTTCAATTCCTTTTTTCATTATGTTGGTGATAATGATGCAGTGATCGTGCTATGTGGTTATGAATGTATGGGTGTACATGATGTATGATATGCACTTGTGATGATGTTTATGATGTGATATGCAAAATGGTATGGAGATGATTTATGGTGTATATGCAAAATGATAAAAAAAAATGGTTATGGATGGATGTATACTTTTCAATGTAATGGATTTTATAATGTTTATGTTCCTATTTTAATTGTGCACTGAATGCTTATAATGATATGGGATGATTTGTAAAATGAAATGCAAAAATGATTGTGATGTGGTTATTTATGAGATGTTCTATATGATATGGATGAATGATGGATGATATGTATGTTTTTATGATTATGTATGATGCAACGTGAATGCAAGGGTCATGCTCTACATGATATTGTTTGATGATGTAAATGAGATGGTTTTAAGATGTTGAGAATAACAAATATATATTATCCTAAACATGTTAGATGATTGTGAGATGTATGTGATGTATTTATTGTGATGTGATGTAATATATGAAATGATATGTTAATGTAAAGTGGTATGATGATGCTTTACGTTATGCAAAATGAATGTAATGTGAGAGATGACTTTATGATATTCATGTGATGACATAATAAATGTTCTTATGAGATGGTCTATATGAATATGTATGCTTATAATGTGATGGATTATCTATAATTCTTATATACTTGTTATGTTTGATTATGCAGTAGATGGTAATATGAAAATGATTATGAAATGTTTATGCAAATGAATGTTATTCGATGGTTTATGTGATGAAAAAATGGATGGTGCCTATTTATAAAAAGTGCTTATAACAACACATCTATACAATGCATATGTTTCCTATATGATATGTTATGCAATATGCTAATGTTCTACAGATACAAGATCGATGATGATGATGATGATTAACTGTCATAGTACCTTGCTAGCGTGAAGAGCAAGAAAGGATGAAAGAAAAGAAGACAATCCAACAAGACATAAGATGATGAATATGCAAATGATGATGACTACTTGTTGAGGAGTTAGGATTTTTTAAAGGGCCAATTTCCTTATGTTTGATAATACACATAAATACTATGCATCAAAGTATTAAGAACTAGGATGACATTTGTATTTAGTATGATGGACTTTGACTCGACAACCAGATAGGAGTATCCTTGTTCACACCTAACTTACAAAAACCTTACTAGGGTGCACTTTAGGTACTTCAAATATCTCGGACCAAAACATAGGAAGGTAAGCCTTCCTATGTGGTCAACAAAATATCTAAAACACCCTCCATACACACCTAAATAAAACAAGTATTCACCGATGTTATATTACAAGAATATCCAACAAGCACAATAGACAAAAGATAATGATCATTTCCCCATTCCTATCTCTCTAAATCCTTTGTTCGGATATCATCAAGAGGTCCTTGGAATGAGCGCAATAAGATAAATTAGAATGAAAAGATCAAGTAAACAAACAAGTCAATGTTCTTTATACCACTAGCCAAAGGAAACTATGTTTTGGAAGGATAAGAACAAAAACTTATTGCCAATATATGATGTCCATTGTTGGAAGGATACATCCTAGGACATGTTAGTGGACGGCGGCATGTCATTTCATTTATCCAAAGTGTTATTTCTGATAAAAAAATTCCCATTGTAGGAAGGATACATCCTAGGACATGATGTTATCAGATGATTCATATGTGATTGATTGGATGATAGGCTATTGACACAAAGAGTTGACCAACTTATTTACGTACTGACTTAAACCTGAGACTTGATGCTTTGAGTTTTAACTTTTCACCTGCTAGACTTGTTTTTGATTGTTTCACCAAAGGTTGGGGATGGCGATCATTTATTATGAGTGGTGTTTATTGCGGGTGCAAGCGAGATGAGACAGATGAATTTTTTCAAATATTTGGATGTTTTTGGAGTTTTGCAATGCTTTGAGGTTGTTTTTGGTATTTTTTGAGATTTTATAAATGTTTTGATTTTTTGATTTTCCAATGTTTTAAGGTTTTCTAAGATTTTAACCAAGAGACTAACCTAAGGACCTTCCTTGGGGCCTCGGGGGTTGATCAACAGATTAGTCTTGCCTACGTTATACACGCAGAGACCACGTAGTTTGACTGATGACTTGACCAATTTACAGATGAAGATATACATGATGAAATGTTAGTTTGTTATGACAAACTCCTAAAGGACTAACCTAATTGTCTTAGGGGATGATCAAAGATCAACCTTACCTACGTTCAAGGCTCAAAGACCCAAATTTCGACAAGACAACTTTGTTTTTTGACTTTTTGACCTATTTTTGGGAGTTTGATATGTTTTGAATGTTTTTGGATTTTGGTGATTTTTTAATGTTTTTGGATTTTTTGAGATTTTAGGATTTCAAGAATATACACGAATCCGATCCAATGAGAACATGCCCCCAATGTGATGCAATAGACTACTCTGATAAAGGCAGGACAAACTAACCTTGAGGATGGGTCGAGCAGTACTAGGAGGGATCATGATACGAACAGAGGACCAAGCTATGATCAAATGGATGGGTGATGGATGGAGATCTGAATGCGATAGATGATGGAAACGCTATGGATGGATGATGTAGGACAAGTTGTGAAGATCCTGGTGGATTGAACATGCTTATTTACACAAGGTGCCTGCTTGCCAAGTTTTTACCAAGGTACTTGTCTAAAGTGTCGCCGAAGTGGTTTTCACTAGAGGATGATTTTTCTCTTTATTGTTTTTTATCCTTTTTCTGATTTTTTTTTGGACATTTTTGGATTTTTTGCTTTTTTGATTTTTTGTTGTCACCAAGATGCCTGTTTGCCAGGTTTTCATCAGGGTAACAATTTTTTTAGGGAATTTTCTGATTTTTTGGATTTTTTGGTTCTATACCTTGAAAGATTAGGCATAAAACTTTTTGAGATGAGAGTTGTTCATGGGATCTTCAAGAGGTTCCCCTTCGGGTGTTGATAACTGATAAGCCCCTAAATTATAGCTTGTTGTGATAATAAATGGTCCCAACCAGTTGGGTTCAAATTTTCCTTTGTTGTTTGGATTTGGGACGTTCTTCTAATTCTCCTTTAGTACTAGTTCTCCAACTTGGAATGTTTAGCTTCTGATTTTCTTGTTATAGCTCCTCTTAAGTCTATTCTGATAGACTTGTAAATGATTTAAAGCATCTATACGCCACTCATCTAGTAGCTCCAGCTCATTCAATATTGATACTCGGTATTCTTCATCTGTGATGAGGTTTTTCAATGATATTCTTAGTGATGGGAGCTCGATCTCAATGGGGAGTACTGCTTTTGATCCGTAGACCAGGGAGAAGGAGGTGGCACTGGTGGGTGTGCAGATGCTGGTTTGGTAGGCCCAGAGGGTGAGATTAAGCTGTAGATTCCAATCATGACTTGCATCATTGACTATTTTCTTGAGGATCTTTAAAATGGTTTTATTTGTGGCTTTTGCTTGGCCATTACCTTGGGGATAGTATGGGGTGGAGAAGCGATGTTGGATTTTGAATTTTTCACACAAGTCGCAGACATCCTGATTCTTAAATGGTGTCCCATTATCTGGGATAATAGCTTGTGGGACACCATAGCGACAAATGAGATAGTTCAGGATGAACTTTGATATCTGCTTCCCAATTATATATGTCATTGGTAATGAGATTGAATCCCCACTGCGAAAAGGGCCACTATGTGATGATGGGATGAAGTTCTTGAGTAGGAGCATGGATGAGGTCCCCATGATGTTGGCATTGTAGGAACCTTTTGACATAGTCGTGTGCTTCAATTTCCATTGTAGGCCAATAATACCCCATCCTCAACAATTTCTTGGCTAGGGTCATTCCACTCAAGTGTGAACCACATATGTCGTTATGCACCATAGTTAAAGCGGTCAATGCCTCCTAATTAAACAGTGTAATAAGGTTCCTTCTACGCTCCTATGATACAGGGTATCCCCTAGGATGACGAATTAGGATACCTTTTTAACAAAGGTTTGTTTTAAGGTTAAGGGTAAGTCAGTAGGTATGACACCTATTCACAGGTAGGTATAAATTTCATGGTACCAAGGATCATCGAGACCAATGATTTCACACACAAATTCTAATTCTGGTACCTTGAATGTGGGCATGAGAAGCTTCTCTACCAAGAATTCATGTTTAAGGACGTTGCGAGCGATGTCCAGTAGGGATCCAGTCATTGCAATGGAATCTTCTGCTCTATTATTTTCTCTAGGAATTTTCTCAAATGTGATTTTGATAAAGGATTCCTTGAGAGTCTCCACCAATATCTTGTATGGAGTGAGCTTATAATCCTTAGTCTGGTACTCACCATTCACTTGGTTTATTATCAGCCATCAAAGTAAAGTTTTCAGTGTATGAGCCATCAAAGTAAAGTTTTCAGTGGTTTTCTATATTGAGATTGAAGATGGATTCATCTAGAAACTCTGAGATGAGAGGATTCTCTGAATAGATTGGTGCTTTTTCAAGTTGATCTACGATGACTTGGAATTTAATTTCTTTCTATTCCACATATTCAATGTCATACTCTGATATTATCATGATCCATTTTTCCATTCTTCTAGTGAGCATTGCTTTTGACAGTAAGTACTTGAGAGGATCGATTTTGGCGATGAGTTTTATTTTGTGTGCCAACATGTAATGTCTGAATTTTTGAGACACAAACACTACTGCTAGACATGATTTCTCAATGAATGAGTAATTTAACTCATGACCGACCATTGTCTTGCTGATATAATATATGGCCCTTTTTGTCCCATTTTTGTCGTGCTGAGCTAGGAGAACTCCAAGGGATGTTGTTGTTGCTGACATATAGAAAATTAATGGCTTTCTTGGGATCGGTGGCATGAGGACCGGTGGTGTAAGCATATATTCTTTGATCTTATTGAAGGCTTCTTCACACTTGTTATCCTACTTGTACGCTACTCCCTTGTGAAGTAGGTGAGTATGGATTATGTTTATCTGCTAGCTGTGCTATGAATCTTCAGATGGATTGAAGCCTTCCTTGGAGACCTCTTAATTGTTTCAATGTTTTGGGTGGCTCCATCTCAAGGATCACTTTTACCTTAGTAGGGTTTACCTCAATACCTCTCATTAACACTATGTATCCTAGCAACTTTCTTGATTGTACTCTGAAGACACACTTCTTTGGGTTTAATCTGACTTTGTATTCCTCCAGCCTATCAAAAATAGTACTCAAAGTTGCTATGTGATCCTTCCTCTTTCTGGATTTGGCTAGTATGTCATTGAAATAATCTTCGATAGTTTTATGGATCATGTCATGGAAGATTAATGTCATGGCTCTTTGGTATGTTGCTCCTACATTCTTCAAGCTGAATGGCATCATATTCTAGCAGTAAGTCCCCCATGGACAAGTGAAGGCCATTTTTTGTTGGTCTCCTTTAGCAGTCATTATTTGGTTATATCTCGAGAAATTGTCCATCAAGGAAAGCATTTCGTGTCCCGCCATCATGTCTACAACCATGTAAATGTTGGGCAATGGGAAATCGTCTTTTGGACATGCCTTGTTCAAGTCCCTAAAATCTGTGCAGATTTTGATGCCCCCATTAGGTTTTGAGATGGGAACCAAGTTTGACACCCATTCTGGATAATCTATTGGTCGAATGAATCCTACATCCAATAGCTTCTTTAGTTCCATTTTGACTAGCAAGGCAATCTGAGGGTGCATTTTTCTGAGCTTTTGTCTAATGAGCTTTGCTTCAGAGTATACTGCTAGGTGATGAACTATAATTTCTAGATCAAGCCCTGGCATGTTTGCATAGCTCCATGCAAAATTAACTTGTCTTTCTCTCAAGAAGGTCGCTAAGATCTCTTGTTCCTCTGATAGTAACAATTCCATATAGAATGTGATGTGTGGGGTTTCCTCTATTCATAGATTAATTGGATTGTACTTTTCTACTAGGACTGTTGATTTTTCCTGATGAAGAGATTTGAAAGGAAGATTGAATCCCCCATCCTCAAGTGCCTCAGAGAGGTTTTCACCATTGGATGTGTCCTTTATTTTTCCTTTTTTCTGGTTGGAGAGTGCCATAGTGTGGTTTTTACTCAAGGACCTAGAGATTATTCTCAATTTTTCACTTTTGCAACTAAGGGATTCAATTATTTCCCCATAGTAGGCCTATGTATCTAGCTCAATGATGAATCCTGATTTGTGATCCCCACATGGAATATTATCCCGTAGTCCCATGAATTCTAAAAGTGCCTCATCATTTTTGAATGTGTCAAGAATTGGTGGTCCTTGTTGGTCATAATCGATGAGTTGGGGGTAAACTAGGTGGATTTCACAATTTTGATGGTCTAACTCAAAGGATAAGGTGCTAATAATGAGAAGGGTGGTATCCTTGAAGAGCCTAGGTAGGTTGGTTATCAGATCCTCGCCATCACTACTGCTATAGATGTCAGTTATGTCAAATGTGAAGTTGTCTATGACTCGACCTGTAGATATGGGTAAGGGAAGTTCGGTTGGGGATTGTTGAGGAGAATTATTGACCTTTCTAACTGGAGGACTTCGACCACGTATGGTTGAGTGGGAAAATATTGGTTGGAGAATGTAAGGAGGTTTGGAGTGATGATGTTGTTGACCATAGCTTGGAATTGTTCCTCATCAAGATCTACGGGGACAGTGGATGAATCCAATGCTTCCTCAAGGATTTTATTGTGGGCGGATGAGATTTTTAATAACTCCATGATGGATATTTGTGTTGGAATTCCTTTTAGCTGATCAAGGACATTGTAACCATTTGGAACAGATCTTGAATTGGTCATGAACGTTCTGTTTGGTTGAGATGATCCTGCAATAGTAACATTTTTGCCTGTTGTGGTGACTCCACAATCGGCCTGAGATCCTTTGATAGTGACTACTACAATTAAATAGGGATAATTAGATCAGACAAATTGATTTAATTAACAAAAGAGAGAGACTTAATTAAATACATGATTTATTTAATTAAGAGAGGAATATTGATGAATTTAATCAAATAAAGGAATTTGATTAAATGGTTAGACCGAAGGATGATTCATGATGAAATGGTGTTAGTGATCAGGATCAGATGTCCAACATCAATTAGTACATTTTATGCATCTACATTTTTCCCCGCTTTGAAGTAATGCACTCGTTGTGTTGGTTCAAAGAATAAACGATCTTGATCAAAGCCAAAAATTTTCCATTTTCAAAATTTTGCCCCACTACTGTCCCGACGAGAGAAAACATGCTAATATATTTCCCCCTTAAGAGGTTGGATGAAAATTTTGATTTTTGGGTGATCTCGTGAAAAAAGAGGACAAAGTGCCCGACAAGTCCAGAAAGGCTCCAGGAGGCCAAAAACATGTCTAAACGTAATAAAATGATGTAAAACATGCCTCAAGCGGACAAAAAATAGGTTCAAGAGTTCAAAACCCTAACATGATAGCCAAATAGGGTGAAATAACCCTAATTTTCCCTAGTTGTCAATCCGCCCATGTGGGTCGCCCCTGGTAGGATTCTATCCCGCCTTCATCGTTTCTGTGGTGGTCGAGTCGGGGCATCCACCTATATGGTGGGCCCTACATTATCCATCGCCATTCCCTTCATCAACTTTCCAAGTGGCAATCACCTAACTACTGCCCACATCGTGGGCTTCACCGCTCCCACCACCGGTTGTTTTGAAACCCGTGTCCAACAACCACACCAGTCGTTGTACAACATTTAATGCAAGCAATTAATGTCAAATTTTCTATAAATTGCTAAGTCGCCCTATCATTTTCACTAACATTCCAGTCATAAACTGTCAATGCTCCAACTTCCTCCACCATCATTGTGCCCGCATCACTTGGAGCAAGATTTTGAGCCCAACATTCATCTTGATTCTTCAGATCTACCAAGTGAGTTTTTCGTTACCCTATCCACGTTTCTTTGATTTTTTTTAGAAACATTACAAAATATTAAATCTTGGGAACCCCAAAATATTTTAGGTGGCCAGTTAAGTGTCTAAACCTGCACAAAACCCATGTTAAAAAATGTTGAAAAACCCTCGAAATCGGTCATTTGGTGCCATGAGGAACTTTCTCCCTTGGCCACCATTCTTAACCAGGGCCTTCACCTTTGGCAGGCCTGACGATGCAAACTAACACCTTCCCTTCACCATCATTAATTGAGACTTAACAAGAAAAATCTTAGGACAAAGGTCTTGTGGTCGTTGAAGGCTTGCCCTTGTGGGATTCTGCCTGTGGGCCACCCTTACCTGCTCGGCATTTCTCAAATGGTCGCCTCCTTCCGACTTCCCATATGGAACATCCTACCTAGCCTACATCCTAAATAAAAAAACTTAAGTCCCAGGCTATCTACGGGCCTTTCTCCATGGGTTTTTTTTCCCCCTTCGTTGACCTGTTCAACACCCATCATCCAAATGGTGAGGTTCTCGCTTCCTTCCACTTTGCAGAACTTGCGAATCCTAGTGCTGTCTTAAGTTGCCCAAGGAAAATATGTTTTTGAATCTCTATGTGTAGGTTGTGCTTTATGGACTACCATCTATGGGTCACCTCGTATCCTCTATTGTTTGTGAAATGGCTATGGAGCTTGGTCTAACCACATTGCCGACCTCACATCGATCATCTCCTCTTAGCCCCTCATATGCAAAAAATGGTTAAGTAAAATTAAAGGTGGGCATTCTAGTGTGGGTCATCGACCACAGACAGCTGCCTTATGAATGTTGTTCACTTACGGCTGTTCCTCACCTCCCACCCGCTTTGTGGGGCCCGCTTCACCTGACACGATCTAAAGATCCTCACTAACTAAAATCAATGTCAAAGCTTTATGCAGGCTCAATGGTGTGGACTGTCATCTGTGGGCCATCGTCCTCCCTTCACCATCTCTAAATGCCCACCTCCTGACTACTTCCCGCTGGTCTCTATCCACATCACTCCCAATAATTTGAACTTGGAAACTAAAACTGAGCCATCCTTTCTTCCTATGGGTCTCGCAATGCGGGACTCCCTTTATGGACTTCTACCATGCCAATGTTGTTCCAAACAACAGAGCTACAAAACAACCTTAACAACCCTGACTCCTACATCCTCTTGAGCCACATGCCAAAATGACTGCATTAACACTTTTGAAGCTTCATGAACAATGGACCCATGTGCCCAAATTCCTTAACACCCTTGTGGGCCCCAATTATGGTGCGAAAATCTTGATGGAGGTTGCCCCATGTGGGTCGTCATTCCCTCTGCGTTGTCTCCATGCTCTCGTGTCTAAAATGACTTCCATCCTAGGGAAACCAACATCCCTAGGCACACATTGCTCTATCTTCCCCAAACGAGAGCCCAAATGATGATTTTTGATGAATATTATAATCTTTGAAAGATGAATTGCTTGATCTAACATTTGTTTTGTAGGATTTTGCTAACGCTCCCCTCATTTTTATGTGATTATGCTTATTGCATCTCTATTTGCAGGATTTATGGAATCAGCTGCAGGACCATTAGGAGTGACCATGGAGAAAGATAAAGGGAAGAAGTCTACCAAGGTCCTAAGAGGGAAACAAGATAAATATTAGATGAAGTATTAGTTCTAGGGGGTAGAAGTCACCTCCAAGATCACTACCGCCTGGGATACAATCACAGATACCAACCTTGGGCAAGTTGACATAGATTAATTTAGACAGAGGGTCATCATCAACCCCACCATAGACAATGCTAGGAAAATCAGAAAGAGTTGTTTGGCTAAGGCAGTCAGGTTTGGTAATGGCATGCAGGGAAGCCTATTAGATAGAAACCAGAAGGATTATTGATCATGAGGGTAAGGTGTTGGATGACCTATCTGCTAGGTCCATAGGACAAACATTCCACATCCCTACATTTGATCCTATGGAAAAGATGAAAAAGGAATATGCAAAAAATATGTGGAAGATCGACCCCCTAAAATGCAAAAAGTTAAATTAACCAATACTAGTTAATTGAGAACAAGGGAAGTGCTAACAAGGTTCCCCAAGAGTTGTTCAATAGTGACTTCTGTGAAGATTATAATAACTTGGTAACCTTGTTGAGAAGAGTCATGGGCATCCCCACTGTCTCTTACTTTCAAGACTGGATGTTCTACTTCATTGAGGAGATCATCAAAGGAAAGGCCAAGTTTCAATGGGCCAAAATGATCAGTGACAACTTGCATCAACAGTTCATGGAAATTAAGAAGATCTCTCAATTCTATATGACCTCTTATTAGGTGCATTTCCTGGCCAAACCATTTCCCTACAGAGGTTTTTTTGTTGCACAAAGCCTGACTCCAAGAAGGGAACTAAAAGTATATGATAGGCACCCGCAATTACAATATCAAAATTTCAAGAAGGATTACTACAGAGTGAATGATGCCTTCATTGGGAATATTATTAGACTCCTCAGAGGGGAATTTGAGAGGAGAGTCTTGCACAGAACCTATGTAATCATTCATAGGTTTGGGTTTCTTTTTATATAGTTCCCAAAATTTACTTACATCAGAATGGAGGGCTTCTCTAAAAGGCCATACAAACTACCTCGATACCCAAATGACCGGTTGATCCTGCTAGAAGTCTCTAGGTAGTTGGAAAATGTACACACTCTCCTCAGTGGAAAACATCAAGAAAGGATACCATATCCCCTCACATTTGGGTAGGGAATGTATTCCCTCGCAGCTACCCAATGTGTTAAATATTTAGAAAAGGATATTGTGGAATACAATCTGGGTCTCCACACGGCCAGGCCAAGAATGGATCCTTATGGTAAGTTGAAGAAGTTTTTCGGAAGAGAGTACACCCACTTGCACAACATTGAATATTTTTGGGCTAACTGTCGTGACGACATGGAGGTATGCATGAGGCATTATATGCATATGATCACTTAGTTTGTCAATACAGTCGATCTATTCCCGATACCGGATCAAATTATAGAAGATGAAAACACTATTGTGGATCCGAGGTATGATGTTGTTGCCAACCCACCATTTCCCTTAATAGACTGGAATGAAGAAGAGGTCAACAACCTCGACATTCTAAAAAAGCTAGTGGAGCATAGAACAAGGTAATGGATCAACACCCAGATAGCTCAATTGAAGATCCAAGGAGCCACTTTGATGTACGACGAGCTCGAAGATGAGCTTGAGAGTGAGACAAATAGTGGGATTGTCGCTGCCCCAACTGAGGAAGCTCCCAAGTCTCCTCTAGCCACAAGATCAAGAAAGAGGAAAGAGGTAACCGAACATCAACCCAAGCATAAGGTTTATTCACTGAAGACCTCAGAGGGTGAAACCTCGAAGAATGCCAAGAAGATGGGTGGATTCTTTGAGATTCCCATAATCCAAGAAGACCCACTACACAAAGGATAAGAAGAAGAGGCTGAGAAACCAAAGTCACCACCTACCACCTCTTCTCTTTCCATCACCACCACTGCCACTACTACTAATCCTCCTCCAACATCTCTACCATTACCCACTTCCTCTCCGTCCACGGTGGACATCTTAGTTCACCTTGCCTCTATGTCACCGACTGTTCCAATTATGGTGAGAGATTCCTCCTCTGCTACAACCTCTCCACCCTCATCCTCCTCGATGTCTCCCTTGTCTGTAGTCCCTTCAATAGCTACAACTATAATTCCTACTCACTCTACCAGAGGCCTTCACCAGAAATATGCAAAATATACCCATGGAACTCTCAAGCGTACTAATGAATCTTGTAGTACAAGTTGCGATGGCCCAAGTTGTGGTTGGTCTTCCTATCCCTCCTCTAACAGAACTAACAAAGATGGAAACAACCATGTAAATCTCAAAAGAAATAGAGAGATAACAGAAGGAGGCTGCTAAAGAAATAAATGAGGAACTTGAAGATCCCTTTAGTGAAGACTACCATGATCACCCAAAGCATCAAAACATGACCATCGATGAGGAGGAATATGAAGAAGAAAGGTCACAGTCCTCAGAAGAAGATGTTGAAGACCCCAATTCCAAATATGTAGTAGAGTCTTCTGACTAGGAGCTTGAGGAGGAGTTTTCCAAGCAACTCAAGGATGTAAGGGAAGAAGTTGAGAGGAAACATTTTGGAGAAAAGGAGGAAACCAATGATGACATGGAGATTTCTAGAGATCCTCTGGTAGGTGGGCAAGACAAAAGCCCTGATCAAGAGGAAGAAGTACCTCCCAAGAAGGAGGAGGGAAATAAAGAAGCTAAAGCTGAAACAAAAAAGAGCCCTAAGCTAGAACACCATGTAGAGCTTGAGCGAGAAGAAGAAAGGTCACTTGAAGGGGAGGAAAACCCTAAAGAAAATGTAGCTACTACCAAATTACATGAAGAAAGGACCATCTTGATCTAGGTCTTGGATTGAGAAGAAGAAGAGAAGACAAAACAAGAAGCCTCAAACCATGAGGAAAGGGAGATCCAACATGCTGAAAGAGAAGAAGGTGATCATGAATCACCAAAGGAGGGATCTCAAGTGCTTGGGTGGTTGGAAAGGCAACTACAAAAGAAGATCCCCTGTCTCATGGATCCTAAGGAAAGACTAGAGGCCATCCTAGCATGAGCTCAAATAGGGATGAAGAAGGAAAAGAAGCTGAGAATCTGATCCAACATCACGATGGATTCATCTAGATCAAGGAAAGTGCAAATTTCTACCCCAATAATAGACAAAGGAGAGGGGGTTTTCTATAATATCTCCACCATTGACCTGGGTATTCCTACAAGAGAGTAAAATATTGATCAGCTCCAAGGATCAGTTGCCATGATTGTTCATTAGATGAACAAGGATCAATCCTCACTGGTCTTCTACTAAGGAACAAGTGGTGGACCTCACCGCCTACATTCAACAATGGTCTTCTACTAAGGAGCTACCAACAACTTCATCGTCCCCACTATGGCTTCTTTCCAAAGAGCACATAAGCAAGCTAGAAAAGAGAAAGAACTAGACCAAGGATACTGTAGAGTGGTTCCAACAAGTACTCTTCAATGGTGATATTGGCATTGGCCATGCCATCCAGATGGCCAACAAGTTCTAGGAAGTACACAAATAGCTTGAGGGTATAGAGAGAATTTCTAATAACTTCCCTGAATTATATAGGATTGCATATCCTAAACTTGAGGCCATCCTCAAGATGCCCGAAAAGACCCGAGAGAAGGAGATAGCCTTAGCAAAGGATGATTATTGGTTAGTGGAGATGTGGAAAATGGGCCTGGACACAGAAAGGGAAGTCCTAGAGTGGGTGCTCTGTGAAGTAGAACTCGACTTGGAATGGGTCAAGGAGCATAGAATAGACTATAAGGAATATCTAAAGCTCATGAAAAACTATGACATGCCCACTATCGAGCTATATCTAGAGAAGATCAGGTCACTTTTCCACAAGAAAATGGAGAATGGCACGATAGATTCATTAATGCAAAACTTTATGGATTTTGCTACCTGAGCCTTCACCTAGTCAGAGCAAGTGATCAAGCACACACTTAAGTGTAGAAAGAATTGGGAGTTGATCACCGACAGATCAAAGAAGATATCCTTCCAAGTGCTCCAATTAGATATCATATAGTGGAATAAACTTCAGTAACTGATGGGAAAATTTGTGGAGTATGCCACTATCCAAAAAAATCAAGGAAAGCATTTCATTGATGATGAGTTCCTCACAGTGTAGTTGTTTCCGAAAGGGCAAGTTACTACAAGAAAAATTGCTATAGTGATAGTGCACTAGAAGACAAAATAGGGAAAAAGACAAGGAATGTATTTTAAAATTGAGAAATATTGGGGGTGGGTGAAACCCTAATTTGTAATGAATCTTGGCCATACAATGAGATTAAATCTTGGCCATTCATTTTTCTTTTTAAAAACTATAAATAGGGGGTCTCCTCTCATTTTCAAAGAGATAGCTGAGTTGTTGTAATGACATGTTGAAATTCTCATAGAAATTCATTGTTTTTGGTGGATTCTTGAGTTTCCTTCATGTTTCATGATTCATCTCCTCGTAGTTGATAGATTTGAATAGATTTAATTTGTTGTTCTATGTATTTTTCATGCTTTTAGTAGTTTAGTGAATGTTGTTCATTGATGTTGAAGAATACTATTGTGTTGATGCCCTTCCTTGTTCATGTTTTTTGTTTTTTGTTGATGATAAATAGCAGTGTAAAGCTAGTTTGAACATAAAATCATTGTTGCACTTAAAATTCATCTTTTATTCATGCTTTACGGTGAATGAATGGTTGAAAATCTGCAGACCTTAGAAGATAGCACTGGTTTCATGATACTATTAACTGATTTGGTTAAGTGGAACTTAGTTTTAGGAAGGTTGTCCACTATAGAATCCTCCATTATCACTATTCATCGGTAGTTGCAGATCTAGGAACTTCCTCCTTTACTTTCCTTTTTGACCTTTCTTTGAAATAGCAGTTTAGGTGAAGTTCTAGCATCATTATAAAGCCAAATCTGATGATAAAAGTGGAGTTTCAGACTACTGTTTTGAAGTTGCAGCAATTGCATCATCTTTAAAATATTAAGAACTCCATTTAAGGAACCAATCTCCCTTCAACTTAACATACATAAGGCTGCCCTATGATTACTAGCAAATCACATGAACCAACTGAGACATTCCAAGCAAGTCATGACTTGACACCCAAGAGACCTTGGGGTAATTTTTTGCAACTTGTTTGTATGAGATTTCCTTTCAAGAGAGGTAGTGCAGTTGTGCTTTTCCTGTATTGAGAAGGTGCAAAAACACCCATCAATAGAACTAGCGTTGGAAGGAGGGAATTTATTGTGTTAAGCTGGATCGAATTGGTTCATTCTCCACTGAAATATTCCAAAGAGTTTTAAGATCCACACCAAATAAAGGGGAATTTCAAGAGCTACAACCCCCTACCAAGGCTAAAAGAGATAAAAGAGGCAAAGCAACTTCATCAACCTCATCTGCCCCACCAACCTCACCTCCATTTTCACCTCTCCCTACCATCCTTTTGCACCACACTTATCCTTCCTTTCTAGCTTCCACCTCCTCCTCTCAGCGTCCCTAAGCTTCCTTCCAGCTGCTCACTTCCCATGACCAGGGCACTGCCCTTGACCCAGCCCTTCAAGTACAAGGTACAACCCCAACAACTACTACCCCTACGTAGCCCCAAGTTACTGCCACATAGTAAGCACAACCTCTGCCTCCTGTTATGGCTTGGTTGGGCAATAATCCTTCTCTATTGTCCTTCCAAGTCTATCATGATATACCAAAGAATTCAGAGAGATTTTGCATGAAGTTCTATCCTCATGATCTGCAAAGGATAGTAGAAGAGCAGATTAAAATATTCCAAACAACACTAAAAGACATGCAAATAGATTAGGAAGATGTGGCTTGTAAGATCTTTCCTTATTTGCTGGGGGAAGAGGCCTTTTATTGGTGCATCAACTTGCCAATGGGGTCCATCACCACTTGGAATCTCTTGAAGAATGCCTTCCTATAGAAATATAAGATACCAGTCAGTCCTTCATAATTATACCAACAATTTATGGTTGTTAGAAAGAAGTCAACAAACCAATCAACTCCTTCAATGATCAATTTTACCATGCATATATGAGATTGCAAGATCCATACGTGGTTGATGATCCTTCCATGAGATTGGTCTATTATGCTACCTTGGATAACCTCACATCTACATTAGTAAAGAGTATGCGCCCACCATTGGCTAGTTTGGTGGAATCTTATGTTAAGGTAGTCACAAAAAGTACAAACTTGGGACTAAATGTTGTTCATCCAATGCAGATTCAAGGGCTCACCCAAGCATTGGCACATTAGAAGCCCATTATGAACCAAGTTCCACAGCTGCTCATGGTACTTCATCTGGGACAACCAATGAATCAGGTGCCCATAGTGCCTCACTACTTGCAGCCATAGAAACAATAGGTCTATCCTCAACCATCTCAAGTTCCTACATATCTGCAAGGTTCTAACTTCTCACCCATTCAACAAAACCAACCAATGGTGCAACCTGTCTTCCTCTAAACCCAAGCTCCACAATTGAGTAACATAGAGAAGGATCAGATAGACGAATTGACAAAGATGATCAAGAAAATGTCAAACAAGATGAAACACTTTAGGAATTAGAACAACTAGTTGTAGGCTTCCCAATGAACCATTCAAGCCAACCTCAACAAGGATAATAGAGACAGTCATGATGTGGGTACCTCATCTAGGCAGAATTATGAAAGAGGACAAAATTCCAACTAGAACTTTGAAAGGAGCCCTTCACAAAGGCATAACCAGACATGGAATACAAGGCCAAATAATGGAGGTGTTCCTACCCCTCTTGATCAGTCCACTGGTGCAGAGAAGATAACCAATGGGGTGTATTTAGTTGAGGCAGCTTTGTTCAGATGGTGTCAGATCCATAAAACAAATAAGCACTTTGAACTAGATTGCCCTGAGTTCTAGACAATCGCAAAAATATTCCAAGTAGAAGTCCAAAATGTCATGGATGGTGTAGGCTATAGAGATATAGTCCCATTTGAGCCTAATGACTCTTTTGTACTCATGATCAATCAAGCTTTGTTCCCACGAAGTGAAAGCAATGCTCTTGAGAAGGAGATTATTGTTGTAAAGGACGAAGAAGAAAAAGAGGTAAGTAATGAAGACACTCTATCTCAACTCTTTACTTCAATAGATAATGGTCCAATACATGAAGAGGAGTCATGTGAGAATGAATTTCAGATGTTTCATCAAAGAGTGACCCCATATAACCTAAGAAATAGGCAAGCAAGTGGCTCGCTCATGACCTCTACTCCACCTAACAACTTTGACACTCCACCTAATCCAAACACTAGCTACAATCTAGGTTACGCCCATGTTCCCACTCAGTATCTTAATAAAAACAAGCAGCCAAGTCAAATGCAAAACCAGTCCACTAGCTCTTCCCAAAGCAAGTCCTTTGAGGCAAAAATTGAACAAATGGGTAATACATTGCTGAAGAATTCAAGAATGTCAAAATAAGTTTGTCTGCCTTTGAATTGTTTAAGGTCCCAACAGTTATGAATGCTTTCTTTAGAATTATTAATGGGACTGCCTCTTCTAGGTCAGCACAAGAGGTATCTTCCAAGAGAGTCTCCTTTTAATAATCACCAAATGAGCCTATAATCAAAGAAACCTTAGGCAAGAAAAAAAATGCACCTTCAAATCAACAAATAGGAAAGCAACCCACAAAGGAGAAAATCCAAGTGTCAGCCAAGGATAGGACCAATGAGAAAGATAAAAATCAAGTAGCCTAGGAAGACACATCCATGTGTTTGTTTCAAGGGAAGTTAGAAACGCCACCCTTCCTCACCACTATCAGAATATTTGGGAAGAACCTACACAACTTCTTGCTTGATTCAGGAGTATCGACCAATGTTATGTCACTAGCCATATCCAAGGCATTGGGAATAGTTTTGACTCCTTCCAGGTGAAAGGTGACGCAACTAGAAAAAACTAAGGTGAATATAGTTGGTGAAATCACTTGGATTCCTATATAGATTGTTGCAGACCCAAGGGTGCAGAAAGTCATTGATATCCAAGTTTTAGATATTCCTGACACATACGATATAATACTAGGAAGATATTTCATCAGAGCATTGAATGGGTATGTTGCAACTAATTTTTCTCACCTATGGTTGCCATGGAAAGGTCTGCCAAACCAGATCCACATAGACCAGGAACCACACATGAAGTTTATGATTATGGAGCACAACAAAACCAATGAGGTGTTGTTTGTTGAAACGGAGTTGGGAAATTATTCTCCCATGACCTATGAAGGAGAATTGGAGTCTTAAGAAGAGGAGGAAACTGAAGAAGTTCTCTTGGTGATGTGCACCCCCCTATGGATATAACTTATAAATCTCAAAGTACCTAGGTCCTGGTTGAGTCATATGAAGACAAATCCAATGACAATGGAAATTTTGGATTATTGGATGGATTCCAGGAGTTTACTAAAAAATGTGTGCAATCAGCTCAACTTAGGAGTGAGGATGGATTTCCTAGAGCTCCTATTGCCCAGTTGGTGTAGGATCCACAATGCTACCCACATAGAATTTGAATGCTTCCTTTGTTAGGCTACAGTTGCTCATATCAGTGGACAAGTTTCACGGAAGGAGGAGCCCCAAACTGAACTACCTGAGCTTAGCAATGTTGAGTTTATTCCTTCATCGAAAGTTGCTGATGCAAATGCACAAATAAAGAAAGATGAATGTATGATCAACCCTTGAGCTAAAGATTCCTCCAATTTTTTGACATTACACTTTGACGGTTCTAAGTTCAAGAAAGGAGTGGGAGCTAGGTTTAAACTCATCAACCCCATAGGTAAGACCTACTTCACTGCTCATAGGCTTCAATTTTATTGTATGAATAACGTAGCAGAGTACAAAACACTAGTTCATGGTATTTTAATGGCTCTAAGGAAGAAGGTCAAAATTCTACAAGTCTTTGGCGACTCATAGTTAGTGGTAAAGCAAGTTAGGAAAGTTATTCCTACCATGATAGAAGGCTAGCAAATTATAGGCATAGGGTTTGGGATCTTTTAGAGAGCTTAGATGAATTTAATATTCAACTGATCCCTCGAAGTAAGAACCATACCGTTGATACCTTGGCTCAAGAAGCTAGTACCCTTCAACCTCTATCACTGTCTATCCTCAAAAGGGTCACCGTCGAGCTTACTCCCACCCCATCAGTTCCAGATAATGTTACCAACTTTCAAGTGTTCAATGATGATAAACACATCTTAGACTTCATCACTAGCTCTAATGTATTTGCAACCTAGATAATTGATAAGGTCAAGCCTGAAGAAGTCGAACTAGATATAGAAGGGGTCATCAACCTCAAGATGAACATGATTCCCAAGGGTATGGCCCAACTTGAATGAATATTTGACTTAGATCACATCATAGACCAAGATTAGAAAGCAAAGAAGGATTCTATCAATAATCAATGTGACACTCATAATCTTGGAACAACCAAGGAAATTAAGAATGTGTTCATTGGAAAGATGTGTACACTAGAAGAGAAGAAATGGATCCTTGATGCCTTACAAAAGTACCATGATGTGGTCACTTGGAGTTACAAAGATTTAAAGACATACGATACCTCGATCATCACCCACACCATTCCTCTCAAGCCGAATGTGAGACCATTTCATCAACGATAGTGTCCTATCAATGCATTATCAAAACCCATAATCTACAAGTAAGTTCAAAAGTTGTCTACCAGAATTATATTCCCAGTTAGGCACTCCACGTGGGTAGCTAATTTGGTCCCGGTTAGGAAGAAGAATGGGGAAATAAGATTATGTGTAGATTTTTGCAACCTGAATAGAGCTTTGAAGAAGGATAATTATCCAGTGCCCTCATTGGATGAGGTGTTGTAGATCATCAACAAATCTCAAATAATGTCTTTCTTAGATGGATACTTTGGGTATAATCAGGTAATGGTGCAGTACGAGGATAGGCACAAGACAACGTTCACCACCAAGTGGGGAACCTTTGCATATAGAAGGATGTCGTTTGGACTCATCAATGTCGATGCCACTTTCTAATGTGCAATGGATATTTCCTTTAAATATTTGATTGGAAAGTGCATTATTATCTACATGGATGAGCTCATGGTGTTTTCAAAGAAGTGAGGGGATCATGTTTCTAATTTATGCAAAGTTTTTCATAATTGTAGGGAATTTGGGATTTCCCTGAATCTGAAGAAGTGCATCTTCGGAGTCACAGAGGGTAAGCTATTGGGCCATGTAATCTCATAGAAGGGAATCTCAATAGACCCTGAGCATATTCAGGCTATCCTATGAATCTAGCTACCAGGCAGTAAGAAAGAGTTGAAATCTTTCTTTGGAAAGATAAACTTCATCAAAAAATTCATCACTGGATTTGTTGAGATAATCAAGCCACTCAATGTTATGCTTAAGCAAGATGCCAAAGTTGAGTGGACTCTAAAAGCTAAGAAAGCCTTTGAGGAAATTAAGAAAGAGATTGCTAATGCACCTGTACTGGTCAACCCAGATTACCTAAAGTCATTCTACATCTACTCATTCACTTTAGACCATTCCTATGCCAGCATATTGACTCAAAAGGATGATGAAGGAAGCGGGCACCCAATTGCCTTCATGAGTGCCCCACTAAAATATGTTGAGCTAAGGTACCATAATGTGGAGAAGCAATCCTACACCTCAGTCAGGGGAGTCAAGAAATTCAGACATTACATCTTATGGAACAAGGTGTTTGCCATAGTATCTGACCCAACAATAAAGAAATTGTTGATGCAAAATGAGTTGGGTGAAAGAAGAGAAAAATGGGTCACCTTGCTATAGGAATATGACATGGAGATTCAGCCCATGAAATTAGTAAGAGGGAAGCCCCTCACTTGAATGATAGCTGAAATGTTGGTTGAGGCTGGACCTGAGCTCACTATCCAACAATATCAACTTGAAGATGTCTCCCCCAAAGAGTGGTATGACGACATTGTCTACTACCTGTTGAATAAAAAGTGCCCGCCTTGCCTACAAGGAGTCCAGAAACATGCTCTTCAACTGAAAATTAATAGCTACATGTTGTAGGGGTCTATACTATACAAGAGGAATCATGAAGTAGTCTACCTTAGATGCCTTGGGAAAGAAGATACAACACAAGTATTAAAAGAGTTTCATGATAAATTTGGCACTGGTCATGGATCTAGCCCTTCCACCACTCATCAAATCTTGTGAGATGGGTACTATTGGCCGACAGTGTTCAAGGATTCACTAAATCATGTTCGAACCTACCACGTGTGCCAGACTACTACAACCAGAGAATGAAATGTTTTTGTCCCACTCTAACCATTCCTCAAGGTAAGACCGTTCACATAGTGGGGTCTTGACTTCATCGGTCTAGTAAGCCCACCATCATCTACGAGTCATAGGTACATTCCAACTGACTCTAATTATTGTACTAGATGGACAAAGGAAATTGCATGTAGGCAATGTACTAATGAGGTGGTTATTGATTTCCTTGAAAGCTTTATTTTGAATCATTTTGGTTGCCCCTATGCTCTCGTCTGCGATAATGGACCCGCCTTTTCCTCACTCAAATTTTCTAGTTGGGCCTTTGACTATGGAATTTCCCTTGAGTTCTCATCCAATTACTATCCTCAAGGAAATGGCCTCATCGAATCAACAAATAAAAATATAATAACTATGATCAATAAATTGCTCAATAGAAACCCCAAAGACTGGCACACCCAACTACATTTTTCCCTTTGATAAAATTGTACATGCCACAAAGCTTCCCTGGGTGATTCCCCATTCCATCTTGTCTACGACTTGGAGCCTATCTTTCCCATGCACTTAAGGATTCCTACCCTCTAGTTTGTCAACACCTTTTATAAAGGAGACCATCGAGAAGCCCATTTAGCTGAATTGCTCCACTTAGAAGAAGTCTTTGACCAAGCTATTGAATTTTTTGTCAAACACCAGGGCATGGTTAAAATATGGTTCAACCAACGAGCCAAAGTTAAGGCCTTTAGAATTGCTAATTTAGTCCTTTGTTGGGACAAGGCCCATGAAAAGAAAGGGGGACATGAAAAATTTGACAAGCTCTAGCTTGGCCCCTTTCAAATACCTTAAGTCTACTCCAGTGACCAATATGATTCCAAACTCATAGTAAGCTTCAATGCTTACACAATTGAGCAAAAGAAAGAGCACCAAAAGGAAATATTTGAAAAGTAATGAAAGAAAGCAAGTAATGAAAATAAGGCAACTGTGTGGGTGAGAAAACAACTCTATTGGGGCTATGGATGCCTAGTTGGTAGTAGAGCAATGTTCATGGGGTCATAGTGACAACTCCGTTGGGGCTATGGACGCCTGACTGGTAGTGGAGCAATGTCTAGGTTACTTTTGGGGTTAGGCAATTTATGTAGCTTGCTTTTCCTAATAATGGTCATTTGTTAAAGTTTCTAAAGAAAGGGAATGAACACACCATACACACACTTCTGATATGTTTTAATGATTAGATTCAGTTAAGGCTTCTTGTTTTCCTTCACGTCCCTTAGTTCACTTATGGAAATTGGCACCTGGTTTGTGAAACTAAAGATTTTGGGTTTTGAATGAGTATTTATCCTTAGAATGATTGGGAGCGTTCTCCTAGTAGATTCACCATTTGTTGTGTCTATAGCACACATGCCCCATTTAGAATGAAGACCCTCTTCTTTTCACTTTTGCCAGGTAGCTTTTTCCTTCACCTCATTTTACATGCCCCCTATTTTTTGAGTCCCAAATGGTCAAGGAGTCCTAACGTTATCATCTTGAGTTGACCAAGTTTCACCACCTTGGAAATTTCCAAGTCTTTTCCCTTTGTGGAGTTCCTTTGGCAGTTTTCTTTAAGTCTTTGAAAATGGTGTCTTTCCCTAGTTGTGAGTCTGCCCATGCAGGTCACCCTTGACGGGATTCCATCCCTCCTTTGTTGTTTTAGTGGCAAATGAGTTGGGACATCCACCCGCATGGTGGGCCTGACATCCTCCATCATTGTTCCCTTCGTCGAATTTCCAAGCAGCAATCACCTAATTGTCACCTGCATTGCAGGCCCTGCCACTCCTACCGCCAATTATTTTAAAACCTGTGTCCACCAACCGCACTGGCCATCGTACAAAATTTAATGTAGGAAATTAATGTTAAATTTTCTATAAATAGCTAAGTCACCCTATCATTTTCACTGACATTCCAATCAAAAACTATCAGTGCTCTAGTTGCCTCTACTGTCATCATGCCCACATCGCTTGGAGGAAGATTTTGATCCCTACATTCATCTTGATTCTTCAGAAGGTGATTTTTTCATTACCCTACCTATGTTTCTTTGAGTTTTTCTTTTAAACATTGCAAAATCTCAAAGCTTGGGAACCCCAAAATCTTTTAGGAAGCTAGTTAAGCATCCAAACCCGCACAAAACACATGTTAAAAAATGTTGAAAAACCCTCAAAGTCAGACATTTGGTGCCATGTAGAACTTTCTCCCTCGGTTGCCATTCTTAACTAGGGCCTTCACCTTTAGTAGGCCCGATGATGTATACTAATGCCTTCCCTTCATCATCGCTAATTGATACTTAACAAGAAAAATCTTAGGAAAAAGGTCCACTAGTTGTTGTGGACCCAGTCTTGTGAACTTCCGCTTGCAGGTCGCCTTTACCTGCTCGCCATTTCTCAAATGGCCACCTCCTTCCAGCTTCCCACATGGGACGTCTTGCTTAGCCCACATCCTAAATGAAACACTTAAGTCCCAGGCCATCTACAGGCCATTCTCCATGGGTTTTTGTTGCCCCTTCGCCGACCGGTTCAACACCCATCATCCAAACAACAAGGATCTTGCTTCCTCCCGCTTCGTAGAACCTATGAATCTTAGTGTCGTCTCAAGTTGCCCAAGGAAAATATGAGTTTGAATCTTTGTGTGTGGACCAAGCTTTGTGGACTTTCTTGTATCCTCTACTATTCACAAAATGGCTATGGAGCCCCATTCGATCGCATTGCATAACCCACATCGATCATCTCCTCTCGACCCCTCATATGTAAAAAAATGGTTAAGTAAAATTAAAGGTGGATCACAAACCACCACATTGTGAATGTCGTTCACCAATAGTTGCGCCTCACCTCATGCCCACTTTGTGGGGCCTACTTCACCTGACACCATCTAAAGATCCTCACTAACTAAAATTGATGTTGAAGCCTTATGTGGGCTCAATGATGTGGGTTGTTTTCTGTAGGCCATTGTCTCGCCTTCACCATCTCCAAACGACCGCCTCTTGACTGCTTCCCGCAGGTTGCTATCTACATCACTCCCAATAATTTGAACTTGGAAACTAAAACTAAGTCATCCTTTTTTCCTACAGGTCTCACAATGCGGGACTTTGTTTGCTGACTTCTGCCATGCCAATGTCGTTAAAAATGGCAGAGCTACACAATGGCCTTAAGGATCATGGCTCCTGCACCCTCTTGACCCACATGCCAAAATGACTGCATTAACACTTTTGAAGCTTCATGAACGATGGACCCATGTGCCCAAATTCCTTAACACCTTGGTGGGTCCCAATTATGGTGCAAAAATCTTAATACGGGTGGATGCATGTGGGCCACTATTCCCACTGTACCGTCTCCCTACTGCCATCTCAAAAATGGCTACTAGCCCAGGGAAACATGCATCCCTAGGCCCGCATTACTCTATCTTCCCCAAACAAGAGCCCAAATGATGATTTTTGATGAATATTATGATCTTTGAAAGATGAATTGCTTGATCTAACATCTATTTTGTAGGATTTTGCTAACACTCCCCTCATTTTTTTATGTGAACATGCTTATTGAATCTCTATTTGTAGGATTTATGGAATCACCTATAGGACCATCAGGAGCACCCTCAGAAAAAGATAAAGGGAAGAAGTCTACCAAGGTCCCAAGAGGGAAATAAGATAAATATCAGATGAAGTATTAGTTCCAGGGGGTAGAAGTCACCTCCAGGGTCACTACCGCTTGGGATACAATCACAGATACCAACCTCGGGAAGGTTGACATAGATGAATTTAGATAGAGGGCCATCATCAACCCCACCACATACATGCTAGGAAAATAAAAAAGATTGGTTTGGCTAAGGCAACCGATTTCCTACCCGCTCTTGTGGCCTCGAAATTGGTAATGGCTTGTAGGGAAGCCTATTAGGTAGAAACTAGAAGGATTATTGATCATGAGGATAAGGTGTTGGCTGACCTATCTACCAGGTCCATAGGAAAAACATTCCACATTCCTACATTTGACCCTATGGAGGAGATGACAAAGGAATATTCAAAAACTATGTGGAAGGTCGACCCCCTAAAATACAAAAAATTAATTAACCAATACTAGTTAAAGGAGAAGAGGGGTAGTGCTAACAAGGTGGCCCAAGAGTTGTTCAAGAGTGACTTCTATGAATATTATCATGACTTGGTAATTTTTTTGAGCAGATTCATGGGAATCCCCACCACCGCTAGCTTTCAAGACTAGATGTTCTACTTCATTGAGGAGATCATCAGAGGAAAGGCCAAGCTTCATTGGGCCAAAATGATTAGTGACAACTTGCATTAGCAGTTCATGGTAGTTAAGAAGACCTCTCAATTCTATATGACCTCTTATTTGGTGTATCTCCTAGCTGAACCATTTCCCTACAAAGGTTTGTTTGTTGCACAAAGCCCGACTCTAAGAAGGGAACTGGAAGTATATGACGGGAACCCGCAATTACAATATCAGAATTTCAAGAAGGATTACTGCAGGGTGAATGATGCCTTCATTGGGCATATTATCAGACTCCTCGAAGGGGACTTTGAGAGGAGAGTCTTGCACAACACCCATGCATTCATTCATAGGTTTGGGTTTATGTTTATGCAATTCCTAAAATTTACTTACAACAAAATGGAGGGATTCTCCGAAAGGCCATACAAACTGCCCCGATACCAAAATGATCGGCTGATCCTACTAGAAGTCTCTAGGTAGTTGGAAAATGCATACACTCTCCTCAATGGCAAGCATCGGGTAGGGAATGTATGCCCTCGTAACTGCCCAATGTGTTGAATATTCAGAAAAGGAAATCATGGAATACAGTCTAGGTCTCCACACGGTCAGGCCAAGAATGGATCCTTATGGTAAGGTTAAGAATTTTGTCAAAAGAGAGTATGCCCACTTACACAACATTGAATATTTTTGGGCTAACTTCCAGGACAACAAGGAGGTATGCATGAGGCATTATATGCATATGACTGCTTACTTTGTTAAGACAGTTGATCTGTTCTAAATACTAGATCAAACTTCCATTTCCCTTAATAGACTAGAATGAAGAAGAGGTCAATGACCTTGACATTCTGACAAAGTCAGTGGAGCATAGAACGAGGCAATAGATCGATGCCTAGATAGCTCAATTGAAGCTCTAGGGAGCCACTTTGACATACGATGAGCTCAAAAGGAGCTAGAGAGTGAGACATATAGTGGGATTGTCATTGCCCCAACTAAGGAAGCTCCCAAGTCTCCTCTAGCCACAAGGTCGAGAAAGAGGAAAGAGGTAACTAAACGCTAGCCTAAGCATAAGGTTTATTTATGAGAGACCTTAGAGGGTGAAACCTTGAAGAAGCCCAAGAAGATAGGAAAATTCTCTAAGATGCCCACAATCCAAGAAGACCCACTACATGAAGGAGAAGAGGAAGAGGTTGAGCAACCAAAGTCACCACCTGCCACCTCCGCTCTTGCCATAACTACCACTGCCATTTCTACTACTCCTCCAACATCTCAAGCATTATCTGCTTCCTCTCCGCCCACAGTGGACATCTTGGTTCACCTTGCCTCCACCTCACTCACCACTCCAATTATTATGAGGTATTCCTTCTTTGCTACAACTGGTCCACTCTCATCCTCCTCGATGTCTCCCTCAACTGTATTCCCTTCAATAGCTACAAATACAATTCCTACTCTCACTCTACCAAAGGCCTTCACTAGACATATGCAAAATATACCCATGGAACTCTCAAGGGTACTAATGAATCTTGCAGTTCAAGTTGTGATGGCCCAAGCTATGGCTATTATTCACATCCCTCCTCTGATAGAACCGTCAAAGATGGAAGAAATCATGCAAATATTAGAAGAAATGGAGAGAAAAAAAAAGGAGGCTACTAAAGAAATAGATGAGGAACTTGAAGATCCCTTTAGGGATGACTACCATGAGCACCCAGAGCGTCAGAATGTGACCATTAATGAGGTGGAATATGAAGAAGAAGGGTCATAATCCTCGGAAGAAGATGTTAAAGACCCCAATGCCAAATATGTAGTAGAGTCTTTTGACCAGGAGCTTGAGGAGGAGTTATCCAAGCAAATCAAGGACATTGGGGAAGAAGTTGAGAGGCAACCTTCTAGAGAAAAGGAGGAAATTAATAATGATGTGGAGATATCTACATAGCCTCTAGTAGGTGGGCAAGACAAAATCCCTGATTAAGAGGAAGAAATACCTCCTGAGAAGGATGAAAACAAAGAAGTTGAAGCTAGAACAAAAAAGAGCCCTAAGCTGGAACACCGTGCAAAGCTCGAGCGAGAAGAAGAAAGGGCACCTAAAGGGGAGGACAACCCTAATGAAAATGTAGCTACTACAAGAATACACAAAGAAAGGACCATATTGATCTGGGACTTAGATGAAGAAGAAGAAGATAAGATAGAACAAGAAGCCTTAGACCACGAGGAAATGGAGATCCAACACACTCAAAGAGAAGATGGTGATCATGAATAACCAAATTATGGATCTCAAGTGCTTGGGTGGTTGGAAAGGAAACTACAAAAGAAGACCCTCACTCTTGTGGATCCTAAGGAAAGACTAGAGGCCATCCTAGCACGAGCTCAAATAGGGATGAAGAAGGAAAAGAAGCTGAAAGTCTGATTCCACATCATAGTGGATGCATTTAGATCAAGGAAAGTGCAAATTTCTACCCCAGTAATAGACAAAGGAGAGGGGGTTAGCTATAATATCTCCACCATTGACCTGGGTACTACTACAAGAGAGAAAAATATTGATCAGCTTCAAGGATTAGTTGCCATGATCATTCATCAAATGAACAAGGATCAATCCTCCAAGGAGGATTTGAAGGCACAAGTGGTGGACCTCACCGCCTACATTCAACAATGGTATTCTACTAAGGAGCTACCAACGACTTCCTCCTCCCCACCACTGATTCTTTCCAAAGAACACATAAGCAAGCTAGAAAAGAGAGAATTGGACCAAGGCTCCTACAGAGTGGTTCTAGCGAGTACTCTACAATGGTGATATGGGAATTGGCCATGCCATCCGAATGGCCAACAAGTTCTGGGAAGTACAAAAATAGCTTGAGGGCGCAGAGAGAATTTGTAATAACTTCCCTAAATTAGAAGGAGCTAGCCCTAGCAAAGGATGATTATTGGTTAGTGGAGACATGGAAAATGGGATTGAACCATAGAAGGGAAGTCCTAGAGTGGGTGCTCCATGAAGTAGAACTCGACTTGGAATGGATCAAGGAGCATATAATAGATTGCGAGGAATATCTAAAGCTCATGATAGACTATGACATGCCCGTTGTTGAGCTAGATCCAGAGAAGATCAATTCACTTTTCCATAAGAAAATGGAGAATGGGGCCACAAATTCATTAATGCCAGACTTTATGGATTTTTCTACCTGATCCTTCACCCAGTTAGAGAAAGTGATCAAGAACATGCCTAAGTGTACAAAAAATTGGGAGCTGATCACCGACAGATCAAAGAAGCTATCCTTCCAAGTGCTCCAATTGGATATCATAGAGTGGAATAAAATTCAGGCACTGATGGGAAAATTTTTGGAGTATGCCACTACTTGAAAATCAAGGAAAGCCTATCATTGATGATGAGTTCCTCATAGTGTAGCTATAGCCAAAAGGGTAGGTCACTACAAGACAAAGTGTTATAGTGACAGTGCACTAGAAGACAAAATAGGGAAAAAAACAAGGAATGTATTTTTAAATTGAGAAATATTAAGGGTCGGTGAAATCCTAATTTGAAATGAATCTTGGCCATTCATTTTATTTTTGAAAACTATAAATAGGGGGTCTCCTCTCATTTTCAAAGAGATAGATGAGTTTTTATAATGACATGTTGAAATTCTAATAGAAATTCATTGTTTTTGGTGGATTCTTGAGTTTCCTTCATTTTTCATGATTCATCTCCTCATAGTTGATAGATTTGAATAGATTTAATTTGTTGTTCTATGTATTTTGTATGCTTTCAGTAGTTTAGTGACTGTTGTTCATTGATACTGAAGAATATTGTTGTCTTGATGTCCCTCCTTGTTCATGCTTTTTACTGTTTGTTGATGATAAATAGCAGTGCAAAGCTAGTATGAACATCAATTCATTGTTTCACTTAAAATTCATCTTTTATTCATGCTTTATGGTGAGTGAACAGTTGAAAATCTATAGACCTTAGAAGATAGCACTGGTTTCATGATATTGTTAGCTAATCTGGTTAAGTGGAACTTAGTTTCAAGAAGGATTTCCATTGTAGTATCCTCCATTATCACTGTTCATCGATAGTTGTAGGTCTAGGAACTTCCTCATTTCCCTTCCCTTTTTACCTTTCTTTGAAATAGAAGTTTAGGAGAATTTCTAACATCATTTTAAATCCAAATTTGATGATAAAAGTCTAGTTTCAGATTGCTATTTTGACCTTGTAGCAATTGCATCATCTTCAAAATCTTAAGAACTTCATTTAAGGAACCAATCTCCCTTCAACTTAACATACTTAAGGCTGCCCTATGATTACTAGCAAATCACATGAACCAACTGAGACATTCGAAGCAAGTCATTGTTAAAATCCAAGATCACCTGCATGCAAATGAATACATATCACATGCAAAAGACATGCAGAACCAAAGAAGATGTTCTATAAAACCTCTTAGTAAAAATGCATTAAGAGAATTTGTTATTACAAAGTGATCAATCCTTATGAAGGAGATCAAGAAACCCTAAAAGAAACCCTAGTGTGCACACTTAATAATTAATAATTAATTATTAATGTGCCTAAGTTTAGCTTAAGTAATAAAGAGAAATAAGTGACTTAATTAATTAATCAATGTGATGTAATTAATTAAGCATAATAACTTATTACTCTAACACCCCCCCTTAAGATGAACTTAGGAAGAAGCTAAAACACTAGAATAAGATGCATGGAAGCAAAGATGGGTCCTGGCAACTAGGCCTGATCAGGTACCCATTTACAAATGCAAGAATGAGTAAGAGAAGGAAAAACCCAGTGGGACAAAACCCCCCTTACAATGAGATAACATGTTGCAAAGAAGCACTGAAGAACTCTGTAGAGTAACACTGGAACTTGATATAGGCAAGCAAGGAAATATTCTTCTATATACTACTGAAACCGGATGAGAGTCATTGATTGACTGAAGGAATCATGATAAAGCAACAAAAGACCCGATGCCATGGAACACTCAAAAACTCCAAACGGGAACAACTCTGGAATCTATGAAGCAGCAAGCAATTATTGAATGATGTATTACTGAAAATGAAGTGCAAATATGCAAGATGCATTCTCCCAACTGCCAAAATATCCAAGTAATCGCCACACAACCCATTGGGCCAAATCTAGACTAATTGATAAACCTGGGATAGATATAGAAAAAGTGCATGGACAGCAACCTAGAGCTCCTCAATACCTTTTCGACGGTTCAAACGAAGCGAAAAATGCAGACCGTGGCAAAAAGTTATGAGCTCAAAAGCATAAAAAGTACATCTGACTTCAAAAAGAAATAAATATAGGAAAATAGTAAAATACTGTAAAATAAACTGCACCAAAGGAAAGTGCTCGGAACCAACTTTCCGGCGATATCTCGTTTGCCTGATTTCGATACCGTATGCCCAAGTTATGACCAAAAGAAAAAAAATTGCTCTTTTAGGGCAAACTAGGGTTAGGAGGGGCAAAGAGGGCCAGCCGTACGGATGACGTCATCATGATGTCATGCTGACGTCAGCAAAATCTAAGCATAAATTTGACGGCCATCTGGCCATCACCGTAAAAAAACAATCCCCTTGCAAAAAGAAAAAAAATTGGCCCCTAGTCCTGTGGGCGACCAGGGGCTGGCGGGCTGCAGAGCCCCTGGTTTTCCATATGGCTGGGGAAATTTTGGGCATAGGGGCGAGATCTGAAACTCTTGGTTCTGATATGGCCATGGCCGGGCATTTGAAGCCGCGAGGGCTAGGAGATAATGGCCGGACTAGTGGTGGAGTGGCCCGGCATGGCGTTTGAAGTGGCCTTGGTGGCAGCCGTGGCGGAGATTGCTTTATCTTGGCGCCCGGTAATTTCTGCCTCTATTTGCATGCTGGGGAGGCCGTACAGCCCCTTGGCAAAAAATTTTTTTCCTTCCGGATCAACTACTCCAAAATCAACGAAACGACAGGAGTTTTTAGGGTTTTTGGCCGCTACAAACGTGATGGTGGTGTCCGTTTGAGCCCAAAGTGAGCCAAAAAATAGGCTACCCCCAGATCTTGCAGAAAGGATGCATGTGGAAACCCTTGCACTTGAAACTCACAGAGAGGTCATATCTTCATATCACGAACAGGCAGCTGCAGGTCTGGAGCTCTGATACCATGTTAAAATCCAAGATCACCTGCATGCAAATGAATACCTATCACATGCAAAAGACATGCAGAACCAAAGAAGATGTTTTGTAAAACCTCTCAGTAAAAATGCATTAAGAGAATCTGTTATTATAAAGTGATCAATCCTTATGAAGGAGATCAAGAAACCCTAAAAGAAACCCTAGTGTGCACACTTAATAATTAATAATTAATTGTTAATGTGCCTAATTTTAGCTTAAGTAATAAAGAGAAATAAGTGACTTAATTAATTAATCAATGTGATGTAATTAATTAAGCATAATAACTTATTACTCTAACAGTCATGACCTGACACCTGAGAGACTTTGGAGTAATTTTTTGCAACTTGTTTGTAGGAGATTTCCTTTTAAGAGAGGTAGCACACTTGTGCATTTCCTATGTTGAGAAGGTGCAAAAACACACGTCAATAGAAACCATGATCTTAAGATATACAAGAACCCCATGCTAGATCATAGCAGAGGGAACAACACTAGGAAAGCTAAAGATTACACAAACGTGCAACATACCTATTCCAATGTGGTTGCTTCTTGTGATAGTGTCAACACCGTCGTCACCATCAAAGGACCTAGTGTGGAGTGTGGAGTCACCACACGACATGGAAAAGTTACTATCCAAGGAGCTCCATCTCAATCTAGGGCACAACCTACTTTTCCAACATCAAATCCTAACAAGTACAATCTCCTAGATCAGTTTAAGAAGACCCTCACATGAATTTCTATCTTAGAACTATTAAGGCTATCCCTGTACATAGGGAAATATTAGAGAAAGCTATGTCTACATCATCTACCCTTGAGAATATAGATATAGAGCAATTTCAAGCTATGGTAGGGAATATCACTAATCATCTTCTTACCTTCTCAAAACAAGACCAACCATTGCAACCATCTCATAATCGTGATTTACACCTTGAGCTCATCATTCATAAGAAAAAGGTTAAAAGAGTCTTAGTAGATGGAGGTACTGGTCTGAACATTTGGACCCTTCAGTTTATTAAAAATCTGGGATATTCAAAGGATACTATTAAGAAAACAAAGAGTACCACCATTATAGCATATGATGACCAAGAGTGGGTATCATAAGGAATCATCGTACTACCCATCCAAGTAAGACCTGTCATCACAAAAACTACATGCCAAGTGTTCGATCTTGATCTTCCCTATAACATCCTACTTGGCTGACCCTGGATCCATGCCCTAAATGTTGTAGCTTCAACCTACCATCAATGTGTAAAGTTTCCTTTCAAGGGTAGAGAAGTTACCATCCATGGAGATCTTGATCCTTTTTACTACTATAAGAATCTTGATGCCAAGTTCTATAAGATCCCCCAAATACCCAAGAATGACTAAGGGCCTACACCTTCTACCTCATTTTTTGACCCATCATCCCTTGCATCTACCTCAGAAACGAAACAACCCATTGTGTAGAACATACCCAATATTAAAGCAATTATCTAGGATGATGGTTGTGGAAACTATAAGCTAACGAAGGATACTTTTGTGTTGGGGGAGCTACCTCTTTCTCCCAAATCTCATGGGAAACAAACATCTAGCAACAACATACCTAGAACTATCAAGATGGTAGCTACTACCTTCACCAAGTGGGGGGACTTAAACAAAGAAGATGTCAATGAGGAGGATTCTCTAAACTACTCTATCAAGATGAATGACCCATCCCCATTCTTTCCATGGAAGATGATAACAAAGGCTTGTGGCTAATGAAGGGAATGGGGTATACCAAGAATGAAAAACTGGGACAAAATGACAATATTTTTCTAGAACCTATCGTTCTTGATAAATGTCCAAAGAATCTTGGCCTAGGTTGTACTACTAGCAAGGTTACCCTTATTAGAAAATTTACTTCTGCTAAACGGGTTGTAGCTTCCTCTTGGTTACCAACATCGCATGATATTACCCTAGATGACTTCCCCCTCGATGTTGCTAACCTATTTGAGGAAAAAATCCATCTTCATGATATCTACATAATCCTTCACACCAAGAAACCAACCAAATGATATATGCCTAGAATACTTGCAACTCATTGACTTGAACCAACAAGGACCAACGATTCTAGATTTATTTGAAAATGATGAAGCAATCTCATAATTTATGGGACTTTGCGACAACCTATCATGGGTAGATCACAAGGCTAGTTTTGACATAGATCTCAACACAAGGGCATACTACAGGTATACAATTGAATCCTTTAGTCATAAAATTGATGACATGTAACTAAGATGCAGATCTTTGAGTGAAAACCACAGTATGGCATTTTCTGTTCTTAAAATAGTAAAAAGAAAGGATGCATCTGAGGGTGAAAACCTCTTTGAGGTGCCCAAGGATGAGGGATTCAATCTCCCCCTTAATGTGATGCATCCAAAGAAGTTAGCATTTTTAGTAAAAAAGCAACTCCAATCAATGTGGGAATAGAAGAAGCACCCAAGATCACCTTCTATGTTGAATCCTTTTTAGATGAAGAATAGAAAAACCTAGCAGCATTCCTGAAAGATCGAAGAAACAAATTTTCATGATCATACACATATATGCCAAGGCTTGATCTAGTAGTAGTTATGCATCATTTAATAGTCTATCCTAAAGCCAAACTAGTAAAGTAGAAGTTAAAGAAGATGCACCCTTAGATAACACTCTTCATCAAACTTGAGTTACAAAAACTTCTTGATGTTGGAATCCAATTGATAGATTATCCTAAGTGGGTTTTAAACATGGTACCAGTCTCCAAACCCACTAGGGGCATCATAATATGCTTGGATTTTGGAGACTTAAACAAGGCATACCCAAAGGATGATTTACCTCTTCCTAACATCAACATCATAGTGGATTTAATAGATGGACATGAGATGCTATCATTCATGGATAGTTTTTTAGGCTATAATCAAATCATGATCACCAAGGAGGATCAACACAAAAATACATTCACTTGTCCATGGGGGACATACTATTGGAACATGATGCTATTTGGGTTGAAGAATGCAGGAGCAACCTATCAATGAGCAATGAGCCTCATATTTCATGACTTGATCCATAAAAAATTCAAAGACTATGTGGACGATATTCTAGAAAAGTTAAAGAAAAGGAGTGAGCACATAGAATTCTTGGGAACCATCTTCGATAGACTCGAAGAGTATAAGGTACAACTAAATCCAAAAAAATGTGTCTTTTGGGTGACATCAAGAATGCTTCTTGGCTATATCGTTGCATAAAGAGGGATAGAAATTGATCCAACAAAATTAAAAGCCATCATAGACATGGAACCTCCGCAAACATTGAAGTAGATGAGAGGGTTACAAGGAAGATTGTAGTCCATTAGAAGGTTCATAGTGCAACTATCAGATAAAATCCACCCTTTCTCACATCTTCTCCATAAAGGAATAACTTACAAGTGGGATGAGAAGTGTGATAAAGCTTTCCAACATATCAAGGACTATTTATTCATACCTCCAATGCTCATTCCATCGATACCAAACAAACCCTTGATCATGTATATCTCAACCACATCAGCAGTACTAGGTGCTCTTCTAATACAACATGATAAAAATGGAAAGGAAAGAGCTATCTACTATATTAGAAAGATCTTGGTAGTCTATGAAATGAACTATTCATCAATTGAGAAAGCATGCTTAGTTGTAGTTTTTTCTTCAAAAAGTTTCAGACACTACATGATGTCGCATCAAATCAAAATTATTGCAAATATCAGCCCATTGAAATACTTGTTATCTAAATAAATTCTCACTGGGAGAATGGCCAAATGGGTAATGATCTTGACTAAATTTGACAGAGAGTATGTGGAGCAAAAGGAAATCAAAGGAAAAGTGATTGTAGACAACCTAGTAGAGATACCTATCTATGCAGAGAATCTATTGATATATGAATTCCCTAATGAATTAGTGTTCCTTGTCAATGCAACAAATCAATGGAAGATGTACTTTAATGGATCATTCACCCAACATGGATCAAGGGTGGGTATTCTCTTTATCACCCCTTAAGGTGATTGCATTCAAAAGTCATACTAGCTATCGTTTCCATGTACTAACAACATTATGGAGTATGAAGCCCTGATCATAGATCTAAGGATGGAAATCCAATGGAAAATACAAGAGTTGAAAGTCTATGGAGACTCACAACTAGTTATCAATCAATTCAATGATGACTACCAAACCAAGGATGACAAACTAACTCCTTACAAGAAGATGGTAGAGAGTCTCAAGGATCTTTTCATAGATATAACTTTTAAGCAGATTCCTCGCATGTACAACCAAGTAGCAAATGCTATGGAAACAATTGGATCATTGTTAGACATGTTGCACAATGTCCTACAATGTGAATTCTTGGTAGAATAGCTTCTCATACTAACTTTCAAAATCCCTAAATCTAAATTTGTATGTGTCATTGTTGGTCCTAGATCCCTATGGTATCATGATATATTCACCTATCTAAGTAGAGGAACCCTCCCATCTAATATCACCTCAAAGATTAAAAAGATCTTTGTTAAAAATCCATCTTGATTCATGATCCTAGGTGATACCTTATACCACCAAACCATTGAGGGGACATTACTACGATGTCTTAACCAAGAGGAAGCCTTGACCACTTTAACAAAATTTCATGATGGCATATTTGGTTCCCATTCTAGTGGTATGACTTTAGCTAAGAAACTGTTGAGGATGGGGTACTACTGGCCAACCATAGATAGAGAATCCCATCAATATGTGCAAAAGAATTTCCAGTGTCAACAACATGGATATCTCATTCATGCTCCAGCTCAGGAGTTGCAACCAATGGTCACACCTTGGCCTTTCTCACAGTGGGGGCTTCACCTCATAGGAAATATTACTCCAACCTTGTTTAATGGCCACAATGTTATCATAATAGCCACTGATTACTTTACCAAGTGGGTAGAAGCCATTCCTATGACCTACATAATAGGGAAGCAAATTGCTAAGTTTGTCCTAAATTATCTAATCTTTCGTTATGGTGTTACACAAGCCCTTATCTTAGACAAATAAATACCCTTCAAGAATTAGGATGTGAAAGAGCTATGTCAAAGATTCAACATCCAACATTGATTCTCTACCTCATATTACTCCCATGGCGACAATCAAGCTGAGGCTACAAATAGGACCATTTTGAAGATCCTAAAGAAAATGGTCAATGAAGTTGGTTGTGACTGGAATTATAGTTGAATCCCCCTCTATGGGCCTATCAAACCAACATTCACACACCTACAAGTGCAACCCCATTCTCCTTGGTCCATGGATCAGAAGCCATCCTACCTATTGAGGTCAAGCATCCATCACTATGAGTGTCACTATAGAACCTAATCACTGGTGAAGAATACATAGTATCTTAGTTAAATGAGCTAGAATTCTTGGATGAGCATCATATTAACACCCTTAATCACTTGCAAGTATATCTAAACTGACTGAAACAAAGCTATAATAAGAAGATCAAGTGTTGTTCTCTCTAGGTAGGGGATCTTGTCCTAAAGAAGAATACGAAGAATCTTCCAAATCAAGATAGTAAAGGAAAGTTTGAGTCTAATTGGTTGGGTCCCTTTGTCATCACAACAAGCTATGGATCAAGAGCATATCAATTTTAAAAACCTAAAGGTGAACCCTTGTAGGAACCAACCACTAGCGTGCATCTTAAAAATTTTAATGCCTAGGCTTGAAGGGTGTAAATCTGAAAATACAAAAAAATCAAAAAATGATAAAATATCTAAAAAATAAGAAAACGGATTGAAAACGTAAAGAAAAAAAAATTTCCCTCTAGTGAAAACCACTTCAATGGCACTTTGGGAAAGTACCTTGATGAAAACTTGGCAAACAAGCACCTTGTCTAAATAAAGCACCTCCATCTATTATTTAGCTATTTATCCTATCATTTCATCCATCACATCCATTCATTACATCATTCATCCTATTTAATCTATCACCCATTTGCATCCTTATCATATCTTGATATTGTGAAGTATCATATCCCCTTAGTACTACTTGGAATTTTCCAAAGGTCAGCTTGTCTTGCATATATCGATGTAGTCTATCCAAATCACGTTGGGGGAAATTCATTATGGATTGGATCAGGTTCTTGTATATCTTAAGGTTATTGGAAATCGCAATAGAAAATCCCAAAAAAATTCATAAAACATTCATCAGAAAATCAAAAAACATCAAAATTCCTATATAGCTAAAATCAAAAACATTCATAAAATTGTAAAGTCAAAATGCAAAAACATCCAAATCACATCAAAATCCCTAAAAATTTCAAACATAAAAAATTCAAAAATAGAACCATGTTGAACTATGAGTCTTTGAGCTTGAATGTAGGCAAGACCATCATTGATGTGCCCCTAACACACCCTAGGCCAGTCTTTAGGAGTCCATCATAATAAAATGATGATCCATCAACTGTTCATATCTCATCTTCAATAAGTTGAGTTAGTCAAACTACGTGTTCTATGCGTGTATAAGGTAGGCAAGGCTCATCTTTGATTAGCCCCCGAGGCCCTTAGGATAGGTCTTTTAGGTTAGGTTCTTGGTTGAATCTCAGAAAATCCATGAACATTGAAATATCAGAAAATTCCAAAACATTTGAAAAGAGAAAACACAAAAACATTAGAAAACATTCATAAAACCTTAAATAGCCTCAAATAATAGAAAACATAAACATTCACATAAAGTTTTGAAAAAAGATCAAAAATAGCCTCAAAATATTTTCAAAAATACCAAAACATTGAAATATTCCAAAAAAACCCAAAACCCATCCATCCCATCTCATTTTCACCTGCAATAAAGCTTCACCCATAATAAATCAACCATCATCTTCAACCTTTTCCAAAACAAATAGAAAAAAGTGTTGCAAGTCACAAAGTAAGAACCAAAGTGTCAAAATCTAAAGTCTAGATCATAGATAAACGTGTTAGTAAAGTTTGTATCAACAACTTATCAAAAACCTCATCCCAATCAAACCATATGATAACATGTCCTAGGATGGGTCCTTCCTATGATGGACATCAACATCAGAAATCACCTTAGCTACGTTAAACTAGCAAGAGATATAGATAACACTAATTGTTTGTCTTTAATCTTTTCTTATGATTTATCGTATTGACCCATTATGAGGACCTCTCAATGATTTCTAAATGATTTAGAGAGAAAGGAATATGGAATCAATCATTATCTTTCATTTTTTGTGCTTGTGGGTATTCTTGTAAAATAATCTTGGCGCATACTTGGTTAGTTGTGTGTGGGGAGGTTGTTTGGAGTAGATTGTTGACTATTGTATATGCTTTGGTCCAGTGTATTATGAACTACTAAACTACATTCCGATGAGGTTTCTGTATGTCAAGGTGTGAACAAGAATTATCCTATCTGTTTGCAGAGTCAAAGTCCATTTACACTAGATACAACACCATTCTGGTTATCAATACCTTGATGCATTGTGTCTATGTGTTATATCAAACAATAAGGAATGATAGAAAATCCCAATCCCAAGATATGAGAAAATCATCATGCATCTCTCATCACCATCTCTAATGAATTCTTGGTGGATCATAGACTTGTTGGAGTTTTGGAATCAATCATCAAAATCAATGGTCAATCATCTCATTCTTCTATCTTCTTTCCACACTAACCTGTTATCATGAAAATTAACAAAAATAACATCATCAATGCATCCATCCTGTATCCACAAATCATCAACATGCATATCATGAACATCTGCATTATCCATACATATGTCTGTATGCATACATCATCATCTCATAAATTGCATAAAAAGGTACACAAAAAGAAATGCATCCATATCATTCACATAAGCATCACATCTGCATACCATAACATCCCTTCCATAACATATCATAAAAGGACACTGAAAAAGAATATAACATTGCATCCATTCCATATCATTGCATCTCATATCATTGCACCATAGATCATCATCACATATCACATAAACATGAATAAAAAGAAGTACCTCCATCACATTGCATCCATACATAAGCATATCATATCATATCACATCATATCATATGCATCCATACATTCATAAAGCATGAAATAAAAGAACACATCACATCATGAATCTATATCATCTTGTATATATATATATATATATAAATGGTTGTCATGGTACAATATCTAAATCAGTCTATGCATACCAAAAAAATGTACAATGTATATGAGGCTATAAAAAATGAGCCTATGAGTGTATGTCTGTATCAATAATTAGGCTATATAAAAAGATGTGTTTGGAAAATCAAAGTTCTATCCCTCGTTGGCTTTGTCCCCATCTCCTAGCTGGTTTGGTTGCCTAATTGAAGTATAGGCACTAGGCTGAACCTAGTTGTGATGCTCAAAATCAGGCTTCCTATGGCAGGGAGGGACATCTTTGTAGTACAAGGTCCACAAATATGCTACCTCCTCCCTCACTATATGTTGCTCCATTTTGTCAGGAGGTCGAAGCTCAAATTACAATAATTCTCTAAGGTGTGAATGCACAAATGAATTGAAAGTGACCCTTCATCACCTATTTAAGCCTAAAAATTAGGCTTCTTTGCCCTAATTTAACCATGTAGTTAGGGATTTTCACCAATTTCACCAATCTTGCCAAATTGGAGCTTATTTTGCACCGTTTTTGCATTTTTGGCATGGTTTTTGCATCTCAGAGCCTTTTCAGATCCTTGAGGCAATATTTTAACATTTGTTGAGAAATCAACCCAAAATTCCAAATTTATGCCTGATTTCTCGAGGGGGCAGGGAACTAGCATATTCCTTCCACTGGGGAAATAGTGGGGCATCCAAAAAATTAAAAAAATATATTTTTTTTTATTTAAGCAGTAGTTTTTAGTCTAAAAAGCATCAGTCTTTAAACCAACATAGCAGGTACCTCACTTCAAAGAGGGGAAAAATGTAGACACTTAAAAGTGTCCTAAATGATATCATGCACTTGAATCAGGTATACTAACATCATTTCATCCTCAAACCCATCTTCTTTCGCTTAATTGATTAAATTTTCATAGCTATTTAATTAATTATGTCATTTGCATCTATTAACCTAATTAATCTAATTAGTTTAATTCACCCCCTTTCATGCTAACATTTTGTCTTATTAAATTAAATACATCAAGTTATTTAATTTAAATCCCTAAGTCTTCTTATTTAATTAAATAACCCTAAGTTATTTAATTAAATAACCCTATGTTATTTAATTAAATATCATTTCACTTGAATCCCCCTTTTCATTAAATCACTTATTTAATGAATATCATGAAACTCCCCTAATTGCATAATTAAACCTTTGTTTGATTATCAATTACTAATTAATCTAATTCCCCCCACTTGCAAGGGAATATTCCTCCTTTGCACACATTCCTCCAAAAGGAATATTCCTTCCCCTTTGCACATTGAAACTTTGTTTTAATTTTCTAAATATCTAATTTCCCCTCACCCATAAGAATATTCCAAAGAATATTCTCTCTCCTCACTCATTTGAAAAAAGAGAAAATTCTTCCTCCTAACAAACTTACAAGACTTCTTGTGTAAGTTTTGAGTGTGTTTATTTGGAAGAATATGAACCCTTGATTCTTTCCTTGATCCATGTGATCGTTGATCCTCATCCGCTGACGAGAATCCATGATCCATGTTTCATCTTTCCTCCATTTTTGACCATTGATTAAACTTTTTAATCTCAACCCTTCATTTCTCAGTCCTCTTATAAATAGGTCACTATTTGGAGACAAATGGATCCATCTTTTAACAACAAACTTATGCTATTAAAATCACTTGCACTTGCACTCATATTTAACACTTATTTAGCATCTTTTAGTTTAATTTCTTGCATCATATTAGCTTAGCTTCCATTAATGGCTTCCATGGTAACATGGATGCATACATTTAGCATATTTGGTAATTAGGGTTTCAATCTTTTAGCTTAAAATCCATTTAGATTAGCTTTGCATACATCCATATTGATCATCTTAGCATAGATCATGTTAAAATAGTTTGCATCACATTAATTTAGAATTTAAATCATATTTTTATCACATATCTTTCATCAGTTCTATCGATTCTCTTCAATAGAATCAATCAAAACATTCTCATTTATCAATGGGATTGGGAAAGGGTTTCCATTCCACATCAATGTGACACCACTCTCCAAATAGGATAAGTTTCAATGAATTAGAATAGGTATTTCTAAAGCTTTCGTAGTTTAATATGTTAAGTTTTAATGGATTTTTAGTCTAGTTTTTATTGATTGATCTTATTGGACTGATGTTTGGTGGCACAATTACGATTTGAATCCTCATGGATCAAGTGTAGTTGGCCCATACTAATTTGTCAGTCACACAACTGTCGATGAGTACAAAACCTTGGACATGTAGTTTATCTCCTCTTGTGTCTTAGGACATGTTTCTTTAATTAATTTAAAATGGTTGTGCAATGGTGTACTAATTGATTTAGCATCTTGCATTTGAAATTATAGTGCCTACCTATTACTAGCATGTGATGTTAGTGGGAGAATTTTATTTCATATATGTTGAGATGTTAGATGATCATGCCTTGGTTTTATTTTTCTATGTCAAAATCCATTGTTTCCTCTATGGTTATTTTTTGATTTTCATGATGTAAATGTCATGAAAGTGTGTGTGTGTGTGTGTTATATCGCCAAGTCCCTTGAAAGGGGATGGATGTATTTTATTTTGGAGGAGTCCTTGGGATGTGAGCATTATGGGGGCTTTCTTGAGTGATTATTATGTTTTGGTTCATGAATATATACATTAACTTAAATGTTGTAATTAAATGTTATCATGAATGTATCATTTAAAAGTAATAAAATTATGGATAAGATGTTGTACACCACTAGGTATTTATGTGATGTTTTGGTTATTTATATTGTAAGACCTAAAAAAATTCAAATGATAAAAATAAAATAAGCAAAAAATTCATAATCAAAATTTGAAACAAATCACACTAATAATGAAAATAAGACAAACTAAATTAAATTAAATGCAACAAACCTACCCTAGCATAGCTCCATTGTCCTCCTATCTTTCACCTTGGAGAGAAGGTGAAAGGGTGATGCTCTCATATTTTGTTGCATAAAGCACTTTGAAAATATGAGTATAGTTCCTTTGCAATGATGAGAGATGAAGAATGAATGGTAGGATGGTTAAATTTATAGCTATTTGGTAACATCGATTGATAGTCAAGATCTACAGAGATATTGAAAAGATTAATGACTCAAAATTGATGAGAGGAATTGAGAGGGAGTTAACTGATCTAGGTAACTGGTTGTATGGATCAGTTAAGAGGATAGATTGGAGCGATAATTGAGACTAATAGTTATAAGAAAAAAATGATTGCTCAATGAACTCAACATGAGTGGGAGTGGACTGAAACTGATAAAAGAGTGGAAAGAGGTTGATTGATGAGTGGATTGAGAGTAAGTCTCAGTTAGTTGGTGAGGTGGAAATACATGGGTAATTAATAATTAAATGAATTAATTATTAATTACTTGTACAATTGGATAAATAGATAATTAATTAATGGGGGAATGATTAAATAATTGAGAATAATTATTTAATTTGGAGGAATAATCAATGAGAAATTAATTAAATAATAATGATTTATTTAATTGATTGAGGAGGAAAAAATAATTAGTGAGTTAATTAATTAAGTAAAATTATTTAACTAATCATAGAAGAATAAATTACAATATGAATTAATTAAATAATTTAGAATTATTTAATTAATAGTGGAGATTAAATTTAAAGCTAATTAAATAATTGAAAAATATTTAACTATAGAAGATGACATTAGATTAATTAAATAATGGAATTATTTAATTAATATCAGAAGAATGATTAGTGTGATGTGATGGCGGGAAACATTAGTCAATTTTAAGTGTCTATATTTTTCCCCTCTTTGAGACAATGTGTTTTTATGGAGTTATTTCAAGGAAAGTAAATAAATTTGGTGACATGCCCCAGTCTACCTAGTGAATGGTAATGGAAATGAGATGCCCCCTCAGGGGTTTAGTAGAAAAAATTATTAAAAATATTTTTTAAGGTGGACTCATGAAAGTGAATGAATTTAATGGAGGATAAGAGGAAATGATTAAATTACTAAAATTAAATGAAGTTATTTGATGAGGGGCCAGTGAAGGGGATAGAAATAGGCTAAGGGGATGGAGGGAATAGTAAAATAGGAAAACTAGGGTTAGGTAGGGGTATAAAAAGTGGATGGGTGGGATTTTCTCCTCATTTGCACTACTTGAGAATGATGGGGATTCCAAAGGGTGATCATCATGTGGAGCAAGTGTGGAATTTCAGATAAGGGATGGTGTGCCAGTCAAGGTAGGATTTCTAAATAGCTTTTTCAAAATTGCATGAATTTATGAATTTATTAGGGCACGTCTAAGGTTTGGATAGATACACCAAACCCTATATAGGTGTATTTTGGGGAAATATGGGCACAAATGATGAGGGAATGGTACATTTGTGAATGTATGGCACAATTTCTATGCATTGTGCAATTGCCATGCATTATGCAATTACTACAAATTACACAATTGTGCATGAAAAGGAAACAAATGTATATGGGGAGTGCGCATATGTCTAAAATGGGAAAAAATGTTTAATTTCATGATGCATTGGTGATCTAGAGGTGCACAAATGTTCCTTAGAGATATGTGAATGTGCCCTAGATTGGCACCTATGTTCCCTAAGATGGTGTAAATGTTCCCTAAAATATCCCCTACTATTGATCAAGATACTATCTTGTTGAGGCTTCTCAAAGCCCACTTGATCGCTCCTCTTCCAAAAACATGAAATAAATATTACAACAAAAAATCATTTTTTGCATATCATAGAGTTCATGGTCATTCTACTAACGAATGTAAAGCTTTGAGTAAAAAATTTCAACATCTTAAGGATTGTGGTGCTCTTCCTTGTGTTGATGCACCTATTTCCTCTAATTGGTACTGAATTTCATCCTATCATGTTGCTCATCACTATGTGGCATTGGTAGCTTTATGCATCTTGTTCATTACCATTCATGGTGGTACAATTTTTGGTGCAACCATATCCCTCTTGGAAACAAAATAATAGTTCTTGGTGGTTATATTTGTCTCTATGATTGGGGAGCATGGATAACTAGTTTTTTGAGGTGTGCATTCTTTTCAAGGATCGCCTCTTCCTCTCTTTCTACTTAAAATACCAACATAGCAAGTATGTTGAAATTTTAAGTGGGGGGCATAATGGTCCCCCATTCATTGTTTTCATGTTCCCTTCTTAGTGATGATAGCATACATCTCCTAGGAAGTGTGACCTTTACATTAGCATTATTTTATTGACATTGGCATTGTTTCATTTTGACATTTCTTGTTGAATTTAGTGTAGCATTAGTAGAGCATATTGATCATGTTGTGTGGAACATTATCAAAGTTATCAGGAGGTATAAACTTTGGTATGGTTGTACGTATGGGATTCTATAGACCTAGCATTACTTTCCCATCAACCACCTTTTTGGGGCTCACCTAGTGGACAATGGATTTTCACTAGCTTGTGTGAGCACATTTTGGTTTGCATAGTGAACAATGGGATTTCACTTGTAAACAATTTTGGAAAAATGGCTAAGGCTTGATCCACATTGAGTTGTACAAATAGTTGAGGCTTGATCCACCCCTTTTTTCTTTTTTTCTTTTTTTATTCTTTGATATTGTATGATTGAGTATCTTGTCATTGCTGCTACATATTTAGCAAAGGTATGTGTCTCTTTGTGCCTTTGTTGGCTTGCTATGAGATCTTAGATCTTGGGGGCTTGATCATCCTCCTTGACCTTTGTAATCTTACCTTTCCAACAATTGTACAATTAGACCTCTCTTGATTGTCTACTTTAGTGTGAGATTGATGCAAGGTCATCCTCTCACTAAAGTGGGGGCTAAATGTAGTGTAGAAAAATGTACTCTACATTTTCACACCTTTTTTGGGCTCTCTTAATTAAATTGGACTTAATTGTGCATTAATATACCCTATTTTACATCTAAAAGGCTAATAAATCACATTTTTTGAAGGGGAAACCCAATAAAAATTAATGCCAACACATAATACATTACCTTGAGCAATCTGTGTTCTAGGAATAGGGACCTGGGACCCATTTTCCCATAGGTGAATGGGTCCTCCCTAAGCCTTTGAACCCATTTTTAAAACATGTTTTTGGTGGTATTTTATGATCCCAAGTTCAAATTTTAATGTCATCTTGTAATGTTTTATTTTCGAGAAATTAAGGATACATACCTATAAATAAAGGGTTATTTTATCAATTCAAGATAGATCTAGCAAGAGGTGAACTTTCATAAGAGAAAATATTATTGTCAAGAGCATTCAAGAGTAGATTTATCAAGCATCTACAACAGCAATCATGGTCAAGATCATCATGTAAAGGTATTTTGCAATCATGCATTTTTTGGGAGCTAACATTGTGATGTATGTTTCAAAGATTCAAAAAAGTGCATTCAAGTCATATTTCAACTATCAAGATCCACATCCATTGAAGCCATTTCATGCAATATCAATCTCAATATTTCAAATCTCCAAAGGTTTATTCAAGGGTTTGGTGAGTTGCAACATAGCAATTTTTCATTCATCATTCCTTTCATGTTTCATTATTTCAATTCGAGGTTTAATTACCCAAATGGGGTTTGACCAAGGAAAACCCCCATTCACCAAAAACAAAGAATTTTTCCCTCTTATGTTTGTGTTGTAGATCTTAGGTTTAAGAAGGATTGAAGATCTTTTGAAGAGCGAGATTGGAAAAGTTGTCAAAGTTGTTATCAATTTAAGAAACTCACCTACATAATTTATTTCTAACATTTTGGCACTAAAACTCAAATCAAACAGAAGCTACAGATTGACATTAGAGGCTCCCAAAAGTTGGTTGAAATACCTGACAAAAGACCCATTCACCTATAGGCGAATGAGTCCCAGTTTGCCACCTGAAGCTATCTTTTGGTGACTGGTACATAGTGTTTAACCCTTCTCAGATTTGTAGAAAGTGTGTTGTTTCAATTTTTTTTTATCTTTAAATTGATGTTTCAAGTTTTAATTGGCATAATTGGATTTATTTACTATTTTTAATTTTTCTCCCAAAATTATTGTTTAGGATGATACCCCTGTCTTTAATCATAAGGAAATCAGTAGATTCCATCATTGAGTTGACTCACCTAAGGCTTGTAAGTCAATTCTTTGTGTGGATCTCATTTCCTAATGAAAATAGGAAGATAGGTTCATACCCCTTTTTATCCATCTCAAATTGATTAAACCTATTTTTCTTTATTTTAGCATCTAACCTATATTTCCTTAATTTTAAAAAATAGATGAAGAGATCAAAAGGTTTTAAAGTATTGAATACCATATTCATTTTAATTGAAGAACATATAGGATACAAAAATATAATTTCACATAGAAATATTTTTTTAATAAATAAGTTGTTTATATGATACTCCTATAAAGAACTAATTTTACATTATTTTTGCAAAAGAATATGGGTAGAATGTCATCACACCCCAAAGTATAGGAAAGACAAATTATCAAATGAAAGCATCAAAACAAGATCAATATAAACAAGAAATTAAATTATTGCAAAGTAGAAATAACTATAAACTCAATGGGTGATTGTGGTAGATGATGGTCATATAGGCCTCACCAACCGTTAGGAAGATCTTGGCTCTCAATATTTAGTGGCTCCTCCATGATTATCTTAATCTCCATTTGGTGGTTGAGTTTCAATGCTAGTGGAACAAATGGCTAATATTGAGCACAGAATTATTTTCATTGTCCAACTAGCAAGGAACATCCCTATCACAAGGTTTTTAAATAACAAGAGGCAACCAAGCTTGACGAGACTAACCATGAGCATAATGACCCCAAGCTATATACTAAGGTGGAAGAGAATCATGGGAACTATGAGGATTGTTTCTACTAGCATTGTGACTACATCCCCACTGACACCAAAACAAAGGGGGTTGGACCCTTTGAGAGAGAAAGATCGATGAGATTATAGCAACCATGCAAAATACATTTCCCCAATTTGATTAAGTATACTAATAGATAAGAAACTTTACTATCTTACATTTTCATCCATATGAAAACTTTAGAACAAATCATAAGTTTAGTGTATGCATAAAGAAATGAATGTCAACACAAACCCTTATAAATAAAAGATCTTAAATAACCAACATATTATTTATTATGTTGGAGGTCAAACCTCCTTTGACCTTAAAATTACTAAACATAACAAACATTTGTTTTTAGGTCCTAAAAAGGACTAAATATACAGCTTTTAAAATGTTGAAAAAGTTCCATTCTAAAAATACATCTTATCTACATGAATTCAAATAAAAATCCTAACTAATCTCAAAAATCATATATAAAAAAAATTCTAATATGAAAAACTTTTAAAAATCATAAATCCAACTGCAACAAAAATTACATAAAGAAATTAATAAAAAATTTCAAATAAATATTTATAAACTAGACTAAAGTCTTTAATAACATGTAAGAGATGGAAACAAAATTGCTCAAAAGGATAATCTACTCATAGTAAAGCCTCCTCCCTCTCTCTATATAATGAGAAATATAAGTCCCAACTGAATATCGTGAAACTTTATTTGAAGTAAATTATTTGTCTGATGTAAGTTATTTGTTTGAAGTAAATTATTTGTTTAATGTAAATTATTTGTTCGAAGTAAATTATTTGTATGAGAAGAATTTTTTTTTAATTATATAGGTTTTTTCTCTCTACCCTTATCTCTTGATAGTTGAATTCCAAGGAATTATTTTCTCAATATGGCCTCACAATAATGTATAAAAATGCTTCATTTAATTCTTCACTTGTACTTTGTAATGAAATCCTTCTCAAGGATGAATCTTGGACTAGGGGATGTAACTCCTCAAAGTGGTAATTTTTTAAGGGATAATTTTTAATTTTTTAATTACATATAATTAATTATTGAGGATATTTCCTTTTTTAAGTTGAACATGGTCTTATATTCTTCACTCAACACATATTTATTTAATGTTCTTACACTTTTATTAATCAATTGATCTAAGTAATCCAGATCAAAACTTAAAGGTTGTAACTTCTTTAGATTTTTTGGTAGTTTCTCAAACCTCTCACCAATTGTAATTTTGATTTTAGATAAATTAGGTTCCATGTGTGTGGATCAAGTTAGGGCTAGAAGGGGGCGGGGGGCCTAGCTCGATTGGATAAAGCATCCCGTTGCAGGAAAGAGGTCATGGGCTCTAGTCTCCCCCTAAACCCATGGTACCAGAGGGTGTGTCACACCAGCACCACCAGTCATGTGAAAAAAGTTTACTAGGCGCACTACAGTTTATAGGGGGGCGGATACCCAACCGATTCCTACAGTCTAAAAAAAAAGAGAGAGAAGTTAGGGCTAGAAGTTTGGGGCCTAGATCCTCCCACAAATTTCTTCTAAATTCCTTCTAGATACCATATCTTTGTATATTTTTACTTCTTTTTTTTAATCATTTCTTGTACTTTTTCAAGATGTGAATTTATTTTTCTTGAATTTGATATAATTCTATTTTTATTATCAATAACCCTCACATTAACATGCTTAATTTATTGTTAGTTGCACCCCCCTTGGTGCACTCAACAACACCCTTATTAATACAATCTATCTCAAAAAAAATGTTTCTTTCATCTTTTTACATTACCTCTCTTGGAATTATTGTATTTGTTTATTTTTCCTTTCTTTCATACATCTATCTTCCATGTTTAACTATTTTTTAATTTAATTGCCTCTCTAACTTCTCTCAACCTTTTGTTATCTCCCTTAATGATTTGGTATTTTATTAGTCCTTTTATACATCCCATGGTGTTTATAATAGGCCTACCTTGAATAGTCATGTCCTTTTAGGGATCTCTTTCAAAATCACCCTTTTTCATTCACCATCTCTTGAGTGCCTAACCACCTCTTAGATGCTAATATATAAGGGAATTTGACACTTATGTTAAAAGATATTCCCTTCTTATAGATCTTTCTTAGGATATTTATTTGTTCCACAAGTTTTACTTGGTGCTTATATTTTTTATCTATTTCTTTATCAAGGTCTCAATAATGGAACCAATATTAGCAATAAAAGTAAGTGTACAAATTGAATTTTTAATCCCTGAGAATTCTTAGTATTGTGTTTATACCCTTGACAATAGGAGAATAATTAGATAATGGATGGTAAAGATTATTAATATGTAGTACTATAACAACATTTGAACATGCATCACACATAAATTACATAAATATACACCATAACTAACTGTCTCTACATATACATATATTTTCTATATATAATATCTAATTTACAAAGTCTCTACTTATAATATTCTTTTCTATCTAAATCTATTATATTCCTTACTTTAAATTGCATCATCACACTATCATATACATATACATGTAAATGGTGACACATCCCTTACAAATTATGCCTATTTCTATTTGGCCTAGTCAACCTTGTGCTCCACATTTTGTTTGTGGCTGCTTACAGAAAGTTATTATTGCTTTTGCACCTTTGTCCTAACCTTTACCAAAAAGACTTAAATTGAATACGCTTAAACTTTACATTCATAATACTTTATTCTCCTACAAAAAATTCTAGAAGATAACTCTTATATATTTTATGCTCTTTGCTTAAGAATTCAAATTTAATAACAATCTCTAAGTATTCTTAAATCAATATAAAAATAAATATAGTATTATTTAAAATTTTATTTTATTTAAATTATGTGTTAGTGTCTATAAAATCTCTATTTAATCCCATAATTTTTCCATGGAACTCAAGAATGTATAATGCATAAAGGAGAAGGAGAGTGTAGTGACACATCTCAATAAAATATAAAATTATATAGAAATTAATACATGAAAGGAAAGGTTCCATAGAAAATCTTTAAATGACATAGATATCACTCCTAACACTCAAGGATGCAAAAAAATATGTGTTGATAATAAGGTCATGGGTGTTGCTAGATTTATGATGCATCATGGATTTATTTGTGAACTTATAAATTGGCTAGGGGGGCTTTTCATATTGAGGTAAGAGGGCTATATATAGTAATTTATCAATCTAATATGAGCCTCTTTGGTGGACATTCCTTTGGAAAGTCATCAATGAAGGTCAAACATCTCCTAGAAGAAGAGAGAATGACATCCCTAGTCCTCATAAGTCATGAGAGATTTGAAAAAAACCTTTGAATTGAGTCTATAAAAAATCAAAAATAGATCCTCTAATCATATATTAATGAAGGTACTTTGAATATAAATGTTGCTTGGTCTCTAGTTCACTAGTTCTATGGAGCATATCTACAAAATACAATGTTCTTGAGGAATATTGTAGTCCATCCTTAAATGTATGGTGGGATCAAACTATAAGTTACCTGAGAGAGGAACCCTTTGGCTACAAGGTAGTTGGAATATGATATATCTCAAGAGAAAAATTAGGCTATCTATGAAATGAATAAATAGACTTAAGTATTATGTTGAATATTTGAATATAGTGGCTCTTTAGAGTAGTCCATGTAGATTGGAGGTAGAATCTATAAATCTCAATGGAAATACCCTTATTTATCTCCACTCAGGGAAATTAGTAGAATTCATAGAAACTTTATCATGGTAACTTATAAATATAAAGGTCAATGGAACACAACAAGGAGACTCTTACGTACTAACAAGACTCAAACTCGTGGTCTACTAACCCCATAGAATATCAATGGTGGCCATCAATATTATCTTGCATACCAAAATAATCACATAAAATATAACTAAAATAATGAGGAGCTATGTTGAATTCTACAAATATGGAAGAATTTAATGTAAATAAATAATAAATAAATATAAATAACTATTGCTAAAAATATTTCAAAAAGTAAAATAAAAAATGTATTTCAACTAACATTTATTACAAAAAGAACTCAAATTTCACTTACACCATAGATAGGTAGGTGGAATGGTTGGTTGGTCAAAGATATTTTTTTGGGTAACAAGTGGTCAATAGTTGATTTTAAGCATCTAGCCTATATTTTTTTATTTTTTAAAAAAATAGATGAAGAGATGAAAAGGTTCACAAGGTTGTGAAATAGCAAAAGGCAATCAAGCTTGACGAGACTAACAACGAGCACAATGACCCCAAGCTATATGCTAAGGTGGAAGAGACTCATGGAAACTATGAGAACTATGTCTACCAGCATTGTGACTACATCCTCACTGACACTCAAATAAAGGGTGTTGGCCCCTTTAAGAGAGAGATATTAGTGAGATTCTAGCAACCATGTAAAATGCATTGCCACATTGATCAAGTAACACTGATAGATAAGCAACTTTACTATCTTGCATTTGTATCCATATGAAAACATTAGAACAAATCATAAATTTAATGTATAAATAAAGAAATGAATGTTGGCATAAACCCTTATAAAAGAAGATCTTAAATAACCAGCATATTAATTGTTTTCTCATAGGTCAAATCTCCTTTGACCTTAAAACTAACAAACAACATACCAAATATTTGCTTTTAGGTCCTAAAAAAGACTAAATGTATATCTTTTTAAATGTTGAACAAAAATTCCACTCTAAAAATAGATCTAATCTTAGATAAATTTAACAAAAAACCTAACTAATCTCAAAAATCACATATAAAGAAATTTTAATCTGAAAAACTTTTAAAAGTCATAAATCCAACTCCAACCAAAATTACATAAAGAAATAACTAAAGTTTTGCAAATAACCATTTACAAACTGGACTGAAATCTTTAAAAAGCGTATAAGATAAATAGAAACAAAACCATATAACAACCTAGCCAAAGTTCCATAAATCTCCGTAAACAACTTTTCTGTTAATCTATATAAACTCTTTCTATACTAGAGCAAGAAACTTCTAAATTTGACTGTGTGCACATTGTTTTCTCTCTCAACGTTTCAGATCACAAACTTTATGATCCATCATTAGAAGAACAAAACAAGAGAAGAGAATTATATACTATTAACAATTATATAAAAAAAAACTCTAAAAACCTGCAAGACACTCAAATCCATATCACTTCCTGCGAATATATAATTCTGTGTTTCTTGACATTTTTGCAAACTGCTCATGGAGATGTATATGCAGTACATGCATTTCCATGCGCAGCTTGCAAAATGCAAAGAAGCTCAGAAAGGATAATCTGCTCACAGTAAAGCCTCCTCCCTCTATATATAATAAAAACTGTAAGTCCTAGCTGAAGCTCGTGAAGCTTTGTTTGAAGTAAATTATTTGTCTGACGCAAATTATTTGTTTGAAGTAAATAATTTGTCTGACGTGTTTCACGTGTGGATAATACCATGTTCCCTGTACAAGTTGCCTGTGTTTGTGGGGACTCACACCATTGGAGACAAAACTTGAGCTGGTTCTAACGTGACTACTCATCTTTTGAAGCTGATAAAAGGTTTTGTTCTTGCCTAATCTACCATTCATTGGCTTAATTCAAGTGTGGAAGAAGTATCACCATTGAGCCTACACATTTGAGTTATAAATTTTTATAATTCAAATCAAAATTCAAAATCTTTGTTATCTTTTTAACTAGTTACTATGAAGATCAGTCATTGGACTTATTGTCCTTGGTTGTATTGTTCTCTTTGTAATTTTGTGTACGTTTGGCAATATTTTTTGCTTCTAGTCTCTGGACTGTTTTACTGCTGTTATATAACAGTCTTGTTGCTGTCTTCAATCGACTTTAGGACTGTATTGTCCTCTCTGTAATTTTGTTTGGGCTTGACAACATTTTGTTGTTTCTGATTTGAGTCTCTGGTCTATTTTGTTGCTGTAACAGCCTTGTGGTTGTTTTTCTTTGTAGTTTTATTATGCTTTTTCCAATAAAAATAAAATGAATTGATAAAAAATGAAAATGCATTAAATTTCATTCATTACAATGATGTATTTAAAGATTAATTTTGATTAAAATGAATTATCTGGGATCTATGATTGATAAGAGTGTAGTTAAGAGAACTCGTCTAGAGTTCAATTTGCAAGTACACAAAAAGGATCACATTAACATCACACCTTTCTAAGATAGGTTCATGCTTGCTTATTGTTCTTAATATTTTTCTTTATGATCATTAAGTTAGTCTGTCAAGGGTTTGAATGCGGAGAACAAGACCCTTATGATTTGATAGATTCCTCAAAAGGATTTATAGGCATTGCATTTCCTTACTAGATTCAAATATCAAACAATGAGATGAAACAAATTGTAAACTATGAGGATTTATCAAATTATCTTCATGAAATATAGGCTCACATGTGTGTATTTTGTTTATGTTTGCAAAAGTAGAGATCATTTTCATACACACAAATATAAATCCAAACAAAGTACAATTAAATTTATAGGTCACTAATGGAACATAAAATTCAATAACTTTCACAAATACATTTATAACAACTAGATAGAGACTAGTGCAGCAAAATTAAAGCTAAGTGCCAATATAATTTATTTATTTACATTTAATTTCAAATAATTTCAAGTATTACTCCTAGGGCATTTAATATAGGTTACATGATTCATATTTTATTACATTTACTTAATTAGTCTAAGTCATTTTATGTAGAGGTATTTTTTACCTCTAGATTTTGGTGAACCTAATATTCCTATATGACCCAAGTTTTAACCATATTAGGATTTATCCTTCATCCTCGCTAGAACTTTTAGTTTAAGAAAATCTTCTATGTTATTCATATCATAGTTTATTATGTTTTGGATCCACCCTTATTTGTATCCACTTATCATATCTTGATTATAGTTTCAACATACATAGTGGTATATCTATTTGATCTAACCCACACACCCTTGGATATTCCATCATCATGGATTCTTATAGTTCATTTTCCCTAGCTAATATAGATGTACATACATACATACATACATACATACATATATATGATTTTGACATTTTCCTATCTTTTGTAGATTTTAATCCTTTCATCCTTATTGCACTTATGGATTTCTATATGCTAGGTTGAGAATGTATTTTTTGTTAGGAAATAATGTATAATAACCCACATTCTTAATCCATTTCCTACATAACCCCATGAGAGAAAAGAATGCATGCAAGCTTACAAAATAACCATAATGCATAGATCAAAATAGACAAGCAACAAGATAACACAAGATATACCCTGGGAAAACCCTCAAGAGGGAAAAACCCAACCTCCAAAAGCATCCATACTCCATGTATTATTCAACAATAAAACAATGCATGCACTTATAGAGTTACAACAAATACTTTTTAAGCATCAAGACCTCACCAATACATCCTTCACGTGTCCAAGCATGAATCCATATATCCCATGTCATCCTTCACATATGCAAGTTCCTCAGAAAGACTCAATAATGACAACCCACTTACCCAACCAACCTTAACCACTAAACATGTGTTTTCTTTTATAGACTCAAGCTCACACAAATACAACCAAGTGGTAAGATATAACCATGTACCAAAAAAACATGTGAATACAAAGCTATTGACCCCTCATTTAATATTGGGTACTAATTTTTCACTTTATAAATTCTTCCCCAATATTAAATAATTATCTCATGTCTCTCACACATTAAATAATAAACCAATGTTACAATACAACATACAAGTGGTCCCCAAATAAATACCTAGTGTGATTAACCACAGCTCCTAGGTGCACATCACAATTAAATAATTATTTAATTACAACATTATAATATAATATTTTATGCAATGGTGTACAACACCATAGCCCAACATTCTCCCATTTGTTGTATACATTGCATAAGGGATCAATCAATGAAATACATCACAATAGCCATACATGAAACCACATGAATCTCTATTATGCTGACCTGCTCTATCAAGATACCTGTAATTAAACCAAAGTGGCCAACATCTCAAGCAAGAACTCCTCTCATTCTCCAACATGCCATCTATGGAAGAAAAGGAACATGTCAAGGTGAAGATGCACCAGTCTAAGAACACAAGAATCAAATCCAAGTGATAACAAAGACTCCAATCAAGATGATGTCAAATGTAAAAACCCACATGATCAAAAATAGCATCCACAACACATGCTAATACATCCAACCATCCATACCTCCTAGGTATCAACAACATTAGTAAACTCATGCCAACAACATATGCAACCCATAATCCACAACCACAAGCTCCATGTATCAAACTTGTCAATGAAGAACATAAATATCTAGAAACTCTCACTGCATGGGTAATGTCAAAGAATATCAAGTCTACCAATCAACACAATATCAAGGTGTGATAAATGATCAACAATGAAGTACCAAGAACAATCACAATGATCCACACATGCAACACAAACAACTGCATAATCTCTCACAACATGTCACCACAATCCTCCCAAGTCATATGAACATGAACCTCCAGGAAGGAACCACAAAATGAAGAGAGAAAAATTGTAATTCATAACATGTCCTTCTACCAATACCTCAAAGTGCTACACTATTTCAAGCATGGTCTCCTTACAACCCTAAATGAAAAGCATCAATAACACCCAAACACTCAATCTCATAGATCAAGTACAACATATGAATCATGTACAATGCCAACATAGATGTAAGCCTCTCTAAGAAGGAAATCAAACTCGATGTATCCATTCCCAAATCAAAAAATCAACCCAATAACCATCTCCTAAACTCCTCATCAACGAATGATAACATAAACTCAAATACACAAGGAGATAACCATGCTAAACATCTCTCAAAATGAATCCTCCAGAACTAGCTATCCATAGCTCAAGATCCATATCTATGAAAGGTAAAGCATAAAGCATAACACATTTGAAAATAGGATGGGAAATACAGGTTTTAGATGATAAACCACTGAGTAGACCAAGAGTGGGGGAATGAGAATGCTCCTCCAAGATAACCAATTCATCATGGTCCTCACTCCAAGAACAATCTCCTCTATAGGTCCATCATGAACTCACATCCATATCCAGGTACAAGCTCCTTAGTCTTCATGTTGAAACCTATAAAGAGTAACCATCTCAAGCAAATGTCTCTAATCCTAAGATAACTTCAGCCTCACCCAAGTCTCTAGGTATCCATGAGCATCTCCAACCGATCAATCCATTCTAAGCTCCAAATGCAACACAACACTATCATGAAGCTGCCAAGAAAATGACCAAAGTACTCAATACCAAGATAACCAACAAGATCAATGTCAAAGCTCCAATCGTAGAATCAAGAATCTATCATGACATCATGATATAACCATCTCCTCCTAGGAGATCACATGCACCAATGCATACATCATGGTCTCAAGAGAACATGTAACATACCAAAACTCTAATCTAGAATCAAAAGTACAACATGACATAATACTAAACACACTCTAAACCAAGAATCAACCATCTCCAATAACTTAAAGATAACCATAACATAAGAGTGAACCTATAAATGTGAAAGAACTCTTCAACAACAACAAGATCTAAGAGCTCCTCCAATACATCCACAAACACTAAAGAAGATCATCCATCACCAATGATTAATCCATGTCATTGCCAAAAAATCCCATTGAACCGTGAACCATGATACTAAGACACACATGTCATCATGAGAACCATCTAAATGAAGATCATCCAAGTCCACACACATAACCAAAATGAAAATCACACCAAATAGACCAAGATCTCCAAGCCAAGAAGATAAAACTGCCATCAAAACATCAAAAACCAATCCTACACTGTCAAATCATCACTATCAAAAGCTCCTAATTAAATGTGGAACCAATGAAATGCAACCAAGCTATCATGACATGATCATGATAAAACCTCATACTACAAGTCCCAATCAATCCCCTAATTAGGTACTCTAATCATCCATCCTATCATCTCAAAGAAAGGTACCAATGCACAAATGACCATAGATGAGACCAACTAACAAAGTCTACATTAACATTGAAACAATCTCATTGATATAGATAGTCCACACCGAGTCATCCCATTGAAACTGAATAGGTGATCAACCCATACAACTACATAACTCATAGATACCAACCAATGAAACATACAGACTCATCATCACATTAGTAACTTGCAAACTGAGATATCAAATAAGATAATCTTGTAAACACAAGACTCAAACACCAAATCAACCATAGATCTGATTTTCCAAACATGTCCATAAATGAGTAACCATAGTCAAGGAACTAATCAAGCATCTAGGAGATAAGAGAAACTTCCTAACACCAAACTAAATCACCACCAAACAACAACATACATGATCATGTCATGTCAATGCTTAAATGTACTTGCATATCCATGACACCATAGTCATAGCCAACATTGTACTTGCACTCAACTATCACCCACATGAGACTCCAAGTCTCCACTCCTATCAATCCATGTTCTCAAAATTGGAGACAACCTATATACGTTTTGCCATCAAAGTCCAACTCTGAAAAACACCTATAAACCTATATACCAAGAGCACCAAACTATATCATCATAAATATCATATAAAACATGTACTCCCTCAAGGTTTCACCTCTTGACTCATCCAAATACTCACACAATCACACCCAAAATCTCAAGATCGTACAAGTGATCAAACAAGTACAATCCTCATCCTACAACACAAACTGAAAATATATCTAATCCACCATGTATTACACTACGCATTCTTCTAATGCCTATTCGAAATTGAAAATCTGATTTCGTATGCAAAAGTTATGACCAAAATTGTGAAATCAAGAACATCTGACTTTTGGTCTCCAAAAACTAATCAGAATAGAAAAAACAAGGAGCCAAACCTGTACCACTACATAGTGCTCAGAACTACCTTTCTAACGATTATAAGAAGTTGAAAATTTGACATCCTGGGTGAAAGTATGCTCATTTGAATAAAATTTCTCCAATTTGCCCATTGAGGGGCTACAGGGTGGCTCTCGGGTGAAGCCACCGGTGGCCCATCAGTGGCACTGGCATGTTAGTGGCACTTGGGTGGTTTGGCGGTAGTGGATCTCAAAGGTGAATTAAATCTATTTAAATTTTCAACCCCTTTTAAAAACCTCTAGCGGATTTCAAATTTTATGAAGGAAATTTAATTTTATAAGTTGTGAGTGGGAAGGGGGAAATCCCCCATGGGACCACACCCCAACAGCGAGGGGCTATGGCCCACCCAACTTGAAGGATAACATTGGCAAATAGAGCTGATAGTGTACGTGGACCAACCTATCACGTCGACGTACAACCGACCAGTAGGGTTGTGGGGTCTACAGACCCCACGGGGCGCTTTTTAATTTAAAATTTTCAATAAAATCTTTTTATTTTCTACAGGATAATTTTAAAGGCTGTTATATAATTTTTTCAATTTTTTTAATTTTTGATGACCCTGCAAATTTGACGGTCATATAGTCGAGGGTGTCTATAACTAAAAAACAACATTTTTTCAAGTGACCAAAATAGGGAAAATCTTATATGAATATTCATTTCGTGGCCTTCCCTGATCCAATGGTGAGGTCCATTTTGTCTCAAGAGGTCATCCATGAAATTTCTTCTACAAAACCCTCATATAAAAGCATAATCCAAGAAACACTTTTGACCCAAATTTTGCATGCATCAGATCTACAATAAACCCAACAAATCTCAGCACCTCGAAAGCCCAAATCTACAAAATAACACTCACAACATGTGTTCCGTATCTTGTAATTGGGTAAGTGCAAAAATATGGGGGGCCAAAAAGGGGGCTTAAGTGGCCACTTTTTTTTTCTGAAATAAGGAAATACTGACCTTGGGCATGAAATTGAGGATAGTTACACTCAAAATTTTGAAATGCAACAAAAACAAGGATCGTAGTGCTTCGAGTCTACTTTCTAAACTACTAATTTATTTTGAAAATGGTTGAGATCAAGGCATTCAAAAGAGGGATGCACAAAAATTGGTGTTGTTTTTGTCAGAAAAACATAACATAGCAACTTTTGTGCGAACCTAGCATGGTGAATTTTTTTTTAGTATTTTTAAAATCTCTTTAGTGAGAAATTAGCTAACAATATATAGTTGATGCATGATTTTTCTGATAATTTTTTAATGAATATTTGATTTTTTACTAATTTTCAAAGTGGACACTTCCTAAAAAACAAAATTTTGGCGATGCTACCCCTACAAAATTTGGAAACTAAATGAAATTTTCTTTATTTTTAAAAAAATTGTAGAATGGAGTCTAGTTTCTAAAACAGTAATTTATTTGAAATTTTGATGAACTAAGCTAATTTATAACGAAAACACCTCAAACATTGATTTTAATAAAAAAGAGACACACAAACAAAAAAAATTATAGATGAAACGCTAACATTGTCAAAAAGTGAAAAAAATTACATCGTTGGATAGCTAAGAGAGAGCTTAACATTACCCAAGTGTTCAATTTGTTTGGCATTGAAACACATGCAATCCAAACGGTGAGCATGAACCCGATTATGTGAAATATTGTAGAATTTGCGAAAACACGTCTTTGGTCATTGGGAAGGCCCTCCAAGCCTTTGCGTTGGTATTCCAAGTACAATACCAAGCCTAATGCTCGGGGATTCCCAAAGCAAGATATAACACGCACGTGTTATATCTTAGTTTTGACATGGTTTTTTGCATTTGTGTGGGACATGCCTAGCAAGACATAACGCGAGCGCGGTATAACATGCTCGCATTATGTCTTGCTTTATGTTAAATGCTACTCTATTGAATGTATGTTTATATATTTGTATGTTTTTATGTACATGTATGCTTGTATGTCATGTATGTATGTATTCCTATATATATGTGTGAGATTTTTTCTACATATGTACATGTATGCTTGTATGTATGTAAGATTGTATGTACATATGTATTATGCTTGTATGTATGTAAGTATGTATTTATGTATGTCTTTAGAGGGAGGGAGGATTTTAAGAGAGAGAGAGAGAGAGAGAGAGAGAGAGTTTTGTAGCTAGGGTGAGAGGGAGAGAGGGAGGGAGAGACTTGAGAGAGAGAGGGGTAAAGAGGGAGTGAGAGATTCTTGTGAGAGGGAGAGAGGGTGGAAGTGAGATTTTAAGAGAGAGGGAGTGTGAGAGAAGGGGTTGGAGTGAGAGGGACTTAGCAAGGTAGGGTGTGAGGGATAGAGGGAGAGAGAGAGAGGGTGGGAGAGAATTGAGAGAGAGGGAGAGAGAAGGGGGGGAGAGAGTGAGAGAAAGAGAGAGTTATGTAGGTAGGGTTCCAAAGGGAGAGACTTTAGAGTGTGAGGGGGGGCGAGAGGGAGAGACTTGAGAGATAGGTAGTGAAAGGGAGTGCGAGAGAGAGGGAGTGTGAGAGTGAGATACCTAAGAGAGGGAGAGGGTTTGGGAGGGAGTGGTTTAACCAAGAGAGGAGAGATAGAGGGGGTGTATAAGAGGACTCTATCTAGGTGAAAGGAGGGATAGATATAGAGAGAGAGAGAGAGAGGAGAGAGCCACCTAGGTAGGGGTGCCAGAGGGAGAGACTTGAGAGGAGAGAGGGGTGGGGCTGAGACCCGAGTATGGTGGAGGAGAGGAGTGGGAGATGAGAGGAGTGATGGACAGCAATGGGAGTGGAGGAGAGATATAGATAGAGGGAGCTAGAGAGAGTGGTAGGGATCGGGATTGAGCAGGGAGGCACGAGGAACATGGAGAGGGCAGGAGCAGAGACAATTAGAGAGGGCAGGGAGAGAGGAGGGAGAGAGAGGTGAGATGTAGATAGAGATAATTTCCAAGTTATTCATTTGAAGTTAACCTTATCATGAGCACCTATGATGTAGACATCTATAAAAGCATCTCTAATTCTGCTAGTCTTCTATCTATGAGAGGTGTTGCCTGCAATAGCCAAGTCTTGGAAATCCCAAATGAAGATGTATGACCAAGAGTGACTAAGTTGAGAGATTTGCATACTCATCCCCAATGGGAAGTGACCAAGATTATGCCTTGTTGCCCCGACTTGGAACCAAATGGTGTGGATTTGTTGTCTGTAAGTGCCTTCCATCTATTTTCATTTCATTTTCCATTTTGGATGCTCTTTTTTTTCTTCTTTTACTTTTCCAATTTGTAAGTAAGTACTAAAAATTTATTGGTGTCTCCTTGCAAAAAATGTTGATTTATCAGCCATCCAAGAGAATCTCAGCCAAAAAAGCAATGCAACATCCTTATTTTGATGATCTTGAAAAATCTCAATTTTGATTTGAAGCCATTATAAAAGAGAATGTGAAGCGTAGGGAGGGAATCTCAAGTGATTCATTTGAAGTTAACCTCATCATGAGCACCTATGATATAGACATTATAAGATAATTTTAAATGTATGAGTGACATTGTAAAAGATCTATGAGCATGAAATATCTAAGGCATCCTTGAATCGTATTTTTGGTTATTATGAGAGAATCTTATAAACTTAGTTTGTGTGCATGAAAATGGGGCACATTGATTCAATATTTGATTTAAGTGGGGTGTTGGAATTCATATAGTTTTAATTTTTTCTCATGATTTTTTATTACCACTTGATAGTTTTGAGAAAGCATTGTGCCTACAAGTAAAAGCACTTGGGTTTTAGAATGGTGTATGAAGCATATTAGAAAATTGTAGCATAAACAAAAGAATTAGGACATGAAAATAAATCTAATTTTATTGTAAACATCATATTATTAATATAGTGAGTGTAATAACCATTGATGGTTACCAATCATTTTTCTTCTTTTATTCTCTCCCTATTATAACTAGCACCAATTGACTAACTTATTATAAAAACTTCATTTATTAAAACAAACCAGCCTAATGATTATATATCAATATCAATATAGCATACAGTCTATTCACATAAACATATGTAATGATATTTACTCAAATTTTGAAATTTATTGCTGCCTTCAAACATTTGTAATTCATGTGACGTAATCCCTTAACAATCCAAATTGCAAAAGGGCAGCAATCTTTGATGGCCTGTTACCTGGATACCGTGTCAGTTATGGGAATTCCTCTAAGGCATTGAGATCATGTAGGGAACCTATACAATAACCTCTCTCAGTTTTGGTTATCTCAGAGTCATTTTTCTGTGGTGTCCAATTTTGACTTGATGGAAAAAGTGTCAATTACAAGCAGTGTAAAGTTGCAAACTGGTGCAGCTTTTGATCTACAACTCGTGTGACCAAAAAAAATATTCCAACACATTTGGATGGGTAATTTTATGCTAGGTATGGTCCTCTTTCACACCCAAACACGCTGAATCACTCCAAGCTACGTTCAACCGACTTGATCCCTTAAGGGTCCAAAGTGCAAAATGGCTGCAATCTTTGATGGGCTATTACTCACAAACTGTGATGCTTAAAAACTCTCCATTTGAGCCTATAGGATTGCATTGGGCCCTTCTACAATAACCTCTCTTGGTTTTTGTTATCTCAAAGTCGTTTTCCCATGGTGTCCAGTTTTCACTTGATGGAAAAATTGTCAAATGCAAGCAGTGTAAAGTTACAAAGTGGTGCAACTTTCGTTTTGCAACTCGTGTGACCAAACAGAATGTTCCAATGCATTCAGATGGGTACGTTTACACTAGGCATGGTCCTCTTTCACACCCAAAAATTTCGAATCACTCCAAGCTACATTCAACCGACTCAATCCCTTAAGGGTCTAAAGTGCAAAATGGTTGCAATCTTTGATGGGCTATTACTCAGAAACCGTGATGCTTATAAAATCTCTATCTAAGCCTACATTATTGTGTTAGGCCCCTCTACAATAACCTCTCTCAGTTTTTGTTATCTCGGAGTTGTTTTCTTGTGGTGTCCAGTTTTCACTTGATGGAAAAAGTGTCAAATGCAAGCAATGTAAAGTTGTAAAGTGGTGCAACTTTCGTTTTACAACCCGTGTGACCAAACAGACTATTCCAACACGTCTAGATGGGAATTTTTACACTAGGATGGTCCTCTTTCACACCGAAACATGCCAAATCACTCTGAGCTATGTTCAACTGGCTCGATCCCTTAGGGGTCCAAAGTGCAAAAGGGTAGCAATCTTTGACAGGCTATTACTCAGAAACCGTGATTCTTACGAACTCTCTGTCTGAACCTATGAGATCACATTGGGCCCCTCTACAATAAACTCTCTCATTTTTTGTTATTTTAGAGTCATTTTCTCATGGTGTCTAGTTTTCACTTGATGAAAAAAGTGTCAAATGCAAGTAGTGTAAAGTTGCAAAGTGGTGCAACTTTCGTTCTGTAGCTCATGTGACCAAAGGGATTGTTCAAACACATATGAATGGGTACGTTTATGCTAGGAATGGTCCTCTTTTGCACCCAAACACATTGAATCGCTCTGAGCTATGTTCAACTAGCTCGATCCCTTAAGGGTCCAAAGTGCAAAAGGGCAGCAATCTTTGATGGGTTATTACTTGGAAACTATGACTCTTACGAACTCTTTGTCTAATCCTATAGGATTGCGTTGGGCCCCTCTACAATAACCTCTCTCATTTTTTGTTATCTCAGAGTTGTTTTCCCGTGGTGTCCAGTTTTCACTTGATGGAAAAAGTGTCAAATGCAAGCAGTGTAAAGTTGCAAAGTGGTGCAACTTTTGTTTTGTGACTCGTGTGACCAAATGGATTGTTCCAATGCATCCAAATGGGTACATTTATGCTAGTAATTTTCCTCTTTTTTACCCAAACATGCCAAATTTCTCTAAGCTACATTCAACCAACTCGATCCCTTAAGGGTCCAAAGTGCAAAAGGGCAGCAATCTTTGACAGGCTATTACTTTGAAACTGTGATGCTTACGGAATATTTTTCTAAGCCTATGGGATCATGTTGAGCCCCTCTACAATAATTTCTCTCATTTTTTGTTATCTTAGAGTAGTTTTCCCATGGTGTCCAGTTTTTAGTTGATGGAAAAAGTGTCAAATGCAAGCAGTGTAAAGTTGCAAAGTGGTGCAACTTTCATTCTGCAACTCGTGTGACCAAATAGACTATTCCAACGTGTTCAAATGGGTATGTTTACATTAGGCATAGTCCTCTTTTACACCCAAACACACCGAATCACTTCTAGCTATGTTCAACCGACTCGATCCCTTAAGGGTCCAAAGTGGAAAAAGCAGCAATCTTCGATAGGCTATTACTCGGAAGCCATGATGCTTACAAATTATCTTTCTAAGCCTACATGATCATGTTGAGCCCCTCTACAATAACCTCTCTCAGTCTTTTTTATCTCAAAGTCGTTTTCCTGTGGTGTCCAATTTTCACTTAATAGAAAAAGTGTCAAATGCAAGCATTGTAAAGTTGCAAAGTAGTGCAACTTTCGTTCTGCAATTCGTGTGACCAAATGAGTTGTTCCAACATGTATAGATGGGTATGTTTGCACTAGGTATGGTCCTCTTTTGCACCAAAACATGTTGAATCACTTTGATCCACGTTCAACCAGTTTGATCCTTTAAGGGTCCAAAATGCAAAATGGATGCAATCTTTGACAAACTATTACTTAGAAACTGTAATGCTTACGAACTCTCTTTCTAAGCCTATGGGATCACGTTGGGCTCCTTTACAATAATTTCTCTCAATTTTTGTTATCTCAGAGTCATTTTCTCGTGGTTTCCAGTTTTTACTTGATAAAAAAAGTGTCAAATGCAAGTAGTGTAAAGTTGCAAAGTGGTGCAACTTTCATTCTACAACTTATGTGGCCAAATGAATTGTTCCAACACGTCTTGGTAGGTATTTTTACGCTATGAATGGTCCATTTTTTCACCCAAACATGCTGAATCACTTCAATCTACATTCAACCAACTCGATCCCTTATGTTGGCATGCAAAACAATTGAAAAGAGAAACATTCACACAACAGTTGAGAAGTTTGAGTTTTCCACACAAAAAGCATATAATCATCATCAATTCTAGCAAGTGCAAGATGTTTTTTAATTATCCTCCTTTCCCTTACAACAATATACAACCAATTGTAAATGCATACAATGGTGGAACTTGGAAACATTTTATTTTTCCTCAATTAACAACTTAGGTTGTGAAGCATTTTGTCATTTTCATTTGACATGATTTGTTATGCTTGAAAATTGGAGTCTAAGAGAAACAAGTGATGCTCTCACGTACAATTTTTATTTGGTGTGATAAATAAAGTTTTCACCCAAGTCCATTTCTTATTTGTATTATAAATTATAAAGCTTTCTCCCAAGTCCATTTCCTATACAAGAAATAATATTGCAAAAAAGTTGATATATACATCTTTCGATGTGTTTATATGGTGATGGATCAAGAACATAACAATTCATTTTGTACTGTGAAGATTATGCTGTGAAATTTTTTAAAGACTATTCAAGATAAATGTTTGTATGATAATGTGTCAAGAAGTTAACTACTCATCATCTACTATGAATATTATATTTTGCAAGTGTTGTGAAGATTATGTATCCTTTTCTTAATTGAGTTGTTCTAATCAAAAGATAAAATATATTGCAATATTTTTATGAAACATCTCATGGAATACCAATTGAAAACATGTTTTTTTCTTTTAGATAAAGCATTTGATGGAACTCTTTGAATTAAACCGAATTGAGATATGTAGGAACAAGGGAGTATTAGGAAATACATTGCTCAAGGATCTTAAATAAGCCTTCTTAGCAAATTTGAAAAAGCATGATAAGCCCATGGTTGAAAATTTTGTAGTCATCAAAGTGGGTACTATTTCTATATTATATAGATCATAATTCTTCTTTATCTTTAAGATATTATAAGTTTGGAAATGGTTTCACCAAGCCGTGAAGGGTGAACTGTTCTTTATTTAGTTATGCCTATGTGGGTTCATTTTCCTTATCTCCTGTTGCAATTTTGGGTGGATTATTGCTTTCAAAGTATTGGGAATGCTTTGCCAATTTTCTAGTTGGCAGTTGCCATTCTAGAAGGCTCATATCTTGATATATATATATATATATATATATAATCATTCTTAATCAATTATCAAGTTAATAATTAGTGCATTTATTTATAGTTAATCTTTTCTTTTCAATTTGTACAATTTTGAAATTTGTAACTCTACTAGTATTTCTAGAAATATTAAAGTTTTTTAGCATCAACTAATAAAGTTGTTTAGCATCAATCAATAAATATTTAAGACAAATATGAAGGACAACAATGATCAATGTTAGGGCTAACCAATTAATAATTATACATGTGAATAAGTCAAGAATACATGTGAATAAAGGAAGCACAAGTACTCAAATACATATAAGCCTTGAAGTATACACACAAATACATAGTATACGCAAATTAATACAAAGTATATGTATGAATACAAGGTATACGCATGAAAACACGTAAGTCACAAAGTATACATTGGAATACACATAAGTCACAAAGTATACACATAATTTGTAAAGTATACACTTGAATACAAGTAACTCATATCTATTGAACTGTGGATTTATAATGCAAATATGGACACCATCGATAAAAAGATTTGTATTAACCAAATAGCCATGTAGGCATACATTAATATATGCCAATATAAGTATAAAATATATACAAAATAGCCATATAGGCTTACGAGAATGTCATATAGGCATACAATGTAAAATATATGCAATACAAAATATGTACAAAAATGCCATATAGGCATATAATAAAGGGCTCTGGAATCAAAAGTCATTTCTCTCCATGCTCTCGAAATAAACTCTTGCCCTTGGGTAAAAGTTCAAAGTTGTGTCACACTTTTATAAAAGAAATGACCAACATTGATCCAACTTTTAAACTTGAATCACTAAAAAGTGATATATATGTTTTAAATTTTGAAATGATGTAAACTAATAAAATATTTATTTTTAAGTATATTTCATGTTTGTATTTTTTTGAAAAAATTAAAAAATTATCTGAATATAGTTTTTTACAAATTAACACTATAATTTAGTTGTTGATAAAATGCTGAAAATTGAAGTTACATGAGACGTCAATCTTTATATAGTAAATATATAGGCATACAATGTCAAATATATGCAATACAAAATATGTACAAAAATGCCATATAGGCACACAACAAAGGGATCTGGAATCAAAATTCATTACTCTCCATGCTCTCGAAATAAACTCTTGCCCTTTGCTTGTCGATCGAATGGTAATAGGTATGTCACTCATTTATTCTGGGGTTGAGGATTGCTCCTAGTGCTCCTCCTAGGGTTTAGTTCTTGGTCAAGCCTTATTTGTTACAATAACAAGTAAATACATTAATATATAGAAATTACATTATAAAAAAATATATATTTAACAAAATAATCACTTACTGCCATCTGATGATCACTCTCCTTGAGGGAAATATTCAAATGCCCATGTTGAGGCATGTTGAAGCCCTATAGAAACCATCCAAAGAGAAATTAAACTACAAATCAATAATGGTTTGATTTTTCACTAACTAACAGCTATAACAATGAATGTAAATTGAAATTTAGTAATTTTCCTCATACCTCTGTGAGGGGAATCGAGGAGTCTATAGCAAACGAAACACCAAGCTCCATTTCCCTATGAACATTTAGAGGTGTATCCACTTCCAACATCTAAAAATAAAACAACAAATTATTCAATCATGAAAAGTACAATAGTGATGCATGTCATGGCTTATAATGTATGAGATAATGAACAAAATTTTGAGTACTTATTAAACTATGTATTTCTGACTATCATGCTTACTATTTTCCCTATCCATAGCTTGTTCAAAAGCACCTGTTTTTAGGTTTTTATCCATAGCAACAGGTTGGTGAACCATTTGATAAAATGATTTGGTAGACATGTACGATAATTGTGGTAGCATAGAGAAGGCAATGAACTATTTAAAAAAATGCCTCAAAGAAATGAGGTCTCATGGTGATGGAATTCCATTACAAAAAAAATGTGTCATGGCGGTCCATCACCATGAGGCTCCCCATTCTCAAGAGGTACAACCTCCTGTGACATGATATTTCTTACTATTATGCTTTCATAGATTTTTCCAAGCATCCTTAGTTTGTTAGAAACACCTATTTTAGGCTTTTAGCCATAGCAACAAGAGTGAGTAGTTTGATAAAATGCTTTGGTAGACATGTATGCAAAATGTGGTAGCATAGAAAAGTGTGAGCTATTTGAGAAAAATGCCTCAGGGAATTTGGTCGTGGTGATGGAATGGCATTCCCTTCTCCATGAGATCACAGGCATTCAGAGAAACCTCAGCAGCATTGTCTAATATCCTTATTATCTTTGATATATATTTTTTCAAGCATCCATGGTTTGTTGGATAGCACCTTTTTAGGCTTTTAGCCATAGCAGCAAGGAAGTTCAAGTAGTTTGATCAAATGCTTTGGTAGACATGTATGGAAAATGTGGTAGCATAGACAAGGCAGTGAGTGATTTGAAAAAATTCCTCGAAGAAATGTGGTCTCATGGTGATGGAACATTCCATCACCATGAGACTCCCATTGATGTTACCTTCTCACTACCTTGTCTATGTTGTACTTACTATTAAATGCTTTGATAATTTTCCAAGCATTAGAAGTAGTTTGTTGGAAAACACCTAATTTGGGATTTTAGCCATAGCAACAGGGAAGTGAGTAGATTTGATTAAATGTTTTTGTAGACTTGTATGGAAAATGTGGTAGCATAGAAAGGCGGTGAAACTATTTCAAAATGCCTCAGTATGGTCTCATGGTGATGGAATAGCATTCCATCACCATGAGGCTGTTATTCTTTGAGGGCATTTTCAAACCTCCATTGTCTTGTCTATCACTATAGCTTACTATTATGCTTTGATAGATTTTTGAAACATCCATGGTTGTTAAATCCCACCTTTTTGGGATTTTTAGCCATAGCGACAAGAGGGAAGTTCAAAATGGTTTGATAAAATTCTTTGAGAGTGAACATGTTATGAAAATGTGGTAGCGAGAAAAGTGATTGAGCTGTTTTGAAAAAATGCCTCTAAGAAATGTGTATCATGGTGATGGAATGGCATTCCATCACCATGAGACCTATTCTTAGGCAACCCTCAACTTCTCACTCCTTGTCTATGCTATTGATCTATTATTCTTTGATAATTTTTTTCAAGAACCATGGTTGTTGGAAAGCACCACAGGCTTTTAGCCCATAGCAGCAGGAATTGAACTATTTGATAAAATGCTTTGGTAGACATGTATGGAAAATGTGATAACATAGAAAAGGTGGTGGACATCACCATGAGACCCAATTTCTTTGAGGCATTTTTTTAAACAACTCATTTCCTTGTCTATGTTATTGCTTACTATTATTCTTTCATATATTTATTCCAAGCATCCATAGCATAGACAAGGCAGTGAACTATTTGAAAAGATGCCTAAAAAAAAGTGGTCTCATGGAATTCCATGACAAGCAAATGCAATTGGTAGTTGTTCCTAGTTATTACTTATGATATGTGAAGGAATTGCATCACTGCTTATGTTGACTTTCTAAATAACAATATTGTAACTTTGAAATTTTGTCATCTATCAACATCTAATTATTAGTTATGGAATGTGAAGTAATGCTTTGAGTTTGAAAGATGTGCAATGCAATGTAATCAATGATATGAATATTTCTATTAAGTACAATTCATTAGTTAACTCTTTATTCTATTACCCGTGTGAAGGTTTGTCTAACTACACTACCATTGGGAGGTGTTCCCATGAAACCTCCAATATTAGCCTATTCAACATCCAAAATCAGATATTAGAATACCATTCATATAACAGTTCTATTAAAATGTAATAAATTTATAATTGTTTACTAGTTACATACCTCAATAGTAGATGCAATGGAGAAATAATCAGGTGTGGAGCTGATGTATCTAGTATCAACACTGTGACCCTAAAATTTTATTAAAATCATAAAACTAAATTAGTTAATCTTGCATTTCAAAATTGAAATTTAATAAATAAAATTCAATGAACATGCTAACATTTACCTAAGAATCGATGCCATAGGCCTCATTCAAAATGTCATCTACCCTCACCATCTCCATAGCTCTGAGGACTTATCATGTGTAGCAACCTCACAGTGTGGGTGGGATTATATGAAAGAATCACCCATGAAGCTTGGCTGACACAAATGGGGTGGAAGCCTACCACTCGAAGACTTTCCTGGATGGCAATGTAGTATAGGATTGGCATGCTAGATGACACTCTGGGTTAAAGAGGTGATAGCTTGCAAAGTGTCTACCTTAGCACTCTCCTTCGCGATGGAAGGGATAACAATGTGCTCATGATCTGGCCTAGCAAGAGCTCGTCTCGCTTGCCGCCTAGGATCCTGTGATGCACCGGGTCTATTTTGAGCCAACCCCCCACCTCTCCCCTAGAAGTCCCTCATATCAAAATAATTCAGGATTTTATTCAAGATGAACTCACAGTATAGTTTCCTCAAGAAATATTGTGGGACTTCACAATTGTTGCATGGTGGGTAATAAAAAACCATGTACCACCTATCCCAAAAATGGTTCCTAATCCCTTTGTGGTGGCACCAATGGATAGGAAACCTCTTTGCATTGAGGTCAATATTTTGATTTGTGCGTGGATTCATGAATAATGAGCACAAATCTAATTTTGTAATTTTTTCATCTTTTACATCTTTATATGATAATTTATCTCTATAAAAATTCCTAGCCGCTTGCCTCTTATCTTGCCAACCACTTAATTATTTGTTGATTGCATATAAATGTTTTAACAATTCTTTAAGTGAATTTGCAAGTGTTCTTCTCTCCATGGTTGAACCTATTGAATCATTCAACCTCATGATTAAGTCCTCAATTTATTTTTTATTGTTTTCAATTACCCCCATTAAATTTTACTAAGTGCTAGGAGGATGTTGAGGGATTGATGGAGGAGATTGTCGTCGTGGTTGTTGAACTTGAGGATTTTGTTCATGTTATTGTTTCTTTGGTTGTTGAGGATTTTCAGGAGGGTTTTGAAGAGGATTTCCAAGATCATTAGCATTTCCTACAAATTCAACAAATGAATATTAAAAACAACCTAAAACTAAAAAATTCACAACAAAAAACAAACAATCCTTACCTATTCGACCTCCCCATCGATGTGGAAGCATCCTGGCGACAAAATAACAACAAATTGATGAAAAAATGGAAGATTGTCTCCTCGCAGAACATGAGCACGCAAGAGAATGTATTTTGGTTGCGGGCACTAGAAAAAATAGTCAACACATAAATGAATTTGATTTCCTTTTTCTTTGTTTTAATAACTCATAACGCAAGCTCGTTATTCCACGCTCGCATTATAACATGAGTGCAGAATAGGCTCAATGTAGTCGAGCCTTAGGCTCAGCACACCAACGAGCACATTATAATGCGCTCGCATTATAGCCTATCATAAGTTTTTTTAAATTTTGGCCACAATTTGGTCCCCCATGTTTTTGTACTTGCCCAATTCCTCAAATCTAACCTACATTGCCATGGATTCAACTTTGCACCAAGTCTACTCAAACAAGGGTTATAACAAAAATTGGGAGCTCACACCTCCCATAACCATGAAAGCTTTAATACCACTTGTTAGGAAATGATGTGTAATAACCCACATTCTTAATCCATTTTCTACATAACCCCATGAGAGAAAATAATGCATGCAAACTTATAGAATAACCATAATGTATAGATGGGGCAAGGGGCCGAACTCGATTGGCTAAAGCATCTTGTTGCAGGCAAGAGGTCACGAGGTCTAGTCTCCCCCCAAACATGTGGTATCAAAGGGCGTGTCATGCCAACGACATCGGTCACGTGAAAAATGTTTACCTTGAGCACATTGTAGTTTATAGAGGGGCTACCTGATTCCTATAGTCTAGTACAAAATAGACAAGTCACAAGATAACATAAGATATACCTTGGGAAAACCCTCAAGAGGGAAAAACCTAGCCTCCAAAAGCATCCATACTCCATCTATTATTTAGCAATAAAATAATACATGAACTTACAGAGTTACAATGAATACTTCTGAAGCATCAAGCCTCTCCAATGTATCCTCCATGTGTCCAAGGATGAATCCATACATCACATGCCATGCTTCACATATTAACTCCTCAAAAAAACTCAATAATGATAGCCCACTCACCGAGACAACCTTAACCGCTAAACATGTGTTTGCTTTTATAGAATCAAGCTCACACAAATACAGCCAAATGGTAAGATAAAACTATTTACCACAAAACCATGTGAATACAAAACCATTGTCCCCTCATTTAATATTAGGTACTATTTATTAAATTCTTCCCCAATATTAAATTATTATCGCATGTCTCTAACATATTAAATAATAAACCAATGTTACAATACAACATACAAATGGTCCCCAAATAAATTTCTAGTATGATTAACCACACCTCCTAGCTGGTGCATCAAAGCTAAATAATTATTTAATTAAAACATTATAATATAACATTTTATATAATGGTGTACAACACCATATCCCAACATTTTGTATAGATATTACATGAGGGTCTTATGAATCTCTCGTTTTCCCACATTAAGCATAAGTTAATTGTGGTTTCTCCTAAAACCCTTGGTAACAAGGCTATTAAAAACTCTGGCTATGAAATGGGGACTCTGTTGCAGAATGGGTGGGGAGTTATAAGGATGAAGAATTAGAGTTTGAGGAAATGTCTGTGGACGATGATGGCTCTGAGGATGAGGAAGATGGCTTAGATGAATGGAGTAAGGGATATGAAACGAATGTGGAGTTATGTGAAACCATGGCAATGTCTGTGAGAAAGACTTTGAAAGGGAAGTCTAAAGGCTCCAAGAAAGGAAATCACTCAGCTAAGAAGTAGATGGAGGTGGTTCTTGGTTCTTTTGAGAAACCCTCATTGTCTCATGGTGAAGGTGGCGTGAAGGATAGCCCTCTTAGGAAAGGTGGTGAAATTTGTTTTGATAATGTTGTTGTAAGAATGTCTCTGTTGGGGACCCTTTGCCTGGGAAGGAGGATTTTTCTTCTATGATGGATCTCAAGGCTCCTATTGTTGAGGGTTTGGATTTGAACACTCCTGGTGTTGATGTCAATGTGGGTTCTATTGAGTTTTTGAATGGACCCAGGCCTATGGAGATGCAGGGGATGGAGACGGTAAGTATTCTTATGGGTTTTCTCCAATTGAAAGGGCTATTAAAATGAAATGGTTGGAAGTGTTAGCGGATTTAGCTAACTTGCCTGATAAGGAGCGGATTAAAGTGGATGTGGTTGAGGTCGAGGACTCCCCTATCGAAGAGGATGAAGGGAAAAAATTGGACCGGTCTGATGCTCCTGGTAACATTGAGCCAAATGTTCAACCTCCCATTAATTGGGATGATGTTAATATGAATATGTTTTGCAAGATGGTTGAGGATGGGATGCAAAATTTGTTGTTCTGGTGAAATGGTTGTTTTCTGAGGTTAAGGAGCTTAATATTCAGATGAAAAATTGGCAGGAGATATGTGTTTCTATGCTTTGTGGGAATTAGAAGGAATGGGATACTAAAGGAAAATTCAAAACCATGAACATCATGTTGGATAAGCTAGTTATTGATGCAGATTGTCTGGGGGTGTCTCGTGAAGAGAGGATTTCCTCTATAGAAATGTTGGTGAATAAAAATCTGGAGGATCATATTGCCAATCTTGAGGAGAAAGTAGGGAAAATGTCAAATGACTTAAAAACTGTGGTGAACATCAGCACTAATTCTCTAAAGACTACAGCTAGGGGGCTCTCTATTTTAAACAAGAAAGCCCTTAATTGGACGGGTAAACCTCTTGACTTGGGTGAGTTAGAGAAAGTGATTGAGGATATCAACTGCTCAAACTAGGTGGAGAAGGCTGAGGAATATGCTCCAGTGATGGAGAAAGATGTGAAGGTTGGGTCATGTCTTAGGACTAGAAGTAAGACTAAAAAGAGAGTTTTTGTTCCTGTGGATGAGATTAAAGAGGTTATGGAAATGCAGGAGGAGTTCATCAAGGAGAATATGGCCTCAATTAATGTCTTGGATAATTTGTTGTAGCTAACACTTTCCTTTTTGTTGGATCAGCAGGGTTGCTGATGTTTTTGTTGTTTGTTCTACTGACGAGTTCCTTTTGTTTTATCTTATGTCAGCATTTTGGTGTTTTGGGCTGCTGGTTGTTATTGATTAAGTTCTTTTGCAACTTTTCATTTTTGTAAAGGGTTTTGGTGTCCCTTCAAAACCTGTTTTTCCTTACCAAAAACATTTTGTATAGATATTTTTTAGAATGTAATATTTTTTTCTCACTAATTGATTTGGATAATTCACATCCTTTCCTTCTAGATTTTCTTATCTCACTTGTCCATGGCCTTGATTTTGATCATATTTCTACTATGGTTTGTGATAGTGGCAAGCATACAAGTAGTAAGGTTTTAATTTTTGAGGACGCTACACTTTCTATGATGGCTATCCAGATGACGTTATACTTTCTTTACCTATTTGTCAAATTATTTTATCTCATGATAACCTTTCTTATATGTTATGATAGACCTATATCTATTCTCATGAGTTAGAATTATTTAAATGAGTTATCTTGTTTCACACATGAGGATGTGTTTGATGAGGAACATTCTTTTAGATTTCATGTGATTCTTTTGGATATCAATGATTTTTTACTCTAGTGATACCTCCCATGATGGTAACATACATTATGATGATAGTTTTTTAATTTTTGTGTGAATGTACGTGAGACTTCTTTACCTCCTTTTTCAAGTGGCTATCAAACTATATAACTCCATCATTATCCTACTCTTCATCTAGTGGGTGAGTTCATTCCTAGTGGGAGAAATGACCAATGCTAAGAAATAAATGTTGCCACTATTAAAACAAATAGGAGCACCCATTTCATGTGATTTTGAGGTAACATAAGCCAAAAAAGTTAATAAGACTAACCATCGGATTTGGTATATTGATCTCTATGCTCAGGTTATGAATAACCATTAGAACCATGAGAATTATGACTATATCCACACTAGTATCCAAAAGAAGGGGATTGAACCTTATGAAAGAGTGAGATTCTAGAAACCATACAAAGTTCATTAACCTAGTGGTTGATTAGCATCTATAAGTAAGAGAATTTATTAGTTTGTACTTGTATATACATGAGAAAATTAGAAAAAATCAAAATTTAATATACATAGAGAAATTAATTTAAACTAAATTTCATTTAATCCCATATTTAGTTTAGTTTTAAAAAATAGCCTCAAATATATTAACTAAAAATTGTCATCTTATACCCTCATTGTATTTTCCCCTCAATTATATCTGATTTGAGAAATCTAAATGGGTTAATCCAGCCCACGTGTGTCTTTGATGGTTTTGGTTTTCCCTTCACAAACTTCATTCAGTTATCCAATTGCAAAAAATATCAAAATGACTAAGTATGGGGGTGTGTCTTCTTCTTTAGATGCATGTCAGGTTGTCAACCCCAACAAGAACTTGGAACCTAGGTTCTAGGATCTCCTTCCTCTCTTCTTTGCCTTTATTTTCAAGTCCCTATTGGGCCACAACCCCAAGAAGAACTTGCAACCTAAGGTTTCAAGTCCTTGTTCCTTTCTACCTCCTAAGACCTACTTTCTTTAGGTACCTATTAGGTCATGGGCCCCAATGGGAACTTGGAGCCTAAGATTCCAAGTCATTTTTTTTCCTCTTGAGTCCCACCTTCTTTCTAATGTTCCAACTAGAACCCAAGACCTAATAAGAACCTAGAACCAAGGTTCCAAGTCCCTATTCCCTTATGGAATTCTATCCTTGTGACTTGTTTTCCTTCTTAACTATCTTCATACCATGAGTTCAAGTTGGTATTTGGAACCCAAACTTCTTGGTCCTATCTGACTTCTACTAGTTGATTTTTTCAGTTCCAATTTTCATTTCTTTAAAGCTCAAAACTCACTATCTATTGTGCTTTATTTGTGACCTAGAACTTCCAAGTTCTCTTTTGGGCCCAACAACCAACATTGTAGTTTTATTCCAAGTGCAAGTTCCAAGTTTTGACAAAAAATCGGGAATTAATAAGAACTTGTAACTCAAACTTTTGGTTCTAGGTTCCTAGTTCTAACTCCCTTTTGCCACCTATCAAGGTCTCTTTCTTCGATCATATAATGCTATTAATTCTAAATGACTCATGCAACTAACAAATCTTGATTCATGGAGGCTTTGTAAGGGTTTTAAACATGTTTTGATATGGATTGAGGGACAATCAATGCCCATACCTCATTAATGGATTACATACTCCTTTTTTGTCAATGGTCCATCCTAGGCCATGATATTTTAGTAGATTTTGTGGGTGTTTTGCACTTGAATCCATGGATCTTGAATGTTTAAGCATGATTTTGGAGTCAAGAATGTTTTATCATACTTCCAACTTAGAATTTCAACAACTAAATATTAGTATCATAACATGTGAATTTAAAAAATATTATGTCCTTAATTTTTTATTACATCTATTGATGCATTAATAAAGTAAAATTAATAATTATATAGTATTTGGGTCACTCGAAGTAGTATACACCTCCAAAAAAAAATTGTACATTCTATTCACTATATATTTATTGTATGATTGTAATGTACCCAAATATGTTACAAAGAATACAATTGACATAAATATGTAATAATCTTAATTGCATAGTATAAAACACATAAATCATTCAGGTTAAATCTTATTTAGAGTATATATATTCCTTCCATAGTCTACAAAATCAACTTCCATACTTGATATTATATATGTAATATATGACAATATATAATAAATAATATATCAAATATGATAGAGTTTTGAGGATAAGTTAAAATCTTACCTAACACCCAATATTACAAAGATATTTTAACAATTGTAATAATAATTTATAAGGTTCCAACTAAAACCCAAGACCTAATGAGAACCTAGAACCAAGGTTCCAAGTCCTTATTCCCTTATGGCATTCAATCCTTGTGACTTTTTTTCCTTCTTATCTTTCTTCATACAATTAGTTCAAGTTGGTATTTGGAACCCAAACTTCTTGGTCCTATCTGACTTCTACTGCTTGTTGATTTTTTTTAGTTCCAATTTTCATTTCTCTAAAGCTCAAAACTCACTAGATTGTGCTTTATTTGTGACCTAGCACTTCCAAGTTCTCTTTTGGGCCCAGCAACCAGCATTGTAGCTATATTCCAAGTGTAAGTTCCAAGTTCTGACAAAAAATTGGGAACTAATAGGAACTTGTAACTCAAACTTTTGGTTCTAGATTCCTAGTTCTACTTGACTTCTGCCACTTGTTTTAAGGTCTCTTTCTTTGATCATAAAAAGTTATTAATTTTGAATGACTCATGCAACTACCAAATCTTGATTCGTGGAGGCTTTGTAAGGATTTTAAACATGTTTTGATATGGATTGAGGGAAAATCAATTCACATACCTCATTAATGGACTACATACTCTCTTTTTTGTCAAAGGTCCATCCTAGGCCATGATTTTTTAGTAGAAATTTTGTGGGTGTTTTTGCACTTCAATCCATGGATCTTGAATGTTTAAGCATGATTTTGGAGTCAAGAATGTTTATCATGCTTCCAAATTGGGATTTCAACAACTAAATATTAGTATCATAACATGTGAATTTAAAAAATAGTATGTCCTCCTTAATTTTTATTACATCTATCGATGCATTAATAAAGTAAAATTAATAATTATATAGTATTTGGGTCACCCAAAATAGTATACACTTCCAAAAAAATATGTACATTCTATTCACGATATATTTATTGTATGATTGTAATGTACCCAAATATGTTACAAAGAATACAATTGACATAAATATGTAATAATCTTAATTGCATAGTATAAAACACATAAACCATTTAGGTTAAATCTTATTTAGAGTATATATATTCCTTCCATAGTCTACAAACTCAACTTCTATACTTGATCAATATTATATATGTAATATATGACAATATATAATAAATATTATATCAAATATGATAGAGTTTTGAGGATAAGTTAAAATCTTACCTAACACCCAATATTACAAAGATATTTTAACAATTATAATAATAATTTCCCCAAGTTTTCACACCTTATTTTAATACTTGAATATCTACTAAAATAACAATCAATACCAAACCATTAATCATCACCTAAGAAGTGCATATATCTATAAAGTTACCTAGTCAACAAAAATATCAAGTATAATATCTAACCTTGGAACTACTATCTTAGGATTCTTGTGCCTCCACTTGTCCACATGGCACAACTAGCCCCAAAGAAATATCAACCATACAACCACCATTTTTTGCAAGGAGTTTCTTGAAACTCTATCATGCCTATTCATAATTTTAGTTTTCATTTTCCATTATGTCTATGACCTTTCAAATTTTATATTTTCTCTCCTTTTACATGTAATTTTAACTATTGTTTCCTTATTTTCCTATATTTTTTTATATATGTAGGCACTCAAATTAATTAGATATAATAACCCCAATATTATACTTGGTAAATCTAAGAATATAATATAATTTTGAACTATATCACTATGTTAATGCCCCATGAACTCACTTGAATGCATCTATCCTAGGACACCTACACCCTCTATACCCATAGGGGTGTATTTTTTCATGATTTCATCCCAAATTTTGGCCAGGATAATTTTTGCAACATTCATGTGAATGCCAAAGTGATATCATCTAATAATACCTCAAGGTCCACTTTAGTTTTCATGAGTTTTAGAAATTTTTGTTTAGGCAACTTATTATAAATCAACATATAATGGACATGTGGAAATCATGTTGAATCCACTATTCTCATGTTGCCATCTCTTTCTCTTAGTTCTAAATTCAATATTAAATCCCAATAATTATGGAGCAACATTCAAAATAAAGTTGAAGCGTTTGTGGGGCTATGACACACAAAGTTGAAACTTATTAAACATTTAAATTATGTTTATTATTTTATTCTATTTTTAAATTCCTAAATCTAATTAATGATTACTCCTCCATTAGTTTGGTTTTGTCACATTAATATTCAATAATGTTTATATTATATTTGGTTACATTTTCCTAGTTTATTATTTCCAATACTCAAATAAGCAATACCCTATGTGTTTAATGGTTTCTCTCATTTTTTCTTTTTTCCTATATTTTTGGTATTATATACAAATTTGGGTGAGACTTGTACTAGGTACACATGCTTTACATTCACAATAATCTATGTCATTACATCAAATTCCAAAAGATGGATTATTATATTTTTAATGCTTATCACTTGATAGTTAAACTTTAATAATAATATTTAAATACCATTAAACTAACACAAAGAATGATAGATTATATTCAATAATTTAATTTAGTTCATGTGTTAATTTCTATAGAAGCCCACAATTTATCCATGTGACTCAAATATGTACAAGAGAGAATAGGGGTACACCCAAATAAAAATATATAAAAAATAGTGAATAATGCAAGGTAAAGGAGGTTCCATAAATAATTATTAAAGGTCTTGGACATAATTTCTAATCATCAAGGCTAAAAAAGAGTGTGTGATGGTCTTAAGGCTATTTGGGTTGCTAAGTTTGTGATGCATCATCAATCTATTATAGGAGCTCAAAATTTAGATATGGCAAGGACTACTCATACTAAAGTGAGAGGATTGGCAATAAGTAGTCAATCTAGTATGATCCTCTTTCATGGATGCCCTTCTAGAGATTTGTCAGTGAAGCTAAAACATCTCCCATAGGAAGAAACCAAGATGTCTCTAGTCCTTCTATGACATTAGATTCTTGAAATAACATTGGAAGGAAATATTTGAAAGGAAAATAAATCATTTCATCACATAATAAGGAAGAGAATATGAAAACAAAATGTTACCCACTCTCACGTTCTAAGGAGCATAACTAGAAAGTATGATGCTCTTGAGGAATATGGTTGTAAATCACAATGTAAGGTTGATGGGAGAAAAATATAAGTTGTATAGAAGAGGAGCCCATAAGCTAGAAGATAGATCTAGATTATAGTATATCTTAGGAGGTCGATGCATTTGTTCCCACAATGAAGATATAGATTTGAGTTGAATTTTGAATGTAGTGATTATCTAGTACATTCCATATGGATTGGATATAGGATCTATAAATCTCAATGAAAATACCCTTACTTATCTCCCCCTTAGAGAGATCAATAACACTTATATAAAATCTATATGATGGTGACCTATTAATATGAAGGTTAATTATGCACAACAAGGAGGAGGTTCCTACATACCAACAAGACTAAAACACGTTGTTTACCAACACCATAGAGGATCTAATCTAGAAAAAATGGGAAACAAAAAATGACAAATTTCAAAAGTGACCATTAATCTTAACTTGTGTATCATAACACCACATAAAATATTACTAAAATAATGAGAGGATCTATCTCAAATTCAAAAAAGATGGAATAATTTAATATAAATAGATCATAAATAAGTAAAATTAATCATTGCTAGTTGTAGATGTCTAAATTTGGACAATTAATTTATCCAAATTCATCCCCTTTCGTCTTATTTTCGTTAATTAAGTAATACTCCTATTATTTAATTAATATCTTTAATTCTGCCAAATCCCTAAGATGTTTAATCAATAATACTTTATCTCTTTAATCCTCCCTCCATCAGTTGAATTAAATAAATATTCCATTTATTTAATCCCCTTTATGTCACATCCTCCATTTTTTATCTTATCCTAATCCTTCTTCTAATCCCATCATTAGGATGTGCACATGCTTAATCCTTGATTAGGATGTGTCACATCCTCCAACTTTTGCAAGTTGGCCTCTAATCTCTCTTAGCCACCTAACCCCCCTCTAATCCTTCATTACTCTTTCCCATGTGATCTTTGACTTGTCACATCAAGTCACATGTGAAATATAACCCTCTTTTAATCTTCATTAATTAATCTAATCAAGTACTTGCACAATCCTAATCACCCCCTTTAGTCAACTCTCCCCATCCCCCAAGGAATTTTTAATTCCTTTTTATTCATCTAAGGCATCTCCACTTCCCCGTGTGAATTTTTAATTCACCTTTTAATCCCCCAATGCACCCTTTGAATTTAAAATTCTTTCCCATCTCCCCATAAGGATATTTGAGGAATTTTTAATTCCCCACTTGTCCTCTCACCCACATGGGGACAAGTACCTCCTTTATGAGGAGATCTTGTCCAATCCCAAGGTACTTTGTACCCCTCTCCATGTCATGTCCTTCTCCCTCCACCTCATGTCCACTTCACCTTTTAGGGCTATCTCACATGCCACATGTCAAGATGTGAGGGCTTGTGAGTTCTCAACTCACCTTAGCCCTACATCTTGATATTTGGTGGATCAATCTCAACCGTCCATTTCCCCTAGGATTTTCCAAAAATCCTATAAATACCCCCTCTTTTCTCTCATTTTAAAAAGATCATTTGTGCTAGCCAAACTCTTGCAGTTTTGTTTCTCAACCAACACTTAGCCATTTTCTTGTTTTCATCCACTTGTATCCATCTTCACATCCTCATCTAGCTTGCATCTTGCCATCAAAGGAGTATACACGTCAAAGATCGAAGGGCCAACCAAAGGATCGACTCAACGCAAGGTATAAAGTTCCATTTTGTGGCTTTGTCTTGTTTTGTTTCCAACTTAGGCTAATCTTGAAGTGTAGGTTGTTTAAGTTGTTTATTTGCACTCTGTTGGCTTGTTACTTGCTTTCTAACCACCTAATTCGACCTATCACACTAGTAAGCTTCAAGAGAGTGTAAAAATAGGAAACAAATAAAAAATACTTATTATATAGAATTATATAATGTGATTCACACCATATCTAGGTAAGTGGCATAGTTGCTTAGTCAAAGACCTTTTTAGTTGGCTAAAAAATTATAAATAGTTAATTGATTGAGCATCGAATCTATCTTTTTCTATTTTTGAAAAAATAGATAAAGGAAGTAAAATATTTTAAAATATTAAATAACAATTAGGGTAAAGGAAAATAATTTCACATGCGAAGAGCTTTTTAATAAGTGTTTTATATGTTCCTTGTGTAAAGAAGTTTTTTTAACACTATATACAAAAAAGGATGCAGAATGGCATCACATCCCAATGTTTAGACAATACAAAGCCTTAAGAAAAAACATCAAAAGAAGATCAAGATAGACAAGTGATTGAATTGTTAAATAGTAAGAGTTATGAATACAACACGAGGTGGTCTCAAATGATGATCATGAAGGTCTACCAAGCCATTGGGAAGGTCCCCGACTATTAGGAATTGTATCCCAACCTATAGTAACTCCTATATCATTATTTTCCTCTTCATCTAGTGACCAAGTTTCATTCTTCTTGGAAGAAATTGTCAATTTCAAGCAAGAAAATTTGCACTATCTAACCAACCAAGAGCACCCATTACATTTGGTTGTGAGCTAACACAAGGTAGGCAATCTTGCTAAGACCAACCATGAGTACTATGAACCCAAGCTCTATTCTAAAGTGGTGGAGAACCATGAGAATCATTAGAATTGTGTCTATGAGCATTGAGACCATGTCCACATTGACATCCACAAGAAGGGGACTATCCTCTACAAGAGAGATCAATAGGATTCTAACAACCATACAAAGTGTCTTATCACAATTGTCAAGTAACATCTATAAATGAACAACTTTATTAGCTTACACTTTTATTTACAAGAAAATATTAAAACAAATCAACATTTAGAATACATATATAGAAATGAATATCAACATAAGCTCTTAAAAAGAAAGAGTTTGTTTGTTATTTTGAAAGTCAAGCTTCCATTAACATTCAAAATAACAAATAATATGCTGAATATGCTGATCATTTACTTTTAGACTCTAAGAAAATGACTAAATACTCTAAAAGTAAACTATATCTGAGTTGAATTTAACAAAAATTCTTGACCTATCCCAAATAAAAACTCCAATCTAAAATACTTTAAAAAGTTGTAGATCCAACTCCAAACAGAATCTCATATAAATATATAAATTGACACAGGTCTTTATAAACTGAACTAGTCTTTAGTAGAATATAGAATAAATCGAAGCAATACTTGCTAGGGTTTATACAAAAATCCTATACCAAGAATTGGAATTTGTTTGGTTTCTATCCATTCACAGACCCTGCAACCCTTCATGATGATCTCTTTAAAAACTGAACTGCATCTAATCTCATACCCAGTTCAATAAAAACCTACCTCAATCAAATAAACCAACCAAATGTATACCCAATTCAATAAAAAACTCACCTCAATTAAATAAACCAACCAAATGTATACCCAGTTCAATAAAAAGCCCACCTCAATCATATAAACCAACCAAATGCATCTAACAGTTTGCTTATACTATTGACTGTTTGGGCAGAACCTGAATCTTAGAAAGCATCGTTTGTTAACCTGCAAAGCACTAAAATCCATCTCATTTCATTAACGTTATATAAGAAACTGATCTGAATATAGAATTCCATGTTTCTTGGCATTTTTGCAAGCTGCACATGGAAATGTATATGCAGTGCATTCATTTCCTTGTGCAGCTTGCAAAATGTAAAGAAGCTCAGAAGAATAATCTGATAATAGCTAACCTCCTCACTCTCTATATATAATGAGAAATATGTGTCCCAGCAGAAGCACTGAAGCTTCTCTAAACTGTAATTTCCTCTCAGTAATGGACTGTAATCCAGCCATGGTAATCTACGCGTCTAAATCTGGCGTTGAAATCATTGCAGAGAAGAAAGATGAGTATACACTTGGCTGACGTGTGCATATGTCCGAGGAAATTTGGTGTTGTGTATTATCACTGCAGTTGCATCCTTACTTAGACTGACGTCATTTGAATAGTGAGGGACAAATTTTGAGCTGGCGTTGCCGGTGGAAAGCTACTTTTTTCCTATTTAGACGCATTTTTTCCACAGATCTGACGTGACTGTACGTGGTCTTACAATTCAGTAAAGCTGTGTGCAATAAAATGGCCGGCCATAAAGGCTGACTGTACGTTAATATTTTAAAAGATCCTCTGGAATCACCGGCCAAAAAGGCTGACTGTATGGACATTTTTGCTATGTATGTTAATAAATAGGGATTATCTATTCTTTGACTGTAACATCTCATTTTGTTGTATTTATTTTATGGTTTGAATTTATTATTCATTGATTTTGTTCAAGTTTGTAAGCGTGGAAATTATCTAGATCAGCAATGATCGTGGATTTGAACTTGCACGTTTTCAAAATTCAAGTTAAAATTCAAAACTGTCATCATCTTTTGCACTAGATGTTATGAGGCAATTAAAGTGTGAATTACACCACATTATGTACTAGGATGGTATATTTAAAGGCTAATTTTATAATAAATCTTGAGTTTGATTTGCAAGTGGAAAAAATTAATCTTTATTAGCGTTAAATCATCTAATATTGTTGAATGTTTGTTTGTTGTACTTATTCTTTTCTTTCAATTGTAAAGCTAGTCTATTAATGATCCAGCTATTAAGAACATGTTCTTTGTGATTCAATAGATTCCTAAGAAGGTTTTTGTAAATATTGTATGATTTTGCACACAAAAAGGTCAAGTTTACACACACAAATCTAATCCAAGTAGAGAACAATTAGATTTATAAATCATCAACAAAACACAAAATTCAATAACCTTAGCAAATGTATTTGACACTCAGAAAAAGACTAATGCAACAAAATCAAAGCTAAGTATTGATGTAATTTATTTATTTATTTTTCACATCAATTGAGAATTTAATTTCCATGAATCTAAACTCATTTATTGTAGGTTAATTTGTTCTTATTTGGTTACATTTATTTAATTAGTCTAGAACATTTTATGTAGGACTATGTTGTTAACTCTAAGTTTTAGTGAACCTAGCATTCATGACCTAAGATTTAACCTTAGGATTCATCCTTAATCCTCATTATAGATTTTTGAAAATCTATTTTTTTTCTACGTACATGTTATCCATATCATGTATTTAATTAGGATTTAGATCTACCCCTATTTGTGCCCCCTTATCATTTCTTAACTAGGGGTTGAACATACATAATGGTATATCTATTTGATCTTACCCACCAACCATTCGATTTCCCATCATCATGGATTATCATTGGTTATTTTTCTAGCTAGTTTGCATGTATATATCTATGATTTTGACATGTTTACATCTATTATGGCTTCTAATACTTTCATTCTCAATGCACTCATAGCCCATGCTATGCTAAAATGAGCATCTCTTTTCTATGAATGTATTGCTTTATTGTGTACTTATTCTTCCCTCATTTAATGAGTTGGTTAGTGCTTATCCTTTACTTTTAGATTCACTTATCTCACTTTTCTTGGCCTTCATATTGATCATATTTATCCAATGGCTTGTAATGGTGATGAGCATAAATATAGTGAGGCTTTACCTTATGAGGATCCTACACTTTTATGTGATGGATATGGATGATCTTATACCGTCTTTACCTGTTCATCACATTGTTGTACCTTATTATAACCTCTCTCTTACATTTCATGATAGCACCATGTCTATCCTCATAGATTCATATTATTTAGATGATTTATCTTATTTCAAACATGTAATGATGTGTTGTGTGATGAATATTCTTTTAGATTTTGTGTGAGTCCTATAGATATCTATTATAATATTTTTCATAGTGTGACATCTCATGATCATAACACACATTATTATGATAGTTCATTAACTTTTCATGTGAAAGTAAGTGGCATTTCCTTACCTCCTTCAATATATGATCATATTATTAATATTCGTGAGTATTTTTTACATGATGATTATGACAGTTCTGTTGATACATATTTATATGCGAAATATTTCTTTAATCCTAATTACAAGTATTTAAAGCTAATTATGTTTTATTGATAAGTAAGTTTAGAATTTATTTAAGTGGTCGGGGATCATAATTGTTTGGATTATATTTCTTATTCTCTCATTCATTTATTCAATTATCACATGGTCTTATTATTTATAAATGTCTTATCATAGTCCTATTGAGAGTAGTAGAGACATAGTTGAGCCTTCTCATAACTATATCTCAATATTAGATCACCTCTTTTTCCTACCATCCATCTTGATTATGGAGGATTACCTTTACACATTTTGGTGAGATATGGTAAACTAAACACAAAGTGTTCTCTAGTTAATAATGGTTCTATATTGAACATATGCACTAAGGATTGCTTGATATAGTTAAAGGTAGATACATCAAATATTGTCATCTAGTCATGTATTATTGGAGGCATTGAAAATTTCAGTAAAAAATATTTAGGTGCTGTTACTATGTGTATTATAGTTTTCCCATGTACTTTAGGCACATTGTGTTGGTGTGAGCAAGGTATACTACCTTACTAGCTCACATTTAGGTTTTTTCACACCCAATTACGTAAGTTTAATTAGGGAATTATTAGGTCATTTACCATTCATGTCTCAATTCATAAAATTAAGATACATTTCATAATCTAAATGTGTCCTATTTCTCAAAATTACCTATGTATACAAGGGCTTCTCATTGTAATGTATGATGTAATCATATTGTATATTTACATCCTTTGATAGAATAGAATTATTCTACTCATTTTGGATCCATTTTATTCTTTCATTGAAACTCCTTGATCATGGGTGGCTATCTACATGGAGAAATATTATGTGGTATAAATATTGTATGTTAACTCTTATATGGTACTAGAGCTTGTAGGATTGATTTATGTTAGTATTTTAAGATGCATAAGTTGTAATTCTTAGTTTCTATTGAAAATTTGAGTATGATCTACTCTTGCATTGAATGATGACCTTGAGAATGTAGGAACTAAAATATGGCTCTAGCCCATGGTTACTTGCAAATAACAATTGCAACATTCTACAAGAGAGTATATAAGAATATGATCTTGCTTGATATTAAGATCTATGAAATATGATCATAGGGTATATACAATATGTACAATGACCTTTCTTATATTAGAAAAGGTGATGTAGAACCAATATTAATGAGTGTGTCATAATTAAATGACATGACTCAACATTAAATGACCTTAGGAAACTAATATTTAATAAAATCTAAGAAGATAAAATCTTATCTAAGAATTAAATATACCTAGGACCTAAGTGGACTTAACATGTAAATAGGACCTCACTAAGTAACTAGTTAGGAAACGTACCTATTTACACTAGTACCCCCACTTAAGTGAAACTTAGGGAGAAGCAATTATTATGCAAATGATGTAATGATGCAATGACAGATCCTAGAAACAAGTCCATTTTAGGTACCCATGTATAAATACAAATGCAATCTCTCACAAATGGAGAAAAGGAGAAAATCCATTGGGATAAAACTCCTCCCCAAAAGAGAGAAGAAATACAAGCAAGTGATAAAAAAATGGAGGAAAAAATGAAGCCCCAAAGATAACATCCATCACATATATACATGAAAAATACCCCCACAAGAGGGAAAGAAAGAGACTACATAGCCCCTAAAGACTAAGTCTTTTCAAAAATATATCTCCAAGAAACCCTAATTCGAGCTCACCAATAAGCTCAAGGAAAAAAGCTTCAAACTGAATAAAAGCAGAAAAAAGCACACTACTTTTATGATCAAACTGCAAAGCCTCTAAAAATAGGTTGAATCTGCTTTTAAAGCCAGAAAAATACCTTATCTCTCCAAGATGAGACTCAAATCCGACCAAGAGAAAAATTCAATATAATCTGCTAAAAATAGCAAGAAATCATAAAACAATTTATAAAAGATTGCTTTATGATTTTGCTTTACATCACTGCAGATTTTACAATTTGTCTATTTTTGCAATTAAAGATTGCAAAATCTTTTGCAAAAAGAATTCCAACCTTATCACCCATACAATGCTTGATTTTTCTTCTAAAAATTCATAAAAATATACAAGACAACTCTACTCATTAGTATCCCTAGTTGATTTCTTCAAAATCAATTCAAAAACAAAAACCCTAAGTGTCAAAAGTGCAATGATATTACAACTCTTATTGATTTCTCACAAAATCAATTAAAATCAAATATATCTCCACTTATTTACTCTTCACCAAGGCATCATTAATCATAAATCTCTCTAAGCCCACAACCCTCTTCATTAACAAATAATCCTAAACCTTAGGAAAATAACTCTATCATTCTTCAAAGCTTGACTAAGGCATATGAATTTTTGGCATTTCAAACATTAGCTTCAGACTTTGATTTCATAATGCAAAGGTAACCCTAATTCGAATTTCCCACATGCTAATGTCAAAGGTGAATATTCGAAGGCAATTATAATGTTGGCTCGAATTAGGGCATGAGACAAAAGAGGTCAAACCCTAAAAATGATTTCATTTTTGCAATCATCGTTTTGGAAAAATTAGTCTCTGGCTGAAAGGATAGCGCTGCCACCATGATTGAGCTTAGACTGGAATTTACATGCTCAAGAGTCTTCACCTTTTCCTTCTAACAGTCGAATCTTGATAGGGTAAGCTTGATTTGTATGTTATCATGATGTCTCACTTCATTCTTAAAGCAGTAAGGGTTACTAAGGCCACGACCTGCTCATGCTTTGTTTTTGATTTCTTTACATTTCCTATGACTACCTCCTGGCCGCTATGCATGAGCTCAAACTTTGACTGGAAGCTTTCATGAAAGAGCTTACTCGAGGGTTTTGTTCTTTATTGCACACAAGCTAACATAGCTATTATCATAGTTTTTATAGTCTCACTCTTGAGGCATTTCCAGTCTTATAGCCGTGTCTTTAACACAACCTCTAATGCATTTGTATACTTCTCTATGCTCACTTAAGAGAGCTCGAGCCTTGAGCTTGGGCTCTTGGTGTCTTCCTCTGGCTGCCATGGTGAAAGCCTTTTAAGTTTGGAGACTATGGTGAATGTTTTGGTTGCGGCTAGTGTGTTCTTCTACAGGCTCAGACTGGTAAGTTGTGTTTAAAGCATATACTTCATTTGCTCACAAAGCTTGAAACTTTCACTTATGATTTATGGCCATGTATAGGCTACAACATCTGTATCTTATTTTGGCATATGGAAACTTCTGGGTCCGGCCCATAATAGGAATCTCACATTTTTGGATATTTGAGGACAAACCCATTAATGGGTATCATGAGAATTAAATGAAAACTGATATTTCTTCTCCTAAAGCTCGACCCACCAAAGGAAATTCTCATTTTGTATTTTTTGAAACAAAACTATACATGGATATCTGTTATTCTGAAGAAAAACTCAATCATTATCATTTACCTCTGTACTCTTTTGCTTCATATAAAGTCCTCATATGGGTTATCACTGCAAATTGTATTCTCTGTATTTAAAAATCAAACCCCAAACATGGGTATTCGGGAAACAAAATATAGTCATTGTGCATTCAATTTGTAAGCTTGACCCAGGATGGTTGGTGCTCTACTTTGACATTCTATTGAAAACCCTTGCATGGGTAAGCTGGAAATTGCATTGAATCTGTTTGTCTTGATTACATGTGAAAACTAGCTCAACCCATCTTTTGTTTTATGCACTTTCAGTTGTGAAAAACCTAGGTATGTCATTTGTTATTAGAATTGTAAAAATCTACCTTCAAAACAAAACCCCCTAACATGGGTGTTCTTAAAATGAAGAAAACTATTCATTTAATTCCTTGAAAAACTAGGCTTGAACTGCCTCCTTATTTCTGCATTTTGTGAAACATCTTTCTGAAACCTCACCATATGAGTTCATTTGTAATATGCAGGATTCTATATTATAAATGCAAACCCCAATGTGGGTGCATGAAAACAAACAAGAACTATATATTTTGATTACTGTGCACAACCCTGACTCCTTTTGGCATTTGAATTTTCAATATTCAGCATATAGGTATTTAGAAATTTAGAACAATCTATTCCATTCCATTACACAAGTATACCACAATATGACAAAAATTGAAATTTTATTAACAACCTTCTTACATCTTCACTTTGATTACACCTCGTTGAGTCATTTCCATATTCCTATACTTGTCTCTTTGTGAAGAAAAGTATCTCTGAATGTATTACTATTTGCATGCTATTTTCTTTGCACACAGAATTATTTTTTGGATTCCTTTATTCCACCATACAACAAACTCTTGCTTTCTGCCCTTGGACTTATGCAGAAATTTTAATTGAAACATTTTAATTCTATGGACTGCATTTTCTTGACTGTTCCAGTCAGCATGACTAACACTTCAAAACATCCTTCTGTTATGTTTGTCATTTCCTTGTCACTCTAGAACAATCATTTCACATTGTAATTCTAAATGTTGTATTTACTTATTAGCCAAACTAGAACTGACTATTCATTGTCATTTGAATGCAATATCGGTCCCCTCATGCTCTTGGGCTTTGACCTAGCACTCTTCATGCATTTTTATGCTCCACTTAACAAACTGTTCTGTAAATCTATTCTCTTCTGAGATGAAAATTAAAACAATCTATTCATTAAGGCATAATGTATGCTTGTTCACTATCCTTGGTTGTGAGAAAGAACACTAATGAACTGAACCTTGCATGACATATGATCATGATGAAAAAATATTACTGTAGCAAAAGAACGTGAACCACACAGCAATGTTTGATATAAATGTACTCAGTTGAATTTATTGAGCAGATTAAACTCACTGTTCACCTATAGCTTTTAGAAAGAATTTACCTAATTGTTATGAATGCACAGTTGGTTTAATAACTTGATAGATAACTTTGTTTAACTCTTTCAATTGTATATCATTTCTTTTGATGAATATGATGATGTAATTACTATCTCTTTATCAACCCACTTGTAATGAATAAGGGCAGCATGCCAAGCTCTACCTTTGTGGGAGCCCATTTCCCTCCACATGCTTGGTCTTCAAATAATGACCAGCTTCATGATTTTCCCTATACCTGCATAAGGAAACAAGCAATGTTAGCAGAAAAATAGGATATGATGATCATGTTGATGTTTCTCCTTCAGCTCATTTATTTGCACTTTCACTTTTTGATTGCTTCAATGCATGATTGATAATAGGCTACACTATTGTTGGTTATTCATATAGGTGTCTTCATAATTGGAGCCTCTGACATCCCCCTCTTTTCTCTTACAGGTCAATGGAGCTTGAAAAGACAAAAGTGCACCACTCAGTGTTGACCATCGGCCAATCAGGCAATGATGATTATGTCGTTACTTATGTGATTTCTTCATTTGCATCTTCCATAGTGTAGAGTGCTATTAATGGTGCATTGTGATAGTCACATCCACGACTTGTGTGGATATTTGATTTCATTTTATGCTTTTCATTTCAAAAAGAAAATGCATTTCAATGCAATGTTGTATTATCATTTGGATTTTTGCAATCAAATGAAACCTATGTAAAAATGAATTATTCCATGAAATAAATGAAAGCATTTGACATGCTCTATTGTTTATATGCTCAATTATGTACTTCATTTAATCGTAAAACATTGAATAGCACTTCTAAAACTCAATTTCTTCTTTTTAATGCACAGCTGTCACTTAACGAACAATGAACACAGTGCAAGCAAGACTTAAACATAATCTGTAATTTCACCTTAAGATATAACAATGTTCAACCAGCTCCACCAATTGAGTTGTAGCAAAAAATTGGTAATAGTATCATTAGATTTTTTCTTATATTTTGACTTCTTCTTTCCTTTAACTTTAGGAAATGATGCAATCAAAGCATGATTATTAGAGTGCGTATCATTTTGACTAAGTTTAACTTGTTCCCTAATCAACCTATCACAAAACATCTCAAAAGAAGGCATGACAAATGAATCACCTAATCCATCCATTATAGCATAAAATGAAGTAGAGAAGTATGCAAATGAACCTTTCAACTTAGATAAAATCAAGAATATGAATTACTTATCAGTTTTCTCTTTACCACAACCAAAAAATTGTGACCTTAATGATTTAAATTTTACCATATAGTCCTCAATGGTGTTAAAAGAATTTGTGGATAATGATGCCAATTCTACCTCTAATTCTATAGCACAAATTCCACTAACTAAACCAAACATGTCCTTGTACTTATCCCAAACTTGTCCAAGAGTAGTACACTCATCAATAAGAAAGAACAAGCTATCAAAAACATGCATAGCAACCAAACCCATAGCCTCATGAAATTTATTACTGTGAGAAAATATTTCATATTCTGTAGAAAAATTAGGTTATTGTTGGAAGCTTGAAGTTGTTGGTGTTGTCATTGATGTCAACATAATGTTTTTGGTGTTGTCATTACTGTCAACTTCTAGTATAGTTGTAGAGTTTGTTGGAAGCCTAAATTGGTTAGGGAGATTGTTGGTGTTTGTTACACTTTTTTTTGGTGTTGTCATCAATTTTTTTATTGATATATGGAATGAGTAAGAGTTACAGTTGTAGTAAGTCCACTTGGTTTACAAGTGCTTTTTCTAAAATTTCAATAAAAGAGTGTGTAGTGTGATAGAGGTGTGTTCAGTGTTGCGCTCCATATTTCTTCATGGTTGAATATATGCTTGTGTAGTTTGGATATGATGATCAGAGGTGTTTAGAGGTTCTATATCTAGAGTTTCAGGTTTTGGATCTATCTATAGTGAAAGTTGTGTTTGATAGTTTGTCTGTCTATGTAGAAGGTTGTTTGGGAGAAGTGAGATTGCTCCCCATTTCTCTACAGTAAGGTTTTTGGTCTTGCATATTTGGGAAGTTGCTTATATTGTGTGTATATACTTTGCCTTGGATTTTTTGGTATTAAGTTGCTCTACAAGTTCAGTTGTTGTGTTGAAGTTCAGTGGTAGTGTGTCTGGTTGCATAGAATGAAAGTAATCTTTGTTTTAGGTGGTTGTAGTAGTGTTATAGAATGTTCTAATGATGCTGAAATATTGTAGGGTGTTTTGTGGATGTTGTGGAGTGTTTCCATGTGGTCCATGTGATCTAGAGAAGTGTGTATGTGGTCGCTTGTAGTGTTAGTTCAGGTTTTGTTGACCTGGCATATTAGCATTATTTGTGAGGGTACCTCATGGATTATGAATGAATTGTGTAGCATGGTGATGTGGATTTGGGTCCTAGTTAACCCTTGGTGTGGTTGTCCTTCACTTCTTTCACTGTGGAGGTGTTTGGTGCCAAACTATTTTGGTGTTACACGTTTTAGGATTAAGGTCGACCTAATTGAGATTGTTTAGGTCGTGGATGGTATATAAGAAAGGTAAATTGTTGGAGATGAGTGTGGATCTATAGAAGGTATGTGAAAGATGTGAATTTGATTAAGTGTGGTGATTTGAGTACGAGCTTAATTCCTATGACTCCAATGTGGTGAGTTGAAGGGTCTACATTTTCAATGTGTTTGAAGTTGTTGGAGGTAGTGACCCAAAGGTTGCAAATGGCATAAAGTTTCAGTGGTGGATTTCTCTTGTTGCCTTGAAATATAGTGAATCTCTTTGTAACAATATTCTTTTATCTTCTTTCTTCTTGGTAGTGAGCCACCAGGTAGTGAGCCTAATTATATTTGATGTTACAATTCATATATATCTGAGATAATCCTCAATGTTTTCTTTCTTCTTTAGTTTTCCATGTAAATATGGTGTTCTTATGTGCTTGGATGTTTTTGCATTGTTGGTTCATATGTTTACATTCTTCTAATGCATGATAAGGGTTTAAGGGCTAACAAGGATTTGAATGTTGATGAGTGATTGAATGTTTTAAACTTATACAACCGATTCACCCTCCTCTTAGTTTTCTTGTGCATCTAACAATTGGTATCAGAATTATGGTTCCTTGGAGAAAGGTTAATCACTTGAGGTAGATTGAGATGGTGTACAATAAGGGTTTCAAAGCTCCTATGTTTGATGGAACAAATTATGCTTATTATAAATCCAAGATGGAATCCTTTTTGGTCTCTCTTCGATTTGGTGTCTAGTAGTCAGTTGAAAAAGGATACACTATTCTTGTTGCTGGTCTGAAAAGTCATGATGTTCAATCAAGGATTGTGAAAACAATGATGAAGCAATGAATGTTATTCTAAGTAGCCTCTTTAATTCCAAACTTGGAAAATTAATAAGTCTAAAATATGCTAAAGATGTTTAGATAAGGTTGGAGAGAATTTATGAAGGAGATGATACGGTCAAACAAGAAAAGATGTAGAACTACAAAGCCAAATTTGAAACCCTAAGGATGTCTAAAGATGAAGATATTACTACATACATGCTTAGAGTGGATGAAGTTTTCAATGCCATCAATGGTCTTGGTGCAAAGCTGGAGGAAAGCAAAGTTGTGAAAAAGGTATTAAGAACTCTTCATAAATCTTATATCTCTAAAGTTTTTGCTATTGAGGAATCTCAAAATTTGGATATTGTTTTAAAATGAGAAAGTTTGGACAAGATGCTATAAGTAAATAAATTTCCTTTAAAGTCTACAAAGTAGAAAAGGATAATGAATCAGATCAAGATGATCTTGATGAAGTGGAATCAAATTTTGTCAAAATATTGAAGAAGGGTATTGGAAAATACATAGGTAAGTTACCTTTTAAATGTTTCAATTATGGAAAGATAGGCCATTATGCATCTAAATTTCCAATAAAAGTTTCAAATGAAAAGCCTAAGGATCATAAGGGAAAATTTGTCAAGAAGAGTTACTATGTTGAAAGGTACTATGGTGTTTTTGATGATGAGGAATCATATTGTAAGGAAAGAATCTAGTGTGGAAATCACTTTCCTAATGTCAATTCATAGAGAAATAATGTAGGAGTACTTTTAATTTCAAGATTATAGAGCATTAAGATTCACACATAAAAGAAAAGAAAATAATATCGATAGAGAATAGACACCTGATTTATGTGGGAAAACCCTTTCGGGAGAAAAACCCACCACCAAAGAGAAGTCACTTTATTCACAGTAAAAAAAATACAATAAAGTTACAGATCCCTCCTTCATAGGTATTAGTTCTCTAATATTACACAACAACACTACAATCGGCCAACCACAGTCAAATGCAACACTGTTACAATGTTCTTTCAACATACAGTCCGCTCAACTGATGCCAAAATTTTTCTTCTTGCTCTACACACAATCCCAATCAATCTACTTACTATACTCACTTTGACCCTTCGATTTCCAGAAATCTACTGTCCAAACCGATTCAGTTCGCTCAACTGCCAAGAAGCTCAACCGATGACATTATCCCACATTGACAGGGAATATTAGCAGTCATTAGTTTATAAACAAAAGCCTAAAGACTTTAGGTATCCACAAGTTATCCCTTTTGATTACCAACTCACTCGTACACCCACGGTCAAACCAACCGTCGGCATGGCCCCACCAAAGTGAACACCCATCGATGCGTCACTCAAAATGTTAACTTCATAACCACCACATACAAGTTATGAATTTACCAATCCCTGTGACAACGAAGGAGATCGGTTAGTCGAGAAGTTGCAAAACTTCCAAACTTCGTGACAAGGTTCTTAAGTTACAGAAATCATCGATGCCATGACAACAAAGGAGATTGGTCAGTAGGGAAGTTATGAAACTTCCAAACTCCATGGCATGGTTCTTAAGTTACAGAAATCACCAATGCCACAAGAATGAAGGAGATCGATCAGTTGGGAAGTTACGAAAATTCCAAACTCTGTGACAAGGTTCTTAAGTTACAGAAATCACTGATGCCATGACAATGAAGGAGATCAGTCAATCAGGAAGTTACAAAACTTCCAAACTCCGCGACAAGGTTACAAACCTAGGAACTTTAGCAATTATCCGACAATGAAGACTTGAATAGAGATACAAGCCAACAAGTTGAGGCACAATTTCCAACAATCTCCCACTTGATGAAGACTTACTGGCTTCCTCCAAACTCAAAGCTAATGAATGTCATGGGCTCCAAGGCCCATCGAACTAACACACCACCTATACTTGTCCATGCTCACGGGCTTTGTCAATGCATCTGCAACATTTTTTAGAGTATCCACCTTTTCTAAACAAACCTTTCCATCCTCCACCATATCTCATACAAAATGATACTGCACATCAATATGTTTCATTCTGGCATGGAAAGTTGGATTTTTTTCCAAAAAATAGCACTCTAACTATCACAACAAATTAAAATTTTCCTTGTACTGAACCCAACATTAGAACACAAATGTTTAAGCCATACAACTTCTTTGTAGGCATGTGTTGCTACCATGTATTCAGCTTTAGTAGTAGATAGAGCGACTACAACCCTCCGCTTACTCATCCAACTAATTGCACCACCATTCAACATGAAAATATATCCACTGGTGGATCTATGACTATCAAAGTCCCCTGGCCAATCATAATCCACATAACCTCTAATTATAAGAGAATGTTGTGATCCAATTGAGTTACCATGATAACACAAAGTGTACTATGATGTACCTTTTAAATATCTAAAAACTCTTTTCACAACATCCCAATGTGGCCATCCTAGATTCGCCATAAACCGGATAAGAACTCCTACTGCTTGGGCAATGTCTGGCCTTCTGCAAACCATTACATACATTAAGTTGCTAACTGCACTTGCATAAGGCACTCTGGTCATGTTCTCCATCTCAGTAGGATATTTTGGACAATCTTCAATAGACAGTTTTGTTCCCTGCAAAACTGGAACAACTAGCTACTTGCAATCAATCATACTAAATCTCTCCAGAACAGTGTTAATATACTTACTCTAGCTGAGCCAAAGTTTTTTTCTTTTTCTATCTCTGGTTATTTCCATCCCCAGAATATACCTGGTTGCACCAAGATCTTTCATTTAGAACTTTGCAGACAACTAATATTTTAGATCAGAAATCATAAGCTTACTATTCCCAATGAACAACATGTCATCCACATACAGGGAAATAACTAAGACACGATCATTTTCAGATTTGAAATACACACAATGATTAGATTTTGATCTTACAAATCCCAAAGACAAAACAAATGTGTCAAACTTTTGGTACCACATTCTAGGAGATTGTTTCAATCCATACATAGTTTTTTTCAACTTGCATACCAGATGTTCTTTACCTTTTTCCACATAGTACTCAGGATGGGACATATAAAAATTTTCTTCAAGATCACCAGGAAGAAATGTTGTCTTCACATCCATCTGTTCAATCTCTAAGTCATATGTTGTTGCAAGTGACAGAATAAATCTGATAGATGTCATCTTAGCTACAAGAGAAAATATTTCTCCATAATCAATTCCCTCTACCTGGGAATAACCTTTCTCAACCAACGTCACCTTATACTTTTCAACACTACCATCCAGACCTATTTTCTTTTTAAATACCCATTTACAGCCAATAGTTTTTCTACCTTTAGGCAAGGGCACCAAACTCCAAGTGTCACTCTTTTCTAATGATGCCATTTCTTCATTCATGGCTTCTAACCAAGAGTTTGCATTAGGCATATTAATTGCCTCTTTAATAGTCCTAGGCTCATCAGTGCTAGTAATCAAAGCATATGCACAAGTAGAATCTAACATAGAAAACCCATACCTATCGGGTTGCTTTCTTTCACGTGTTGACCTCCTTAAGGGCTAAGGCTGAGGTTGTTCTTCTTCAAAACTCTCAGAACTGCTCGAGCTCTCCTCAAATTCAGGTACATTTTGAATTTTGAATTCCTCTTTATCTAGTGTTGGAGGAATTTCAACTACATCATTTTTATTTTCTGATTTTATCTTTGACAGCATATCCAAAGTAGAAGGCTTCAACTCATGAAAAAAACATTTCTAATGTACACAACCTTCTCGTTCACAGGGTTCCAAAGCTTGTATCCTTTTATGCCAACACTATAGCCAATAAATATACATTTAACAACTTTGTTCTCCAACTTAGATCCTTTTTCATTCGACACATATGCATATGCCTCATAGCCAAAAACTCTAATGTGTACAAGAGAGGGCTTCTTACCAAACCATGCTTCCAAAGGTGTCTTCTCAACAAGAGAATAATTAGAAGAAAAATTTAATAAATAACATTTTGTTGCAACTGCCTCAACCTAGAACTTCTCCTCCAATCCAACACTACTCAGCATACTTTGTGGTCTTTCCAGCACTGTCCTATTGAACCTTTCAACAACTCCATTTTATTGTGGAGTATATGGTGTAGTCTTATGTCTTTTAATTCCATGATCTTTACAGTACCTTTCAAACTCATTAGAACAAAACTCACCATCATTGTCAGTCCTTAAACATTTTATTTTCCTTCTAGTCTGATTTTCCACAAAGTTTTTAAATTCCTTAAAATGACTTAACACTTCTAATTTACTCTTTAAAAAATACAGAAATGCCCTTCTCGAATAGTCATCAATAAAAGAAACATAATATTTATAATTTGATAGTGAAGGAACATTTATTGGACTAAACACATCAGAATGAATGTAATCAAGTATAACAGAAGAATTATGATGACTGGAATAAAATGAAACACGGTGTTGTTTACCATATATACAATGCTCACAAAATTTGAATTCAAGGTTACAGTCATCAAGCCCTTCAACCATGTTTTTATTTTTCAAGGTTTTTAAACCTCTTTCTCCAATGTGGCCTAGCATGTTATGACACAACATTATTTTCTCAGCTAGAAGCTTCATCTCCAAAGAATTAGCTCCTACTAAAACAATCACCTTTTTCCCTATAGATTTACATGGTTTTTTAGAAGCACTATTGCGTTGAACTGTATTTGTGTCCAGCTTATACAAAGTACCAATTCAAGCACCCTTTTCCAAAAACATAGATCCTCTTGTCATCTTACAAACACCATTAGAGAAAGAGACATGTACACCAGCATCATTTAGCTTACTAATAGAAAGTAAATTTTGAGCCAGCCCTGGTATATGCATAACATCATTGATTCCCTTCACCCTTCCATCAGGAAACCAAATTCTGACTCTTCCATGACCAACTATATCCAAGGATGAATCACTTTCCAAGTACACCTTTCCACCATTGTATTTTTCATACTTTGTGAACTAGTCTCTATGAGATGTCATGTGGAAAGATGCTCTTGAATTAATCAGCCAGACACCATCTGATGTCTGAGTTGCCAAGGCTGGAATGAAGGAATTTGCTTCACTCTGAGAAGAATCATTGTCAAAAGAGTTCTTTTTCTTCTTTTTCTCCTCTTTGCAATCTTTTTAGACATGACTAGGCTACCCACAGTTCCAACACTTCATCTTGGAATTTTTTCTAGGAGAATTTGATCTCCCTTCTAATTTTGAATTGGATTTCATGTCCTTCTTTCCTTTTTCTTTCGATCATCCTCGAACAACAAGAGCCTCCTTCACCATCTTAGAAGATTTTCTTCTCATTTCTTTTGATAACAAAGAAGCAACAACATCTTCCATCTTGAAAGTGGATGTTTTACTCCCAATGGCCATCACCAAGTGATCCAAAGAATCAGGAAAAGAACATAACAACAACATACAACGATCTTCTTCTTCAATCTTCACACCCACAAATGTTAACTAAGCAATCAACATGTTAAAAGTATTCAAGTGATCAACAACAAATGCTTCTTCCTACATTTTCAAAGAATACAGCTTCTTCCTCAAGAACAACTTGTTTACCAAGGACTTTCCCTGATAAATATCTCCAAGTCTTTTCCATAAGGAGGTTGCAGTCTTCTGTTCATGCACATTAAGAAGAAAAGAGTCTGCCAAACAGTGTCTTATCAGCCCCTTTGATTTTTGATCTGCAAGATCCCAATCTTCTTGCTTCATGCCAAAAGGTTTCCTTCTAGACACAACCATCCAAAGATCATGATCAACCAACAGATCTTCGATTTTGAGTTTCCACGACTCAAAATTATTGCCATTGAATTTCTCAATTTCAATCTTTTCAGATGTACTTGCTAGTGCCATCTCAATCTATAATTTGACAATTACCAGACTTCTACAAGACTCCCACTGAACAAAAATGACACAAAAAACCCAACCAACCCACAAGGATAACACAACTGGCCAGGCTCTAATACCACTTGTAAGGAAAGACTCTAGTGCAAAAATCACTTTCCTAATGTCAATTCATAGGGAAATAATGTAGGAATACTTTTAATTTCACTATTACAGAGCATTAAGATTCACACATAAAAGAATAGACAATAATATCAACAAAGAATAGACACTTGATTTATGTGGGAAAACCATTTCGGGAGAAAAACCCACCACCAAAGAGAAGTCACTTTATTCATAGTAAAAACAAATTACAATAAAGTTACAGATCCCTTCTTCATAAGTATTAGTTCTCTGATATTACACAGCAGCATTACAATCGGCCAACCACAGTCAAATGCAACACTGTTACAATGTTCTTTCAACATACAGTCCACTCAACTGACACCAAACTTTTTCTTCTTGCTCTACACACAAACCTAATTGGTCTGCTTACTATACTCACATCGACCCTTCAATTTCTAGGAATCTACTGTCCAACCCAATTTGGTTCACTCAACCGCCAAGAAGCTCAACTGATGACATTATCCCACATTGACAGGGAATATTAATAGTCATTACTTTATAAACAAAAAACTGAAGACTTTAGGAATCCACGAGTTAGCCCTTTTGATTACCAACTCACTCATACACCCACGATCAAACCAACCATTGACATGGCCCCACCAAAGTGAACACCCATCGGTGCATTTTTCAAAATGTTAACTTCATAACCAGTGCATACAAGTTATGAATTTACTGATCCCCATGACAACAAAGGAGATCGGTCAGTCGAGAAGTTACGAAACTTCCAAACTCCGCAACAAGGTTCTTAAGTTATGAAAGTCACCGATGTTGTGACAATGAAGGAGATTAGTCAGTCAGGAAGTTACAAAACTTCCAAACTCCATGACAAGGTTCTTAAGTTACAGAAATCACCGATGTTGTGACAACGAAGGAGATTGGTCTGTCGGGAAGTTACAAAACTTCCAAACTCTGTGACAAGGTTCTTAAGTTATAGAAATCATTGATGCTGTGACAATGAAGGAGATCAGTCAATCGAGAAGTTACGAAACTTCCAAACTCTGCAACAAGGTTACAAACTTAGGAACTCCAGTGATCGACCAACAATGAAGACTTGAATAGAGATACAAGCCAACAAGTTGAGGCACAATTTCCAACACATATTATCCAGATGATGGAAGTGATGAATGCTTGTTCATGGCTTTAAATATTTGAACTAATTCTACTAATCTTAAGAGATGTGTGAAGGAAAGTGCTTCAAAAATAGGTCATAACATTGAAAGGACTATGTTGATTGCTTATCTCATTTATCTCACTTTTCTTGGCCTTCATATTGATTGTATTTATCCAATGTCTTGTAATAGTGATGAGCATAAATATAGGGAGGTTTTACCTTATGGGGATCCTACACTTTTATGTGATGGATATGGATGATGTTCTACCTTCTTTACATGTTCATCACATTGTTATACCTTATTATAACCTCTCTTACATTTCATGACAACACTATGTCTATCCTCATAGATTCATATTATTTAGATATTGATTTATCTTATTTCACACATGTAATGATGTGTCGTGTGATGAGTATTCTTTTAGATCTTGTGTGAATCCTATAGATATGCATTATAACATTTTCCATAGTGTGACATCTCATGATCATAACATACATTATTATGATAGTTCATTAACTTTTCATGTGAAAGTAAGTGGCATTTCCTTTGTCTTATTGGTGTGTTTGATTTATTGTTTCTAAATCTATATATATTGATACACTTTAAAATTGGTCACACATTTTTTTTGCCCACCATGGGGCCTTTGCCCTATTTTTGACATCTACTTGCAGGTTTCTTGATAGGATTTTGCATTTTGGAATTCGGCTTTTCGACAAAAATTCCCGTGTTAGCACATACGTGGCTTTCTTTAGCGCATCCAAGACTTCTAACAACACTTTTGCAGGTCTTTTGACGCATTCAGGAACTATTTCAGCGCATCTAGGGAATAGAATGGTGCATACACTCAGTTCATTTCATTAAAATTTTGTAGAAAAGAGAAAAAAATTGCATTTCTTTTAGCGCATTTAAGGTTTTATGCAACGCATTAGCTATCTATTTTAGCGCATTGACTGTTTATTTTAGCGCTTTTGTATGATCTGTTAGCACTTATAGGTTGTAATTAAACAAAGCTCTGAGTCTGATTCCTTTTGCAAATAGAACTTTTTTTTGGCATAAAAAGAACCAATCTAGGATAGTCACATCTAGTTTTAAAAGGAAGCAACCCTAGGGTAGACATGGATTAAAATGAAGCAATCTAGGGTAGTCACCACACATTGAATTTGCAGTTAAAATGAATCCCATGCTTGTTTTGAAGCAACATATTCACATAGATTAAATCATTGTCATTTGAGCTCTAAAAAAAAACTGTCTACTTTGTATGTGGCAATAGGTCTATGCTCTCCCCTTAACTGGGTGATTAGAATACCAAACTTTCCTTTTCAATTTCTATAATTTTAATGCTTTATTACATCATGTAGAGGGCCTACTCTTGTGGGAAAAAGTACTCACCCAAGAGGAATGACCCAAGTGGGTTCAAGCCAAAGCTAGGCTATTCCACCCCACTATAAAATTTAAAGAAAATCTGGGGAAACCCACTTTTGCCGATAGTGTGCAAGATAACCATCCCTAAAGCCTTTGTTCTAGAGGTTGGGAGGTCTCCCGAGGGAGTTTATTATTGTCACACTGAATGGAAATACTTACTATGAACCTAGTGTAGTAGCCAACTATGTCAGTTTCCGAACATCCTAATAATCATAGTGCAAGGGGAGGGAAGAATTTTCCCCCAAGACACTCACCATATAACTACCAAGGACCATTTTCTCATGGGATCCGGTATCCACTTCTATCACTATGAGTATGCACCTGGAAAAGAAAAAAACATGAGCGCCCCTTCGAGGGTGAGATAGCTGTGTGAGTCAACGCAGTTCTAAGATGTGGGTTGTGGTTATTGTTGTGCATTTTTTCACACACATGCCCCGCTAAAAGAAGGGAACCTATTTTTGTTTCATTCTTGGTGTCTTGGCCCTTTGATTTTGAGGATTTGGTTGTCTTGGCATTTGCATTAATGATTATTCTACTCATACAAATTCCTCCTTTTGAGGAAGTACTTGGAAATCCTGTGTTCTAGAACTCATCTCAGGTTTTTCTTTGTTTTCGAGAAAATTCCATATGGGCGGAATTCTCCGAACACTTTGAAAACTCGACGGAGGTCATTTTGCACTATTTTTAGAAATTCTGGGACTTCGCGAAATTTCGTCTGGTCTGGATTTTTCCTAAATTTCGTCATTCCTTCAGGTTCCCAAGCCTGGTGTCTTTTTGGCACATTTATGTCTCCAGTACGATCTTGTAGTGTGCCTTTTATTGGATTTAATTACGATTTGTGATGAGCATTTCATGTCATTTTCCTTGTTGAGATTTGAGGAGCTAGGTTTTGAGCTGCTCTTGCTGGATTATGCATTTGAGATTGTAATCAGTCGTTGTAGTGGAACTTTCTGGTGATCACTTGCTTTTTCTTGAGCTTCAAGGTTTTGTTGGCTGTTGCTATTTTGATTTCTTTGACTTCATGGTATGTACATGTTGCCTTCCCTTTTAATGAAAAAATTGAATTTACTTTAGGGTTTGCGTGTGTGAATGCCTTGAGTTAGTATTTTGACGTGGTAAGAGTCTGGTACCAGGGCTAGGGTTTCTGGTTCTAAATTTAATGCTTTTCCTAGTGGCTCGCATTTCCCTTCCTTCTGCATGCTTGTGATTCAATGAGGTTAACCATTTCTATGTTCGATTCTTAATTTTATTTTGTGTTCCCCATGTTGAGCTTTGGTTTGACCTAGAAATCTTCGACCTTCAATAAAATCACATCTAGGGTGAAATGAAACATGTTATCCATTGTTAAATCTGATAGTCACCCTGTCTTAGTTGGGTCGTGGGAGATTTCATGTGAGGAAAAGTGGAAATAACATGGCAAGTTAGGATCCAAGTTGTATTATCATGGCAATTTTCTAGGGTTTCCCTTGTTGAAATCATTCCTTAGTTTGATTGGATCTCATTTGGATGGGTTGGAAACATGGATTCTTCATCTTGTGCTTTGAATGAGTTAAATCTAGGTCAAAATCCCCAACTCCTTAATTTTTTAATCATTCTGAGTGAAATCCTGACGAAGTCAAATATTTTGGGTTTTCGGGCACCTCGCGGATTTCCTTCACCTTAGGACTTCCCCAATTTTTCCATCGTTTTACCATTTCCCCAAAAAATTTCTTTAAAGATGAAAATTACATTGGCTTTGTAGAATTTCATTCCCTTGGGATTTTATGGAAATTCCTTTGTCCCTTCATTTCCTTGGAGTTCGTAGATTATTGTTATTTTCGCGGATTTTGTTGTGAGCGAAATCCTCCAAAACTTTGTTGAAAATGAAGAATTAAGAGATAGCATGGTTTATTAGCTAGTAACTACACATTATATGATCGATTTGAGTTATTTAAAGATGTGTCATGTTGTTTCTTAGTTAATGGTGGTCGATTAAATAATTATTGGAATTTTTTGTGTTTATTTCACTAAAATCCATATGGATGGGAATTTTTTGAAATTCCTCTCTGACCTGAATTCTGTGAGAGGACTAAAAGCTCGAACTTTGAAATGAGTAATTCTTATGAGGTTTTGGGGAATTTTTCTCATCATGGGACTTATATTGAAGATGAATATATCATTTGTGATCGATTAGCTTGGGTTTCATGTGATCTTTATTATGGTTTCTTTGTTGAATGCAGGTTGAATCAAGTCAAGCAGTTGCTGGTAGGACCAAGGGCAGAGTAATGGATCCAAGTGATGAAGGGTCTACTATCTTCGAGGTAGAAAGGATCAAAATGGATATAAAGAGCAGAATCCTAGAAAGCAAGCTGACTTCCATTTGGTCAGAGGTCACCGATACAAATGTTGGATTGTGGGATTATGAAGGATTTAAGACAAGGATGGCAACACATAACCTCCCTTTGCTGGCCAAAAGGATATTGGAATCAGCGTTGGCACATGTAGTTGGATTCCCTCCTACAGTTCAGTGTTATGAGTTGGTGCTCGAATGTGCTAGACACTATGACAGGGGTACGTAAAGGATAGTTGGTCCTCAAGGAAGAATTGTGGAAAATCTTAATCCTGTGTCTATAGCCCAGACCTTTGACATGCTCAATAGGTCTCATGTGGTGGGTTTTGATATGGATGTAGCGAAGAAGTATTGTGATGAAGATACCATCAATTCCCAATAGGTCATCAATTCTTGGCTAGAGAAACCTAAGTCCCAGTTCTCCAAGCTACCCAAGCAACTATTTAGAGCTAAATTTAAGAGGGAATATTATGATGTTTATTACCCTTCTCAGTAGGGTGGTAGGATTGAAGAGTGTGGGAATGTTTGAAAACTAGATGGGTAAGTGCACAAAGTTGAGTCCACGAAACGTAGAAGTTTTTGCCTTAGGCAAAAAAATGAATTCGACTTCCAAAAAATGGGATCCCATTTAGCTTCGGGATCCCGAGCCTAAGTTTAAAAAACGGGATCCCGTTTTTGAAAACGGGATCCCGTTTTGAAAATTTTCCAAAAACAAAAATTTCCAAAATAGAAAGTTTTAAAACAAGATCCGTTTTTTAAAAATGAAACTTCTAATTTTGAAAAAATTCCATTTTGGAAAGTTTTTAAAACGGGATCCCATTTTGAAAACTTTCCATTTTTGGAAATTTTCGTTTTTGGAAGAATTTCAAAACGGGATCCCGTTTTACAAAACGGGATCCCGTTTCATAGAACTATAAAAAATGGCATTTTTATGAAACGGGATCCCATTTTGAAACGAGATCCCGTTTTTTAATGAAACGGGATCCCGTTTTTTAAATTATGAATTTTTGAGCGGGTTTTTTGGCTTGTTTTTTGGTTCGGGAAATGGCTTGGGGACCCGAACCTAAGCTTTGGACCTAGTTTGACCTGCAACTTGAAGGTCCTGTTAATGTCACAGGAAAATAATGACTTTAGACATATGTTTGAAGACCTATTTTGCAGAATTTTTTTACGAAATTGAAACCCATTATAGATGAGACAGTGCAGATTCCAAATATGTAATTTTTTAATAATTTGATTATTTTTTTTATTTTTCAATTAATTTCTAATGAAACTAGTCCATAAACTTGAATTATCAGGTTTTTTAGTATTTTAATAACTTTTGATCAACATAAAATTTTGATGAACGGATTGCACGAGAGCAAAATTTAGACAATTCTTTTCAGTTTAAAAAAAAAAAAATCAAAAAATGATAAGTTTAGGTTATCTTATGCGTGTCGTACACGACGATTTTTCAAAATGACAAATATGCCTAATAAATATTTAATAAAAAAAAAAGTATTCAATAAAAAATTATAAAAAAATATTAAAAGCAAGCTTTAGTGAGTCACAAAACTTTTCCCAAAAGGATTTAGAAAAATATGATAATTTAGGTCAAAATATGGATGTCGTACACGTGCATGGTATGGTATAAAAAAGTGACTTTTAAACAGTGGTTTTAGAAACACCTATTGAAATTCAATTTTTACAATCTGGGTATTGAAATAAATTACATATTTGGAAACTAGACTCCGAGTACTACATTTTATGATTAGTGACTTTTTTGAAGATTCCATCTCTAAGTGCTTCAAATTTTAAGGTCAAAGTGTCAAATTCTAAAAATTATGGAAAACACTTCCACTTTTTGGCCAAAAAGTGGACTCAACTTCTTGCACACACCCAGATGTTCCATGCCATTATAAGGATGGAGCAGAATATTGACTACCATTGGACAGGCATTATAAGTGCCATGATACATGAACAGATGTGTAATGTCCCACAGATGAAGACCTTCACAATGACCTCCTACTTGGTTTATGCGTTTGCAAGGTTCCATCCATACAAAGGACTAGATACAAGGGATTTGTTTGGGCAAGATGTAATTTATGAGGTCTATCCACAACTACACCTAGGTAACTCAAGCTATAGGAGGGTGAATGATGCATTCACCATGTACATCACCAAGCTATTGCAAGGTGCAGAGCATGTTCGAATCTCAGATAATTCCAAAGAGTTAATTAAAAGGTTTGGAGCTTGGTTTATCTAGTTTTTGACCTTTTCATATATTAGGATAGATGGTTGTCAGAGGGCTCCATACAGATTCCCTAGATATCCCACAGATCACATTATACTTCTAGAGGTTACAAGGAAGATATGTGATTTCGATGAAATTGTAAAGAAGGATAAACATAAAACTAGATTTGGTGGTGATTTTCCTTTCAGGATAGGAAGTAGTGAGGCATGCCCCTCTATTAATTTGGTCTATGCTTTCGAAGAAGAAATGAGTACTCTAGGTTTATCTTTCCATTCCAAGAGATCTAGATTTGATAGGACTGGTGAGGCACAAAAGAAGGCTAATAGGGAATATAGGCATAAGGATGATATAGAGGATTATTGGGCCAACTACAGTGATGAACTTGAAGTTAGAAGGAAAAAGTTCTCCAGGCTACCAGTGAACTTAGTCTGGCTATATAATGTGAAGGCCATTCCAGATCAGGTTGAAGATGATGGAAATTTGATTCAGGGTCATGACTATGAAGCTGTAAAGGATAAACCAATTGGAGAAATAGATTGGCTGGAGGAAGAGAAAACAAAACTAGAACAAATCATGACTCCAGTGATCAAGTATACTAAGTTGTGGGTCAAGCACAAGATGTGGGAGTTGGAAAGTGAAGGTGTGCAATGCACCTATGATCTAGTGGGAGACTTGGAGTCTCATTCCACTTCTAAGGAGTCAATTGAGTAGGATCCTAACGGTAAGGGAAAGGTGAGCTCTCCTTTCAAGATAAAGATTAAAGATGTTCAGGCAGAGGAAATAAAAAAGGTAGGGAAACAAAGAAAGCCCATTGTTGAGAAAAGGAAACACATTTCAAAGACAAAGAAGTCAACAAAGGATGAAGCTGAAAAGGAAGAAAAAGAGGCTAGTGCTCCTATGCCAAAGAGAAGAAGAATAGTGAGATTGTCACAGAGGGAGAAGGAAACCTCTAAGGCAGGGGATGAAGCTAACCCACCGGTAATAAATGTGTAAAGTTTAGGAGAGAGGACATAGGTATACATAAGAAGATCAAGAACTCCTTCTCCCAAAGATAGTGAAAGTGTAAGAATGAGATAAACAAACTACGTATGCATCTACACTTCTAAATAAGACATTGTATCTAAGATTCAAGAGATTTAAACTATTTTAAACACAGGAACCTTCAGAAATCTGTCCTATTTCTCTCTAACTTTAAAGATTTCTCTAATCTACTTTTCTCTCAGATTTTAATAAGCTGATAGATTGTTGAAATGACACTTAAAGAATGAGAATTAAGCTATTATGATTCCTAAATGCAACTAAGATGATTCTATAGTAAAACTTATGAGAAAGAAACTACTGTAAACAGCCATGATTGATGAACTAAAATGCTTGATTGCTTGATGATTGCTTCTATTTGCTTGATTGCTTGAATTCCTGGAAAACCTGTAGAGTAAGATTGCACAAATTAGGATCCTTTTCCTGTAGTCAGAAACCTATATTTATAGATTTCGCATCACACATTTGTGAAGGGGTAACACAACAGAGGTTGAGATTCAATCTGGAGAATTGAATGGTATGAGATGAGAAGGTGGAGCTGATCATGGAGGATTGTTCCTCCCCATGAAAACACCAAGCAAGATGAGAGGAAAGATTTGAGGTAGAAGATTGAGAGGATTTCTTGGAGGTTTGTCCCCGAGGCTCTTCTTGTGAATGACAGTTGAATTAATTAGATTTGAAAAATCTAATTTTATTGGTGAGTGAATAGAGGTATATGATTTATGCATTTATTTAAATATTTTTGGTTTATTTAAATTTAGCAAAAGAGGAATAAATAATTTAATAAAACAAACTATAGAAGTTGTTTATTAAATTAAAATAAAAGGAATATGATAATTAAATTAAAGATTCTAGGATATCTTTTTTTAATTAAGAAGAAATGTGATGAGGTAATTAAATAACACAAATTATTGAAGCTATGTATTTAATTTAAGATAGAATTAATAGATAAAGTATAGAAGAAATAATAATGATAATAATTAAATAAAACAAAGTATTTAATTTTTTTTATTTAATTAAGAGGGAAATAATATGATAAAATAGAAGAATTAATAATGAACTTTAATATAAATAAATATTTCTATTTATTTACTAAGTAGATGAATTTAAGATTAATTAATCAAATAAGTCGTATTTAATTAATTAGATTCTCCATACCATTTTTAGGTGTCTACATTTTGCCCCTCTTTGAAGTGATGTGTTTACGCATTGCTACAAAGAAAATTTTGCCTCAGCTGTCAGTATTGACGAAAAGTTTAAAATATGCCCCAGACTTGCCCCAGATATTGAATTTCGAAATGATAATCATATATGCCCCCTCGGGAGATAAATTGATGAATTTTGGATTTGATGATTGATTATGATGATTATTTGATGATAGAGAAACAATTTATCTCTCGATAAAGAAATATTGATTCCTCCAGTTGATTATGATGATGATTTGATGATAGAGAAATGATTTATCTCCTGATTAAGAAATATTGATTCCTCCAGTTGATTATGATGATGATTGATGATCACGTTAGCTAATTGTTGATCCTGATAGATTAGAAGATTATTGATCTCATGATAGGTGAGATTTAATGATAGATTGATTGATAATTGACCTCATGATAGGTGAGGATCAATGATAGATTGATGATTGATTAACCTCATGATAGGCGAGGTTGAATGATAGATTGATGATCACAAGATTTGAACAAAGCTGATTAGATTTGATTGATTGATAGACTTATTGATTGATGTCGATTGATTTGATAAGATTGTTGATTTGTGATTTGACTTCACTGATTGATTGATATGCCCCAGTATAAGATCGATTAATGTACAGGGACTTGATGATACAAAATGATGAATAGAATAGGGGATGGGATGAGGAAGAGATAATGAAAGGAGAAGATGAAAATTAAGTAAGAACAAATGGATTCAAGGATAAACGTGATGTTTCCCCGGTCAAGTTGCAAGCCAAGATTGATTGATGATGATGATAAGAGTGTTGTTGATGAGGGAAGGATACATCCCGAAACAACACAAAATGATAGGGAAGGATACATCTCGATGATGATGATGATGATGATGATGATTGGATAAAGGCTTGTAATAAGGTTGGGAACAAAACCAAGGATGTGATTAAATGATTTGTGCTAGGCTGAATGGATTAAGATTGGATGGAATTTGAGATGATTGAAATGAAAGAAAATGATTCAAAAAGAGATGGTGATTGATGTAGAGAGGGAATACGCGTAGCTTTTGAGATTGAAATTTGGTAGCATTTGAAACAATCTATAAATGCATATGCAAGACTAATATGGATGCAATCTATTTTAACCATGCATTTCTAAGTGTCATTTTAACAATCTTTTGATTTTTCTTTGTATCATCACTGAGCTTTTAAAAATGTTGAAAGTGAATACAAGCATCAATGATACAATATAATTTCATGATGAGCTGAGTATTTATTTCATGATTTTTGATATTGCAAGCAAACACAATCATCGAGGTATAATTAAACTAAGATGACCTGAGCATTTCTTGCGTAAACATACAAGAATTAACCATTTTCTTAAATGAATTGGAATGTCATCCATGATACTTGGTAGAGCACTTCCCACGACAATTCACAAAATAATAATGACTAACTCACAAACAGCAAACAAAGAAAAGTATCATTCTCCTTCCTTGCTTCTCTAGTTCAATACATCATCGAGTAGCTCCAAAGAAATAATAAGCAAATGATAAAAAGAAAAGTACAACAATTCAAATTCTACTTTAAATTATTTTCAAATCATTATTTAGATTAGATCATTGATGTTGAAATTGTGTGTGCTGATGTGTGTATGATATTCTCAGACATTTGACTAAAGAACTAACCTAAAGACCTATCCTAGGGGCCTTGAGGGCTGATCCAAGATTAGCCTTGCCTACATTATACACGTAGAGACCACGTAGTTCGACCGACACAGACTCCATTTTTTGACTGACCTAGACCCTATTTTTGTTTTTGGATTTTATGAATGTTTTTTTTTTTTTGGTTTTCTTGGATTTTCTGATGTTTTTGGATTTTGATGGATTTTTTGATTTTTTTAGGATTTTTGATAGATTTTTAAATTTTTTGGATTTTCAAGATATTTGATTTGGAATGAGATGGTATGACCGATTGAAGGAACAAGATGAACCACAATAGAGGTAATGCAACCATGGATAAATGATAGATCAAAATGAAAGTCACTGCAAAACATGTCACACAAGCAACATATCTCTTGTTGAAAGATGACAATAGTTGATTGATTAATATGCCAAGAATGATTGATTCCATAAGGCATGATGATGATAAGTACTTAGGATTACTGATATCCTCTAAGTACAAAAAGATTGATGATTGTTGACAATTGATTGACAAAAGATATGAGGATTGGATAATGTTTTATAGCTAGGCTCAAATATGATTTGCATGATAAGATTCAAGGTTGCAAAGGGACATGATGAAATGGATTTTGATAAGCTAGGAGATATGGAATGGAATAATGCAAGGATAACGATAATGAATGGGATGATCAAGATCAACTAGACAAGATATATACACAAGGACCAAGTGCTTTTCCCCCATTCCTCATCAAAACCAAGGATGAAAAGAAATGATGTATCTAGTAGGAATGATGGAATATGAGATAAAAGATATGGTACGAAAGATATGGTACGAAAGATATGGATAAAGCATATAGGATAAACATATATGATGTTCAAGAAGATTCTTAACCTTATCAAGATCAATAGTGGAAATGTAAGGAATGAGCGTAGAAAGGATAATGACCATGAATGATAAGATGGATGAGACTTGCCCCTAAGTGTAGAGTGCAAGAGGAATATGGAAGATAGGATATGGATGGTAGGGAGATGGAGGAAGGACTTTAACATTGAGTTTCACGACCGATTATCCCTTTAATTAACCATGGCAATGGGGATTAAACTCATAAATGCTGGTAGATTAATGGTATGATGGAAGAGACTAAGGATTTATGCAAAGGTTTGGATAAAAGGGGAATGATGGGAGATGAATGTTGGATAATGGATAGATGGAAAGGATGACAAGCTCAACATTGGCACACACCTTGAAGGATGGTGGAGTGATGGAGGAATAATGGATTTGGAAAGTGATAGGTTATTATATGGAAGATTGGAGGAAGCTTTTGGATAAGAAAATTTGGATGCCAATTTTGATTTTATTGTTTCTATGAGACTTTTAGGAATCCACATGATTTTTGACTTTGATATTTTCTTAGTGGGCCTTTGTGGCCTTGAAAAATTTTCATTTATGGACCTTTGTGGTCTTTGAAAATTTCCTTTTTGCTTTGATGGGCCTTTGTGGCCTTTTTTATTTTTCCTTTGATTTTGGATCAAGTTTTCTTTTATTTTTGCATGTCTCTTCGAGGAGACATGTTGATCCTTTGATATATGTGGATTTTGATATAGAAGCTTCTGATATTTGGCACCCAAATTGCTTCCAAGAGCAATGGGAGGGGTGGATTGAGATGAATGGTATGGAGGTATTATGGATGAGTTAATGTGGGTAGAATTTTGAAAGGGCATCAAGGATGTGTGCCTTTTTTGTTCTTGAGGAATAGGATATGGACCTAGGATAGATGGAAATTTTGATGGACTAGGATGAGGACCTAGGATAGATGGTAGGTTTCATGCACTAGGACACTTAGGTGTATAACCAAGGCCATGGTGATATGGGTGTTTTTGAATAGAAAGGGGTTCTAGGATACCTTGTTCATGAATGCCTAATCCTTTTCCTTTGTAGTTCATAATTTGACACATTTGTTTACCAATGGGATATGTATTATTTGTGAAACAAGATGCAAGTTCATTTTGGGGAGGATATGATATGGATGAAAGGATAGGTGTTGGAAGCAAACCAAAATGGATAAAGGTGGAGGATCCTAATTTATAGGTGTGGGGTTCATGGATAGCTTGAATAGGTGCGATAGAATCTTGACATGGGGATGATGAGGTGTTTCTATCTTGACTTGGAAAAGGATCATGAAGTGGTATGAAAGGAATATCTTGATCATAAGAAGGATAAACATCTTCATGGGATGAAAGGGTATCCTTGAATCAAAGTACATCTTGATCTTGATGAGGAAAGGAATCATTAGATTTCGTAGAAAGTGTGTCTTGCTCATCAATTGGTAAGAAATCATTAGATAGGATGGAAGAACTATCATGATCTTGTGATGCAATAGAATCATGATATGGTATGGATTGATAAGATGATGTGGAAAAAGAACTTGGAAGGATACTTGTCTCTTGAGATGGATGTGAATTATTTTGGATGAAAAGTGAAAGGAGAGGATCGTCATAAGATTCTTGAGAAATGGGATCTTGATCAAAGATGGGAAGACTTTGTGAGATTGTGGAATCATTGGATGGAGTGGTAAGAATATTTTGATCTTGATGTGTAGGGGAGTCTATGCTAGCATGCTTTGGAGTCAGAGTTTGACATGAATCATTGGATGTAGAAGATATGATAGAAGAGGATGATTGGATGGAATTGTTAACTTGAGTGAAAAAATCTTGAGGTTCATTTTGGCTTCTGGTGGATGGAGATAAATGCATGACATGATAAGATTGTTCAATATCATTTGTATTTGAGGACTGAGATTTGGGCTTATTGAAAGTTTGGAAAAATTCAAAGATATTGAACTTTGATGATGGAGTTGTTGGTGAAGAAGTTCTCATGTTCATTGTTTTGTCAAGAGGATAAGAACAAATGTTTGGCAACAAATATATCTTTGTGGTTATTTCCCAGATTTGTTGTTGAAGGTTCTTTAGTTGATAAGCTAAAGCATTCAATTGATCCTCCTCTATTTCAGCCATGGTGGTTTGAGTTTCAATTTTTATTTTTATTTTTAATTTTGGGATGATCTTATCTATTTTTAATGAAAAGAAAACACATCAAGCAAGAATAGAGTAGTTGTTTTAAAATCCTAGAATCTAAATAGATAGTGTATGTTCAAGAACCAAACATGGTTCTTCTTGATTTTCACTAGTTTGATAACAAGATAAGACAATTCAGATAGACTCACTCCTAGAGACAAAAGGTCATCGTTATATACTCGAACGACCCATAGCTTGGAATTGCGTCGACTCACACAGCCATGTCACCCCCTAGAGGGCGCCCCTATTTTTATCTTTTCTAGGTGTGTACTCAGAGTGACAGAAGTGGATACTGGATCCCCTGAGCAAATAATCCTTGGCAATTATATGGTGAGTGCTTGAGGGTAGATTCTTCCCCGCCCCTGCACCATCGAGTATTACAATGTTCGGGAACTGACAAGCGTGCTTCTATTTCTAGGTTCTTAGATAGGGTTTCCATTCAGAGTGGCAAATGCATAAACTCCTTCGAGAGACCTCTCAATATTTAGAACAAATATTTTGGGGATGGTTATCCTGCACACTTCCGTTGAAAGAGGGTTTCCCTAGATTCACATAAATTTTAAAGTGGGTTGGAATGCCATAGCTTTTGGTTGTCCCCACTCAGGTCATTCTTGTAGGGTGAGTACTTTTTCCCACTATGGCAGGCCTGTCTAAATGTTTTAATGAAAGCTTGAAAATGTGCAAAGTAAAAGTGAGTTTGGTATTCTGATGCACCCAGTCAAGGGGAGAGCATAAACCTATCACCCAATCACAGCAAAGAAGTTGTTCACTTTTTAAAACCCAAAAGACAAATTATCTAATCTATATGGAGATATTGCTCCATAAAAAGCATGATGTTCAATTTTAATCCCACAAGTAACAATGAAGTTTCTATCCTAGGATTGATCAATTTTTATCCGTTTGCTATCCTAGGATTGATAAATTTTAACCCATTTTTTGTCCTAGGATTGATAAATTTTAACCAAAAAGAGATTAAAGATAAAAATCTGGCCGCAGATGTGTCAGATCCAGATAAAAAGATACATTTTTATCGATGCTATTTGTTCCTAAAGCAGGAATGAAACAAAATATATGATGGGTTATTTTCCCATGAGTGTTCAAAAAACACTATTACAATGAATATCAAATGCTCTTTCTTTCACTTCAATGCTCCATTTTCTTCTTAAAACCTATGTAAATGCTCCAAATGTTAGATGAGATCAAGAAATAAGAAGATATAAGGGTTAGATGAATGATTAAGCAAGAAAAACCTAAACCTTAGACCAACTTACAATGTGATTTGACTTTAAATGTAAAATTGAAAATTTTAACTCTACAAAAAGTGATAAATACCTATACCATTGCATAGCTTATGAAATTCTACCCTATTTCAAAAAAAAAAAGAATCAAAAAAGACATCTGTATGACCAAGATATGGCCATTTTAAGATTGACTATCAAAAACACTAAATCTGAGGCGCTATTTCATCTGAGGCGCTAAAACAGAGCTTCTAGGCGCTAAAACAGAGGGTTGAGGCACTACAGAATTGTGCTGAGGTGCTAAAATAGAGGGTTGAAGTGCTAAAACAGTGGGTTGAGGCGTTAAAACAGTTGTACGATGCGCTATAGTTTTCCTCCGACACGCTATAGAATCCAGCCAGCGTGCTATAAAAAACCTCGATTCTGCTAAAACAAACATGCCGATACCTGTAAGACACTTTTCACAAAAAATTTGTAGAATATGGGGTTATTCCCCACGGTGGGTGCCAAAATGAAAGTGTACTAATGAGATAAACAAACTACATATGCATCTACACTTCTAAATAAGACATTGTATCTAAGATTCAAGAGATTTAAACTATTTTAAACACAGGAACCTTCAGAAATCTATCCTATTGCTCTCTAACTTTAAAGATGTCTCTAATCTACTTTGCTCTCAGATTTTAATAAGCTGATAGATTGTTGAAATGACACTTAAAGAATGAGAATTAAGCTATTATGATTCCTAAATGCAACTAAGATGATTCTACAGTAAAACTTATGAGAAAGAAACTACTGTAAACAACCATGATTGATGAACTAAAATGCTTGATTGCTTGATGATTGCTTCTATTTGCTTGATTGCCTGAAAACCTGTAGAGTAAGATTGCACAAATTAGGATCCTTTTCCTTTAGTCAGAAACCTATATTTATAGATTTCACATCACACATTTGTGAAGGGGTAACACAACAGAGGTTGAGATTCAATCTGGAGAATTGAATGGTATGAGATGAGAAGGTGGAGCTGATCATGGAGGATTGTTCCTCCCCATGAAAACACCAGGCAAGATGAGAGGAAAGATTTGAGGCAGAAGATTGAGAGGATTTCCTGGAGGTTTGTCCCCGAGGCTCTTCCCGTGAATGACAGTTGAATTAATTAGATTTGAAAAATCTAATTTTATTGGTGAGTGAATAGAGGTATATGATTTATGCATTTATTTAAATATTTTTGGTTTATTTAAATTCAGCAAAAGAGGAATAAATAATTTAATAAAACAAACTATAGAAGTTGTTTATTAAATTAAAATAAAAGGAATATGATAATTAAATTAAAGATTCTAGGATATCTTTATTTAATTAAGAAGAAATGTGATGAGGTAAATAAATAACACAAATTATTGAAGCTGTGTATTTAATTTAAGATAGAATTAATAGATAAAGTATAGAAGAAATAATAATGATAATAATTAAATAAAACAAAGTATTTAATTTTGTTTATTTAATTAAGAGGGAAATAATATGATAAAATAGAAGAATTAATAATGAACTTTAATATAAATAAATATTTCTATTTATTTACTAAGTAGATGAATTTAAGATTAATTAATCAAATAAGTCGTATTTAATTAATTAGATTCTCCAGACCATTTTTAGGTGTCCACAAATAGTGTACCAAGGAAGGATGTTCCTTTAGTTACCCCTACTGTAGAACAACATGATAAGGTTCCTCCTTCTCATAGGACCCATAGTGAGCCAAAAGAGGTAGTGAGTCATCAAGATCACGAAGAAGAAAAATTTCAAGAGGGTGAACTTTACAGTGCAAAGGCAGAAATAGAGAGAGTATTGTAGTCTCCTCTGGTGACTTATGAGGATTCACCTATAGGAAATGAAGAGGATAGACCTCCTCAAAGGGATGAAATTCCAGTTATGAATCCTTCACCAGTACATGAAGAAGAAGAGCATGATAAAGAAAAAGAAGATAAAGTTGAGGAGATTCCTGAAAAACAAGATTTGAATGAAGATATACCCAAGGATCAACAGGATGAGGTTGGACAAAGTAATCCACAATCGGATCCTACTATTCTAGGTTGGTTGGACAAGGAGTTAAAGAGTAAACAAATTTTTGTAGATGATACTCCTCCCAATTGGGATGAATTATTGGCGAATATAGGAAAGGGTAAAGCAAAGAAGAAAGCCAGGATTATCTCCAATATTGAGAGATATGAAGCAAATAATAGGGTGGTTCATATTGCTACTCTTGCTCCTGATAAGAATAAGGATGATGTGATTGGTAGTGATTATAGTGGGTAGACTATCAATTTAGGCCCTACCTCCATGGAACAGGAGATTGAAGAATATGAAGGCTCTAGTGTTGTAATCTTGGATAGATTAAGGAAAGAAGTGCAGACCAAGCAAGAATTGAAGAAGGAGAATGATAAAATCAAGAGATATCTGCAAGATTTGATGAAACCCTTGCAATTCACCAGCTCCTCATCATCTACTGCAAGTTTCCTACCACAAGAAACAATAACTGAGTTGGAGAAGATGAAAACCACTACACTTGCCACAACGAGTTGGTTATAGGGAGTGAAAATTAAAGGAGATAATGCTATCAAGGACATCCTTTCAACCATAGGAGATGCTATGAGATCAATAGATTGGTTAAGGAATGTGCTAGCTTAGGATAAGGAGGATGTGGATCTCTTGTTGTAAAAAATCAAAACCATCATGGAATATACTAAGGAAAAATTGGTAGGTGATGGAATTCTTCCTTCCTTCAAAGTTGTAGAACCTTGGAATTGGTTTGAAGTTTTGTAAATAAGGAAAAGGGTTTTCAAGAAGGTGTACAAGCAGAGGAAATAAATTGAGGACACCTTGAATGAGATCTATAACAAATGCATTTCCTTCTTTGAGGTTATGATAGGAAGAAAAAATTTTGCACCAAAACACTTGAGCTTGAAGTAGTTGAGAAAATGGTGGCAAGATGTGTATTCTCCAGTCAATGAGGACCCAGTCACTGAACATCAATTGGATGATGCAGCCACATACATTGCATTAATGGATAAATATCAAACCATGAAGGTGGATTGGGATAAGGTTGTAGAGCAATCAAGAGAGGACATTAAGTCCATTGAAAGGAGAATTAAGGTATTAGCTATGCCACCTATAGCCGACTTGGACAGGATATTTTTGATGGTGCATGATAGGATGGAGTGAGATAAGGACAAAGGGGAAGGAAGTTAATACAATTCCTTATTGAAATTTGTGTTTCCTATTATTTCTCTTCTTCCTTCGCATGCATTGGACCAAGCTTTGTTGGAGACCCCAGGCTGACCTGGATGGAGTATACACATTTAATGCCCACTTTGTGTTATTTTGAATTCTTCTTGGCCAACTTGTTTTGTGGCCTTTTATTATTGTAAATCCTAATTGGGCCGACATAGCTTAAGGGTTTTTATAAATCTGGCATTTTGCCTCATTTGTAAGGGCTAGATAGTTTTATATTGGAGCGAACTAAGCAGTATAGCAAGAGCTAAAGTTAGGAGTTAGTATCATTTTCAAGCAAGTGATGTAACAAAATACTGGAATTGTTGCTACTTTGGGTGATTCAATGCAAGTGAAGACATTGTGATTTGGTGCCTTTCTTGTGCTGAATTTTATCTGGCATGGTTCTTGTGATTCTATCTTTTGGAATTGCTTAAGTCTATTTAATATATATGATAGGTTTAATGTTAGAATAATTAATAGTGTTTATGATTTGATACTTGAGGTGTTGCAGCAATCTCTAGTCCATACTTTTCATAGCTAGTTGATTGTTAGTTGCTTTGCAAAGCTAGCTTGGACTTTAAATTCACTGTGCTCAGTTCAATTGTGGATATTTGTTCATTTCGATTGCAATAGGATTTTTTTGGATGAATGTTCATGATCTAAAAATCTTTAATGCCTTAGAATATTGCACTATTTTTGTAAGATTGCAGATTCATCTAGGTCAAGCAGGAATCAAATTATGAGGGATTGATCCATTTCAAGTGTTTCATCATTTGCATTGTTAATCTTAGGATCAGTGTTAAATTTAGGAATCTCTTTGAAACCCTTATCTTTTGCTATTTCTTTGTTATCTGAGTTAGATTTAGGATTATAAATATCACAATATTGCTAAATTTGATAAGCTTTGAAATTCAATATTTGCTTGTAGTAAGGTCCCTTTGTGATTACCAACATTTTCACATTATCACTAAGTTGTTTATGCATTGTCAAAACTTGACATTAGAGACCTTGGGGTTATCTCTTGAGGATTTTTGATAGAGATTTACCTTTCAAGAGAGATAGGATATTATATTTTGTCTGAGTTGTTGTTGTGCAGAAAACACCATCAACAGTTATTATGATGACCTACTTGAGTACTAAGAGTGAGTCTGCCTGAATTGTCTGTTATGTGTGAAACCTGTGAAAACATTTTTTGAACATACACTTGATGTTTAGTCTAGGGATTAAAAACAAATATTTTTAGAATGTTTGTTGTGTTTTCAATCATATTAATTCAAATAGAAGATCATCCAAGATGAACATGAAAAAATTTAGCTGAAATTGTTCAAAACTGTTCAAAAAACTGCTTTGGAAAACTGTTTTAGCGCATATAGGGTATATCTTAGTGCATATAAGGTCTGTTCTAGCACATTCTCTTGTTAGTTCAGCGCATTTAGAGCCTGTTTCAATGCATAGGTTGAATATTCTTTAAACAATTTCTAGTCACTATCAAAGCATTTTTCTGTAGTGCATATAGGACACAAAGTAGCACATCTGAGGTCCGTTGTAGCGCATTTCACTATTTCTCTAGCACATATGCCTATTTCTGCAGCACATTTAGGATACAGAGTAGCGCATCTATCACTTTTCTAGATTTTTTTTTTGACAGATCTAAGTTTATAACATCCCCATTCTAGTAGCATCTCGACATTTCTCTCATGCTTAGAGAGTGGAAATCAACCAAATTTGTTAGGAAGTCGATTACCAATAAGATCAAGAAATATAAGAAACATTTAGGTTGCAAGAAAACCTTGAAATGTAGAAATTTTTTGTATAAAATTCGAGATGTCTTGCTCCATTACCATGAGTTTATGCATAGGTACCAAGATTTTGCTAGGGGATTTATCGATGAGTATGTTGTAGAGCCTTTATATTCATGAGCCTATTTCCAGAGAAGAACTCTATCACAATGACACAATCACAATCAACCTCTCAACTTCGATTATCTACCACAACCTTCCATTGAATATCCAACACGTCCCAGTCAAATCCTTCAGTGAATTTAATTAGGCTATCATTCTTCAAAAACAAAGATCAAATCTTAAAAGTGCACCTTTCAAGCAAATTTTTGATTATTGATTCAACTTCCCCAGTAGGATTTTGATATCCTTTATCATTGGAAGCCACAATCGAGAATTAGGAATGTCTTTTGATCATATTATAAGATTTTCATCTTATCAGATCAAAAAATCATCATTTTTTGCACTTATCAAATTGTGATCTAAGTCTAGAAGAAAGATTTCAAAATCATATGCCTATTTTTACAAGATCTCAATACAATAAGTTGAGAGAGGATATTCAACAAGAATAGCATACCCGAAGAACTCAAGAAGAAGGTGAGAGTAGCAATCCCCTTTATAGTGTGAGTCGTAATCGCCTTTTTAATGACAACATGGGTGAAAGAGAAAAAAATCCATTCCCATTTAACAGAGACATGAGCATAACTCTTGTAGATAGTGATGATGAATGAGATGAAGAACATCACCTTAGAGAGGTTGAGCAAGATCCCAAATTTCACAAAGCCTTAGAAAAGATCTTAGAGCGCAACAAAGAGAAATATTTCATGTATTTCGTTGACAAAGGAGCTAAATTACCTCATGATTTTGGTACTGATAACTTAAAGAAGTGTCTTGATGAAACACCTTTGTCTGATATTAGTGCCTTGTCTCAACAGGTTAAGGCACTTCAAGAGAAAATTAAAGACATGCAAGGGAGAACCAAAACAAAGACATATTCTCTTGATGAAATCTATCCTTATGTTTTTGACCGATGTCTGAACATGATCCCATTTCCCAAAAATTGTGAAATCCCAAAGTTTGATCATTACAATGGGAAATCGGATCCAATTGATCATATTAGGGACTTCCGAAATATGACTTTAGAGTTTTCCCATGAGGATACATACTTGATGTGTTTGTTTCTTAGAAGTCTTGGATGCCAATCTATGGAATGGCTATCAAAAATCACACCGCCTATCAAGACATTTGAGGAATTGATTAACGAGTTCATATCACAATATTCCTACAACATACAACATCAAATAACCATGATTGATCTCTGCAAGGCTAAATAGAAACCTGGTGAACCATTCATTACATTTCTTCAAAGATGGAGAAGATTGTTTGCTAGATACCCACGTCATGTTCCTAAAAAGGAAAATATCACCACTTTCATAAACAACTTGGATCAAGAGATGAGCTATCATCTTAATCTTCATTGTCCTCCCTCTTTTCAAAAATTGATTGAAAATTCCATCACCATTGAAAGTGCCTTGGTCTAGAAAGGGATAATAAAACTTGATAAGGACAATCCTAGCTCTTCAAATCACCACAATGACAAATCTAAGTTTTGGAATCGCAAAAAAACATGGTGAATGATGGTGTTTTAGATGAAAATCATGTCTCGACTAAGCCATTTGTTCTTAGTGCTCCAAGTGCTCCTCACAACAATAACTATAACAATGTCAACTCGGTCACAAATCGGGGAAACAATCCTCCTCCTCCGAGGAATAACATGAATCAAACTTCTACTCCCAATCAAGGGAATACCAACAATCAAGGTTACCATGGAAACAATAATACTGATGATGCCTTAGGAAATACCCTGAACACAAATCCACAACGATCTTCATTCTTCTCTAGCAGAAGAACTTTTACTCCATTGGGTCAATCCTTAGAATCTACATTCAAAGAATTAAAGGCTAAAAATGTTCTTACTTTGCCACCTCAACACAATTTTGAACCCAGTGTGAAACCTCCATTATGGAATGATGCATGCTATTGTGATTATCATCGATGCAAGGGCCATCACACAAATAATTGTCAAGCCTTGAAAAATAAATTTTGGGACTTAATAAAAAATGGCACCATCACAATAGAAGGACACCAATAATCAAACGAAAACCACCAAGAATTTTACAACCCTTTGCCCAACTATCAAAAGGGTGAGTCTTCTGGAAAAAGTGTGAATCATATCAATGACAATATAATCAATCATATCTACACTCACGACAAGTAGGTCAATGTTATAAAAGTTAAGTAAAAGATGGAATTTAGAGAATTCAATGCAACAAGGGCACAAGCTAAAGTTGTCTTAAAGGGCGCTTCTTCAAAAACCATTGTGCCCCTACCTCAACATCAATATGAATTAGTCAATCAACTTGGAAAAACTCTTGCTCAGATTTCTATCTTAGAACTACTGAAGATTTCCCCAGCACACAAGGAAATTCTAGAAAAGGCTCTCATTGAAAAAACTATATCCACTTATCTGAATGTGGACCAATTTCAAGCCATGGTGGGACACTTATCCTCACCCACATGCCTCTCATTCTCTGAAAAAGATGACTTTTCCATGACTCATCCCCATAACTCATCGCTATACTTAGAAGTCATGATCCACAAGTTTCATGTCAAACGTGTACTAATAGATGGAGGCATTGGTTTGAACATATGTACTATGAATTTAGTTCGTGCTTTAGGATTTTCTAAGGACTCCATTGATCCTAGAATAAATATTACTATTAAATCCTACGATGATGAGGAAAGAGCGTCCAAAGGTTTAATCATGTTGCCAATCAGAGTGGGACCTGTTATCAAGAATACTTTCTGTCAAGTATTAGACTGTGATCTTGCATACAACATCTTGTTGGGTCATCCTTAGATCCATGAAATGCAAGTTGTTCCATCCACATATCATCAATGTCTTAAGTTTCCTTATGACGAACAAGAGATCACAATACCAACTGATAATTCAAACAGTCAGACTTGTGCCAACATCAAAGCTAGTCAAGATACTTTGGTTCCTAACAATTGAGAAGCTCCTGTTGGTACTTCTCCCAAAGTTGATACACAAATCAATCAGTTAACCAAAATCTTTGACAAGCAACTATGATTCAAGGAAAACGGAGTTGGAGAGTACTCTCTTTGTCTTGTTAATCTTCCTACGTCACCTTAGTCATATGGACAACCTTCTATCACCCAACAATAGATATTTGTAGCACCAACATCAATGCAACCACCAACAGAATACAAAGTTTAATGGATGATTTATCAAAGAAAAATTCCCCATGGAAGATTCTGAGGATAGAGAATTTCTAATTTGGCTCTATAAAGATGAAGATGAAATAGTTCTCAATTTCAAACTACCAACTGATCAATATGGTAAAGGATATTCAATCATGCAAAAGATGGGCTATGATGGTAATGGTCCTATTGGAAAGAGAAAAGGAGTAGTTGAGCCTATTCACCTTCTAGGACTTGCTGCAAAAGATAAAATAGGACTAGGCTATGATACTAACTCAAAAGAAAAACCATCCAAGTATTTGCATCATACTATCCTCACAATGCAAGAAGGTTTTGATACAAGAGAAGCATGTTTGACAACAATTCAAAATTTCATGGTAATAACTCTGACACAGATTCTGGTGAATACGAATGGGACACTATCTACAATAATAATTTTTGGAGGGAAAAAAAGGTCGATGTGGTACACAAGTACACCCCAATTCTAATCGAAGGTGAAGGGTCAAGGTCCCAACCACAAGGATTTGAAGTACAAGGTAACTATGATTCTAGTGATACCGAGTTAGATTTAATCGAACAAGACTATCATGAGAACAATATCATCATTGACCCGCCCCATACCTCAGATACTACGAACAACTCCATTATGACCTTAACTATAGCCAATTTCACACAACTTGATGACCTGCTACCACTGATCCATCCCGATCTCATTGACTGGAATCTATCTAAACCTATCAATATACCTATGTTTCCAAGCGATGAATCTATCATGAACTTCCTTTCTGCAGACAACACAAATGATTGTTCCACTGGAAATTTTTGGCATAGAGTCTTTAATCAAGAGAGTGTCAAGTATCCTAGCTACAAAAATAAAAGTCAAAAAGAAAGATCTAATGGTGAAAACCAGAATCTGGAAGTGTTAGATCAAACAAAAGATAAAATAAAGAGTGTATCAGATGGTGAAAACCTTTTTGAGGAACCTGATGATGGGATACTTGACACTCTCCCAGAGGATTATCATGAGCAATCACCTATCTTGATTGAGCCTACAAAATTAGTTAATCTTGAAACTACAGAAAAACCAAGGATCCTACAGTTAGTTGCATCAATGACAGATAAAGAAGTACTTGAGTTCATGAAATTTCTCAGAGCAAATCAAGTCAACTTTGCCTAGTTTTATGCAAACATTCCAGGTCTTGATCCTGATCTTATAATGCATCACTTGTCCATCAAACCAAGAGTTAAACCTATGAAAAAAAAACATAGAAAGATGCATCCTTATGTTGCACTACTGGTTAAAGAAGAACTCTGAAAAATCCTTGATGTGGGATTTATAAGATTGATCGACTATGTAGAATGGATCTCCAACATTGTTCTTGCGTCCAAGCCCAACAAAAGTGTCAGAGTGTGCACAAATTTTAGAGATCTTAATAAAGCATGTCCTAAGGATGACTTCCCACTTCCAAACATCGATACTATAGTTGATCTAACAGCTGGTCATGCCATGTATTCACTAATGGATGGTTTTTCAAGTTACAACCAAATCAAGATTGCACCTGAAGACTAGGACAAAACAACTTTCACATGTCCATGGGGGGCTTATTGTTGGAACGTCATGCCTTTCAGTCTAAAGAATGTTGGGGCTACATATCAAAGGGCAATGACTACAATTTTTCATGATATGATGCATACATTCATGGAAGATTATGTAGACGATATATTGGAAAAGTCATACACAAGAGAAGGACATCTTGAAGTATTATCCAAAATATTTGCAAGGTTAGAAAAGTTCAAAGTTCACCTCAACCCTAAGAAATGTGTTTTCGGAGTCACATCTGGAAAACTCTTGGGATACATAGTGTCCAAAAATGGAATAGAAGTAGATCTTGCCAAGGTGCAAGAAATCATGGAAATGCCTCCACCAAGGAATATTAGTCAGTTAAGATCATTATAGGGATGGCTTCAATCTATACGAAGGTTCATCGCACAACTAGTAGATAAAATCCTACCTTTCACACATCTATTGCATAAAAATGTTCCTTTCAAATGGGATGACAAGTGTGAAATGGCCTTTCAAAAAATCAAGCAATACCTAATGAACCCACCAGTTCTAGTACCACCAAATTCGGACAAACCACTAATCTTATATATTGCTACAACAGAGACATCTTTGGGGGAATTATTAGCACAAGAGAACTCTATAGAAAAGGAACGTGTAATTTATTGCATTATTCAAATGCTAACAAATCATGAACTCAACTACACTTTCATCGAGAAGGCTTCTCTAGCAGTAGTCTTTGCCTCACAAAATTTTTGACAGTACATGTTAACTCATACAATCCATCTTGTTGCAAAGATCGATCCACTCAAGTATCTGTTAAGCAAAGCTACATTGATAGGAAGGCTAGAAAAATGGGTCATGATCTTAAGTGAGTTTGACATCCATTATGTTGATCGCAAAGAAATCAAAGGACAAGTTATCGCCGATCAATGAGTTGATGCACCACTCCGAGCAAAACATCCAATACATATTGAATTTCCAGATGTTGATGTCTTCACTGTAGAATCCAAACAACCATGGACTTTATATTTTGATGGTTCTTTCACTCAACATGGATCGGGGGTAGGCATACTCTTTGTCACCCCTCAAGGACATACCATTCCTCGGTCATATAGCCTAATTTTTCCATGCACCAACAACATAGCCGAATATGAAGCTTTAATCACTGGACTCAAGATAGCGTTAGAATGGAGAATCATAGAACTACATGTCTATGGTGACTCACAGTTAGTCATTAATCAAATCAATGATGATTATCAAACCAAAGACAAGTTCCAAGACTTGATAACAAAGCAGCTGACGCCATGGCCGCAATCACATCATTGCTACAACTCCCAGAAAATCAGACTTGCTATGAATTTTTTGGTGGAACAATCATTTACACCTGCTTATGACACACCTGAAAGCCAAATAATTTTCCACTTAGTAGGATTCGATTCACCCTAGTATGGCAAGATTTATGCCTACCTAAAAGATGACATCTTACCACCCGACTTATCTCATAACCAAAAGTGCAACTTTATTCACCAATCCTCTCGCTATACTATTATCACTGACATCCTTTATCACCACAGTCTTGATGGTACTTTACTTTGTTGTCTTAAACATGACGAATCTAACAAGGCTATACAAGAAGTTCATGGTGGCATTTGTGGTACTCATTCAAGTGGACTGACCTTATCCAAGAAATTGATTAGAATGGGTTACTACTAGCCTACAATGGAGAGGGAATCATTCACTTTTATGAAGAAGTGCTCTAAATTCTAGATTCATGGGAATCTCATCCATGCTCCTATACAAGAACTTCACCCATTCACGCCAACCTGGCCATTCTCTCAATGGGGGTTAGATCTAGTTGGCAAGATTCATCCTTCATCATCAAACAAACACAAATTCATCATCACGATGACATAGTACTTTACCAAGTGGATTGAGGTAGTACCTCCCACTAAGGTTACCACAAAACAAATCTCATCATTCATACTCAACTATCTCATTTGTTAGTATGGCATTCCCAACTCCATCATCACAAATAATGGATGACCATTCAAGAATCAGGATGTTGATGAACTTTGTGAGAGATTCCATATCCAACATAGATATTCAACACCTTATTATCCACAAGGGAATGGCCAAGAAGAGCCCTCGAGCCAAACAATACTAAAAATCTTGAAGAAGAATATGAATTATGTAGGGAAAGATTGGCACGTTCAACTCAATCCCTCATTATGGGCCTATAGAACTAGCATATGAATGCCAACAGGAGCAACATCATATGCTCTTTTCTATGGAACAGAAGCCAATTTTCCACTAGAGGTTGAGATTCCATCACTAAGGGTATCATTGAAGGGTCTCACAATAGATGATGACTACCAAGTTTCCCGACTGCAAGAGCTGGAACTCCTTCATGAGAAGAGACAATGAACAACTAATCATTTGAAATCATATCAACAGATGATGTCTCGCAGCTATAATCATAGATTCAAGCCATGTACCTTTCAGGTTGGTGATCTTGTTTTGAAGGAGAACCCACACAATCAGCAAGAAAGAGAGAAGAAAGGTAAGTTTGAACCAAATTGGTTGGGTCTGTATGTGGTCATCGTAGTATATGGTTTAGGAGCATACAAGTTGTCAATGCCAGAAGGGGACCTATTTGACGAACCCATCAACAACATGCACCTGAAAAAGTATTATGTCTAAAGAAATTATCATCATCCATAAAAAGTCCTAAAAAAATACAAAACCAGTAGAAAAAGTTGTGAAAAAATACAAAAACAGTAGAAAAAGTCTTGAAAAAATAACAAAAACAGCAAAAAATTTCCAAAAAATAAAAATCATTATAGGGTGAAAACCTAGCAACAGGCAGTCTATTGACAAGAAAAATACAAAAAAATAAAAAAGAAATCAGAAAAATGCAATAAAAACAAATAGTGAAAATCTGGCAAACATATGGTATTTGTAGCTCTCCATCTATTAGCTCATGTTCTGTACTTAGCTTCTCAGCCTTCATTCCATCATCTTAGAACCATAACAGCATCATACTGCCATCATTTTCCTAAAGTGATAACGTCTTACCATGGCTTGATCATTGTACATATCCATTTTAGCAAGTTGTGTCAATACTGGGGGCAAATGTTGATATACTAGGGGTACTCAACTTTCAAGTTCTACCAAAATAGCTAGACAATGACATAAAATTCAATCATGCAAACAAAAAATCAAATCCTATGAGCAGTTATTCAATCATTGATCCATATCACAACAATTTTCAGCAATTACCATATCATGACACATATCTAGATGATCTAAAATCTGAATAATGTTTGGAATAGCAGTATTATATTTTGAAAAATGGTTGTTTGACTTTTGATATCATTCCTTTGGAGCACACTCGATGATGTCCTGAACTAGAGTGGCGAGGAAAGAGGATGATTTTTCTTTTTCTGTTGTCTTGAGGTTAACTATCAATCTGTTGTAAATATGTCATGAGACATGATTTTCAAAATGTATCATTGATGAAAGTTCCAAATTTGCATCATAAAGTGGTTAATCTTTATTTGTTTATGCAAGAAATACTCAGGTCATCTCAGTTCAATTATACCTCGATGCTTGTGTTCACTTGCTATATCAAAAATCATGAAAGTTGTACTCAGGTCATCATTGGTGCTAATTTCCCCTCTAATGCTTGTACATACTTCCAACATTTTATAACACTCTATGATGATTCAAGAAAGCTAACAAAAGGCCAAACAAATGGTTGGTTTCATTTCATTGCATTTCATTTTAATCATTGTACATATCTGCATACTGGATTTGCATCAGAGTTTTAAAAGGTTGAACAATAACATCAACAACCGTCATGTCTCTTTGGACTAGTTGTGGAGGACATTCAAACATTTTGTTTCATTATCATTTTTCATCTTCATCATCATTTAATCTTCATCATCATTTCATTATCATTATCATTTCATCTAGTTCATGTACATATCATATAGTTTATCATTTATCATTCATTTAAGTATCATTTAGATCCATTCTCATTTCACATCATTCATTTATCCATTAGGTATTCCATATAACTTTCATTATCTATTGTCTTCATCCCATTAAACATCTCACTTATCACTTTCTTATCATTTCATTTTCATTCTACACAGTTGCATCTCATTTATTATCTTCATTATCATTTCTTATCATTTCATTTTATCATTATTCTATCATTATCATTTCATTTATCATTGCATTTCATTTTCACTTATCATTTTATCATATCATTTCATTTATCATTGCATTTCATTTTCACTTATCATTTTATCATATCATTTTGTTTATCATTGTATTCCATTTTCACTTATCATTTCATATCATTTCATTTATCATTGCATTTCATTTTCACTTATCATTTTATCATTATCCTTTCATTCCATGTTATCATTATCATTTCATTTCATCATCATTATCATTTAATCTCATTATCATTTCATCTCATTATCATTATCATTTTATCTCATTCTCATTATCATTTCATCTCATTATCTTTATCATTTTATCATCATGCCATTACATTTCATTACAACATACATTTCATCCCTCTATTTATCCTATCTTGCACTCATCTATCATTTTCATATCATTTATCTATTATGACATTTTTTTCCCATAAACATTTGACTCATTTCACATATCCTTTCTTTTCCTCAATCATATACATACTACAAATTCATCTCATAAACATAAACATCCATTTTTCAGCACATCTATTTCTTGCCTTTGAAAAATCCAAAAACAAACATTCCATGCATACATTACATTTCCACATCATTTTTCATAACCAGATCAAACATCCTAGGTTATCCACCTGCATGACATCATTAGTACACATCACAAATCATCATCATCACATGAATCATCCTGCATATCATGTCAGTCATCAAATCAATATAATGTATATCAAAATCCATACTACATCATACAAAAATACATGTATATCACATTATCACATTAAAAGCACACATCATCAAAACTCATCGCTGCTGCATATCATTGCTCATAAAAAATGCATACAAATTTCCAATATCCAATGAAGCTGAACAGTATAGAGAGATACATGAGATATGATAAAAAATAATGTACATGTTACAAAAAAATAATATACATCAATAATATTGCATCAGTAAATCAAGGCTAGTTGGTGGACCCCCTTGATGAAGCTGGTCTTGAGGATGATGGCCTACCACTACCCCTACATCAGGTCCTGTCACGGCCCTATGACCCCTTTGTTGTGTGTTATCATTTGTAATCTGCTCCTAGTCCTACTATGGGACTGAGGGTAAGGCTCTCTGCGATCAGGACACAACTCCTCATACCTAACCCGATAGTACTCAGCCTCCTTGGCAATCTCAAATCCCTCTGCAATGGCCTCTTGCAAATATGCACTCTCAATGGTGCCTATGAGTCTCTATGCCACACCCTCTACCTCTAATGCCCTCTATTTGAAAGAATCCCTCTCTGCTATCAACTGGGCTACCTGTGGGTCTGGGGTAGGTGGAGGTTCTTGTGATTGTACCTGTGTCTACGCAAGTTGTTCCTATAACTGTACTACCAAACTCTGATCCTAATCCAACTAACCTACAACTGTGCCTACTGCCCCTGAAGTGTCTATACCTGGGCCTGTAAAGTATCTATCTACACTTGTTGCTTTGTAGAGGAGACCTTGAACATCGTCCGCTATCTAGTATCACTCCTTGGCCTCTACATGACCTGAGCACTTCCCAAGATATCCATCCATTGCTTCACTAACCTCTGCTCCTCCCCTTCGCCATATCCATCGTCATCCCCATCACCATCATCTGAGCTATCCTCATCTCCACTCTCCTACCCATCTCCACTCTCCTCCTCATTTCCATTATCCTCCTCCTCTCCTCCACCAACTGCCTGCTCCCCACTTGCCACATCCTCCTGTCTCCTAACTATTGGCTATGGTGCCACCAAAATGGGTGTCGACTCATTTGGACATGTGAACCGCGAAAATGGGTGTGTCTGATAATAAACAGAGTACTCCTCAGACATACCTGCATCAACAATATCAGGCCTGCCATCCCATACCTTGGACTGTAAATTTGTATACTTTGTATATGCAACTTGATAAGAAATGCAGGGCCCCCATCCAAGCTCATGATTACACCACCCATAGTGGACAATGCCCTGAGGCATCCCCTGTGTGAATCTGAACTGTCTCTACACTCGCAATGCCAAAAATCTTTCTATGATGAATAGGGTTTGATCTATCAGAAATCGTGAAATACATAAAAATGACATCTCCAAATGATTTGTATCCCATGCCTCACAATCTATGTATGGCCTCCATATCACTACATCTATGTCATCTAGGCTCCATCTCCAATACTCCAACTTGTCGAGCTTGGGTTGGACAATTGAAATAGAATATGCATATACATATAGCCTACCTGGTGGCCTAACTCTAGGACAAAGTGGTATCGTAATCACAATATGCTCCCATGCCCAGATCTAGAGTAGGGTAACACCACAAGACAAGCTAGTTGATCCTTTGTATACCACCTAGTGCAAGTCATGATATAAATGTGCCAACATACAGCTCCCCCAGACATATCTTTGTGACTTCCCCATCATCAGCTCAATAATCCTCCCCCACCCAACTGATAGTCCCTTTGACCGGTGATCCAAACAAAGGAAGCCTCTAATGAATGCACCCAACACTGCAGGTAAGGTCGGATATCCCCTAAATTCTACCCATGGTACCCAATACCCTACTATCTGCACATCCTCAAACACCCTCCTGAGTGCATCGATACCACCTAACTCCTTGTGGTCATAGAACACAAGGGCACCTACCACTGGGATCCCCAAAATCCTGTATACATCCTCTGGGGTCACCATCATCTCACCTGTCAGCAAATGAAAAGTATTATGCTCAAAATGCCATCTCTCTGCTAGTGCGGTCAACAGTCCCCTGTTGACCCAAATAGGAGGCATAGACAACAATGGTCCCAACCCACAACCAACTATCAACTATACATCTGTAGGTGTGAGATCTCGTATCCGATCCCAACCTACAAGGAAGCACTCTCTAATCTAGAGGTTTTTGAAAACCTCCTATTTTTTGTCATCACAAGGACAATCAATTAGTCTCATATCAAAGCAATCTATCTACTTCAAATCATACCTATCAATGACCCATATCAATCAAACTCATATCAAGTGTATCATATCACGTGAACCATATCAAGTGTTCTATTTAAGGGACTTATATCATGAAATCAATGCAAAATCTATCTATTTGAACATCAAATCAATCTACTATATCATTATCTACTAATTTTTTTTTCTTTTTCAGGAAAGCAAATTTATCAATAATCAAATCATCATCCTATTTGTACTTCAGTCACAAATACAAATATGTTTTCAATCACATCATCTACTGTTTGTTTTCTGTTGTAGAAAGCAAATTTATCAAAAGTCATATCAATCATCTACTCTTTGTTTTCTAAAAGCAAAGTTATTAGCAATAACAATTCATCATTTATCAGATTTTCTATCATTTCTATCCATATCAACATGATGAGAAGACAATTTATCTATCTATTGACCAAAGAAGCAATAATACATTATCATTTTCATCATATAGTGCATTCTACCTAAATGTCCTATATGCGCTAATCTGTGGCCTAAAAGTGCTAAAACCCTAAATGCGCTCAAGTTTCTCTGTAATGTGCTAAAACCCTAAATGCATTGAAGTTTCTCCCTGATGCACTAAAACCCAGATGCGCCATTCTATGCCCTAAGAGTGCTAAATCAATTCCTCTATGCTCTATTTCCCTATATGCACTACATGCCTAATCGAATGTGCCATTTCATCTACCTAATGCACGAAAAACCCTAAAAGCTCTATTTTGTTTCCTATATGCGCTAAAGTACCCATTTCCCACCAAAATCCTATAAGCGCTACTCTGCGTATCGTATGCGCTAAACTATCTCCTACCTAGCAAAGCTAAATCACACCCTATATGCGCTAAAGGAAACATCGTAAGTGCTACTCTATTTCTTAAATGTGCTAAAACAAACTGTAAACCTTAAATTTGCGCTAAAACATCACAAAAATAAACTAAAAACAAAAAAATTCAAAGCAAAGGGGGTTGAATCGACTCACTGGTGGTCCATACGCGACTGGTCTCTGGTATCAGTGGGCCCACTCAAATCTATGCCTGTGATAAGGAATCTCCATCTCTCCAAGTCACCGTCAAAGCACAAAATCAGTAAAGTCAAAATGTGAAAATGACTTGCCCTTTTTACCCCTTTTACCTTTTAAAGGTCAACCAAGGTGGGTTTTTTGTGGCATTTTATTTTTATTATCTTTTTATCAAACTCTGACCTTATTTTTCAAATTGGGGCATCTTTTAATCAATTATCGAGAGCTAAATCACTGCATCCCTCTCATCATCTGAATTTCATCACCAACACAACATTTTTCTCATCATCAATGATTTATCTCCCGAGGGGGCATCATCAATATCAGACATGTTTTTTTTTAATCAGGGGCAAAATCAAACACAACAAATTTCAAAAGCAGGAATATTTTCTTTGAAGCAGTGCATTTCACACATCACTTCAAAGAGGGGAAAAATGCATATGCATAAAATTGGCCATGTCTAATTAATCCTGACACTTAATTAAATATTTATTATTTAATTAATCTCTCAAAAATTCCTCTACATATGATTAAATTTAAGTAATTTAATTATATTGTTCATTCACTTTATTCTTTCACCATAATTAAATAAATCAACTTTATTTAAATTATTTCACATTCATATGTCTACTTGATTAATTAAATAAGTATCCTTTATTTATTTTAATTAATTTTCACCTTTTGAATTTAATTAAGTCTTTTGATTTAATTAAATTTAAATATTTCCTTTCTCCTATTCAAATATTTTTTCTATTTAATTAATTAAATATTTTATTTAATTAATTTCATTTACATGTCATTTCCTAAAAATTTAATTAAATATCTTTACTTAATTAATATCCTTCATATCTTTTCAAATCATAATTAAATATTTTATTTAATTATGAAATCTTTTATTATTCTTCAAATCTTAATTGAATATTTTATTTAATTAAGAAAAATCGTCCACATCACCAATAATGAATAATTGAATTTATTTATCTTCAAAATATTTTCTCAATCTCACAAAAAGATGATTTTTACAATTCATCTTTATCATCTCATCTTATCTCTTCTATGAAAAAGGAAATAAATCTTGCTTTCTGGTTTTCTTCTATTTTTCTCTCCAGTCTTATCCATCTTCAACCGTTCGATCTACCAAGAATTTTCATAGTCGTTGATCACATCAGACAATTAGAATCTTTCAAAAACTCTATAAATATCCCTATGAATTCAAGCATTGGTTACACACAACACAGACACCGGCATACATGCACGCATTGGCGATTAGTTGCATTCTAGCATTCTAGCATTTTAGCATTGTCATTATCATCTTTAGCTTTCATAATTTTGTAATCTTTCATTCTAGCAATCATGTCTAGTTTAAGCATGCATTCATCTTCAAATCTTGTTCTCTAGGAAGACCGTTTGTTGAGCTTAGTACACAATCTGAGAGAAAGCTGGAATTGACAAAAACACTGGAGATAGAGGACGATAGGACGACATCAAAGACAAAAGATTGAGCTTGCATTTCTTCTCATTTGATTTTTTGTTTTGATATAATGTCTTATTAGTGTGTTTGATTTATTGTTTCTAAATCTATATATGTTGGTACACTTAAAAATCGGTCACACACCTCCTTAAATATATGATCATATTATTAATATTAGTGAGTATTTGTTACATGATGATTATGATAGTTCTATTGATACATATTTACATGTGAAATCTTTCTTTTATCCTAATTACAAGTATTTAAAGCTAATTATGTTTTATTGATAAGTGAGTTTAGAATTTATTTAAGTGGTAGGGGATCATAATTTTTTGGCTTATATCTCTTATTCTCTCATTCATTTAAATTGAATTATCACATGGTCTTATTATTTATAAATGTCTTCTAATAGTCTTTTTAAGGGTAGTAGGGACATAGTTTCAAGCCTTCTCATAACTATATCTCAATATTAGATCACCTCTTTTTCCTACCATCCATGTTGATTATGAAGGATTACCTTTACACATTTTGGTGAGATATGGTAAACTAAACATAAAGTGTTCTCTAGTTAATAATGGTTCTATATTGAACATATGCACTAAGGATTGCTTGATATAGTCAAAGGTAGATACATCAAATATTATCCTCTAGTCATATTATTGGAGGCATTGAAAATTTTGGTAAAAATTATTAGGTGCTATTACTATGTGTATTATAGTTAACCCATGTACTTTAGGTACATTGTGTTGGTGAGCAAGGTATACTACCTTACTAGCTCACATTTAGGTTTTTTCACACCTAGTTATGTAAGTTTAATTAGGGAATTCTTAGGTCATTTACCATTCATGTCTCAATCCATAAAATTAAGATACATTTCATAATCTAAACATGTCCTATTTCTCAAAATTACCTATGTATACAAGGGTTTCTCATTGTAATGTATGATGCAATCATATTGTATATTTACATCCTTTGATAGAATAGAATTATTCTACTCATTTTGGATCCCTTTTTTTCTTTCATTGAATCTCATTGATCATGGATGGCTATCTACATGGAGAAATATTATGTCGTATAAATATTTTATGCCAACTCTTATATGGTACTAGAGCTTGTAGGATTGATTTATGTTAGTATTTTAAGATATATAAGTTACAAGTCTTAATTTCTATTGAAATTTTGAGTATGCTCTTCTCTTCCATTGAATGATGACCTTGATAATGTAGGAACCAAAATATGGATCTAGCCTAGGATTACCTGCAAATAACAATTGCAGCCTTCTACATGAGATTATGCAAGAATATGATCTTTCTTGATATTAAGATCTATGATATATAATCATGGGGTATATACAATATATGGACAATGACCTTTCTTATATAACAAAAGGTGATGTAGAACCAATATTAATGAGTGTGTCATAATTAAATTAAATGACTCAACATTAAATGACCCTAGGACACTAATATTTAATAAAAGCTAAAAAGATAAAATTTTAAATCTAAGAATTAAATATACCTAGGACCTAAGTGTACTTTGTTGGGAATAGGATGTCATTTAATTGCAATCCTAAACATATTTCATGTATCTCCTAAGTCCTTGGAAAGTGTTCCCCAACACTAGGATTAGAAAGAGATTAAATTCAAATGAAATGAGCATGTAAATTAAAATTTGTAATTATTCCTAAATGATAGGAACATGTGGGGGTGTCCAAGAAGAGCTCCTACAAGATAGAAGCACATGGGGTGCCTGCATGGAAGGTGGAACCCACCTTGCTTAATTTAACTATTTGGAGGATTGACAACACTTTAGTAATGCATGTTTTGTTCCTACAAGTTAGGGATTTATATTTACATGAGTGGAGTTCAGTTTAGTTTAATTCAGTTCAATTCAATTCAGTTATGGTTCAGTTATCTTCAGTTGCATGTAGTTAGTTTGAGTTACATGTTAGTTGACTTCAATTGACTTGAGTTGCATGACTAATGACTTCAGTTACATGATAGATAATGGGTGGATACATTCAGTTAAGTGGGGATGATCAATCATGCATAATGTTTGCATGAATTGGTGGAGAGATATGTTTTAGTTAACAAAGATTGACTTGGACCCACTTTGGGTGCCAAAGTTGGCATCTTTGAGTTGACACCTTTTGCATGAGAAGATATTTACAAGGATCAATTAAGTGGGCCCATTATTGGGTGCCAACTTTGAGGTGATGCTTGCAAGATATTTTCTTGACCAACGATTAGTTAAGTCTTCAATTTGGGGTGCCTAAATTGAGGAGACTTTGGTTTTGACTTCATGTTACAATGTGGAACTCTACTTGCACAATCTAGGAGTGGATTTATGAGAGGAGATTTATGCTCTTGTTTTGATCAACTCTTTTGACTTTACAATGCACAATTATTGTGTATTAATTGCAGAAAGTGCATTAATCTTGGTTGCAGGTTAGTAGGTTGAGCTTGTGCATGTGTGAGGATTTGAAGCATGGCATGGGATGTGTGGATTCATGCTTGGTCACATGGAATGCATGGATATCTTGTGTTGTAGCAAGTGCGTCAGATTTGTAATCTTGGTTGCAGGTTATCAAGTTGAGCTTGTGCATGTGTGATGGTTTGAAGCATGGCATGGGATGTGTGGATTCATGCTTGGTCACATGGAATGCATGGATAGCTAGTGTTGTAGAAGGTGTATGAGAGTTTTGTGCAGGTTGTGAAGAATTATTGTTGAAGGAAAGGAAGCATATCAATCAAAGATTGATACAATATTATTGTAATCTTGTTTTAAGGTTAAATAATACAAGCACTATTGATTTTGGTGGAGTTTTTTCTTGAAAGGGTTTCTCCATGTATATGAATGTCACTTCTATCTTCTTGTCTCATGCTTCTACAATCTTCTGTCTCTTTCTACAACTAGTAAAATTGATCTAAACAGATTAATCATACACAATTAATTGTGAAAAAAGAGCACTTAATTAAATCTATAGTCACATAGGTTTACAAGTTTTAAGCTATAGAATTTCACCTTCGTTTTCAACATTTGGTAGCATAGCTAATGGTTGGGTAGAGTTTGGGACACCTTTCTCTTAAAATTTTGGAGGTTTTTTGGCTATAGTGGGAGCTTTTACTATTGTGTTAGTATATTTGTAAAATAATTGTGTTTTATCTTCTTGGTTTAGAGATTATGGTTTTCTTGACCTTTTGGGAGTTGTGTCATTTACAGCGGATTCTTTGATTGTGTTGAGGCCATGGATGATCTTCATTTAGGAGATGGTTATCACAATGTCATGGATAGCTTGGTTACATGTTTCAATGGGAGATTTTTACCGTGATGGTTTGATGTTTATCTTGTTTCCATGTATATATTAGTATGATATTTCAGTGGGAGCTTTGGTAGGATATGGTTATCTTCATGTGATTTGAAGAGGTTTTAGCATCTTGTTTCATGGAGGACCCTTAGAGTCTTTGGTAAAGGTGTTATTGTTCTTCCTTTGGATAAAATGTAGTTCTCTTTGGTTTTGAGTATTAATCATTTTCTTGGGGCTTCATGATTATGCAGGTTGCACTTGAAGTTAGCATGGATTGGTTGGTGGGTGCTCATGGATGCTAGAGAGACTTGGGTTAGGCTGGATATTTCTTATGTTAAGATATATGTGTTGGAATGGTTACTTTTTATAAAAAAATTCAATAGTAAAGACCAAGGAGCCTACACCTAGAAATGAATGTGAGTCAATCATAGACCTGATGAGAAGGTTGTCTTTATTGACAACCTATATTGCTTGGTGTTGTATGCATAGGAAAATCTTGTATCCCACTCTTGGTCTACTTGGCAGGTAAATTATCTAAGAAGTGTTACCTGCCTAATTATTAGATGCATTATTTATATGTATCTTGTCTTCTCTTATGAATTAGTGTTGAAAATTGAGTTCTGAGGGATTATTGAGAAGTAGATGCATGATTTTATGTATTTCCATTGTTCTCCTTTCAATCTTAAACTTGAGTTAGTTCCGAGGATATGAGTAGGAGAGGTATGGGAGATAGTTAGTGGCTTTGGGCATATTCCTTTTTTTTGTGGGAATGTTTGGCTAAATTTGATCTACTTTTTGTGAGAGGTTTACATCTAAGTTTTGCCATGTTTCATTATAAGTTGAATGGTTAGATGTTTCAATATCCTTTTAGTTTGGGAGTGTTGAAGGAGATCTTACTGTACACAGTTTGGCACATGTTAGTGTGGTATAAGAACATGGATTGATTTGCAAGTTCTCTTTTTGTGGGAATATTGTCTTCTCTTTTTGTGGGAATATTGTCTTCTTCTTGTGGAATATTGTCTTCTTCTTGAAGGTTTTCATAATGCTTCTTTGACACTATGATAGAGGAGTTATCCACATCCTCTATGTGAAGTTCTATAGGAGGACTTGTTAATGTTGTGATCTTGTTTTCAGATTTGACATTACTTGTGTAGTGGGATTTCTAGAAGGTATATGTGTTTTGAATGAGAGGGGCACCTCTCTTGGACTAGTTACACTTTACTATAGTGAGTTACTTCAGAGGTTTTTTATCATTGTCTATGTGTGTTATTACCTTGAAGTCTTATTTTCTAGGAAGGTGGATATATAGGGACTTATTTGCAGATTTGGGTTGTTATGTTGATAGCATGAAGTTCTACCTATGATAGTTTGGTTACAAAGACTTGGGAAAGGTATTGATTGAGAAAGTTGACACTTTGATCAATGTTGTAGATAAGTTCTCTTGGTGCAGGAAGTCCATTGGCCTTGAGTCATGTACTCAATTTATAATAATGATTCATTGTTTAGAATAATTGCAATGTATAATGTCAAGTGGGAGAATGTTGGGAATAGGATGTCATTTAATTGCAATCCTAAACATATTTCATGTATCTCCTAAGTCCTTGAAAAGTGTTCTCCAACACTAGATTAAAAAGAGATTAAATTCAAATGAAATAAACATTTAAATTGTCATTTGTAATTATTCCTAAATGATAGGAACATGTGGGGGCTTCCAAGAAGAGATCCTACAAGATAGGAGCACATGGGGTGCCCACATGGAAGGTGGAACCCACCTTGCTTAAGTTAACTGTATGGGGGATTGATAACACTTCAATAATGCATTTTTTGTCCCTACAAGTTAGGGATTGATATTTACATGAGTGGAGTTCAGTTCAATTCAATTCAATTCAATTTAGTTCAGATTAGTTCAGTTCAATTTAGTTCAGTTCAGTTCACTTATCTTCAGTTGCATGTAGTTAGTTTGAGTTGCATGTTAGTTGACTTTAGTTGACTTGAGTTGCATGACTAATGAATTCAATTGTATGATAGATAATAGGTGGATACATTCAATTACATGGGGATGATCAATCATGCATAATGTTTGCATGAATTGGTGGAGAGATATGTTTCAGTTAACAAATATTGACTTGGACCCACCTTGGGCGCCCAAGTTTGCACCTTTGAGTTAACACCTTTTGCATGAGAAGATATTTACAAGGATAAGTTAAGTGGGCCCATTCTTTGGTTTCAACTTTGAGGTGATGCTTACAAGATATTTTATTGACCAACGATCAGTTAAGTGTTTAGTTTGGGGTGCCTAAATTGAGGAGACTTTGGTTTTGACTTCATGTTACAGTGTGGAAATCTACTTGCACAATCTATGCATGGATTTATGAGAGGAGCTTTATGCTCTTGTTTTGATCAACTCTTTGGAGTTTACAATGCACAATTATTGTCTATTAATTGTAGCAAGTGCATCAGTCTTGGTTGCAAGTTAGCAGGTTGAGCTTGTGCATGTGTGAGGATTTGAAGCATGACATGGGATGTTTGGATTCATGCTTGGTCACATGGAATACATGGATATCTTGTGTTGCAACAAGTGCATCAAAATTTGTAATCTTGGTTGCAGGTTAGCAGGTTGAGCTTGTGCATGTGTGAGGGTTTGAAGCATGGCATGGGATGTGTGGATTCATGATTGGTCACATGGAATGCATGGATAGCTTGTACTATAGAAAGTGTATGAGAGTTTTGTGCAGGTTGTGAAGAAGATTTTTTGAAGGCAAGGAAGCATATCAATCGAGGATTGATACATTATTATTGTAATCTTGTTCTAAGGTTAAATAATACAAGCACTATTGATTCTTGTGGAGTTTTTTCCTAAAAGGGTTTCTCCACATATATGTTGTGTCACTTCTATCTTCTTGTCTCATTCTTCTACAATCTTTTGTCTCTTTCTATAATTGGTAAAATTGACCTAAGCAGATTAATCATACATAATTAATTTTGACAAAGAAAACTTAATCATAGGTTTACAAGTTTTAAGCTATAGTATTTCACCTTCGTTTTCAACATACTTAACATTTAAATAGGACCTCACTAAGTAACTAGTTAGGAAATGTACCTATTTACACCAAGACCCCCACTTAAGTGAAACTTATGGAGAAGCAATCATTATGCAAATGATGGAATAATGGGTCCTAGAAACAATGCCATTTTAGGTACCCATGTACAAATATAAATGAAATGTGTCACAAACTGAGAAAAAGAGAAAATATCATTGGACAAAAGTCCTCTCCAAAAGAGAGAAGAAATACAATCAAGTGATAAAAAATGGAGGAAAAAAGGAAACCCCAAAGATAAAATCCATCACATTTACACATGAAAAATACCCCCCACAAGAGGGAAAGGAAGAGATTGTATAGCCCCCCCACAATGAAGTAACTTGATGTAGAGCAAGGGTAGACACTCTCTCAATATGTTAGTACCTATACATACTCACTCTATGGTTTCATTGGAGGCAACAACTCAAACAATTTAGTACACCTTGTCACCATTTAAGACACAACCTAATCAGCATTCAAGGATGGGAAATGCATCAATAGGCATAGAAATTATGGAAAAATGAGAAGCAATGTTTCAATACATTCCAACATATTTTGTGACTCACAAACCCTCTTGAACCAAACACTTATTTTCATCAATACACCACATAATAACGACTTCATTCAAAAAATGGCTTGTACTCAACAATGCAAATGACCAACATCATAAATGAGGAAGGAACTAGAGTGAACATAAGGCTCTTTATTGTATCATACTTGTTTCAACATAACATAAAGGTTCTCAAACTTTTAGGACTCAAACTTGTGTAATACAATGTTCCCAACTTATGGTTTCTTGTCACAAGGCACACACAAACCCCATCACTCAATCGACACAAGGAATGACTTGTTCATTGCATCCTTAGCCTGCACTAAATTTCAAGAAAATGACACAAAAAATATTAGATCACACTTCATGAGATAATGCAAGGAACTTGTCAAACAATCATCATGGAGGGTTTTAGGACTGTCAAAATGTGGAAATAAAAATAGATTTTCATTAATAACTTTCACAAAACAAATAATGAAGCCAATCTCTTTAGTGGGATTGAAGATAACATAGTTACAAAAATTTTCTCCAATTTTCATCAAGATCCAATGGTGGAAAAGAAAGTTAATATGGCATTTTCCCCAAAACTAGGAACCCTAGTTAGGGTTCAAAACTGTCCTAACAAAAATGGTCACAACTTATTCAAATCTCCATGAAAATTATCCAAACAAAAATCATTGAGATCTAGAAACATATATTCTTCCATTGCAATTGGTTTCATCCCAATATCATACCATACATTGCCATACTAACACATTTTCAAACTGCAAATTCTGGAAAACATTGTTCGAACAAGGCATCCTTCACCAAAATGGCCATATCTCACACAAAACTCAATGAAATTTAATGAAACAAAAATAATTGTAAACTAGAAACAAATATATTTCCATCCATATATTATATTTCTTGATATTATTCCATACCATGTCGTATGATGCACAAATTCAGCTTGAAAACAATGTAAGACTCAAAAAATACACAGGAAATTAAGGTTTTCATTCATCAATCTTCAAAAATAATGTCTCCAACCCCCCTATTCGAGTTTTGGAGGGTGAAATTATACTACATTCCCATCAAAACCAACTGTTTTGTAATGGTTTCTTGATTTTCATGTAACTGTTTCTTGCTTTTTGACACCTTTCCAAAGTTGCATGACAACCCTTTTAGCAACATGACAACTTTTTGCACTTTTTAATCAAAGACCCTATTAACACTCCAAAATGGATCAACATGATCCCACATGGTCATAAATGACCTTATTAGACTCCAAAACACACCAACAACCTAAAACTAAAAATTAACAAAAAGTGTGCTTATGAGGATCCTAATGCCCCTGCACCATAACTCCACAACCATTGAAGAAAGTCTAAAGACAAAAGTGAATCCATTACCGATAAAAAACATGTCTCCCCTTGGGAAGAAAAATATCCAATGGCTAGTGCTAAAGAAACCTCATCTCCATGATGAAGTGAGAGGAAAGAAGCCTCAAGAATTATATCTTTGAAGATGCAAAAACTGTCTCTGAAGATGTCTCAATAAAATTAGGTGTGACCTCAATCAAAGAAGATGAAAAAGAATGTAGAAAATCAAGAGAAACCTCCAAAAGTGAATTATAAAAGAGGAGAGTGACCCCCTCAAACATGTCCTCCAAATATTTTGAAGGGAAATGATAAACCAAATCTAATATACCTATCATGAAACAATCTTGCAAAGGAAAATATGGAAAAAAAAATGTATCCTGCTCATTTGAAGTCTTGGAAACCAATTCAACACTAAAATTTGAAGAAGTAGGAGATGATAGATTCTCATCAAATGACTAATGAATAGAAAGGTACAACCAACCACCACAACCACCATTTGAACAACTACCCACATTGGATCTAGGAAATTGGTCCATCGAACATTCACCATCAAGAATAAAATGAGAAAAGTAGTAGATATTTTCCTCTTGATTAGCCCTACCCACTACAACAATTTGTCTAGTATGAAAATCAGGAATGAAAAATAAATTTGGAGTGAAATCAATGGGTTTACCAATTTGTGTTATTTGATATATCGAAAGAAGATTGTGTTAAATATCAGGAATGTAAAGAACATTTTGAAAAATATCATTGGGAATATCAACAACTCCTATACCAAATACATGCAAATAAACAGCATTAGCCATCAAGATCTTCATGATTGAAGTATGCTTCAAGGATGAAAACCTATCAGGTTGTCCTAAAATATGATATAAAGATCCAAAGTCAAGAATCCAACTTCTAGATTGTTCAACATGTGTCACAACAAGAGAATGACCTTTCATCTTTACCTTATCACCTTCATGTACATTTCTTGTGGTACTTGTGTGTGTAGAAGATGAAGGTTGTGATGAAGAAGGTGAACTAGTAGACTTAGAAGGAAAATAAATGTTATATTCTTTTAGAAGTTTCCTCATTTCATCTAACTCTTTCTTATATAAAATTTGTTCACCATGTCTAGGATTGTTATGATAACCACATTTGGGATTCTCCTTCTTATTTTTATCCTCTCTAGGAGAGATGGGTGTATCATTATATTTTGTCTTATATTTTGACTTCTTCTTTCCTTTACATTTAGGAAATGATGCAATCAGAGCATGATTATTAGAGTGTGTATCATTTTGACTAAGTTTAGCTTGTTCCCTAATAACCTATCACAAAATGTCTCAAAAGAAGGAATGACAGATGAATTGCCTAATCAATCCATTATAGCATAAAATGAAGTAGAGAAGTATGCAAATGAACCTTTCAAGTTAGAAAAAATCAAGAATATGAATTACTTATCAGTTTTCTATTTACCACAACCAACCAATTATGAACTTATTGATTTAAATTTTACCAGATAGTCCTCAATGGTGTTAAACTTGAATCTATGGATAATTATGCCAATTTTGGCTATAATTGTATATCACAAATTTCACTAACTAAACCAAACAAGTCCTTGAACTTATCCCAAACCTATATAAGAGTAATACACTCCTTAATATGGAAGAACAAGCTATTAGAAACATGCATATCAGTGAAACCCATAGCCTCATGAAATTTGCTCCTATGAGAAAATATTTCATATTCTCTAGAAAAATTAGCTAATTGTTGAAAGCTTGGAGTTGTTGGTGTTGTCATTACTGTCAACTTCTAGTATAGTTATAGAGTTTTTTGGAAGCTTGAGTTGGTTAGGGAGATTGTTGGTGTGTGTTGCACTTTTTTGTAGTGTTGTAATTAGTGTTATCATTGATGTATGGAATGAGTAAGAGTTACAGTAGTAGTTAGTTCACTTGGTTTCCATGTGCTTTTGAGAAAATTTAAATAAAAGAGTGTGCACCGTAATAGAGGTGTGTTCAGTGTTGTGCTAAAAATTTCTTCATGGTTGAAGATATGCTTGCACAATTTGGATATGATTATTAGAGGTGTTCAAAGGTTATATATCTAGAGTTTCAGATTTTGGATCATTTTTTAGTGAAAGTTGTGTTTGATAGTTTGTCTGTCTTTGTAGAAGGTTGTCTAGGAGAAGTGAGATTGGTCCCCATTTCTCCGTAGTAATTTTTTTGGTCTTGCAGATTTGGGAATGTGCTTATATTATGTGTATCTACTTTCCCTTAGAGTTTTTGGTGTTGAATTGCTATGTAAGTTCAATTTTTTTGTTGAAGTTCAGTGGTAGTGTGTCTAGTTGCACAAAATGAAAGTAATCTTTGTTTCAAGTGGTTGTGGTAGTGTTATAGAATATTCTAATGATGTTGGAATATTCTAGGGTGTTGTGTGGATGTAGTGGAGTGTTTCTATGTGGTCCACATGATTTGGAGAAATGTGTATGTGGTCACTTGTAGTGTTAGTTCAAGTTTGGCCACCTTGGCATACTAGCATTATTTGTGGAGGTACCTCATGGATTGTGAATGAATTGTACAACATGGTGATGTGGATTTGGGTCCTAGTTAAACTTTTGTGTGGTTTTCATTCACTTATTTCATCGTGGAGGTGTTTGGTTCCAACCTATTTTGGTGTTTCACGTTCTAGGTGCATACATTTCATTAAGGCTGACCTAATTGAGATTGTTTAGGTTGTGGATGGTATATAAGCAAGGTAAATTGTTGGAGATGAGTGTGGATCTATATAAGGTATGTGAAAGATGTGAACTTTATTAAGTTTGGTGATTTGAGTATGAGCTTAATGCCTATGGCTCTAATGTAGTGAGTAGAAGGGTCTACATTTTCAATGTGCTTGAAGTTGTTAAAGGCAGTGAGCCAAAGGTTGTAGATGGAATAAAGTTTTAGTGGTGGATTTATCCTATTGCCTTGAGATAGTAAATATCTTTTTAACAATATTCTTCTATCTTCTTTCTTCTTGGTAGTGATCCATGCAATAGTGAGCCTTTCTTCCTTTTCTGGGTAGTGAGCCCTTGGCAGTGAACCTAATTGTATTCAGTGTTACAATTCATATATATGTGAGCTAATCCTTAGCATTTTTTCCCTTTCTTAGGTTTTCCATGTAAATATGGTGTTCTTATGTTCTTGGATGTGTTTTCATTGTTGTTTCATATGTTTACATTCTTCTAATACATGATAAGGGTTTAAGGGCTAACAAGGATTTGAATGTTGATGAGGGATTGAATGTTTTAAGTATATAATTTATTTAGTCCCCTCTTAATTTTCTTGTACATCTAACAATTGGTATCAAAGTTGTGGTTCCTTGGAGAAATCTTAATCACTTGAGGTAGATCCAGATGATTCACAAGAAGGGTATCAAAGCTCCTATGTTCAATGGAAAAATTATTCTTATTAGAAATCCAAGATGGAGTCCTTTCTAGTCTCTCTTGGATTTGATTTCTAACATTCAATTGAAAAATGATACACTATGCTTGTTGTTGGTTCGACAAGTAATGATGAAATCAAGGATTATGAAAATAATGGCAAAGCAAGGAATGCTATTCTGAGTGGCCTCTTTGATTCTAAACTTGGAAAAGTAATAAGTCTAAAATATGCTAAAGATGTCTACATAAGGTTGGAGAGCACTTATGAAGGAGATGATAAGGTCAAACAAGAAAAGATGTAAAACTACAAAGCCAAATTTGAAACCCTAAGGATGTCTAAAGATGAAGATATTACTGCATGCATGCCTAGAGTGGATAAAGTTGACAATGCCATCAATGGTCTTGGTGGAAAGTTGGTAGAAAGCAAAGTTGTGAAAAAGGTATTAAGAACTCTTCCTAATATTATAGCTCTAAAGTTTCTACTATTGAGGAAGCTCAAAATTTGGATAATTACTCTAGATCATATGTTTGGTGCTTTAACTTCTTTTGAAATGAGAGAGTTTGGACAAGATGCTACAAGTAAAGAAACTTCCTTTAAATTCTACAAAGTAGAAAAGGATGATGAATTAGATCAGGATGATCTTGATGAAGTGGAAGAAAATTTTATGAGAATATTGAAGAAGGGTATTGGAAAATATAGAGGTAAGTTACCTTTTAAATGTTTCAATTGTAGAAAGATAGATCATTATGCATCTAAATGTGCAATCAAAGTTTCAAATGACAAACCTAAGGATCGTAAGGGGAAAATTGTCAAGAAGAGTTACTATGTTGAAAGGGACAATGGTGTTTTTGATGATGAGGAATCAAATTATCTAAATGATGGAAGTGATGAATGCTTGTTCATGGATTTAAATGTTTGAACTAATTCTTCTAACCCTGAAAGATATGTGAAGGAAAGTGCTATGAAAATAGGTCATAACATTGAAGGGACTATGTTGAATGCTTTTCATGCTAGAGAGGAGAGAAAATACTTTTCATTAGATTTATTTTGACCTCAACCTATGGAACCTATTAAGCCTTGTGAGGATTTAATATTTAGGTCATACCATAATTTTAAGGAAAAGTGCATAACAAAGTTATCCCTTACCAATATTCCTGAGAATGATAAGACTATGGTTGTTCCTCCTCCACCAATTATGGAGGAAACCGTCCATGGAGAAATTTCTCTTTCAAGTTACCAAGTTAAATATGTCATAGTTCCTCCACCCATATCATATAAAAAACCTTTTGTGCCTCCAAAAATAAAGCAAGTGTATATACCTAAAGAGACAATGGTTTCCCAACCCACACCGGTACCTTCAATTCCTCCCTTAAGGGAATAAAAGAGATCGATGGTCAAGGAGCCCACCCTTATCCCATCACAAATTGAAAATCGTGCAAAAAGAAAAAATGCTAAAGAGTGTAGGCAAAGGTGTCATGCTATTGCTCGTCAATAGGAAGAAAAGAACATTTGAAATAACTTCTCAAGATCAAACACCTATGCAAACAAATCAAGAATAATTACAAATTTTAATTAAACAAGACATGGAACCCAAATAAAAACTAAAAAAAGAACATACAATCGACATTATCATAAAACCTCATGTTGTGATTAACTTGGATGATGAAGATTAAATTTCTAAAATTGATGAAAAAGTGTATAATGAGCTAAATTTTTTGTTTTCAAAGTCTATAAATTTAGATGGGGGAAACCATGATGATCCTCCTAATGAGAGTGCCCCAACATGTGTTGAACTTAGTAATGCTCCTATTACAAAACTTGTTGTATTCCCTTTGGCTAGTTGTATACCTTTTGTATATGATGAGCAAGATTGGGATGCAAACAACCTACTTTAGGTTAGATAGCATGTGCAATACCTTTGTTATCTTTACTTTTTTATGTTTTCTTTTTGTTTTCTTGCACATGAAGTGATCTCCTATTTTGTTTTTCCTACCATGTATTTGTGTTTTTGAGTTTGCTTTGGATGACCCTTGTTGCTCCATTGGCGCAAGGATACAAAGGAAAAAAATCTATCATGACATTCTTCTATTTGTATCCTCATTCTTCTCCATGTTGTGAACATTGTTATGTTATGTTTTCCTTTAGGGGACAATACAATATGTTAAGACATTTATGTCTCTTCCATGTTGACCCAAATCTTGTCTGTTCTCTCTCTCTCTCTCTCTCTCTCTCTTTGTCATTCTTCCATTGTGTTCATTATTCCATGAGTATTTAGGGAATGATGCTAGTTCCTTGAGCTATATTATATCAGTGTAGCAAAGACATATATTGACCCCAGATATGTGGATCCCTTTTGTGTTCAACTTTTATCTTGTATATGGCCTTGCATTGGGGGCAACCCTTTATCATGAGGTAGATTTCTTTGGAAAGATATCATTATAGAGCTTTCCAAATAAGCTCTTGTGTTTTTATCGCATGGAATTCATCATTTTTTTCCTAAGTTAAAGTAATTTATCATAGCATGGTGTTTATAAATTTCTTTAAGGTGGGGGCATACATTGGCATTTTTGTTTCACTTTTTCCACATGTGTTGGACTTCGTGATGTGTTGACATTGCATTTTTGGCTTCAATTTATTCACACATGTTGAACTTAGTGATGTGTTGGCATAGCATCTCGATCATTCTTGTAGAACCTTATTGGAATTATTAGGGAGTATAATTCTTGGTACATGGTTTTCAATGGGTACACACGTAGTGAATATCAAACTTCACTAGACCTTGTGTGTTTCTCAGTTTGCTACTTTGTCTTGGGGGCTCACCTAGTGAGTATCAGACTTCACTAGCTCGTGTTTCTTTCGGTTTGTGATTCACCTAGCAAATATTGGAATTTTATATTCTATGAGTAATGAACACCTTTGGTGTGGATCCTAGCATAACAAAACTTGCTATCCTGTGATTATCTATACCCTCATTTTGTATTTTGTTTTGACATTGTGTATGTTGTCTTGTTGCATTTCATACATGTGCATTCCTTTGTGCTTATGTTGGTTTACCATGGGATCTTGGATCATGGGGGCTTGCATGCTCCCCTAGATCCTTATTCATCCCATCTCTTCAATATTTGGACAATCGAACCCCTCTTGACATAGATTTTCTACTTTAGTGTGATTTTGAGCATTAGTTCATACTATCACTAAAGTGGGGGCTAAATGTAGCATCATAAATTTTCACCCTTGACAATTTCACACTATATTTTTTTTCCCCTTTAATTATTGGACCTAATTGACCCCCTAATTTCCTAAATTATGCATTCTAGGGTCCATTTTTAATAATTAATGGAAAACTACCAGCAAAAAATAAATGCATTCATCTAATAATTTTCCCTTGACACCTTAATATTTTGGAAAATAGGGCTAGGAAACATACGCCATATGGTGAATGAGTCCCTTTTGGGTGTAAATCTCCTATTATTTTTGCTCAAAATACAAATATGCCAGTGTCATCACTTTATTATTTACAATTATAGTGTCCAAAGTTGGCTATCGAGATCTAATTTATAGGAAACTGAATAAATGCCTATAAATACCTAGTTATTGCATTATTTAAAATCGAATGAGCACATTTTAGCAACTATTGGTAAAAATTATGATCAAGCATTATAAAGCAAGTCAAGGGTAGAATTTAAGTGATTTACTGCAGCTCTACAAGATCCAAGCATAATGTCAAATCCTATGTGATTTTATTCATATTCATGTTATCATATTGTTTGTGAAGGCTAACCCTTTTGTAGGTCTCCAAGAAATTCAAGAAAATCAAGAAAGCAAGATCCAAGACCTTGAGGAGATGTGCATGACTTTAGTCCTTCAAGGAAGCCATTGAAGGGTGGTGAATTGCATCACTTTGTTGATTCATTATCCATTCCTATAAGTTATCCTTTTATCAAGGATATTGCCACTATGGAAGTGGAAACACTAACATGGGGTTTGACTAATGTGAGCCCCTAAATGGTACAACCATTCCTCTCTCTTTAAATGTGTAGGTTTCAAGTTTGAAGGATGTTGAAGGAATTTTCAATCCCAATTATTCATTGTTACAATCAAATCTCTACACCTCTACAAGCCATGGAAACTCACTTACAAAAATATCTAACAGTGATTCGATAAACTTGCAAGTAGAATCGAGAAGCTCGGATCTAGTATCAAAGGACTATGAAAAAAGATCTAGAATATTCATACAATGACACATACATCTTATGGATAATTAGTCCTCCTATTTAGGACAACTCCAAATTTACAAGATAGGTGCACAAAACTCTACCTTTCTTAGATCTGTTGGTGAATTTCTATTACAGTTTCTTAGTCATCAGAATCTTACATTTTCATATTATGACACATAGTCTAATTAGTTCAATTCAAGAAAACCAATTCCAATCAATTCCTAAGGTTCAAAAGGATCAAATCTAGGTTTGATTGCCTCACCTTCATGGTTGAAATTCAATCTAATCACCTCGTTGATTTGCATCCTAATGATTCTCTAGAAAAAAAGGAAAAGTTGATCCTAGGCTATTTGCATTAAACTTAGGGTTTACATTTTTTATGTTTCAATGTCATAAGGAAATCTTTGATTTTTCATTCAAATTGTATTGAGAGTTTAATGACATCTTTGGTTCTATTTACAAAGGATTTGTGGCAATTTTATATTCTTGGTTTAGAGATCATGGTTTGACTTTACCTTTTGGGAGCTCATGGTGTTGACTTCTTTGATTATGTTGGGGACATAGAGGATATTTCATGGTTATCATTATGCTTGGAGAGATTCGTTACATGATTCAATGGGATCTTTGGTAGTGATGTGGATTCATCATTTGATGATGGATTGTTATCTTCATGTGATTGGAGATGTTGACATCTTGGTTTTCCATGGAGGACTCTTGAGTCTTTGGTGAGGTTTTAGTTTATGATATGTTCATTTGGAGCATATGATCTCCTAGAAGGAGATGGTAGATCATGATGTCATGAAATGTTCTTGATTCTATAGTAAATTTTTTGACAATGGCCTCGATTATTCTCCTTGGTTTTGAGTATTAATCATTTTCATAGAGATTCATGATTTTATAGGGTTGCATTTGAAGCTGGATTGATTGTGGATGCTCATGGAGACTAAAGAGACTTGGGTGAGGCTAAGAGATCTCTTATTTTTTAGGGATCATGTGTTGAGATGGTCAATCTTGTTGCAAGAATGGAAAAGAATGAAGGTGTTGTCATCAATTGATGTCAATTGGTCAATTGGTTGTGAACTATTTGTTGTTGTCATTGATCTATCTTGGTTGTAGGTTATTTCTTGTATATGCCAAAGATATTGATAAAATTATATTGAAGAAAAGTTGCAGGTGTTTAGTGGTTGCTCTAGGTTTTGCTCCTATGTTTGTGTGGTTCAGATATGTTGTTCATGGTTGTTGGAAGTTGCCATATCCATATTTTTGGCTCTTGATTCATTGTGCAATTTGAGTTATGTTCACTAGTTGTGAACTGTGGTTTTTTGTGTTTTGGTTGAGGTCTGAAAGAAAAGTTGTTGGTCTAGATTTCTCTTTGGTGAAGTCTTATTACTTGTAGTTCTAGAGTTAAGTTTTTATGATTGTATTGAAGATAACTTTGATATCTGGAAGGTTTGTGCTTAATTGTTCTATGTTTTTTACACTGCTTTGGCTGACCTTGTGTTGAACACTATCTTCGAAATTGATGTAGCATGTTGGATCTACTTGCATCCTCACCTAGAATGTGTTTGGGTTTCCCTCATTCTAATTCCACCCTAGGATGTTTTGGTACCAACCTAATTTGAATCTAATATTGGATGGCTAACTTTGGATATGTTTCAAAGTTAAAGATGATATAAATACATGATGAGTTAGTGGTGAGAAAGACAAGTACAAAGAGAGATAAATGCAAAGAAATAGTGTAGATAGATGCAATATTGATGTGAATCAGTGTGTTTGTGTGTGATGCGAGTGTGGTAGATCAGTGTGAAGCTTAAATGTTGAGTTTTCGGATGCAGTGGGCTAAAGGTGTACTCTATCATTCATGCATGACTGCGAATGGTTGAGAAAATTGTGGTGGATTTCTCTGTTGCATTGAGATTGTCTTCTCTTTGTAACATATTTCTTCTATATTCTTTGTATCTTTGTGGCAGTGAGCCCTCTAGGTTGTTAGTCATGTTGGATAGTGAGTCTTGATCTAGACAGGGAGTCCTTGTTTTGGCAATGAACCTTGTTTCTTAGGTAGTGAGCCTTTTGTAATCAATTTTGATATTATCTATAGTGCGAGTTAATCCTCACCATGGTTTTTCCCTTATTGGGTTTTCCATGTAAATTTGGTGTTGTTGTGTTTATGTGATGGTTTTTAGTTTCTGCACTTGCACTTAATGTTTATTCATTTAAGCAGTATTAAGGATTAGTTCAGGTGAATGTTTTAAAGGTATAATATTGTGACAACTGATTGAACCCCCCTCTTAGTTGTGTTATCCAACAATTGGTATTAGAGCTTGGTTCCTTGGAGTAGAGCTTAACCACTTAAGGAAGGTTCAAAATGGATGGAAAAGTTACTTATGATTATTTGAGGTTCGATGGAACTAATTATGCTATCTAGAAAATATTGATGGAAGAATATCTAGAGTATTGTGGATATGATGTGGAGAAATCTTACAAGAATCCTTACACTCCTCCTACTAATGGTTCAAGTACAATTGATGAGATCAAGGCACATGAAGCGAACAATAAGGCGAAGTATATTTTAAAGAATAGTCTTGTACATTATGAGTTGATTAAGGTTTATAATCAAAAGACTGCTAAGGAAGTCTGGGATGCTTTGGAAAGGGAAAAAGAAGGTGATGAAAGGGTCAAAGAGGCAAAATTACAGAATTTGGAAACATAGTTTGAGCTTCTACATATGTCTGAAGATGAGAATGTCAAAACTTATATATAGAGATTGGATGAAATATTAGCTTGAATACAAGGAATTGTTACTACTATAGATGAAACCAAGATTGTAAAGAAGATTTATAGAACTCTCCTTGATGCTTATAGTGAAAAGGTTTGTGCTATTGAACAAAGTATAGATTACAAGAATTACACTAAAGATCTGTTGTTTGGATCTCTGACATCTTATGAGATGAGGAAGCCAAATCTAAGGAATGGATGTAAATCAGAGACTTCCTTTAAGGCTACAAAAGCTGAAGATCCGGATGAAGAAAATCTTGATGAAATAGAGGCTAACTTTGTGAGAAAGATGAAGAAAGGCTCCAACAAGTATGAAGGTAAGTTACCCTTTAAATGATTTAGTTGTGGAGAAATAGGTCATTATGCTGCAAAGTTTCTAGAAAGAGCTAAGAGGAATAAAAAAGATATGAGAAAGAAAGGAAAGGAAAGAATATCAACAGTGCATATTATGTGAATGAGAATGCTAGTATAACTAATGAAGATTTTGATTATAAAGATCTTGATGACAATGAATGCTTTTTCTTAGCTATAAAGGATGAACCTACTTCTGATAATTCTGAAAAAAGGGTGAAGGAATGCCCTCCAAAGAAGGAGGAAAATGAAGGTACTATAATATTTTCCCTACATGCTAAACAAGAAAAGAACTATTGGGTTGTTCATAGTGGTTTTTCACATCACATGACTGGTGATAAGAGTAAGTTTTTTAAACTTGAAAAATATGATGGAGGCTTGGTTATGTTTGGAGATGATACTGGTGATAAAATTTGTGGGATAGGTTCAGTAAGTTTTGATGGCAAGCATAACATTGATGATGTCTACTATGTTAAGGGTTTAAGGTATAATATTTTGAGTGTTGGATAGATGTGAAGTAAAGGATATAATCTTGTGTTTGAGGATGAGAGATGTGAGATCTAGAAAGGATCCAAAATAGTGATTGCTATAGGAAAGAAATATGAAGGAAATATCTATCAACTTAAAGATGTTGATGGACAATGCTTTATGAATCAGGTTAATGAAAGTTGGTTATGATTGAAGAATGTGTCACATTAATTTTTTGGCGAGGATTAGTGCAATTCAAGACATGAGATATTTACCAAGGATTATAAAGCATGTGAATGATATTTGCAGGAATTGTTAGTTCAGAAAGCAAGCTAGAAGCCATTACATATCAAAGGAATAATCTGCAATTGGACTTTTGGATTTAATTCATACAAATCTATTTGTTCCTACAAGAGTGAGAAGTCTACAAGGTGAAAGGTACTTTATGTTTTTGATTGATGATTATTCTAGATATACATGGGTTACATTTCTTAGAGAGAAATCAAATGCATTAGATAGATTCAAGACATTCAAAGCTATGGTTGAAAATGAAGTGAATTTGAGGATAAAATACTTGAGGTCTAATAGAGGTGGAGAATTCACCTCCCATGAGTTTAATATTTTTTGTGAAGTACATGGAATAAAGAGATAGCAAGAACTCTTCAGCAAAATGGAGTTGTTGAAAGAAAGAACAAAATAGTTCAAGAGGTCGCTAGATCAATGATTATTGAGGCTAGTTTACCGGAATTCTACTAGAGAGAAGCTATTCATACTGTTGTTTATGTATTCAATTGAGTTAAAGTAAGAGTAAACAATAAAAAAACCCCTATGAGCTATGGTTTGGAAGAATTCCTACTGTTAAGTATTTTAAGGTATTTGGAAGAAAATGTTATATCATAAGAGATGAAGAAACTTTAGGAAAGTTTGATGCAAGAAGTGATGAAGGAATTTTTCTTGGATATTCTAATAAAAGAAAAGCCTACAGATGTTTCAATAAAAGACTGAGAAAGATTGTAGAAAGTGCAAATGTTAAGGATGATGAAACTATGAAGAATTCAATTGACATTGATGGATATGTATTTGATGAACCAGATTGTGTAAAAATTGAAGAAATTGTGGAAGAACAGGAAAGGGGTGATCAAGAGAAGTAGAATTAAGAAAATAAAAGAGAAGAAGAAGCTCCGATGGTGCCCCCTAAGACACATAGATATGTGTAGAAGAATCATTCAGATAATCAGATCATTGAAGATAAGACAAAAGGAGTATTGACAAGAAGTAGAGTTGTTGTTGAAGTAAATTTGTGTTTATTTTCTGAGATTGAATCGAAGACCATTAATGAAGCATGTAAAGATGAACATTAGATGGAAACTATGAAAGAAGAACTTATGCATATTGAGAAGAATCAAACTTGGGAATTGGTCCTAAGATTGGTAGAAAAAAACATTATTGGATCAAAGTGGGTATTTAGAAATAAGTTGAATGAGAATGGAGAAGTGGTTACAAACAAAATAAGGCTTGTGTGTAAAGGCTACTCACAAGTAGAGGGAATAGATTTTTAGGAGACTTTTTCTTCGGTGAAAAGAATGGAAGCTACAAGGATGTTCTTAGCATTTGTTGTTCATAAAGATTTCAAGATCTATCAGATGAATTTCAAGTCTACATTTTGGAATGGTGAGTTAGAAGAAGAGGTATATATGGAACAACCAGAAGGATTTCAATTATCAGATCAACCAAATATGGTGTGCAAATTGAAGAAATATTTATATGGATTGAAGAAAGCTACTAGAGCTTGGTATGCAAGGTTAGACAAGTATTTGATTCAACAAGGTTTCAACAAAGGTATGACAAATAGTAATCTGTATTTTAAGATTGAAAATGACAAAATATTTATTGTAGTTGTATATGTTGATGGAATTATCTTTGGAGGAAATGAAAACATGTGTAAGTTGTTTGAGGAAGAGATACAAAAAGAATTTGAAATTTTTATGTTTAGAGAGATGAATTTCTTTCTTGGGCTACAAATTAATCAAATAGAGAAGTGAATTTTTATTTCACAATCTAAGTATGTAAAAGAGATGTTGAAGAAGTTTGGGATGGATGGTTCCAAATCGGTATGCACTCCTATGGTGACTGGTTGCAAATTGGGAAAATATGATGATTCACCTAAGGCTGATCAGAGCAAGTACAAATCTATGATTAGTGGACTATTGTATTTGACTGCTACTAGACTGGATATCATGCATGCAGTTTTTCTTATGGCTAGATTTCAAGAAGATCCTAAGGAAACTCATGTTGCTTCTATTAAAAGAATAGTTAGGTATTTGAATGGCACTCTAGATTATGGGTTATGGTATCCTAGGGATACTAACTTTACACTAAATGTTTATACAGATGCAGATTGGGATGGATGTGTAGATGACAAAAAGAGTACAAGTGGTGGTGCATTCTTTCTTGGTTGTAAGTTGGTAGCATGGTTGAGTAAAAAGAAAGATTTAGTCTCCTTGCCTACTACTGAAGCTGAGTATATTGTTGTTGCATCTTGGTGTACAAAAGAATGAAGGTGTTGTCATTGATTTCAACTGGTCAATTGGTTGTCACCTAGTTGTGGTTGTCATTGATGTATTGGTTGTAGATTATTGCCTGTATATGTTGAGGATATTGAGAAAATTGTATTGAAGAAAATTTGCAGGTGTTCAGTGGTTGCTTCAGGTTTTTCTCCTATGTTTGTGTGGTTTAGATATGTTGGTCATGGTTGTTGGAAGCTGCTATATCTATATTTTTGGCTCCTGATTCATTGTGCAGTTCGAGTTATGTTCACTAGTTGTGAACTATGGTTTTCTATGTTTTGGTTGAGGTCCAGGAGAAAAGTTGTTGGTCTAGATTTCTCTTTGGTCAAGTATCATGACTTGCGGTTCAAGAGTTAATTTGTTAAGATTTTATTGAGGATAACTTCAGTATTTGGAAGGTTTTGCTTAATTTCTCTATGTATTTTACACTAGTTTGGCCGACCTTGTGTTGAACACTATCTTCGAAATTGATGTAGCATGTTGGATCTACTTGGGTCCTCGCCTAGCATGTGTTTGGGTCACCCTCATTCTAATTCCACCCTAGGATGTTTTGGTAGTGACCTAATTTGAATTTAATATTGTATGGTCGACTTTGGATATGTTTCAAAGTTGAAGATGGTATAAATACAGGATGAGTTAGTGGTGAGAAAGATAAGTACAAAGAGAGATAAGTGTGAAGAAACAGTATAGAGAGGTGCGAGATTGATGTGAATCATTGTGTGTGTGTGATGTGAGTGTCATAGAGTAATGCAAAGCTTAAATGTTGAGTTGAAGGTGTACTCTATCATTCATGCATGACTATGAGTAGTTGAGAAAATTATGGTGGATTTCTCTATTGCATTGAGATTGTCTTTGATTTGTAACATATTTCTTCTATCTTTTCTATATCTCTATGGCAGTGATCCCTCTAGGTTGTTAGCCCTGTTGGACAGTGATTTCTAATCCAGATAGTGAATCCTTGTTTCGGCAGTGAGCCTTTTGTAATTGATTTTGATATTCTCTATAGTGTGAGTTAATCCTCACTGTGGTTTTTCCCTTATTGTATTTTCCACGTAAATTTTGTGTTGTGTTTATGTGATGGTTTTCAGTTTCTACACTTGCACTTAATGTTGGGTATAAAAAACCACTCGCACACTGATCTTTTTATTCATTCAAAAGAGCACCAACTCTGCTAAAACGTGGAGCACCAACTCTGTTACAATGTGGAGCACCAACTCCAATAACTTTTTCTAAAGCACGAACTTCATAAAAAATTCAAGGTATTACAACCTATTAGAACCTTATAACTACAATGAATATCTGCAGTTACAAAATTACAATAGGATACAAAAATGATTTTACAATAATCTCCCAGAGATGAAAACAATATGAGCCCACTTTTCCTCTTTACAGAATGATATTACAATGAACCATACTCTATTTAGACTATTTCATCTCACCACCATGTCATGTGTTTCTACCAAGTATATATATAATGTTTGCAAATAGTTATCCATCCTTGTCAAAAACCCGTATTCAATAACCAAGGTTTTACAAGTTGATAAAACAATGTTATTTAATAATGATGCCCATCAAGGGTTTTTGAATAATCACATAAAAATCAACAATATGTCGATAAAATGCCACTATAAAATGAAACCCTAATTGTTAACAAAACCCACATCACTAAACTCCTCTTTAACAAAACTCACATTAACAAAAAATTGGAAACCAAAATAATGGAAGAAATTGAATGAGTAACTAACCCAACATTGTGTTACCTAATTCATAGAGGATAAAAACCAAAGAGTAACCAAAGAGATCATTTATCCATAACTGCCCAACTACATACTTCATTGACTGACGGCACCATTCTTTCTCACTCTCACTCCCTTTAGTCGACTATGTTGTAAATCCAACACTCCACATTGTTCTTCAAAGCTCAAACTAACCATTTTCCATGTTAGCCAAACAAAGAAACAGATATGCAAGTATTCCAATGGTGGCTAGGATTTCACCCTCACAAAAAAATGATAACCACAAACTTGTTTTACCCTAAACTCAAGTGCATAAAGATTTCAAATCCAAATGAGCTTTGAAATCTAAAGACTGATGATTAACAACATCATAATGTGTTTGAAGTCCACAAACAAAAAATTACCATGGAGGTTGACAACATAATCACCTCTAAATATTGCATATAAATTGTCGACATACTATCCACATGACCTATCTTCACAATGCTCTTTGACCAATAGATCATCAAGTGCAAATACCACATAAGAATCAAAGAACTCGATGTCTCAAAAACAATCAAGCGAAACACAATAAGCCTGATACAAAGTCACTTTAACCATTGTTTCCAATGTGATATCCGATGATCTTTTTATAAAGAATTAAATCAATGAATATGACTGATAATCAAATAATAAGTCTAATGATAAGACTGATACTATATGTGATGTGCTATATGATATGGTAAGCCCGATAACAATAAAAGTTCAAATGTAATATGGTAACCTAATGTTATATTCCTTAGATTTTCTTTTTCTTTCTTTATAGCTCGATTTCCTTTGTTTTTCAAAAAATATCACTTTAGTGCCCAACACCATGTATGGTGTCAAGCATAAATAATTTAATATTCTCATCAGCCTTGAAGCCCTTAAAAAATATACCAAAGTAGTGTAATGGCATACTGCATTTCAGCCAAGGTGATTGCTAATAGAGTAATGTAAACATTAGAATCTAGATTTCATGATAATTCACAAAGACACCATCTATTGCAAAGAGACCCAGTATCAAAGTGATCTCTTTTCCATCTTGATAAATATCGATGAAGACAAGACCTGAAGCATAAAGATCTTGAGACCTATCAAGATAATAATAAACATATATATATTTATATATCTAAAGTAAAGGCATACCATGTCAAAAGTTAGTATTGACAAATGAAGAACTTAAACATACCATAAACCAAGAGCCAATACATCATCAAAATCCTAAATCACCATAAACATGAATACCAAGAACAAGACCTCTAATTGAGTATCTGAAATACCAATGCCAAAGAACCTGTATGAGATATATACCCTCTGCACATGAATCCACCATGATTAGTATCACAAGACAAAACTGAAAGTAAATCACTGTCCATAATGATAACCAATTGCACCAATCCAAATCACTCAGTTGTACCATAATGCCAATGCCAATGAAAATTAACCAAATCAAAAGTATAAGAGCACAATTACAAATCTATGATGAACCAAATGATGCCAATTGGAATGCCACTAACAACAACCAATGTAACCAGACCGATTGATCAATATAACCAAACCATTTTGACATGTTTTTACATCAAGGACAAACGCCACAAAGAGAAAGTCAACAAACTCCCCCGTTGTCCTTGATGGAAAAAAATTATCCATTAGAACTAGCCATTGTATCATCACTTTGTCCCCCTTTTTGTCACAAGGACAAAGGAAGAAACTTGTAATATGTCATGAAATACAACAGTCAATCAATACAGTAACCAGTTGCATAAACAATGTTCACCAAGTAACTGTGCTCCCCCTAAACCATAGCACTAAAATGTCACTAAGCCATGTACATAATTTACCCAATAAATACTAACAACATGATCAGTAGAAGTAAGATTAAGCATGAAAAACTAAGAGAAAGTCACAATATGCACTGTCATTGACTTACCAAATAAACTCCTCCACTCAACTGCCACTAACCAAGCAACCTTTCAAAGAGTCATATTAAAAAAAACTCAAATCAAAGTTAACTATCCTTGTGTACCAATTCTAGAAAAGCAAAGCATTGTTTCATCTTGTCCTTTGACATAGAGATATTACTTGCTCCCCCTTTTAGAAGTAAACAATGTTGTTGCATGCATCACCTTGTGTTAAGCACATGGATAAATAGAATATCATTGCATGCACAACAAACAAAGACCTTGTCAATTACAACATGAAGCTCCCCTTGATTCTTTGCAAATGAAATGCCAAAAGAGGGACTTGTCAAAACAAGAATGCAACACTATGGAACTATGTTACCATGATACTGCAACATTAATATTCACCTTATGATCCATGAAAGCAAAGAAAACTTGTGCAATTCTCCATCGATCTTAGACTGGTCAAAAAATTCTATAGATAGTACCAACTGGCCCTATTGCTAATCTCACACCTAGAGCAGAGAACAAGCATTTAACAAAAAATATTGTCACCAACATCAAAGTTTCACTGTCATCTACTAACTCTCCAAATGAGATGAGAATGACATCAATACCCTGCTCATTGCATAGTCTAAACAAGTGACAAGTAAATGATATAGCACACTATTTCAAACTGTCAAACATCATTGCATAGTTTCTAATCATAAACATTCTCCAACCAAATATGTAAGAAACCCTTCTCCTATGACAAAAAAGTTAATAAAGCAGTAGAATCGGCCAAAACCAACAGTAGCTTGAAAAGCATTGTCTTGCACTAATAAGATACTATCCTTCTATCATGCATACACCAATCCTTAAAAGCATCACTAACCACTGTATTTTCAGTGCATCTATGCATTGGCACTATCCATTGAGAGAGGATTGCTACACTATGAAAAATTACCATCAAGAGCATAAGACATACATTAAGCCATGGTAGTGTAAGAGAAAAGGTTGTAAGAACATTATCTATAAACAACTACTGCCACCAAACCACTTAAGGCACTGATATAACCAAGGTTATTTGCTACCAACAAGCACTAAATCACTATCACACTTATCTGTCACAAGACCATATTGCCAACTGCTATCAAGACAATGACCTCAACTACTTCCACTTCAACTACCAGTGATCACTACAATTACAATACCATTGCAACACTTTGTTAAAGAAAACATTGCCCTTTGATCATGAAAGTACCTTGAAAGAACACCATTAAGATTGTTAAAATTTTTCCAAACCTATGTGACAGAGATGCCAAGATAGTCTTATATGAATATTGTCATCAACAATTTTGTCCTGGTCTGAAAATTTTGCTCTGTCACTGCAACATCATAAAGATCTACACCACACCATAGTTAATAAGAATGATTTGTCATTATAGATGACACCAATATGACCGTGTCATCCAAACATCTTGAATGACCTAATATATGATAAATATGAACCAAGAGTTAGAAATAAATCAATACACCAACACTTCTTTAAATAACACTGTTGCATGTACAGTAATCAAAGATTTTGTCAATGTCTTAATAAGCTGGCATGCATGCTGCCATATCTCATTATTGACTTCATAGGGGTAAAATATGTTACCATAATAGACTCCCCTTGAGTCTTTTCTTCTTCTCAAGACCTGGATGGCATCAAATGTGCTTAGTGTACTTTCATGGATTCACCTTTATTACCAGATTGATTATGCTTTCTTCTCCAAATCATACATGATCCTTTTTCTTTCTTGTCATCTTGATTGATCTTTCTTCTCCACACTTGTATAGGATTTTTCTTCCCCTTACTCAAGGTTTTCTTTTCCTTTTTTTGAACATGTAGTCCCTAGAAGGCTTTATAGTAATTTTCTTACACCATTGTACTTTGTGACCAAACCTATTACACTTATAACATATAATGGTGTTTTCTAGACCAAAGAGAGGATAACTTCTAAAAATGTTGTTTGAATCTCTCTTGAAATTCTTCACATGATTATGAATTTTATTCACCTAACAATTTCTTGTACAATTACTTGCTCTATGTCCATAAGCATTACAACAATAGCAATAGCCATGAAACTGAGAGTGATTATACCTGATAAATGGAGATCTTGAAGGTCTTTTTGTCCTTTCATCAAACCACTTATCTTCTATCTGAGCAACAACAATATGGTAATCAAGATCAACCTTCATTCTTGGTGTTTTCATGGTGTAAACTTCTTTCCATCTGCAGTAGCAAACATTGTTTCATGTTTAGATTCTTCTATAGAGCTTTGTCCAACATCATATCCCATTCCCATAGGATATTTAGAATTCCTTTGTCTGCAAATCATTTCATTCAATAAATTAGTGCTATGATCAAATTTATGACTTTTATCTAATTGACCCTTGATACTTTCAAGCTCTTTTCTTAATGTAACTACTTCTCCTTCAAGTTTTAGAAATTCAATCTTTTTAACCTCCAAATCAGACCTTCCAACATTTGCTATTCTCTTACATTCTTCAATTTCAATTTTCCGACTTATAATCATTTCATTTTTAAGAGTTACTTCTTTTAACAAGGAATCATTATCTAAACATTTCCTTAAAGAAGCAATCTCATTTTCTAGTTTAGTATACAAATCATCCTTGTCTTTTAACTTGGCTTCCAATCCTTCTTCATTCTTTTTCTTATCAACCATCTGGGATTTCAGAAATTCAATAATCTTTTTATCACCATTACGATCTTGTATTATAGTTTTATTAACATTGACACTTTCTTATAGGCATACCTTAAATCTTGATTTTCTTTTCTAATCCTTTTAAGTTCATCTAAGGAAGAAAGTAGTTCTTCCTCCAAATCAACCTCTAATTCATCACCTTCATATTCTTTTTCACTTACCAAGTGAATTTCTTCTTCTCCAACTACAAGATCACATTTAGGATTAACTGGCAGAGGTATTGCTTGAGACAAAACTTCACTAGACTTTACACTAGTGTTTTTCTTCTGAATTTTGTTTCTTTTGCACTTACCCATAGTACTCCTCTTATCAAGAGCTTGGTTGAACTTAATTTTACTAGGCTTATGCAAAGATATTAATCAAAAACATATATGTTTTCATAAAACATATAGAATATACAAACAAACGTAATACCTTCTCAAACTTGTAACATATTGACTTCCAAGACTAGAATCAATCCTAGGTAAGAAACCTAATGCAGGACCCTACACTTTGATACTACTTGTTGGAAGTGGATTCACTCTGAGAGGGGGGGTGAATTAGAGTGATACAAATTTTAACTCTTAAAGCACAAGTTAAACTTTTGACCTTTAACTCAATGCAACTTTTTTTATGCGAGTGCAACTTGAGACTTGACTTAACATTTAATAGATATTAAAAGCATCATATGATATGTTCAATTAAGCTTTATGAACAATCTTGTTGTGCTTTTTGAAAGAAAACTTAATGACTCCACAAAATATAAGATTTCTTTACTTTTGACATACTTTTAAACATTCACACATGGAGTATAAAATGAAGATTTCAATTTGCTTTAAGAAATAATTTTAATGATCAGATTTGCACAATTTACTTTGTATTATAGACTTGAACAAATTGACATTAATCTTTTGAAAAAACTCAATGTATCAGAGCATTGACCAACTGAATGAGCACATTAACATGAAACTGAATGAGAGACAAAAACACATCACATAACACAAAGATTTCCTAAGTGGAAAAACCCTCTTAGGGTATAAAAAACCACTCACAAACTGATCTTTTTATTCATTCTAAGAGAACCAACTCTGCTAAAATGTGGAGCACCAACTCCGTTACAATGTGGAGCACCAACTCCAATAAATTTTCTAAAGCACAAACTTCATCAAAAACTCAAGGTATTGCAACCTATTAGAACCTTATAACTGCAATGACTATCTGCAATTACAAAATTACAATAGGATACAAAAATGATTTTGCAATAATCTCCTAGAGATGAAAGCAATATGAGCCAACTTTTCCTCTTTACAGAATGATATTACAATGAACCATACTCTATTCAGACTATTTCATCTCACCACCATGTCATGTGTTTCTGCCAAGTATATATATAGTGTTTACAAATAGTTATCCATCCTTGTTAAAAACCCGTATTCAATAACCAGGGTTTTACAAGCTGATAAAACAATGCTATTTAATCATGATACCCATCAAGGGTTTTTGAATAATCACAAAAAAATCAACAATATGTTGATAAAATGCCACTATAAAATGAAACCCTTATTGTTAACAAAATCCACATCATTAAACTCCTCTTTAACAAAACCCGCATTAACAAAAACTTGGAAACCAAAATAATGGAAGAAACTGAATGAGTAACTAACCCAACATTGTGTTACTTGATTCACGAAGGATAAAAACCAAAGACTAACCAAAGAGATCATTTAGCCATAACTGCCCAGCTGCATACTTCATTAACTGGTGACACCATTATTTCTCACTCTCACTCCCTTTAGTTGACTATGCTATAAATCCAGCACTCCACACTATTCTTCAAAGCTCAAACTAACCATTTTCCATGTCGGCCAAACAAAGAAATAGATCTGCAAGTATTCCATTGGTGGATAGGGTTTCACCCTCACAAAAAAATGATAACCACAAACTTGTTTTACCCTAAACACAAGTGCATAATGATTTTGAATCCAAATGAGCTTTGAAATCCGAAGACTACTAATTAACAACATAATGTGTTTGAAGTCTGCAAACAAACATTTTACCATGGAGGCCAACAACATAATCACCTCTAAATATTGCAAGTAAATTGTCATCATACTATCCACGTGACCTGTCTTCATAATGCTCTTTGACCAACAAATCATCAAGTACAAATGCCACATAAGAATCAAAGAACCAATTGTCTCAAAAACAATCAAGCGAAACACAATAAGCCTGATAGAAATTCACTTTAACCATTGTTGCCAATATGATATCTAATGATCTTTTAATAAAGAATTAAATCAATGAATAAGATCGACAATCAAATAATAAGTCTAATGATAATACCGATACTATATGTCATGTGCTATATGATATGGTAAGCCTGATAACATTCAAAGTTCAAATGTAATATGGTAACCTAATGTTATATGCCTTAGGTTTTCTTTTTCTTTGTTTAGAGCCCAATTTCCTTTGTTTTTCAAAAAACATATTACTTTAGTGCCCAACACCATGTATGGTGTCAAGTATAAATAATTTAATATTCTCATCAGCCTTGAAGCCCTTAAAAAATATACCAAAGTAGTGTAATGGCATACTGTGTTTCAGCCAAGGTGATTGCTAATAGAGCAATGTAAACATTCGAATCTAGACTTCATGATAATTCACAAAGACACCATCTATTGCAAAGAGACCCAGTATCAAAGTGATCTATTTTCCATCTTGATAAATATCAATGAAGCCAAGACCTGAAGCATAAAGATCTTGAGACCTATCAAGATAATAATAAACATATATATATTTGAAGCAAAGGCATACCATGTCAAAAGTTAGTACCAACAAATGAAGAACTCAAATATGCCATAAACCAAGTGCCACTATATCATCAAAATCCTGAATCACCATAAACATGAATACCAAGAACAAGACCTCTAATTGAGTATCTGAAATACCAATGCCAAAGAATGTATGAGATATATACCCTCTACACATGAATGCACCATGATCAGTATCACAAGACAAAACTGAAGGTAAATCACTGTCCATAATGATAACCAAATGCACCAATCCAAATCACTCAATTGTACCATAATGCCAATGCCAATGCCAATGAACCAAATCAAAAGTATAAGAGCACAATTGCAAATCTGTGATGAACCAAATGATGCCAATTGGAATGCCACTAACAGCAACCAATGTAACCAAACCGATTGATCAATATAACCAAACCATTTTGACATGTTTTGACATCAAGGACAAAGGCCACAAAGAGAAATTGAATAGGGTTTACACATATTTCTTCCTTTTTTTCATTTGATTAGAATGTTAGATGTTAATATCCCTTTAGTATGGGAATGGTGAAGGATATTTTACTTTACATAGCTTCATAAATGTTAGTGTGGATCAAGGATATGGCTTGATTTGTAAGTTCTCTCTTTGGTCTTTTTCTTCTTCTTGGATGCTTGTATTCACATGGTTGAGTGTGAAGAACTTGGGAGAGCTATGCACACTAGTGGTGAAAGAGGTATTATAGCATATTTTTTTGTAGAAATTATATATCATTGTATGTTTTATTTACACTATATAATAGAGGAGTTAGCAAGATCCTCTATGTGAAGTACTATAGGTAGACATGGTATTTCTTGCTCTATATTTAGATTTGACATTACTTGTATAATGGGAGTTTCTAGATATATGTCAAGTTACTCTCTTTGATATCTTGGTTTGGTGATTATTGATGTGATGATGAGTTTGCATGTTTCACTGGATTAAGATCTACAAGATATGTATTTTTGTGGATTATCACCCATTTGATTACAATGGGATAAATTAGATGTGGACTTTCTATATCCATGAGATTGTTTTAGTGTTAATGAAAACTTTGTTAGTTTTCCTTGTCTATGGTCATTTTTGCATTGGTATGTTACATTTGAGATAGGAGGATGGATATACAAATACTTGATTATAGATTTTGGGTTGGTATTATGATGGCATAAAGTTCTATCTATGATTTGTATACCTTGGTTTGAGGTATAGTTAGGATGGATGAGTTACAATTTTCTATGGTTGCTTTTCTAGAGTTGGTATGAGTGAGGTAGCTACTCAAAGCCTTTTTTATCATTTTAATTTGATGCTTTTGTTCATTTAAATATTGGTGCAAGTTTTGTTGGTAGTTGGTATGATTCACCTTGGTATATTCCTTTCTCTTCCATAGGTGGCATGTTAGAGGATATGAGGATTTTTTTTCTTGATGGTATCTTGTTGGATCATGAGAGTATGGTGAAAATTTAGGAGGTACATGATTTCTAAGGGATGTTTTCCCCTTGTTTATGATTCCTATGGGTGTGTTTACAATGTGTGATGTCAAGTGGGAGAATATTAGGATTAAGTTACCATCTACCTTGTAAATCATATATGTCATATTGCATGGTTCAAACATCATTAGAAAGTGTTCCTAGGCACTTAGTGTTAGGGTTAGAAAGGAAGATATCTAACAATTAAATGCAGATTTAATTAATAAATAGAGAAACTAAAACACACGTAGAATAAATTATAACACAGAATTTAACATGGTTCACTCAATCTAGGCTACATCCACCAAACCACAACCATCCAATGATTTTATTATCCAGTACAAAACCTATTACAATCTTGTGAATAATCACGTTTTTCATCATCCTATAACACCCATTCAAACCCATTTTTAACAAGATTAGAAGCTTCCAGATTAGGGTTCTACAAAGTCATTTTTTTCTTTTTTCGTTGATTTTTTCCTTTTTCGGTGACAACGCAAAAAAAGTAGGAGGACAAATTTTCTCGGGGGCTGCCGCCCTCGAACCCTCGCCTAGTGCCCAGCCTGACCCCGGACCCCGACAAGGATACATGTTGGGGTGTATAGTATAGCATGATCAGTTGCCACATACCAACAATCTCCCACTTGGAGACTGATCAGGCTCCACACCAACACAATCTCCCACTTGGAGATTGATCTTGGATGACACTACCACACTTACAGCTCCCACTAGAAATAAGTACCTTGGACCCTGTTGCTCTGTTATACTTGAATTCAACCTTGAAGGCCAACCAAAGATGAAGAGGAGCTTAGCTTCTCCCTTGTCACCTCCTTCGTAAACATATCTGATGGATTGGCATATGTATGTATCTTGTCCAACTTGACCTGTCCATCCTCCAACACCGATTGAATGAAATGATATCTCAACTATATGTGTTTTTTTTAGAATGCAAGGAAGAATTCTTTGCAAGATGTATAGCACTTTGGCTATCTGTAAACAAGTAATTTTCAACCTGTTGTTTTCCCAACTCATCCATAAAAAATTACAGCCATATCATCTCCTTTTCCACCTCTATTGTAGCAACATACTCTACCTCTGTGGTGGATAAAACAACCACCTTTTGCAATCAAGAAACCCAACTCACTACTATCCCACCAACTATAAATACATAACCTGTGGTACTCCTCCTAGTATCTATATCCCCTGCCAAATCTGATTCAACATAGCCTTTTAAATTAGTATTAGAGCCCCCAAAACATAAAAAATTATTGGATGTACATCTCAAGTACCTGAGAATCCATTTTACTGCATTCCAATGTTCAACTCTAGGATAACTCAAATACCTGCTAAAAACTCCTATGACATGAGCAATATCTGGTCTCGTGCATACTATGGCATACATTAAACTAACTATAGCTGAAGCATATAGTACCTTGAACATTTTTTCTTCCTCTTGTGTCTTTGGACACATATCCTTAGTCAATTTAACATGACTAGGAAAAGGTGTGTTGACAGCTTTTACATTCTCCATATGAAATCTCTGCAACACCTTTTCAACATAATTAGCCTGAGATAAAAACAATTTTTTGTTTTGCCTATGTCTACAAATTTTCATACCAAGGATTTGTTTTGCTGCCCCCAAATCCTTCATAGCAAAAGATTTTGCTAACTGTTGTTTTAGCTCACTTATGTGATCCATGTTAGACCATGCTACAAGCATGACATCAACATATAAACATAAAATAATGTAGCTGTCATTATCCAACCTCTTAAAATAAACACAATGGTCAGAATTACACCTGTTGTAGCCTTGCTCAGCCATAAAACTATCAAATTTCAAGTACCATTGCCGAGGTGCTTGCTTCAAGCCATATAAACTTTATTCAATTGCACACTAGTTTCTCCTTACCTTTGACCTCAAATCCTTGTTTGTTCCATATATATTTCCTCTTCCAAATCACCATGGAGAAAGGTTGTTTTAACATCAAGTTGTTCTAAATGCAAATCTTCAAAGCCACAATACTTAAAACAATATGAATAGAAGTCATTTTAACAATTAGAGAAAAAATTCATCAAAATCAATACCCTTTTCTACAAATCCCTTTACAACTAATCGGCTTTAAATCTCTTCTTACCTCCATCCTCCTCTTTCAGCCTATAAACCCATTTGTTTGGTAAATCCTTTTTACCTGCAGACAACTTGCATAGTTCCCAAGTCTGATTTTTTAGCAAGGAGTCCATTTCTTCTTCCATTCCATGCTCCCACTGAACCTTGGTATCCACCTGCATAGCTTCATCATAATATTTCGGTTCACCGGCATCAGTTAACAAAATAGTATACAAAGAGGGAGAGAATCTTTCTGGAGGTCTATTTATCCTTGAAGATCGTCTAACATTCATAGGATTTTGTGGTAATTGTTGTTGTTGTTGTTGTGGAGCATGAGGAACCACTGAAACATCATTGTTTGGAATATCATCCAACACTACATAATCATTTTCTTTCTTCTCATGTTGCAGCAATAGATCTTTGTACAACACTTTCTCATTGAATATGACATCCCTGCTTCTCACAATTTTTTGATTTTCAAATCCCAAAGCCTATAACCAAATTCATCAATGCCATATCCAACAAATATACATTTCTTTGATTTTGCATCAAGCTTGGTTCTATTTTCAGAATCTACATGTGCAAATGCTTCACAACCGAAGGTTTGAGAAAATAATAACTCACCTTCTTACCTTTCCATGCTTCCTCTAGAATACCACAACCCAAAGGATTAGAGGGACCTCTATTAATTAAATAAACAACAGTGTTTATAGTCTTTGCCCACATTTTTAAAGGCAACCCAACATGCAATCTCATAGTCCATGCACACTCTATTATTGTTCTATTCATGTGCTCAACCACTCCATTTTCCTGTGGAGTCCTTGGAACCATTTTCTTCCTACAAATACCATTAGAGGAACAATAATATTCAAACTCTTTGTTGCAATACTCACCACCATTATCAGATTTGAGACATTTTAGCTTTTTACCCGTCTCATTCTCAACCAAGCTTCTCCATTTTTTACATCATATTTCTACGTAAGGAATAAATCCATACCTTCCTAGTTGCATCATCAATGAATGTAACATAATACCGAGATCCACCAAGAGAAGATACCTAAGCTGGTCCCCATACATCTGTATGCACAAGCTCCAATTTCTCATCTTTCTTTTGCTTCCCATCCTTGAGAAAACTTACTCTCTTTTGTTTTCCATACGAACAACTTTCACAAAAATCCATATTAACACATTTTAGACCTAGTAAAACATTATTTGAATGAAGTAATTTCATACCTTTTGCACTCATATGCCCAAGTCTATTATGCCACAATGTTGATTCAGAGTCCACAACAACTATATGATCTTCTACCTACTAAACTGTAGCAACTGTTCATGAACATTGACCTTTTTCTATAACAATTAAAGTAGAAGGAACAATATGACCCATACAAAGATATAAGGTGCTACTTTCACACCTTTTGCTACCACTAAGGCACCCTTTGTGACCTCCAAGTTTTTATCTCTAAATGTAACAACACAACCTTCATCATCTAGTTGCCCTGCTGAAATTAAATTTCTGCTTAACTTTGGAACATGCCTTACCTCATGTAGTAGTCAATGATTTCCTTTCCACAACTTAATCTTGATTCTTCCCTTTCCAACAATCTGACAAGGTTTGTTATCTCCTAAATAAACTAGCCCAAAATCCCCTTGGACATAATCAAGAAAATAACTTCTATGGGGGGTAGCATGAAATGAAGCCCCTAAATCTAACACCCAAGAATCATCAACATTATCAAGGGAAAGAATCAATGCATCCTCATAAGATTTATTACTTACCACATTTTCCTCTTTACTTCCTTCCTTTTTGTCTCCTTTATTTTTCTAAGACCAACAATCTTTCTTTAAATGACCCAGCTTACCACAGTACCAACAATCCCTCTTGTCTCTAGATTGGGACCTTTTGTCCTTTGATTTTCCTTGTGACTTCCCATGATTTTCAGAATTGTTTCCTCTCTCCTTTATTCTGCCCCTTCTTTCTACATTCAAAACACTGCCTGATGTGGATGTTCCACCTGAGCTTTTCCAACAAATTTCCTCGCTCAAAATAACACCAACAACATCATCAAATTTCAATGTATTCGAACCAAAAATAGAATTGCTAACAACCATTACCAAGCTATTCCAGCTTTCAGGAAAAGAACACAGAATCAAAAGAGCCCTAACTTCTTCATCAAAGTTTACTTTTACATAAGTTAATTGACTGGTGACAATATTAAACTCATTTAAATGATCAGTAACTGACCCACCTTCTACCATTTTCATATTAAATAAACACTTCATAAGAAATACCTTATTCGAAGCGAAAGGATTTTCATATAACTTCACCAGGGTTTCCATTAACTCTTGAGTTGTCTTTGCTGTTGTAATATTGAATGCCACCAATTGTGCCAGGCATAAACGAATACTACCAAGAGCCTTTCTATCCAAAATATCCCAGTCCTCATCAGACATTGCTGAGGTTTTCTTTGTTTTCCCTTCCAATGGTCGCCATAAATCCTTCTGATAGAGATAGTCCTCCATATGCATCTTCCATAACTTATAGTTTTTCCCATGAAACTTCTCAACCTTCTTACCCTCATTTGTGAGACTCCCACTCAACCGTGAGACCTTCCTACAGACGATAATAAAAAAAACCCACTCTGATACCACTTGTTAGGGTTAGAAAGGCATATATCTAACAATTAAATGCAGATTTAATTAATAAACAGAGAAACTAAAACACACATAGAATAAACTATAACAAAGAGAATTTAACGTGGTTCACCCAATCTGGGCTACATCCACTAAACCGCAGCCATCCAATGATTTTATTATCCAGTGCAAAACCTATTACAATCTTGCTAATAATCACATTTTTCATCATCCTATAACACCCATCTGAACCCCTTTTTAACAAGCTTAGAAGCTTCCAGATTAGGGTTCTACAAAGTCAATTTTTTTTATTTTTTCATTGATTTTTTTCTTTTTTGGTGACCCCGGCAAGGATACATGTCGGGGTGTATAGTATAGCATGATCAATCACCACATACCAACAATTAGGATGTATTGGGAAAATATTTTATAATAATATTTATTCTCACCATTGTAATACATTCATAAATGGTGATGGGTTGCATTAGCAACAGTAAAGGTGACTTATGGACGTGAATATTTAATATTATTTACCCACATGTGGACACCTAGAATGAGATGGAAAAAGACAAGTGAAGTGGATAAATGATTGACTATTGGGATTCTCCAAGTGGGTGCTTGGAAAGAGGCAACATGTATCTCTTGGTATTCTATCTTTTGTGGCATTCAATATAATTTTTCATTTCTAAGTTTGGGATTCCAAGGAGGGAAAGTATTAGAGCCAAAATTGGTGTTGTTTTGTATTCCAAGGAGGTAATCCAATGTTTGGGACATTTAAATAAAGAATCATCTTTGGGCACCATGTTTGGTGCTTAAGAACTCTTCACAAGTCTATAAAATTATCTCCTTGGATGTAGAAATTAAGAGGGGTAGTTGAATGTAGCATTACTTTGCAGGAATAAGGACAGGTTCAGGTGTAAAGAGGTTGTTTTGAACATGTACATAGGTGATACCATGTTGGAGGCGAAGAGGAGAATGAAAGTGAATGTATTGTAATCTCACTTATTTTATGATAGTGTATGCTTAGCCTCTCTTCATGGTGGATTTTTCCTACAAGGGTTTGTCCAAATAAATATTGAGTTATGTGATGACTTTTATGTTGTTGATGTGTCCCTATTTGTTGTTATCTTATGGTGATGTTATGATTTAATAATTATTGTTATAATTTCACATAAGGTGGTCTTATTAATCATGTTATGTTGGTGATGTTATTGTAGTAGTCCAAGCCTTGTATCTCATCCATTGAAGCCATAACTCAAATGATTTGGACAGAGATTGAAATTTACTAAAAAAATGAAGAAGCTAGAGATCATTTATATAAGGTTTACTATTTTATTTTTTTGAAATGTATTTGACAGAACTTTTCCTAAAGTGCTTCTTGTCTTGTGGCTTTGAGACTTACAAATTTGAAAATATTGGTTGTTCTTTTCATGATTATTTATAAAAGGATGGTTATATAGGTACAAACATCTATTGGGTTTTTAGAGGTTGTTAATAGTACCATTCTAGTCTTAAGTAGGATAGTCAACTTTCATCTTCTTTATTTGATCTCTATATAGATGAACTGGAAGAGACAATAACAATATAGGGGATGGGTAAACCCACAAAAGTGGTTTACAATTCCAGTGAGGAAGGAAAAGTTGCAAAAAATGATCCCATGTAAAAAAAATTGGTTTTTGGGGGTTTGAACAAACTTTTGGTCCGAGCAAACCCATACGGGGTTTGATAGAACCCCCATTCGAGTGAACCCATTTAATGATGGGGCCCACCATTCTCGGAAAAAAGAAAAAAGTGAAGGCTTGTGGAAAGGGGGTTCACTCAAACCCTGGTTTGAGCGAACTCCCCTGGTTCGCTCGAACCCCCCTTTTCCCCCCTTCTCCCCGTTAGGCACCAAAAAAGTCCAAAATTTTGCGCTTTGAAGCTCGGGTTGAGGATGAAAATGGAGGAGAATTCACAAACCCAATTGGATGATGGTATTCCTTGGAACGAGCTATCCAACGAATATAATTTTAACATGTTTTGGTTTTATTATGTATTTATTTTTTTAGTTTTATTAAACATAGGTTTTTCACCAAAAATCAAGCTCTTTGTTCTGTACATGTGGAAAAATAGCAGATTAACAAAACAAAATTGAAAAATATGAGTGCACCAAATATTGAAGTCCTTGATCCAACAAAAAAATAAAATTGAATTTTGATACATACAAAAAAATTTACGCATTATACGATCCACCTATGTCTAAATTGCAATTGGTTTGACTTCGAAACTTGATTAAGGAAAAAATATTCAATAAAACACTATGAAACCAATTGGAAGCACTAGATATCATAGTTACAAATCTAAATTTTTAAAAAATAGAATTTTATCCTTCATGGAAAAAAAATTTATGCGTTATACGGTGAGTATCACTCCTTAAGAATGTTGTTTATTGAAAAAAACTAGTTTTCGAAGGAGATGGAAAAAAAAGTGCAATCTGATTCCAAAAGTTTTGAAAAAAATATATTTAGAATCTACAGACAAAATGTCACAAATCACTAGTTTGCATCATCTTCAAATTCCTCAAGGTTTAGCCACTATAGGTGCCCAAAAATGAAGATTTAATTAGAAAAAGTTATTTTCGTGTCCAGTTTGGCCAAAAATTGTAAACTAGAGTATTGTGGGATCACTATAATTTATTTATAAATGAAATTATTATCATGTAATATATTCCTAGAAGATTACAACATTGTCTTGATATATTGATTTCATTTTATGATCTAATATTTTGCAAGTAGACAAGTGAGTAAAGTTAAGGCCATGGTTTTCAAAACAACTAACCCTTTTTCAAAAAACTATGTTTGGGTGACCAAGGCTCCTTGCAAGATCTAAGCATAGCTTCTTCATTCTCAATTTATTCTTTACCTCTATGTCTTGCCTTACTGGGTAACCCTTAGCTTGCTATATCTTCTTATGGAGAGTCTTCCTAGGAAGGAAAGCATTTTTTGAAACCTATTTCTTGGTCTAATGGTCTCGAGTGTCAGGGACCTCTCGAATGCTTACTACATGTAAGGTGGTTCCAAGGCCTTGACCAATCCTTTGAGATATTTTATCAATCCTTCTATGAAAGGCATGGTTAGCCTTCTCTCTAAGATATTTGGTACCATGATGGTAAAATTCTAAAATTCTATCTTATAGATCTCCACTAATACACACCAATTGAGCTGAGCTAGTTGCTTGAAGTGTAGCTACGAGTCCTTCCTATCAAATTTTTTAGTCAATAACTTGTAGAATTCATTGTATTATTGGCAAAGCAATGGCCCTTAGTGATCAATCCATGGTACCTCTATTCATGTGTATTCCCTTCTAGATGGAAGGTTGCATACTTAATAGCCTCACCCTCTATCATAGGCTTGAGAGTTAGGTATGTGTCTAGATTCTAAACCCATGCACGAGTATTACATATGTTGGACCCATTGTAGGGGGACAATGCCAACTTCTCCAAGATGTGTTGTTCATCATTATATGGATTTTACTATCTCAATTCATGTTTATGGATATTCTTGCTAGATTTCTTTAGATTTATAGAAAAAAATTAAGGGATTTCTCAGCTTGAATTTCCTTTGGTAGTGTTTACCATTCAACATAGCAAGTTATGATAACATCAATGATTGAATTTTGGGCTATAACCTCTAGTGAATCTTCCTCCCTAATAATAACGACAGGTTGGAAACGTCTTATAAATGATATGAAGATGGTCCTCTGTGTGTTGGTGGAAGAAACATTATAGTTCTTGGCCTCTGAAGAGCTACTTTCTCCAATATTTATTATGAGTACATTCATATTATTATCTATTTTGTGCAACATGTCCAACATTACATCAATATTTCTCTCCACTTGAACCTCTAAAACTCTTGCCTACAATAGAGGCTTTCTCTTGTCTACTATAGTTTTTTGTCTTGACCCTCCTATGGAGTAATTCTACTTTTTGTTCTCCTTCCTCTAGTTCTTGGTTGCTATAAAATTGAAATGCATAAATTCCTATACTATAATGATTATCCTTGAAAATAATGTAGACTAGAAGGAAAATTAGCTTTCATGCCACCGTAATGTCCTTGCTAAAAATTTATGCAAATACTTACTAATCCTTTTGCAATTATTATTATTTTAAAAAGTTGTTTCAATATACCTTATAATATCATGACCAAATATTAAAGGTGAATATGTGATATATTTAATAATATATGATTTGACACCATACATTATAGGTGCATACTTGTTTACATCAATATTTACCAATATCATTAACAATTCTAAGATACACTTAAAACTTTATAACAAGAATTTATTAAAGTTGACATACTTATTATTACAAAAAGATGACACGACAAGAAAACACAAAATCCACATTCTTAAGAATCATAAACACAACTATTTCTTTCAATATCCACCTTTAAATTCTTTCCATCTACATACAAATAAACTCTTTTTTAAGAAACTATTAAATATAATATATTTTCCTTTCATTCCACTACCCTAATTTTGTTTCTAGAAGCACAATAGGACAAAATTTGAATCTAAAATTTGAGCAAGAAGCCTATTTGAACATGTGAAGAAGTGACGTACGGGGCAAGCTGTCAAGCATATGGAGATACTGAAACGTGAATTCTATGGGCGTCTCTGGCGCATCCATTGTATGACCTAGAAACTGCCAACCCATTTCTGTAGCCTACTGTTTTAAGAGCCGCAGGAGTACGACAAAACAAACGTAAAAAACATGCTTCATCTTCAGCCATGAATGCCCACCTCTCTTTGAAAGCGCGTCCAAACAGCTTTATCTGGACTTCAATCTTCACCTCTGAATACCCATTTCTCTACGCTTGATTTCTATCCATTTTTCTACGCTTGATTTCATCCTTGTGCTCTTTTCTCATCTTTATGATGGATCATGGAGTGTGATCTGAAATATTGATGCAAAAAAATCACACAATCGAATTCAGAAATCGTTCAGCAACTATATATAGCCTGCTTCATCTGTCGATTCATTTTATTGTGATTCATAATTACCCACATTTCAGATTTCAGTAGTAAATCTCTCTTCAGTCAGATTTCAACATTTTGAGGGGATTTCACAGAGCAGGAAAAATGTGCATTCATTCTTTGCACCTTGCAAGCTGCGCATGGAGATGTTTATAGTCTGCATTCTACTCCATATCTCTATGTGCAGCTTGTAAGATGTAAGGGAAAGAAATGCAATATATCTTCTGTTGAAACTGAAGGAAAGTTCAGGGGATTGGTAAGCCTTCATGGATTATTAGTATTTGGTTTTACACAATAGATTATGGAATTGTTATTCTTGTCTTTTGTTTTATTTGATTGATTTTCTTTTTCTTTCTTCTCTATTATTGTAAATGTAAATGTTTTGGATATTCTCTCAATTTTATTGATTATTCTTAATTTTTAGTACATATGAATATTCAAGTTAAGTTGATTAATGGGTCGTTCATCTTTTATCAATCAATTATTATGAAGATTAAATATGTTTAAATTGTAAATTAGCGAAAATAGTAATAATATATTATTGTGGTATATTGTTATTTTTCAATCATATGTTTCTTATATATAATTTATTTTAGATAAACAATAGTATAAGAGTTAAGTGTACTTAAGTGAGAGTAGTAGTGGGATGTGTGATCTTTTGGGCAGTCGCAATGCTTCTCCCTTGTGAGTATCATCTAGATGTAATGAGTGCTAAGTTGATCGTTTATACTAAAAAATATATAGTTGAATCATGGTAAAACATTTAACTTAACATACTATGGAAAATACCTCATTTTCAATGGATGAGTTAAAGGAGCTCTACAATTAATGTTTTATAAGGCATAACACTTGGAAAAAGTTTTGCAAATAGAATAGCAAGCTGCATAGGCTTGATCTTGCAAGAAACTCCATGGTTAATAATGCATGAGTTATAGTACAGTACTAGGATTAGTGACCTCTTGGAAAATCTTAACACTTCACCCCTCTAAACATAACCCAAATGCAATGAGAGCTAAGTGGGTCATTTGTAGTCATAAGAGATGGATTCATGTGAACCATTACTCAAAATATAAGTCAATAATGACTAAAAAACTATAAAAATAAATCTTGATAACCTAACCAACCAAAATATTCTACTTTAATTTTTTTAATATAATACTTATAATAAGATTTTTTATTTTATTGTCATGTTCTATATTTTTTAATGTGGTGTACATATTTATCCTATCTCTAGATACTTAGTATTTGTTGTTACTTTTTATACTTCTATCTTAGTAGTTGTATAAATTTATAATATAACATGGAGATGGATTTGATGAAACCCAAGAAATTTAGAGTGCTAGAAAAAGGCTCACAAAATTCCTCCACCTACTTGTTTTTCCATTTATCTAATATACTATAGTTTATACATCATGAATGAGTAAGATCTAAACATCCATGTCAAAAAAATTAGGACACATGCCCAATAGAAAATAATAACTCAAGATGACATACTAAAGTTTAAGATGTCTTCTTTCTCTAGAAATGTTCAAAAGCTATTGTTTCTTTTATTTTTCATCTAAGGTTTTATTATTGAGGTGATGCTTTATTTAGCATGTAAAAGGTCTAGATATTTTTCTATTAGATTTATAACATTTTATATGATATTGGGTATTATAAATTATGTATCAAATCTTATGTTTACTTATATTTTTAATGCTTTAAAATTTTAAAAAAAAGATGAATTATTTGGTTAAAACCTTTTACATTAAATAGTTGAGATAGAGCACTCTTCTTAAATATCATTTAGCTCAATGATCAAATGATTAGTAGTAATTTACACTTCATCCATATCCAAAAGTGGTATTGATATATGTTTACGAATAGCTAAGATGGAGACATTTTTTATACCTTCCCATAAAAAAAATTATACTATAAAATACTCATTGATATTTTAAGCTACCTCTAGATGTCTCCTATTGTTAGCTATATTAAAATATTACACACATTTACAATCAAAAAGAAATTTAATGTATTACATTATTATTTGTCAAATACATAATTCTACAATTTTAAAGAGAAATATTGAAAGTAAATAGTTTATGGGGGTTCACTTTTAACAACACTGAAATGGAACTGAGACTAAAATGGAACTAGTGGATCAACAATAGAAAACAAAGTTAGTAGTCAATCTACTATAATTCAAGACTTAAATTTTATAATTGTATGATTGCATTTAGCTATTTTTTGTAAAATACAATCAAAATTTTAGGAAGACCATATCATATGAAAGAGGGGATTTCAAAGTGATCACCAAACATTTTATATGATTTTTTTTTTCTAATTTTATTTATAGTAAAATATGTCTTGATATTTAAAAGACATTCAAATAGATAAACATTATGGAATTTTTACTTGGTAGGTAGTGTCAACCATCCAATTTAAGCTTGCCACTACACATATGTATTTTCTCCTTGTCGATGCAAAAAATGTCGGTATGGGACAAATTACACTTGATCCATCAAGAATTGAATCATAACGGAGCTACCAATACTCGAATCCCAACAAGATCAATCAAACAAAATTAAAATTAAACATTTCATCAAAACCTAACATACTAAATTATGAAAGCTTTCAAAACATCTATACTAATCCATCTAAAACTTATCTTGTTGTGGAATTGGTGTCGTGTCGATGTGGAACAATGACCCTTTCCCAATCTTGTGATTAGTGAACTTTTTTCAGTCGATTCTATGGAAGAGAATCAATGAAACCGTGGTGTTTGATGTGTAAAAACATAAATTATGGTAATTTGAACATGATGCAAGCTAAGTTACCATTATTTTATGTTATAAATGATCTAATTATGCAATTGCTAAGCTAATCTAAGCTAATATTATGCTAAAAGATGAAAATCCTAATTTATTTACAAACTAAGATGGATGCATGGAAGCCATTAATAGATTCTCTAAGCTATTATGCAATGAAAATGAACTAAAACAAGCTAAAAAGTGAGTAAAAGATGAGTGTGTATGTGAGTAAATTTGACAACATCACTTTGCAATAAAATATGGATCCATTTGTCTCCAAATAGTGACCTATTTATAGGAGAATAAATGAGGAATGGATGGTTGAGATCAAAAAATATTAATCAACGGTTCAAGATGAAGGGGATGAGAGGCATGGATCATGGATTCTCATCGACGGATGAGAATGCATGATGAAAGTTAATCAAGGGCTCACACTTGCCTCAAACAAACACACTTTTGACTTGCTCACATAGGTCAAAAGTAACTTGCTAAAGAGGTTAAAGGGTTAGCTTGCCCAAGAAGCCAAGTGAGTTGATTGGAGAAGAGGGAATATTCCTTAGAATATTCCTTTTGGGTGAGGAAAAAGGTTAATTTAAAAATTAAAGAAATTTTTTAATTGTGCAAAAAAGGATAAAGAATATTCCCTTTGATTTGAGGAAAATTAGTTTAATTGCTAATTAAACAAGGTTTAATTTATGCAATTAGGGGATTAGAGGAATTAGGAGATATTTATTAAATTAGATGATTTAATAAATAGGGGAGGGGTGAAATGATATTTAATTAAATAACTTAGGGTTACTTAATTAAATAAGATGACTTAGAAGATTAAATTAAATATTTTGATTTATTTAATTTAATGAGATGAAGTATTAGTACAGAAATACACGAATTAACCTAATTTAATTAATTAGGCCAAATAGACAAAAATGATGCAATTAATTAATTAGCTAGGCTAATTAAATTAATTAAACGAAAAGAGGATGGATAAAGAGGAAATGATGTTAATAAATATGATTCAAATGTATGACATCGATTAGGACATTTTTCAGTGTCTACATTTTGCCCCTCTTTGAAGTGAGGTACTTGCTGCTTCGGTTCAAAGAACAATGCTTTTCAAATTAAAAATGTTGCCTAACTCAAAAAATATTTTTTTTTGAGTTTTTAGATCCCCCAATGGAAGGATAAAATTGACTCCCTACCCCCTCAAGAAATCAGGCAAAATTTTTGAATTTTGGATTGATTTCTTGACAAAGGTTCAAAATTTTCCCCAAGGGTTTAGAAAGGTCCTAGGATGCAAGAATAATGAAAAAAATGATGCAAAATTAGGTCCAAATTGAAAAAATTGGTGAAAATGATAATAAACCCCATCATTAATGTTAAATTAGGGAAAACAACCCTAATTTTCTAGCTTAAATAGGTCAAGATGGGTCATTTTCAACTCATGTTCATGCATTCAAACTTAAGAAATTCTTGCAATTTGAGCTCTGAACCTTTAATGAAAGCTTCCTCAACACATGTCTAATCGAGTTCATGAGTTCCAGCGGCTTCCAGGCATAGGGCCACCAGTATGTGATTCGAAACTTGATTTGAAATTTTGATGCATTTATTAGGTTTTAGAATTTGAATTCTAGTGGCATCGCTATATAGCAACGCCCAAACTTAAATTGACGACGCCCAAATGATATATAGCGACGCATATACATCTATGGTGACTCTTCTTTCGATTTGAAATTAGGGTTTCAAATTTTAAATAGCGACGTGGGCTTATCTGACAACACACTTGTCAATTTTAAAGTTAGGATTAGGTCATGCCAAATTCTAAATCGCAACGCTAGCTTGTCTAGCGACACATTTTTCAATTTGAAATTTGAAATGCATTGGGCATTGCTATTTGAATTTTGAATATAGCAACACTATTGTGATTTCTAAGCCAAAAATTCCAAATAACTTCAAATTATGATGATTTCTTGACGTCGTGTGCTTCATGGGTGTAGGAGGTCTTCCCACCATTGATGTCGAGGGATCATAGGCCAATAGTATTCGAGAGATTGGGTGATCTTTCAGAGTTGCGCCAAGAGCACCTGGGAGAGATTGGATTATGGTACATCACATACACACTCGTTGTTAGGAACCATTTGGCTATGATGATAGCTCTATGCGAGAGATGGCACAATGAGACGTCATCCTTTCACCTTCCGATGGGGGAGACGACAGTGACCTTGGAGGACGTGTGGCAGATATTGCGTCTGCCTATCCACAGAGACCGCATGATTTATGATCCTGATGCTGGATTTGATGCATGTCTAGAGGTGATGAAGATGGATCAGATTTCATTGGTCACATCACATATTGATTTAGAGACATACAGAGGTCACGTGTTGACCTTTAGATTGATTGTTGCAGCCATCATTTTAGGTTTGGTGGCTCTAGAAAGAGGCAACTGATTTTTTAGCCCCAAATGGGGTTTGGCATGGTAGCAAATGTTGTACATGAGGAATATTTTTGCATGGGAGCCCGTGATGCTGGCCTCCCTATATCATGATTTGCATGATTTTTTTACTACGATGGGAGAGCCATCGGTGCAGGTGTTACTCTTCTTCACATCTGGGCATGGAAGCACATTGTCATTCTTCAACCCATTGTATAGATGGAAGACGTGGATCCAGATGATCTCATTGTATGGAGATATTGAGGTTCCATCATACTCAGCACACTGAACAAATTGGGATCCCGTACTAGCGATGGGTGATAGATGATATGATAGTTTTCCACTGGCACCTATGGCTTTAAATGCCACCATGGTTTGATGATGTACAACAACTTTACTTTGCTAGATAGACCCATTACATGTAGGGTCGAGAGCACACCATGATTGAGCAATACCTTCCTAATAGGGTAGCTAGACAGTTTGGTGATGTATAGGACAGGCTCAATGATGCCTATAGGGCTATTTTTGCTAGATTAGCTAGAGAGGTTCCCACCTAGGGACCAAGGATTCCGGATCCTAAGGTCATTAACAACTTTAAAAAGTTGGTTGCCCAGCCTTGGGCATATGATCAAGGTTATCCCATTGCCATACCACTCCAACTTATGATGCATGGTTCCTCCCTCCAAGGTGACTTATAGATCTAGCAGGTGCTCCTCGCAGAGGGAGACTATGAGGTAGAGGTGCTAGGGATAGGGGATAGGGTGAACAAGATGACCATGATGGGTAGGTTTTGGGGGATATTCTAGATGCATGGTTCCTCCCTCCAAGGTGACTTATAGATCTAGCAGGTGCTCCTCACAGAGGGAGACTATGAGGTAGAGGTGCTAGGGATAGGGGATAGGGTGAACAAGATGACCATGATGGGTAGGTTTTGGGGGATATTCTAGTTGTATAGCAGCAACCTCCTTAGCAACCTCTAGTAATGCATCAGTAGCCAGTACCACCACCACCACCACCAAATGCATGGGATACATAGATACAACAGTTGTAGTAGTAGGTGTAGGCTTTGATTGGTGAGCAGGATCAGGCTCAAGAATAGGTGATCACAGTGATAGACGAGAGGGATGTGGCTTTGTAGAGAGTACAAGTTATCACCAGAGAGAGAGATTGGGAGGTGGTGAGGTGACAATAGATCAAGGTAATGATAGAAACCACACATGGTCAGACTGTTTTGGTGAGGTTGTATAGAGAGGCTATCACGGAGGCTATGTACTACATGCAACACTACCACAAGGATGTTCCAGTGGCTCTTTGTTAGCCATATTTTTTGTAATGAAATGATGCACATCCCCATGTAGAGGATCAACTTGAGAGGTAGGCTAGAGAGGGTAGCAACCACCAAGGCTAGCTTTTCGATGTACAAATACTTTTGATTTTTCCCCATTCTTTATACTGATGTACATACACTGATCCATATTTTGTACCATGAGACATTTTTTGATATATATATGATACAGATACGAATGATTCATGCTATGATTTGTTCTCTTTATTTCATTTATGGATGATGTATGGATGCATTTTATTTTTATTCCCATGTGATATAATGACATGATACAGATGGATGCAATGTTATATTCTTTTTCATTATCTTTTCATGATATGATATGAATGAATGATATGGTATGAAAATGTTATGGATGCAAATGATGTGGATTGTTTTTGTTTTTTTTTTAATATTTTCTATGCATGTTTTGATGATTATGTATGCATATGGATGTATGGATACAAATGATTATGATATGCAATGAGTTAAGATGCTTTGAATAACAAATCTATATTATTCATCACAACTTAAATGGCAATGCATAATGTATGATGTGATATGCAATCGATTATGCTATGATTATGAGATGTATGATTATGTTGATGGACGTTTTGATTATGAGATGATTATGAAATGCATGTATGCTAATGGTTTGTGGATGCATTGATGATGTTTTTGGTTGAGTGTCATGATACTAGGTTAGTGTGGAGAGAAGATAGAAGAATAAAAAATGAATGACCGTTGTTGATGATGGCTACTTCAAAATATCCAAAGAGTCCTTGATCCATCAAGGCTTTATTAGAGATGGTGACAAGATGATGCAAAATGCAAGATGAGATGCAAGATGGGTGCTCACACTTCAAGATTGGGATATTTTGTTGTTCCTTAGTGTTTTATATAACACATAGATACGATGCATCAGGGTATTAATAACCAAGATGGTATTATATCTATTGTAATGGAATTTGACTTGACAAGTAGATAAGATAGTTCTTGATCACACCTTGACATACAAAAATTTCATTGGAATGTAAGTTAGACGGTTAAAATATATTGGACCAAAGCATATGCAATAGTCAACAGCATACCCCAAACAACCTTCCTACACACAAATAAGCAAGTATGTGCCAAGATTATTTTACAAGAGTATCCACAAGCACAAGAAACGAAATATAATAATCGATGCCCCATTCCTTTCTCTCTAAATAGTTTTGTTAGACATCATTGAGAGGTATTTAGAATGGGTCATTAGGATAAATCATAAGAAAAGATCAAAGACAAACAGTCAGTGTTATCTATAGTTCCTACCTAGTTTAAGTTTAGCTTAAAGTGATATCTAATACTGATGTCCATCACAGGAAGGATACATCTTAAGACATGTTGATCAGAGGGTTGTTTGATGTTGGGATGATGATGCTAAGATGAGTCGTTGCCATAAACTTCATTGACGCATTTACCTATGATTTAGACTTTAGATTTTGACTTTTAGGTTCGCACTTTACAACTTGCTATGTTTGCTTTCTACTTGTTTCACCAAAGGGTGAAGGTGACGATCGTTTATTATGGGTGAAAGTTTATTACGAGTGAAAGCAAGATGGAATGGATGGGTTTTTGTATTTTCTAGAATATTTGAATGTTTTTGGATTTTTGAAATGTTTTGAGGCCGTTTCTTTTGGTCTTTTCAAAGTTTATATGAATGTTTAGGATTTTCAAATTTTTTTGAGGCTATTTAGGGTTTTCTAAATATTTGAGGCTTTTAGGGTTTTTTGAACGTTTTCTATTATTTTTGGTTTTTCCATTTTCAAATGTTTTTGTGTTTTCTAAATATTTGGATGTTTTGGTATTTTTAGAGAATTATTTGGATGTTTTGGGATTTTTGCAAGAGTTTCGACCAAGAACCTAACCTAAAGACCTATCCTAGGTGCCTCGAGGGTTGATCAAAGATTAGCCTTGCCTACGTTATACATGCAAAGACCACGTATTTTGACTGACTCGACCCATTTACAAGACAAAGATATGAACAAACGAGAGACCACAGCTAATTACAATAGACCACTAAACGATTGACCTAGGGTGTCTTAGGGGCACATTAATGATGGCCTTTCCTACATTCAAGCTCAAAGACAATGTAGTTTTACAAGAGGACATTGTTTTTTGGTTTTTCAATGTTTGACCTTTTTAGGGTTTTTGATGTTTTCTAGATGTTTTGGATTTTTCCTTTACAATTTTTTGAATGTTTTTGGATTTTTACTATACAGGATTTTGCAAATGTTTTTAGATTTTTTGGATAAGATTTTATGAATTTTTTTGATGTTTTTTTATAAGATGTCCCATGACCTCAAGATCTACAAGAACCTGATTGTGACACATAATGAAATGCCCCCAATGTGATATGTTAGCCTACTTCAATAAAGGTAGGACAAATTGACCTTGGGAATATGCCAAGTAGTGCTAAAGAGTTCATGATACCTTACAGTGGCAAGCAATGATAAGGATGTGGATGAAGGATGAATGGCGATGTAATGAATGGCAAGCCAAAAGAGCCAAAGAATAGATGGAGATTCTTTATTTATGCAAGACACTTGTTTGCTAGGTTTTCACCAAGGTACTTGCCCAAAGTGCCACTGAAGTGGTTTTCACTAGAGGATGATTTTTTTCTTTACTTTTTCCAATCCTTTTTCTCATTTTTTTGGATTTTAATCATTTTTGGATTTTTTTTGTATTTTTTGATTCACACCCTTCATGTTTAACCATAATTTTTTTTGAGGTGCAATCTATTGATTGGCTCCTGCAAGAGTTCACCTTCAGGGGTTGATAGTTGGTATGCTCCTAATCCATAGCTTGTTGTGATGACAAAGGGACCCAACCAATTCTAGGCTCAAAATTTCCTTTGATGTCTTGATCTGGAAGGTTCTTCTAATTTTTCTTTAAACAAGATCACCTACCTGGAATAACTGACATTTGATTCTCTTGTTATAGCTTCGTTTTAGTCAGTTTTGATATACTTGCAAGCAATTAAGGGAATCAAGACGACATTCATCTAGGAGTTCTAGCTCATTTAGTCAAGATACTTTGTACTCTTCCTTAGATATCATATTCTTCAATGACACTCACAATGATGGGAGATCAACCTCAATAGGAAAGATGGATTATAATCCATAGACTAGGGAGAAGGGGGTTGCACTTGTAGGTGTGTGGATACTGGTTCAATAAGCCCAAAGAGCGAGATTTAGTTGCAGATGCCAGTCATGAATAACCAACTTCATTAACTATTTTCTTTAGGATTTTCAGGATAGTTTTGTTCGTTGCTTCTGCTTGACCATTTCCTTGGGGATAGTACGGGGTAGAGAATCGATGTTGGATATTGAATCTTTGGCACAATTATTTCACATCCTGATTCTTGAATGGTGTTCCATTGTTTGAGATGAGGGTTTGTGGTACACCATAATGAAAAATTAGGTAATTTAGGATAAACTTGGCTATCTTATTCCCCATTATGTAGGTCATAGGAATGGCTTCAACCCACTTAGTAAATTACTCAATGGTGTTTATGATAAACTTATGGCCATTGGATGAGGTTGGAGTGACTTTTCCTATGAGGTTAAGTCCCCACTGTGAAAAAATCCATGGTGTGATCATTGGTTGAAACTCTTGAGCTAGAGCATGAATCAGATCCCCATGCTATTGACACTGGATACATTTCCACACATACTGATGAGCTTCTTTTTCCATGGTTGGCCAATAGTACCCTGTCCTCAACAGTTTCTTAGCTAATGTCATACCACTAGAATGGGACCCACATATGCCATTATGTACTTCTATTAAGACAGCTAAGGCTTCCTCTTGGTTAAGACATCATAGTAATGTCCCTTTGATGCTTCAACGGTAAAGGGTATCACCTAGGATCACAAATCAAGATACCTTTTTGAAAAGTTCTTTTTAAGGTTCAAGGTGATGTCTGATGGAAGGGTTCCTCTATTAAGGTAAGTAAAGATGTCATGATACCATGGGGATCCAAGACCAACAATGACACATGTGAATTTAGATTTAGGTATTTTGAAAATTGGTATGAGAAGTTTTTCTACCAAGAATTCACATTGGAGAATGTTGTTCAACATGTCTAGTAGTGATCAGATTGTTGTCATGGCATCTGCTTCTCTATTGTTCATGCGAGGAATTTTCTCAAAAGTTATGTCTATAAAAAGATATCTAAGATTTTTCACCATCTTCTTGTAAGGAGTAAGCTTTTCATCTTTAGTTTGATAGTCGTCATTGACTTGGTTGATAACCAACTGTGAGTCTCCATAGACTTTCATCTCTTGTATTTGCCACTGAACTACTATCATGAGACCTGTGATCAAGGCTTTTTACTTAGCAATGTTATTGGTACATGGGAATGATAGCCTGTATGATTTTGGGATGCAATCACCTTGGGGGTGATGAAAAGAATGTCAGCTCCTGATCCATGTTGGGTGAATGATCCATCAAAGTACATCTTCCACTGAACTGTGAGATTAATAATGAACATTGATTCGTCAGGGAACTCAGATATCAAAGGGTTCTCATCATAGATGGGTGCTTCTACTAGTTGGTTTGTGACCACTTTTCCTTTGATTGCTTTGTACTCCACATACTCTATGTCAAATTCTGTCAAGATCATTACCCATTTAGTCATTCGTCCAGTGAGAGTTGCTTTGGATAACAAATATTTTAAGGGATCAATCTTTTCAATGAGCTTAATTTGGTGTGACAAAATGTAATGCCTGAACTTTTGTGAAGCAAAAAATACCACTAGGAATGCTTTCTCAATGGGTGAATAGTTCATATCATAGCCTACCAAGGTTCTGATAATGTAGTATATGGCTCTTTCTTTTCCATTTTCATCATGTTGTGCTAAAAGAGCTCCTAATGTTGTTGGCATTTCTGAGATGTATAGGATTAGTGGCTTGTTTGGTATTGGTGGCATGAGCACCAAAGGTGTTAGTAGATAATCCTTTATTTTATGGAAAGCTTTATCACATTTATCATCCCATTTGTAGGTCATCCCTTTATGGAGAAGATGCAAAAAGGGATGAATCTTATTTGATAGTTGAGCTATGAACCTTCTAATGGACTCCAACTTTCCTTGAAATCCTCTCATCTATTTCAATGTGGTGGTTCCATGTCTAGGATGGCTTTTACCTTTGTTGGATCAATTTCTATCCCTCTTTGTGAAATGATGAAGCCAATAAGTTTTCTTGATGTGACCCTGAACACACTTTTTTAGATTTAGTCATACCTTGTATTGCTCAATCATGTCAAAGATAGGTCCTAAGACTTGTATGTGCTCACTTCTCTTTTATTTTTCCAAAATGTCGTCCACATAATCTTCAACTATTTTTTGGATAATGTCATGAAAGATGAGGGTGATTTCTCTTTGATAGGTAGCTTATGCATTCTTCAACCCAAATGGCATCACATTCTAGCAGTAGGTTCCCCATGGACAAAAAAAGGAAGTTTTATGTTGATCCTCTTTGGTGATTATGATTTGATTGTAGCCTAAAATGCCATCCATGAGTGATAAAATTTCATCCCTAGTTTGTAAATCCATAATGAGATCAATGTTGGGAAGAGGGAAATCATCCTTTGGACATGCCTTGTTCAGATCTCTAAAATTAGTGCATATTCTGATGCCCCCAGTGGGTTTTGAGACTGGTACCAAGTTTGAAACCCACTCAAGATAACCTATCAGTTGGATGAATCCAACATCAAGAATCTTTTGTAGTTCCAATTTAACCAAGAGTGTTATCTAAGGGTGCATCTTTATTTCTGCTTGACTGGTTTGGTGTCAAGATAAACTGCTAAGTGGTGTACAACCATTTTTGGATCAAGGCCTGGTATATCTGTGTATGACCATGCAAAGTTAGCTCTTCTCTCTTTAAGGAATGCTGCAAGGTTCTTCTATTCTTCATCTAATAAGGATTCAACATAAAAAGTGATCTTAGGTGCTTCTTTTGTTCCCACATTGACTGGAGTAGCCTTTTCTGCTAGTACCACTAACTTCTCTGGATGCATTGCACTAAGAAGGAGATTGAATCCTTCATCCTTGGGTTCCTTAAAGAGGTTTTTATTTTTGGATGCATCCCTTTTTTTTTTACTATTTTGGGACCAGAGAGTGCCACTAGATGGTTTTCACTCAAGGATCTACATGTTAATTGCATTTCATTTATTTTGCGACTAAAGGATTCAATCGTCTCCCCATAGTATGACCCTATATCGAGCTCTATGTTGAAGCCTGCTTTGTGATCTTCCCATGATAAGTTGTCTCGAAGTCCCATGAATTATGAGATTGCTTCATCATTTTTGAATAAATCTTGAACCGGTGGTCCTTGTTGGTCCATGTCAATAAGTTGTACATATACTAGGCATATTTCAGTTGGTTGGTTGTTTGAGACAAAGGATGTTATGGATATCATGCAGAGGGTGTTGTTCTCAAATAGGTTAGCAACATCAAGGGGAAAGCCATCTAAGCGTGTATCATGTGATGTTGGTGACCAAGATGAAGCCTCAACTCATTTAGCAAAAATACCTTTGTCAATAAGTGTCACCTTGCTAGTAGTACAACCTAAGCCGATATTTTCTAGTTGTTTATCAAGAATGATAGGTTCTAGTAAACCATTGTCATTCTATCCTAGCTTCTAATTTTTGTTATGCCCCATACTCTACATTAGCTATAGACCTTTGCTATCATCTTCCATGGGAAGAATAGGAATAAGTCATTCATCTTGATAGAGGAGTTTAGAGATATCTTGTTCATGGATGTCTTCTTGATTCAAGTCTCCCCACTTGGTGAAGGTAGTAGCTGCCATTTTGATTATTTATGGTTCTTTGGTGCTAGATGTTGATTTCTCATGAGATTGAGGAGAAATTGGTAACTCTCCTAAGAAAAAGGTGTCTTTCAATATTTTTTAGCTTCCACAATCATCATCTTGGATTACTGCTTTGACATCGAGTATACTTTTCACAATTGGTACTTGTGATGTTGAGGTAGAGGCTAGAGACAATGGGCCAACAAATGAGCTTGATGGTGTTGGTCCTTCATCATTTTTGGGTATTTATGGGATCTTATAAGACTTGGCTTCAAGGCTCTTGCAGTAGTAGAAAGGCTCAGGATCTCCATGGATAGTGATTTCTCTACCTTCAAAAGGAAACTTCACACACTAATGATAGGTTGAGGCTATAGCTTTTAAAGCATGGATCCAAGGTCGGCCAAGTAGTATGTTATAGGGAAGATCAAGATCAAGTACTTGGCATGTAGTTTCTCCAATAAGAGGTCCCACTTGGATTGGAAGTGCAATGATTCCTTGTAATACCTGTTCTTTGTCGTCATATGCTCTAATGGTAGTAATCTTTGTATTTTCAATAGTATGTTCTTAATAGCCTAGATGCTTGATCAACTATAGGGTGCAAATGTTCAGACCAACACCTCCATCTACCAAGACTCTTTTGACCTCGTTTTTATGAATGACAACCTCAAGGTGTAAAGCACGATTATGAGGTGGTTGTGATGGTAAATATTGCTCAAAGAAGGTGAGAAGATGGCTAGAACTATTCCATACCATAGCTTGAAACTGATTAGTATCAATGTTCTTGGGAACGGATGACTCAGACAAAGCTTTTTCTAGTATTTCTCTATGTGCAAGAGATAACCTCAAGAGTTCTAAGATTGATATATAAGTGGGGGTCTATTTAAGTTGATCTACAAGATTGTACTTGCTAGGATTAGATGCGGGAAAAATAGGTTGTGTCCTAGATTGAGCTGGGATAGCTCCTTGAATGGTTATTTTGCCACGTCGCGTGGTGACTCCACATTTTGTACTAGCTCCTTTAATGGTGACAATGGTGATAATGCTATCATAGGAAACAACTACATTGGAATAAGTATGTTGAAAATTGGTATAATCCTTAGCCTTTCCATTATTTTTTTCTTTGTTATGATCAGGCATAGGGGTCTTGTATATCTTGAGATCCTGGTGTCCGGATGGTACCTCAATAGATATGGTATCATTCTCTATGAGATATTGGATGATATTCTTGAGTTTCATGTAGTTTTTTGTTTTATGTCCTTTGATTTTATGAAAGTCATAGTGATCATGCTCATTATACCAGGATGACTTCTCTTGTGGTTCTTGGTAGTTTTCAAAGTTAGGAAGTGTTATCAAATTTGACTCTACCAGTTTCTTCATGATTGTCTCGATGGGTTCCAATAGTTTTGTGTGTACTTGTGTTTGGGATAGTTGTTCCTGTTACCAGTTTTCCTTTGTTGCATGTTGGTGTTATTGATCTAATTGTTCTGAGGTGGTATCATTTTTTGCACAGTTGGTTGGATGTTAGCAACTTGATTTTTATTGGGTCTAGGAGCACTTAGTATGACCTTAACATCTACCATACCGTCATTTATTATGTTTTTGTTCTTAGCCCATACACGAGGTTTCTCATTCAAACTAGTTGAAGGACAATTGTCTTTGTAAGCTTGAGTGTTTCCTTGTGAGATTAGGGATCTTTCAATGTTAAGTGCTCTTGGAAAAAGCTTGTCATATGATGTGATACATTGCATTTTCAAGTGGAATGATAGATTTAGATCAAGGTTGGCTATAATGATTCCCACTTGTTTGACAGGAAGAGGCCACTTTCTTTTACTATCTCTTTGTCTCCATCGTTGTAGGAAATTAGCGAAGATTTCTCTTGGATTTTGTTTGAGAGTGTATAACTCTTCTAGGCTAACGCCCATGTCAAGATTGAAGGAGAAGTGATCGATGAATTACTTAGTTATTTCTTGAAAAAATTTGATACCAGGAGGAAAATGAGAGAACCAATCCATAGCAATACCTATTAAAATTCGAGTGAAGAGGTGCATTAGATACGAATCATTATAAGCCACTTCCATGCACATAACATTGAATTATTTGATATGGTCAACAAGACTTCCTCTCCCTCTATATTTGTCAATCTTGGGGATTTCAAAACTAGGAGGGAATGGTATCATTGCTACATTTTGATCAAATGGGTAAGGGCACAAGTTTTGTGTATTAGGTTTCTTTTTCTTTCCCATATGAAGGTCCTTCATTTTTTGTGAGATTTCTTTCAATTGTGATGCTAGATCATCTTGTGGATTGGGTGGAGGAACATATGGTGGGATAAGAAATAAATTATATTGGGTGTATGAAGGCATGAGATTTTGTGAAAGTGATAAATATGTTCTTGATGTGTTTGGATTGGCGACATTCATATGAGGAAAATAGGAACCTTGTTGTTGATGTTGGACATATTGTTGAGCTAGTAGTGCTTGTTGTTGTTGTTTCGCCACTAGGTCTTGTTGTTGGGCCTGCTATTGTTGTTTTGCTAATAAAGTTTCTTGTTGTGCTTTTTGTTGTTTCATGACTTGTGTTTCTAAAGCTACTTGTTGAGCTTACTAGGAAATGGCCTCTTGTCGAGCTTGATGTTGTTGTGCTAAGGCTACTTGTTGTGCTAAAGCTACTTCTTGTTGTTGTTGTTGTACTACTTGTTGATAACTTTGTTGTACTTGTTGTAGAGCTAAGGAATGTGATTGCAATGTTAGATTAGGTGGTTGTTGAGACATTTGTGAAGGATTAGGGATATTGATGTTTTGAGTGGTTAGCAGATTGTTGGTGAAAGGTGGAGGGTTCCTTTGGTTTAACATTCCTTTTAATATGGTAGAATGAGGTGGAGGAATGTATGTTTGAGGTCTTGATTGATTTGGCACAGAAAAGGGAGTTGTTAGAAAAGATGATGTCATTAAATTTTGCAATGGAAATGACACACTAGGACCTTCTGTCCTTTGCCTGAAAATATTCTGTTGTCCTATGTTTTGAGGATTTCCTTGTGCAAAAGATGTAAACAAAGGATTCATGATCAAGGTACTCCCAGGATTTATAGAACTTGTAACCAAGGGATTTCTTTGAGGTGGATTGATAGTGGATGAGGTGGTAATGGTAGATGGAATGGTTGAACCCACTGGAGGATTGGATAAAGATGTCCTTATTTGCATTGAGGGTTGATTCTATGATACGGTATTGACATACCCTATTATGATGTTTTGAGATTTTTGGTCTATACCGCTTTATGTGATGGTGGGCATACTTGTAGTACTCATAGGCATGGATGAAGAAGGGTGTCCCCGAAATGTAGAAGTGGTGGTGGAATAGTGAAGTTCAAGTAGAGTTTGTAGCTATTTTGGATCTTTGGGAATGGGAGGAGCACCAAAGTTAGGTGTCCAAATGGTGGTGGGAGGTGGAGGATTAGTTTCAAGAGTACCCACAAGTATACTAATTTCAAATGGTGAGGTGTGACCAAAATATTTAGCAAGGCTAGTTGCAAGACTAGTTATGTAAGTTTGACTTAGCCTTTGTGATGGAGTTGTGAAGTCTTGTGTTAAACTTTGTGCTATAAAAGTTAGGGAAATATGAGCTACACTTTCAAAAGGTTGATGTTCTAAAATTTCTTCTCTAGTGAGCTCAAATGGGTTGTTGGGGATGTTTTCAATTTCATATGGTCTTGAGGGAGATGATGGTTGTTGTGATGGTGTAACATGACTTCTAGGATCAAATTCGAGAGGATTTGGGTCACTTGAGGTAAATGTAACTTTTTCCTTTTCCATGATTCTCTTGTGTTGTGATCTTGTCTTTACGATAAATTTGGTGTCAGCTATGGGAGAGTTATGTTGAGTTTTGTAATGTTTGAACTCTCTAGTTGACTCAAACCTTGGTAAAAGGGATGCTCTAAGTCTTTTGGGAATAATGATGATCATGTGGGATGAAAAGATGGGTGATGTGGGTAGTGATCTTTGCAATTATTTTGGGACAACACTTTTGACTTTGGTTTGATGTTTTAATGTTGGGATAAAGGATGCTAATGAACTTAGAAATATTTAGGGTAGAATTATGACCTTCAAGATAAACTAGTTCAAATATGATAACTATCTCAACTAAGTGCATGGAAAATGATACATTTCACATACAAAGTAGCTAAGGTAGCAAGCTAGTTTGATGTTTAAGTCCCAAAGTGTTGGTGTATTTGAAATTTTGCAAAGATAGATGAGGTGAAGGATGAAATTTGATGAAGGGGTGAGTGAAATGTTTGACCCAATGTTGGCCTAAAGTGAACCTTTTATTTTGACAAGATCAAGGTAGTGAGAATGATGCTAGACCTCTAAAAATGTTCAAATCCTAGAAAATGAGAGGACAAATGGGAATGTTCAAACCTGTTCAAGCTCTCCTAGCTTGGGCATAAAAGTTTGTCAACAAAGTGTAATAGTTGCAGTAAAATATTGAAGCCCACTTTTGACTATACTTTGTTCTATGATTCCTACATCTGAAATGGAGTGTTGGAGACTTTTCCCTATGAAGTTTGATTATTTGATGAATCATTTAGAGGAGTTGAGTATCATGAAAAAGACTAGGATTTTGACTCCAAAAGAATGCATACAATTTCGGGTATACCTTGAAGTGTGTCTATAAAAGTTTGCTACCAATTTGTTTCTATTTTTGTGAACTGCTCAAAGGTGTTTCTTAAGAGCTTTTGGAGTGAGATGCCTAATAAAATGAGGACCTGTAGACTATGGCTTAAGAATCCTATTTTTTTGTGAGATCATGTGGAAGCAATTTAAGTTTATGGAAGAAAGGAAAATATTTATTGCCACACAGGTGGTGGTAATAAGGGCCTTCTAGCCTCAATATAATATGTTCCTCTTCTTCGTCTAGAATGGTTGCTACATTTCTCCACTGTGAGATTTTTTCCTTGTTTTCAAAAGTGAAGGTTCTCAAACTACTAATGATATTTGTTTGTTCATTGTTTATGAGTTCAAAGTTTGGCTGAATTATAGCATGTGGAAGATTAGGTTGTTTAATGGGAGCAATCGGTCTCCACATAGTCATGTGGGGTTGATTTTTCAATTTACTTTTGCTTAAGTGAATTGATTTTACCACAAACACTTGTCTTTGATTATCTTTCCAAACTAGATGTTTATGTCAAAAACATCATAACTTTCATAATGTCCATTTCGTGAAAATCATGAGGTTAAATCCATAATTACCTATGTTGTATTTGGTAAATATGGGTTTGATATTAATGTCAAGATATTTAGAAATCGCTCAGGATAAATTCTTAGGACAAGTAGTAATATCAAGGCTAACTCAAGAAGTCCATATTTAAGCCAAAGTGTTTGAAATTTGGATACTGAATGTTTGTTTTTGGATAATTTTGAAATTAAAAAAAGTGTTAAATTGACTCACAATCATTACAACCCTAGGATAGAAATGGCTATATTTGTTGTATTCCCACTTGGATTTCTCCAGCCGTGCTTATTCATAACAGATGATTAGAAACTTGATCACACTAGCTCCCCTCCACAAAACTCACTTCTATACGTCATCCAAGCTTCAAGTTCTCATGAATCTCCCATGACAAACTCTTCATCTCTACTAAGACCCACAAATATGTGGGATGGCTTCAGAGGTTCGACCTCCTTACATCAACTAATATTAGGGATTTTTGGCTACTACATAAAGGTTTGTAATAAGGGCATCCAATTTAGGGGGTGCAATGATAAACTCCTTATGAGAGGTCTCTCAATCCTTAGAACAAGGGATTTACACATCATAAAGATAATGGGGGAGAGCTATCATGTACCACTTCCCATTTATTATGATTTTCATCGAAACCACAAATTTATATAGCAGTTTGGAAGAGCTTGGCTTATTCTCATTATCGCTTGGGTCATTCCCTTAGGGTGAGTACTTTTTCCCACCAAGGTAGACCCTCTAAAGGTGAACAATAGCGAGTAATCACATTCGTAGTTCGATCATCTTTGCTTGCATGCACAGAGAGATAACACATGCCATGCCTTTTCTCACACTAGCATGGTTGTTCAATTTTAAACCCAAATTGAAAGATGGAGGTGATTTTGCAAAGTGCTATAAAATGTTTCTGTTTCTCAAGATTTCCAATCGGCGTGAGATAATTGCATACGCATTAACCAACAAAGTTGAAAATCACAAAAAAAAGCAAACAATTGCTAATTTTATCCTTCAAAGCAATAATGCGTTGATTTTATGCACTAATTGAAAGATGATTTTTCCTTGTTCAATTTTAAGCCCAATTGAAAGATGTGATTTGACAGTTCAATTTTATCCAACTTTGAACATTCATTTTAAACCCAATTGAAAACTAGTGTGTTGCCTAAAACTGAAAGTAAAAAAGCATGAAATTGGGTTATAATTGCCCCAAAGCGTCGAACTCTTGTTACAATTATAGAATGTTAAGATACAAGATAATTTCTTCAATTTCACTCCATTCCTTTAAACCACACAAAACCCTATTAGTCTAACAATGAAAACATAGTAAGACATTCATCAATGATTAAATAAACCAAAGAAATTAAGCCACATGTCAAAAAACAATAACTGCAAATTTTCTTACCTTGGTTGAGCATCACAACACACGATGGCGTCACAATTTGAGATTTGGGCATTAGGTATGTGCAGGATCATGATGGGCCAAAAAGTGGCAATATGATGGGTATGTGGCTAACGACTTTTTTTTACCCAAAATTGATGAAACGAAAAGGGTTTTTAAAGGAGATTCTCAGATTTCCACCAATATAAATTATGCTTTACTTTGAATTTAATATGTAATTATTATTGATTTTCTTTTCAAATTATGACTAAAGTCCTGATTGATAGACTGATTGAAAAACATCTATAGCTTTCAAATGGTATCACATTTTTTGAATCCAAAACATGCATCACATTCTATACTTCGCATACTATAGGATTAAAAAAAGAAAAATTGAATTTCATGAAGTTTTGACCAAGTTAAGGTGGTTAGACATACGAGTTTTTATCTTTTTTAAAAGTTGTAATAAAAAATTCATAATTAATTATTTAATTGAAACAAAATTACAAAAAAACATGCATCACATTGGGACATGAGTCCTATACTTATATCTAAAATCTTATAAAAAAAGATTATCATTTTATTGTGGTTAGGGTGGTCAGACATACACCTACTTATTATTTTTTCCTTGAAATTTAAGTAATATTGCATTGAAATTTCAAATTTTAACCAAATATATTTCCTTTTTTAAAAAAAAACCTAGTAGTTTAGAAACTACATTCATTTTGCTGCAGATTCTATTCTTACATATTTTTGAAATAATATAGATAACTCATTCAAATTTTTACATCAAGTTGCCTAACTTTGATTTTTCTGATATTTTTGCCACTTAAGGGCCTTTTTTTCCATTATGATCTTGCACATACCCTGTTGCTTTGGTGAAAAAAGGTGTCCCTTTGTAGCAAGACTAGTGAGCATGATTGTGTCACTATTTTGATGGGCATCACTACTAACAAATGAGTCGCTGTTTGGAATTTGAAAGCATCGGTCTGGTGAGTTTGAGTGTCATCATTTTCATTTCACAACATCTTCAAATTAAATATGCATTGCTATATTTAAATCAACGTCAACAGATTAACGTTGTTTCAAATTGACTGGGCGTCGCTATATGGTGACGCTATTGAAATAGTGTTGATGTTTGTGATTTGAGCATTGCTGCAACCTATAAAACAACATGAACATGGAATTCGACCTAAAAATAGTTAGATGATTAATTTTCCCTCCTTCTAGCACCAGAATGTCAATGCAAAAATACTGGTATGGGCCGAATTATGCTTGATCCATGAAGAACTGAAGCATAATGGAGCTACTAATGCTCGAATCTCAACAAGATCAATCAAACAGAATTAAAATTAAACATTTCATCAAAACCTAACATACTAAATTATGAAAGCTTTCAAAACATCTATTCTAATCCATCTAAAACTTATCTTGTTGTGGAATTGGTGTTGTGTTGATGTGGAATGAAGACCCTTTCCCAATCTCATGATTAGTGAGCTTGTTTTAGTCGATTCTATGGAAGAGAATCGATGAAACCATGGTGTTTGATGTGTAAAAACATAAATTATGGTAAAATGAACATGATGCAAGCTAAGTTACCATGATTTCATGTTATAAATGATCTAATTATGCAATTTATAAGCTAATCTAAGCTAAGATTATGCTAAAAGATGAAAACCCTAATTTATTTACAAACTAAGATGGATGCATGGAAGCCATTAATGGATGCTCTAAGCTATTATGCAATGAAAATGAACTAAAACAAGCTAAAAAGTGAGTACAAGATGAGTGTGTATGTGAGTAAATTCAACAGCATGACTTTGCAATAAAAGATGGATCCATTTGTCTCCAAATAGTGACCTATTTATAGGAGAACAAATGAGGAATGGATGGTTGAGATCAAAAAAGCTAAATCAATGGTTCAAGAATAAGGGGATGAGAGGCATGGATCATGGATTCTCATTGATGGATGAGAATGAATGATGAAAGTTAATCAAGGGCTCACACTTGTCTCAAACAAACACACTTTTGACCCACTCACACAAGTCAAAGGTAACTTGCTAAAGAGGTTAAAGAGTTAGCTTTTCCAAGAATCCAAGTGAGTTGATTGGAGAGGGAATATTTCTTTTGGGTGAGGAAAAAAGTTAATTTACAAATTAAAACAAAGTTTTAATTGTGCAAAAAAGGATAAAGAATATTCCATGGGAATATTCCCTTTGATTCTAAAGGAAAATTAGTTTAATTCCTAATTAAACAAGGTTTAATTTATGCAATTAGGGGATTAGAGGAATTATGAGATATTTATTAAATTAGATGATTTAATAAATAGGGTAGGGGTGAAATGATATTTAATTAAATAACTTAGGGTTATTTAATTAAATAAGATGACTTAGGAGATTAAATTAAATATTTTGATTTATTTAATTTAATAGATGAAGTGTTAGTGCAAAAAGAGATGAATTAACCTAATTTAATTAATTAGGCCAAATAGACAAAAATGATGCAAATTAATTAATTAACTAGGCTAATTAAATTAATTAAGTGAAAAGAGGATGGATAAATAGGAAATGATGTTAATAAATATAATTTGAATGTATGACATCGATTAGGACATTTTTCAGTGTCTACACTCCCATCACTTAAATTTGCTATAGTTAAGATGCATATTATCACTATTGGTAAACAAACCAATTTCATATAGTAAATAGAACTAAACTTATAGTACTTGGTATATAAAAATGATATCAAACAAACATATTTGTTTAAATCTTTCAAATGCTAGTTTATGGAGATGGAAGCTATTTTTTATGCATTTTGTGAGATTAGTTATGCATGTTACCTAGTGGCCTTGAATGTGAGATTTTTATACTTTGTAAGTTCAATTTTATTTATTTTATCATTTTTGGGTTGTGAATTTATCATATATTGACATGAGCCTTTGAGTCCTTCTAAGTTATATTTCAAACAACTTGTGTATAGTTGTTATGTTCATCATTCCATGCATGAAGTTATTACAACGAATATTATTTTGAATCTAGTTCAACTCCAAAAATTTCTTCAAAAAATGAAAAGATAATGAATTTAAAATCAATGAATGTCTTCCTCAAAGCAAGGAGATTCAAATAGTTATTTTAAATCTTAACTCTATTGCTAAGGATTTATATTTTTCTAGAGAAATGTGCTTGTGTGGAAGTTTATAAGAGTTATATTAAATATAAAGGTGTTAGAGCATTAGGCATGTAGAGCTTGAATAGTTGGACGAGACAAGTATATTACTATAGTTGCAAATGGGTATTCATTTATTTCCTTGAATAATATTTTTGACTATTTTCAAATTTTTGAAAAAGGCCCTTATTTCTTCAAGCATGTTGGTTTTTTCATAAAAAATTGGCATTTAGATTTTGTCCCAATTATCTAACTCCCTTCCAAGGTTCTAGTTTGGATCCATTTATTTTCTCTACCACTCATTTTTTGGAAAGATGAATGACTTAAATTTTTGGGTGATAAATATTGGGTTTTTATTTGGGTACTTCGCATATTACTAGAGAAATTTTTTTAGTTATACCTGGAATCAATGTTGAACTATATTTAAATAATCCCTTGCTAGAAACTCTTACTATTTAGGTGGGAGATTTCATTTGGCATCAAATGCTAGATTATGAATCCATTTATTTTAAATCTAGGGAATTCCATCATTATGGACATCTATTTTGGAACTATGACCAAACTAAAACATATACTTATTTTTAAAAATGACACAAGAGAACAAAACAAAAAAATTAACAAGATAATCAAGGGCCTATTTTTATCCTTCTAATGTTGATGAATTTACCATGGCTTCTAGGAAAGTGATGCAAGAGCATCTAGGTACAATCATGTGTCAACCAAAAAGATGATGTTTCAATTTTGTTGGAGTTGATCCAAAAAAAATAGTTTTGGGTTGATGTTCTTTGTTTGATAGGAAAATATGGATGCAACTTGGAAGTGGAAAAATAATTCAATGAGAAAATATTGAGTTACAACTGACAATGCTAACACTAGAAAGTTTTTAAGAGCCCAAAGAGTCGTTTAAGAAGAATGTTGCAAGGTTCCATCATTGTCACCATATCACAAATAATGGATTTACATGTTGATATTTGTGAAATTTCTATTTCCTTTTGTTTTTTATGAGTTATAACTAAAATACAAATAGTGTAAATATTTTAGAATGCAGTGGAAAATGTAACACCCCGCCAAGAACCCTAGAGGACAAAACTTAAATTCTACGAAAAACGGACAATTTTTTTTTTTTTTTACATACATTGTTGCTCAAATGAAATTGAACATAACCTTAATTAATATCCTACATCCCCTAGTGTGCACAACTGCATTACTTAAATTCCATTATCTGAGTTAACAAACCAAATAGCTTATTAATATTCAAACACTAACCATCATTACACATAACATTTACTCATCACAATTGATCATATGAACCATGTGAAACATCCATTCAATGAACATATAAGAACAACTGAATTACTTCATTTTCAATCAACAAATACAATATCTCAAAATACATCATTACATATAAAGATACATCCATTTAGAGTTTTAGTTACAATATGTACAACAATACTTCCTCAATGCAAGTGAGGAGTGCTCAACATGAGATACATGAAACATCATAAATTTACATTACATTTACAAGTACAATGATCAATCTCCCAAAGCAAATGCATTGTGGTAGCCAAAGGATCAGATGAAAATGCCTCATCACGTACATGAAGGGAACCCAATGGAGAACGTAAGTACACATTCCACCCAACCACGTGAACCCAAAGGTTCACCCCTCATGCTAGGAGGTAAGAAAGGGTCCCACCATCAATGACAAACAACAAGGTGGAAAACAACAAATACAATAAGACTATAAGGGATTCCCACATACAAAGAACAAAACCACTCAATACACTGTGACACAGCTTCCAAAGGCACAACAAACATTAAATGGAAAATCCAGTAAAAAAAATAAAAGGTTGTAGTGGGGAGAGTGTCATTGCATGGACTATGTATGGGTTGTCCTGATAGTCTTCTTCTAGACACCGACCCCCATATGTGGTTGTCCTGACAGTCACACATTTGACACCGGCCCCAAAGGGTAACACACGCAGGACCAACTATCCTCTCATGGAGACAAGGATATTGGTCATGTTGACCAGGCCTTCCCAACCCAACCTTAGCCTAAACAAGTGCTATAGACTTGGGTGAGGCATCTGAACATCTTAATTAAATGAAATTCTACCCAACCCCGTAGCTAATTAATTAGGTTTTCACTTGATTAGGAAACTTCCACCTGGGTTGTCCCAAATGCCACTTTGTGTGTCAGCCCCCATTGGAAGCCACTCCCCCTTCTACAACTAGAAAATCCAACAAAACGATAGGGAAGCTAATATGCACAATCTCATAACAACAAGAACATACATCATGACAAGGAAACAATACATGGCCAACCCTCTTTCAATATCAGATGGCAACCATCACATCAATGAATTTCAAGTACCAACATATATATCAAATCAATAACAATTCACAAGCCCCTAGAAGACCATTAATAACTTGCACAATAACTTGAATATTACATTAGAATCACACAAACACCTTTACTCAATAATCATATCAATAACCCGATCGACAAGAGAATCATGAATTGCTTATCAACTTTACACTGCAGTCATTTCCAATATTCTACTTACTCAACATATCCACCTATAGAACTTACTTATACTTATTTGCATTCTCTCCAAATTGAACTGACAATTTACACAACATTAGGTTAATTTTATATAGATATAAATGTGTGTATGCACATGCATACAAATAATTTATAAAGAGTATTAGAGATTCCAAACAGTTGTAGTAACAGTTTACTTTGTAAGCATATATATGTATATATAATTATATAATTTGGATACTGTATATAATGTCAACTACAATGCAACAAACTTATTTATAATTATATGCATATAGATGTTTATATATAAATAACACACAAATGCAACTATATATCTATATGTACATGCCACTAGTTGAAGGCCAAATAAAATAGATTGAAATCATTTAAATCTCTTCTACATTGAACGTATAGGGTTGATACTCTAAAACAAGGTGCATGGAAATCAATCTCATAGTTTACTAAGATATCTCAAATCCAGACATCACTCTCAAACTACAACACAACGCATAAATCACACAATACACAATGAATGTCCATATAAAGAGAGTGTTAACCTAGGTTATATGCAACGCTTACAATATATTCCATATGCATGACCCAAAGCTATTTTTATTTTTTTTAAGAAAATAGACATCAATTATTCAAAATGAAACTCAAAACTAAAGAAGGCACATATACAGTGAGCACCAAGATTTACCTAGTATAGGGTACAACATCATTAAGATCTAATGAAATGACATTTTTTTTGTGTGTTAGGATTTCAAGGCCTAGATAATGATTTATGATGATATTAAGGAAAAAATGGCTTTATGTTATTTCAATTTCACACATGTAGTAAGGACAGTTGAAGGGAAAAATAGGAACCTGACTTAAAAGCGATGATGGGTGATATGTATGAAATTTGTAATAAGGATTGTTGTGAACCAAACAAGTGAATTTAAGAAGAAAAAGATGCAAGAACATGATAGAAAGGCATCGGCTGTGATAAGTGAGTTATCTTGACATAAAATTATTGAGCAGAAAGGCGGTGACCACAAAAATGGTTTCCTACAAACTGAGGAAGATAACCCCATCTCTAAAGAGCTCATGAATCAAATTGAAACAAGGAAGGATGTTCTCCTAATTCCCATATATGGCATCATGGTTCCAAACACACGCAATCACCACCAAGAGTGTTACAAGCCAGCAAGGAGAACAAAATTATTATGTAAAGATAATTTTAACATTCTAGATAGCGACACAAATGATCAAGCCCACAACTGATCTGTAGCAATGAAAGAGTCTAAAACAGTAGAGGAATTATCTAAACCTTTTGAAATTTTCTATTATGTTCAAGTGCTTTAGCTATGACAGGTTGACAATGGAATCAAGGAGATTATTTAAACCTCTACAACATTCTATTTTCAAGTGCTACAGATGTGACAAGTTGCCAAAGAAATCAGAAAGGTATTTTAAACCTCTACAACCTTCTATGATTTGAGTGTTTTTTTTTTTTTTTAATTCAAGGGGTAAACACTTTTGATTGGAGCTATGAACCGGAATACAACCATTCAACAAGACCTCCCCAACGGGGTTTAAACCTTGGTGGCAAGAACAACAATGCCAATACTGGCACCTATGATTTGAGTGTTGCAACTGTGAGAGGTTTGAATAAAATCAGGGAGGTTATTTAAATTTATACACCCTACCACATTCAAATACTTCCGCTATGACTAGTTATGAAAGGAATTAGGGAGCTTATTTAAATGTCCACTCCCTTCTATGATTAAGTATTGCAATTGGAATAGATTGTTATTGAAATCAAGGAGGTTATTTAAACTGTGACATTATTTTTATTTTATGTGCTGCAGTTGTGATAGACTATCGGCAAAATCAAGAGGATAAGTAAACCTTTAAACTTATTGATATGCTCAAGTGTTGTGGAAAAAAACTTGGTAAACCACCAGTTAAATAAAAATACCATAATTGGCATGGAGTCGCTATTTATTAGATATCATGCATGACTATAGACTCAAAGTACAAAACTAACAGAGAGCTCTACATGGAAGATTAGAATCCACCTTCAATCTACTAGCAGTAAAAAGAATAAAACACAAAGAGAAGTCTAATTTGTGACATAAAAGAAACCTCGGCTAATACCTACAAGAAGGCATGTACCAAACATGAAATTCACATTTTCAAGCCATAAACATATATTTGCGCACATTATCATGCCTTTAATTGTATAAGAATGTTAAATACTATGCAGAATTTCAACTTCCTATATCCACCCTTCCTATTGCTAGAGTTTTTTAATAAATTCATTGTCACTAAATTTTCATAGAAACTACTAACTAAGGCATTTGATTAAGCTGAAGCAACATGCAGCCTGGAATATGGTCGACAAAGTGAAACTTCTTCATTTACCTCTATGAAGCAACCAGAAGGGAGACACAATTAATCTCTTTTTATTATTATTATTTTTATGGAGAGAATTTTTAAACAATAAACTACAACAAATGTCTTGAAAGAATATCGACAATCCAGATAGACACAAATTCATTAAGATAGTAGAGGAAAATAGGGGTGCGTTGGCTGGTTCAATTATCCTGTTTTACTTAAAAGTTTCCAGGCAGTAGCAAGTAAAGTATGACAAACTCTATAAGCCAAATGCGAGAATTTCAATCACACATGAATCCAATGGGTAAAATTTTCGTTTTGGGGATAGAAAAGAGTCAAAAAATTTCTAAATATACTTCTTTGGAGGAAGGTTTCGAATACAATGCATTTAATGATAGCAAGGATTTCCAACCAAGACATTTGGTAGAGTGTAAATCTACAGACAATGTTTCTATCATATATTCATTTCCAATAATTCAAATATCAAGGAAGAAATGCTTAAAAATAAAAAAGGAACCTGGATACTCCTGCAAATCTAAGGACTTTGTGCTATCAACTCTATGTATCCACTTCCCCTGTAGTTCTAACCTCCAACTCTTCTCATATTAATTCCTGTATAGAAACAACCCTCAACGCCCCAAAATTCTCGTACACACACCACACCAGAATTAGTTTCTTCTCCGAGAGAAAAATACCAATTGCCCCTATGGAGTTAACTCCACTTCCTTTCTAATTAATACCCATAACTGATTTTTATTCCTCCACTACTTTCAAATTTTCCTTCCTTTTCAAGTTTTACACTTAATTTACCTTCCAATATAACTTTCAACCCTCTTCGCACACCATAAATCCTAAGTTTATAATTTATTAATTATTACTTAAATTTAAATTTTTTTGTTTTAAAAGAAGAAATCTTAATTTATTATAACTAAATATATATGTACTTTCACAATATTTTATTTAATTAAATTATTTTAATTTGATGTTTTTGATTTTAACCAATTATTTAGACAAAACACAATCATAAACATGCTAAATTCTTTTACTTCAACGTTTTCAATTTTAACCAAATAATCAGACAAAACAAAATCCTAAACATGTTATCCTGCAAAACTAGACCCAACTACGAATCAAAATACAAAATGACATCAACAAGAATAGACCAAGCTGCATTTCCAGGACGAAGCACAGAGGGGGATTACAAAAAACATAGAAGGAAAATAAAATGCATGGTCATGGCTGAAAAATAGGGAAAATAGTGAAAAGGCATGGTCTATGCAGAAGAGAGACAAAGAAGTGAAAGAGGCATAAGGGGGGAAGATTGAAGGTTGTGTGGGTGAAAAGAAGCCACACTAGAGAATGGAATTCCTACACATCCTAAGGAGGACCCAATGACTTTCATGTATTAGGAAGAAAGGTGCAACAAAAATAATCCCTATTAAAGTAGATGATAGTTGATCACATAGAAGGATGGTGGGAAATAAAATTCCAATGGAGACCAATTGTGAGGAAGAGGGGAAAATGGGTAAAAGTACAAAGTTGTGCCACACTTTTATAAAAGAAATGACCAACACTGATCCAACTTTTAAACTTGAATCTCTGAAATGTGATGTATATGTTTTGAATTTTGAAATGATGTAAACTAATAAAATATTTATTTTTTAGTATATTTTATGTTTGTATTTTTTGAAAAAAAATTAAAAATATTTGAATATAGTTTTTTATAAATTAACACTATAATTTAGTTGTTGATAAAATGTTGAAAAATGAAGTTACATGAGACGTTAATCTTTATATAGTAAATTTTGTATGTTTTCCTTCATTTTTTTGTGTGTATTTATAACTTGAAACTTTAGGGCATGAATATATTTTTTCAATTTTGATAAATATATATTTTTAAATAAATATTAAAATATGTGTGTGTTAAAACTTAGTTGTTTCCAGTTGACGTCAACTTTCATATAAATTATTTATCTAGAATAGAAAAATTATACCATCTTGATATAGATTCTTATATATCTAGGGCATCATATTCTTTTCAAATTTTTAATAGTTTTTACTATTTTTCCTTGACATGGTAATCAACCTAATGTTTTGTGTTGATAACCTACATTTAAAATTAAAAGAAAAATATAAATAATAATTAAACTATATATATATATATATATATATATAGCTATCTACCTACCTACCTACCTACCTACCTATCTATCTATCTATCTATCTATCTATTTGAAAACTAAACTTATGGATCTACAAAAGGGTATTTTTAATATTTTTAAAATTACACGAGTAGAAGTTGTTGAAACATCAAATTTTTAAAATAATTTTATTTTTTTGGTAAATTAGAGTCAAAGTGGTGCTAAATATGCATTTAGCCAACAATTTTAGTTAGAAAAGTTGTGGACATATATAACTTAGCTATAATGAATCTTACAAGATCATATGTTTGACCAAAATTAATTTTTAGATAAAATTACTTAAATTCACCCATCCTGATAAGTTGGCCAAAAGTGTGACACAACTTTGTGTTCATACCTAGATTGGCATGGACAAGTAGGGAAACATGTGCCACCATAAGGTATCAAGTATGGTTTTAAAAGGCTTCATGTAGATTTATATCTGTTTTCTTTAAATTTTAATACTATGATAGATTCCACACTTAGAGTGGGGGCCAATTAATGTAGACTAGAGTGTAAGAAGGGCGTGCCAAGATAGATAGAAGATTAACTTGTGAATAGATTTTTAGAAGAATAGAGAATGCAATGCCTAAGGTAGTATGAGAGTAGGCATGATAGAGGCATGAAGAGGGGAGTCAAGCCCATAAATTGGGTGAAAAACCAAGCATATAATATGGTAGCCTAGCAAATGTTTGTATTAGACAACATGTGCATGGAAAATTGAGGACTTGGAAAATTATGGTGATACTAGGAGAGCCTTGTAGATGCATATGACATATAATTTGGAACAACAAATAAAGGGAGAGATTGCATTAGAAGGTTCTGAATGGTGCAAAGAGAAACAAAGGAAGTAGGCAAAGGAATGCAAAGGGGAAATGGTGTTGCCTGAGTACTTGTAGCATATGTTTCATGAAACCTGAATGAATAAAATATCTTTGATTTTTTTTCAAATTTAAATTTAATGTGTGTAATTGTGAGTCAATTTAAATCGGCAAATGAAATTATTGATTTAATGTTAATTAATTGCAAAGTCTTTTATAATCTAAATTTTTTACAATTTGGGTTGAATTTGGGAGAAAGATTATATTTATGTCTTCATCAAATGGTATCAGAGCGAGGGGTTTTGAGCATATAAGAAGAAAATTGAATATGAGGTAGCCTATTCCAGGACCTGTAGGTAGAGGAAGGAATTTGTGAAGAGCTTGAGAGAATCGTTATAGGTGTGTGAAGTCCTGAATGATTGAGAGCTAAAATCATGAAGAGATTGTTTTTGTAGAGCATGTGAGTTGAAGGTTACAATAGATGAAAATGGGATGGTTCATGAGGAGACCCATGCAAATAATATTTTTGGAATAGTATTGGGAGAAAGTAGAGAATGAAAAGTTTGAAAAGATGGGATAGATGGCCCATGAAGAAGTGAGAAAGATCAAGGAAATGGTGAAGAATTTGGAGAAGAATATTGGGAAACATGAGAGAAAAGTGGTAAAGAGGAGTAGGAAGAAGAACAAGGACAACCTGAGATGGAAGAATGTTAGAAAATATGTGAGAGCAACCCTTATCGAAGAAGTGTCAATGAAGACATGCCATGAGGAATGCATGGAGAAAGAAGAAGAAGTGAATGGGAAATAGGATGCAAGTGTAGCATTAGTGGATGGTGAATATGATAATTTGTTTGCATAGATGTTGGTGATAGAGGATTAGTGGATGAAAAAGTTTGTAGTTGCAATGAAGGTTGAAGAAAGAAATTTTAAAATTGATGATGATGCGGGAGATGTTTCAGCGAAGGATGATGTTGCAATTATGAATCAAGATAAGGTAAAGCAGTTTTATGATGTTATTTTGTTTTTAGATAATATGGTAGAAGGGGAAGGGGAGATGGATAGAATGAGAGCATGTTGTAGATGTTGTGTGGTTGTTTGTAGAAATGGTAGAGGATGTTGTAGGTGGATGTTGGTGGAGGTGGCTAGTTTTTGGTGGGTTGGATCCCATGAAGGAGGAGAAGAGAGTGCAGAGTATTTGGTAGAGGAGGTCGGGCTATGAACAAGCACTCATCACTATCATCATAAGGAGAGTTTTAATCTTCATCATCTGATACACCATTGTCTTTTTCAACATAATCTCTTTTTGACAAATTTTCCTTTATGATCCTTATATTTGTCATTTGTAACTTTGATTGGACATTTAGAAGCGTAATGACCTATCTTTCCACAATTGAAACACTTAAAGGGTAACTTACCTTTGTATTTTCTAGTGCCCTTTTTTCAGTCTCCTTACAAAATTTTCTTCCACCTCAAAAAGATCATCCAAATTTGATTCATCTACCTTCTCTGTATTGCTAACTTTAAAAGCAATTTCTTTCTTTTTAGCACCTTGACCAAACTCTCTTAATTCACAAGAAATTAAAGCACCAAGCATATGATCTCTAGAATAATTATCCAAATTTCTAGCTTCCTCAATAGAAAAAACTTTAGAGCTATAAATTTAGGAAGAGTTATCAATACTTTTTTCACAACTTCACTTTCTTCTAGCTTACCACCAAGACCATTGATGGCATTGACAACTTCATCCAATCTAAGCATGTAGGATGTAATATATTCATCTTCAAACATCCTCAGGGTTTCAAATTTGGCTTTGTAGATCTCTTTATCAATCTTGAGGCTTATCACCTTCCCAAGCTCTGAATCAGAAAGTCCACTTAATATAGCATTTCTTTCTTTTCCATTGTTCTCATAATCCTTGATCTCATCATCACTTTTTGCATCATTATCAAGAATAATATATCATTTTTCAATAGATTTCTAGACACCAAAAAGGATTCCATCCTATCTTTGCAGTAAGTAAGTGGATGTTGGTAGAGGTGGTCGGTCTACAATGGGTTGGATCCCATGAAGGAGGAGAAGAGAGTGCATAGTATTTGGTAGAGGAGGTCAAGCTATGGTGTAGAAAGATTGTGAGCATAAGCTCACAATGGTGGAGTTGAGTACTCAAACTACCCTTCGAGGTTTCAACCAACCTGTAGTGAACTCCATCGATATCCAAGTTCCCAAGTTATGTCTTCTTCCTCTTTTTCCAACACTTCTGTAGAACACATGGCATCTTCCTTTGACAACACTACATTCTCTTCCTTCTCCCACTCGTGGAATCATGTCCGCCATAGCTAGACCTCCTCCACCAAATAATCTTCTCTCTCTTCTCCTCTTTCATGGGACCCAACCCTTCACAGACTAATCACCTCCACCAACATCCACCTACAACATCCTCTACCATTTCTACACACAACCACATAACATCTACAACATGCTCTCATTCTCTATCCATCTCTCTTTCTACCATCTTATCCAAAAACAAAATAACTTCATAAAACCAATTTACTTGATCTTCATTCATAGTTGCAACATATTCCTTCATTGTGAAATCTCCCACATCATCATCAACTATAAATTTTCTTTCTTTACCCTTCACTGCAACTACAAGATTTTTCATCCACTAATCATCTATCACCAACATATGTGCAAACGAATCCTCATATTCACCATCCACTAATGCTACACTTGTATCCTCTTTTGCATTCAATTCTTTTTCTTTCTCCATGCCTTCCTCATGGAATTTCTTTGTTGGCACTTCTTTTGATAAGGGATGCTCTCACAAATTTTCTAACATCCTTCCATCTCAGGCTATTGTACTTGCTCTTATTCTCACTCCTCTTTACCATTTTTTCTCACCTTTTCCAATATTTTTCTCCAAATTCTTTATCCTCACCTCAATCTTTCCCACTTCTTCATGGGCCATCTATCCCATCTTTTCAAACTTCTCATTCTCTACTTTCTCCCAATACTGCTCCCAAAATAGTTTTTGGACATGTCTCTTCATGACCCATCCCATTTTTGTCTACTGTAAGCTTCAACTCACATGCTATATATGTTGGATCTTAGTTGTGTTTATTGTTTGTCCTTGATGAAAAAATCTCTGATCCTTATGATTTATAATGGCACTTCTTTGATGTCTCTTGGCTATTACAGAAAGTTATTTGTTATACTTTAATTTCATGGTGATGAGAATTCTGGTTCAAGTTATGAATGCTATCTCTTTAGCTGACAGAGCTTGAAAGATGGTTTCTTTGTCAGGATGGTTCTTTTTACATATCACAGGTATTGGTTGTTTCTCATTCAGGCTTACACATATCGGCATGAGTATGGTAGGGTCTCCCCGATCCTTTTTTGAAATGTCTATGTTGCCTATCAGCAAGACATTTCTAATGTCATGTCGATTGAATTTAACATTCTAGCAACTGTTGGCAAGACCTTTTTTTTGTTCTGGCAACAACAAAAAAGTCTATCGGCGAGAGTTGTGGCATCGTTATATGGTCTTGGAAATTTTGATTTGTTACACTGACCGAAAAACATAAAGGTGGTCTCTTCGGTAAGAGCTATGGTTTTCGGTGAGAGGTCTCGGCGAGTGACCTCCAGTCTCGCCGATGGAACACAAAAGAACTTTGTTGGCATAGGATCTATCTTGTCTCAGTGACTCAGTGAATAAAGTTTTTCGGTATGACAAATTTTTTCTCCAAGAGGTCTCCTCAAAGGTTGTATGTTACAGCGATAGTGAATGAAACTAAAGGGAATCTCGATAAGAATTTTCCTCATGTCTTAGCAAAAGAATAATATAATAAGGAAGTCCATCAGCATAGCATGTTGTATTCGATATGTCTTCTCTCTAAATTTGATGTGTCGCAGTGAAAGCGAATTGAATGTCTGGCAACGTTAAAGTTGCCTTCGACATAACGTGTCATCGATGGAAATAAAAAGGTTTAGTGCAAATTTTTTTTTTGACTAGGTATCAAACCCTAGCCTAGCCACCATCATGAGTGTTTACATTTCTGTTGTTGCTGATTATAACTATTCTTACAGAGGTTTATGGAAGGTTTATTTGGTGCATTTCTGACTGGAAGCTCGACAGTGGATAATGGAGCCATGGGAGTTACAGATCTGTTTGGTATTTTTATTTATGTGTTTCATACTATGCATATTAATTTACTATCACCATTTTTCTTAACTGCTCTCTGCATCTCAGTCAATATGATGCCCTGACTGAGTATTGTCATTCATGCATTAGAGGTTATGATTTTCTGTGGTGGATAGTTGTGCTTTTTATGTAGAAAAATGAACTCATTCATTACAGATTTGTTGAGAATGGCTCTTAGTTGGGTTGGTTGTTCTGCTATTACTCCTTAAGATAGTTACCTATCTGGCATGTAAATCAAGATGTATATATAGATGCAGAAAACTTAGTTTTATGTTCGACTGTTGATGTAATTCTGAGATAATCATTCCTTGGCTGTATGAAAATATATGGATAAAACTCTGCAATAAAATCTGTATAACAAGATGCAGAGATTGTGAGTTTCTTCTCTATGAGGTATTTTAGGGATTCAGTTATTGAATCTTTAAGGTATTCTGTAGATGAGAAAACAAAGAGATATGTTCTTAACTGAAAATAGAGAAACCCTCTGAATCATTATTATTGTTCAAAACATAATTTAAGGGGTTGGTACTCCTTGAGATAGATATCTCTAAATGAGGGGTTGGTGCTCCTTGAGTGGGTGCTAAAAAATTAGCCTATAAGGCATTGTGAACAATTGATTATAGGATTAAGCTAGGAAGGCATTTAGGGATTGGTTTTTATACCCCAGGAGGGTTTTCCACTCGACAAAATATTGTGCCTCTTTGTTCTTCTATGTTCTCTCTGTTTTACTATGCTTTTGTTGTTTCAGTTTGCTGTTGAGTTATTATTTTTCTCAATTCTGTTTATGAATGATTACATTCAACTCATGAATGCTTTAATCAGAGTGATATTGAGATCAAATCTAAGTTGTTCATTTGAATATTTGAGAAATTGGTCAAATAGTTAAGACTCTGATTCACCCCCCCTCTCAGTGTCAATTTAACTCCAACAATTGGTATAAGAGCATAGGGTCCTCTTATTGGTTTAATTACCTTGGATTGATCTTGGTCTTGGAGTTTGTTTTTAATGGCACATTCTCAAGATGGTGCCTCTATAACCAAAGCTCTGTTACTTGATGGAAAATATTATGTGTTATGGAGAATAAGAATGGAAGCTTTTCTTGTTTCTTTTGATGTTGATGTTTGGAGCATTATTTTAGAAGATTACAATGTACCAGCCACTATTCCCACTAATGCCGGAGCTAAGCATGCCATCTTGTGATGATTAACTAAAGATGTGTTCATTAAAGTCATGCGTTGAAAATCTACTCATGGATTTTGGGAAAAACTTGAAACTATATATCAAGGGAATGAGAAAGTCAAACTGTCAAAAATCATTACTCTCAAACATCAGTTTGAGGAGTTGAAAATGAAGGATGATGAGAAAGTGGCTGAATATTTCCTAAGAGTTGATGAAGATGTCAATGGAATGAAAGGTCTAGGTCAAGAAGTTAATGAATTTGATGTGGTCACAAAAGTTTTTAGGTCCTTACCATCTAAATTTGAATCTAAGGTTTCAGCCCTAGAAGAAAATAAACACTTTGATAACCTTACCTTAGATAGCCTGCAAGGAATACTTACTGCCTATGAAATGAGAACTAGCAAAAACAATTCAACAGGAAAAGAAACTGCCTTTAAGTCTAAAAAGAAAGAAAAAGTTGATGTCAGTGAATCAGAGTTGTCTGATTCTAAAGAATCTCATTTTGTTAGAAGATTTAAAAAGGGATCAGGAAAATATAAGCGAAAACTTCCCTTTAAATGTTTTAACTATGGAAAAATAGGTCACTTTGTTGCAAAGTGTCCCTATGACGATCAAATCTATGACAACGAAACAACTGAAATACAGCCTAAGAAGAAGGCCTTCAAACCTAAATGTAACTTCAATTTTAAAAAGAAGAAAAGTCTTTTTAGTAAGGATGAATCTGATATTGAGTCTGAAGATTCATCAGCTAATGAAGTTGAAACTTTGTTCATGGCTGAAATTACTTAGCAAAATGATTCTAACACAATTGACGTTGAAGAAGGTGAAATTGATCTTGAAAGTGAACTGAAATGTGCTTTACAAGAGATCAGAAAACTCAAAAAACAAGTTCTTGCTCAAGAACATAAACTAGATCAAGAATTGGTCTCTCTGAAAAATCAGCTTGAAGAAGCTAAAAGAGTTGAAGTCTATCTTCGAGAGACTGTAAGTTGCAAAGATCAATAAATTCAAAAACTGGAACAAGAAGTAGTCCTACTTAGGAAGGAAATTGAAAAATATGAAAGCACTCTAAAACTGAATGATATGCTCAGCAAGCAGAAGATGTACAAAGATAAATCTGGTGTTGGTTTTGAAAAGGGTGAATGCTCAACTGACAAAGCGAAAAAAAAACCTTCTACTGAAGTCAAAGGCTCAGGTTCAAATCACTTAGAATCTGGTAAGGATCATGTTAAGTTTTTTAGAGGTAATAGACCTTCATACAAAGACAATTCTTTTTTCTATGGTTATTGCTTTTTCTACAACAAATTTGGTCATAAGGTGAGCACTTGTAGGCTTATGAATTCTAGAATACCCAGGTTTGGTCTTAGGCAACACTATGGTTTTGTTAGATAGATCAAATGTTTTAAATACAATACTTTAGGACATTCTATCAAACAGTGCAGAACTGATTTGCAATCTAAACATCAGAAAATTAAAAAGGTTTGGAAACCTAAGGCTGTCAACAACATTGAACAAACTATGTTGGTTCAAACTACTTTTCATTCCAAGAAAAAGGAGTTATGGGTCCTAGACAGTGGATGTTCTAACCATATGACTGGCGACAAGGACAAGTTTATAAAACTTGAAGATTATGTAGGTGGATATGTTAAGTTTGGTGATAACTCTAGTATTCAAATTAAAGGTAGAGGTCCACTTCTTCTGAATGAAGACACTCCTATCTATAATGTGTACTATGTTGAAGGTCTCAAGCACAATCTTCTAAGTGTTAGTCAAATCTTTGATAGTGGTTATCATGTTCTTTTTACTTCGTAGGGATGTGAGATTAAGAACAAACTTGGAAAGGTTGTTGTAGCTGGAAGGAGGACAAAAGGAAATGTGTACAATCTTATTGACTCATCATGCAATGAAAATAATCAAGGCATGTGTCTAATGGGCCAAATCGAAGAGAGCTAGTTATGGCATAAAAGATTAGGACACATAAAATTTGAAAATTTGGTTAGAATCAGTAAGAATCATAATGTTAGAGGTTTACAAATTCTTAACAAGCCAAAAAATTATGTGTGCAAAGAATGCTTAAGTGGTAAACAAACTAAAATCAGCTTCAAGACAAAAGAACATTCTTCTTCAAAACCTTTATAGCTTGTGCATACTGATTTATGTGGACCAACTAGAACAAGGTCTATTAATGGTGAAAAATACTTTATTATTTTTGTAGATGATTATACTAGAACGGTTTGGGTCACATTTCTTAAGCACAAATCATAAGCCTTTGAAAGGTTCAAAATCTTTCGTAAAATGGTTGAAAAGGAATCTGATCTGAAACTCAAATGCCTTCGATCAGAGAAAGGAGGTGAGTTCACCTCTCAAGAGTTTATTGATTACTGTGAACAATATGGTATTAAAAGGAAGTATGCTGCAACTAAAACACCTCAACAAAACGAGGTAGTTGAATGGAAAAATAGAACTGTAAAAGAAATGGCTAGAACAATGTTAGATGAAGCTAAGTTGCTTGATATTAACTGGAAAGAAGTTGTTCATACAGTTGTATACATTTTGAATAGAGTGTAGATTAGGGTGAAATCTAAACACACTCCTTATGAACTGTGGTATGGGAAAATAGATTCTGTCAAACATTTTAAAATTTTTGGAAGTGTTTTATCAAAAAGGATGATGATAACCTTGGAAGTTTTCAATCCAAGAGTGATGAGGGTATCTTTTTGGGATACTCAACTCACAAAAAAGCTTATAAATGTCTCAACAAAAGGCTTAATAAGATTGTTGAAGTTGTTAATGTAAAATTTGATGAAAGACCACATTTGAATGTTGAATCTTTACAAAATAATGAGGAAGAAGAACTTGAATTTGAAATAATTTTTGAAGGAGCTGGAATAGCAAAGTCTATTGTTGAATCAGCGAGCCCTAAAAATGAAAATACAAGTTCTGAAAAGGTTGCATCAAATGCTCCTTCGAAAACTCTAGCTATATATCACCCCAAAGATCATATTATTGGGGATAAAAATGTAGGAGTTCAAACTAGAAGAAAGGCTGCAGAATCTGATGAAAAGGCACAAATTGTTTTCTGTCTAGTTACTCAGTTTGAGCCTAAAATTTTTAATAAAGCTCTCACAGACTCATGTTGGCTTAATGCTATGTAGGATGAAATTGATCAAATTAAGAAAAATCAGACTTGGGAGTTAGTCCCAAGACCAGATGACAAGAATGTCATTGGAGGCAAATGGATATACAAAAACAAGGTTAATGAAAATGGTAATGTTATTCGCAAGAAAGCAAGATTTGTCTACAAAGGCTATGCTCAACAAGAAGGTATTGATTTTGGTGAAACCTTTGCACCTGTTGCTAGACTAGAATCTATCTGAATATTCTTGGTTTATTCTATTTACAAAAACTTTACTATTTATCAAATGGATCTCAAAACTGCTTTTTTGAATGGCTATTTAGAGGAAGAGGTCTATGTTGAACAACCCGAAGAATTTATATGCAAAGATAATCCTAACCATGTTTACAGGTTTAAAAAGGCTCTCTATGGCTTAAAACAAGCACCTAGAGCTTGGTACTCTAGGCTGGACAGTCACTTAATTTCTAATGGCTTTGTTAGAGGAGGTGTAGATAGTAATCTTTATGTTAAAACTGAAGGTTCTGATATTTTAGTTTTTGAAATTTACATTGATGATACTATCTTTGGCTGCAATAATGTCACTTTGAGTAAAAAATTCTCTCAAATAATGGAATCTGAGTTTGAAATGTCAATGTTAGGAGAATTAAACTTCTTTCTAGGTCTTCAAATCTCTCAATGTGAGAATGGAATATTTCTTTCTCAATCCAAATATGCTAGAGAGATGCTTAAGAAATTTCAAATGGATGAATGCCATCCAGTTAGCACTCCAATGGTTACTAGTTGCAAACTTACTAAGGTTGATGATTCTCCTGATACAAATCAAACAGAATATAGATCAATGATCGGCGGTCTCTTATATTTAACTGCATCTAGACCTGACATTATGCAAGCAGTTTGCACTGTTGTACATTTTTAGGCATCACCTAAAGACTCTCATATTACTGTTGTTAAATGGATCTTTAGATACATTTAGGGCACTCTTGATTATGGTCTTTGGTATCCTAGGAGCAATGATTTCTCTTTGATTGCTTATACTAATGCTGACTAGGCTAGTTTTTTGGATGATAGGAAAAGCACTAGTGGTGTTGCATTCTTTCTTGGTGATCGTTTAGTGGCATGGCACAACAAGAAACAAGTATCTGTTTCTCTCTCTACTGCTGAAGCATAATACATTGCTACCACTTCATGCTATACTCAAGTTATATGGATGAGTCAAACTCTTTCAGATATGGGTATTGATGTTTCTAAACCTGTTTCCATTCTTTGTGATAACACTAGTGCAATAAATATATCAAAAAATCTTGTTATGCACTCTAGAACTAAACATATTGCTATCAAGTTTCATTTTCTGCGAGAAAAAGTACTGGCTAATGATGTCTGCTTATAGTTTGTTGGTTCACAAGATCAGGTGGCTGACATTTTCACTAAGACCTTAGCAAAAGAGTTATTTGAAAGGCTGAGACTTTGATTGGGAGTTATCTCTCAATCATTACTTCACTGAATCTCCAAGCTACTACTTAGGGGGAGAAAATTAAATATTTTCATTCACTTACTACTCTCCTACAATCTTGGTTGTTGCACTACTTCTCTTTTTTTTTTTGCAGCTGTTTCTCATGATATTTTGGTTGGCTTCTCAGTTGTGTTTCATGGCAATGCACATTCTTCTCTTCTATTCTTTGTCATTGAGGGAAAAAGGGGGAGAGTCATTTTTGTTTTGCCATTAAGGACAAAGGGGGAGTTTGTTGGATCTCAGTTGTGTTTATGGTTTGTCCTTGATGACAAAATCTCTGATCCTTATGATTTATAATGGCACTTCTTTGATGTCTCTTGGCTATTACAGAAAGTTATTTGTTATGCTTTAATTTCATGGTGATGAGAATTTTGGTTCAAGTTAGGAATGCTATCTCTTTGACTGACAGAGCTTGAAAGATGGTTTCTTTGTCAAGATGGTTCTTTTTGCATATCATAGGTATTGGTTGTTTCTCATTCGGGCTTACACATATCGGCATGAGTATGGCAGGGTCTCCCCGATCCTTTTTTGAAATGTCTGTGTTTCTTATCGGCAAGACATTTCTAATGTCATGTTGATTGAATTTAACATTCTGGCAGCTGTCAGCAAGACCTTTTTTTTTGTTATGGCAACAATAGAAAAGTCTATCAGCATGAGTTTGGCCATCGGGCTAAGGTCATAGTGAAATCATATTGTCTCCCCAACTAGTGCATGTGGAATTCTATCGGCAAGAGTTGTGGCATCGTTATATGGTCTTGGAAATTTTGATTTATTACACCAACCGAAAACATAAAGGTGGTCTCTTCGGTAAGAGCTAGGGTTTTCGGTGAGAGGTCTCGGCGAGTGACCTCCGGTATCGCCGATGGAACACAAAAGAACTTTGTCAGCATAGGATCTATCTTGTCTCAGTGAATAAAGTTTTTCAGTATGACAAAGTTTTTCTCCAAGAGGTCTCCCCGAAGGTTGTATGTTACAACGATAGTGAATGAAACTAAAGGGCATCTCGGTAAGAAGTTTCCTCATGTCTCAATGAAAGAATAATATACTAAGTCCATTAACGTAGCATGTTGTATTCAATATGTCTTCTCTCTGAATTTGATGTGTCATAGCGAAAGCAAATTGAATGTTTGGCAACGTTAAAGTTGCCTTCGGCATAACGTGTCATCGATGGAAATAAAAAGGTCTAGGGAAAACTTTTTTATTGACTAGGTATCGAACCCTAGCCTGACCGCCATCATGAGTGTTTACGTTTCTATTGTTGCTAACTGTAACGGTTCTTACAGAGGTTTATGGAAGGTTTATTTGGTGCATTTCTGACTAGAAGCTCAACAGTGGATAATGGAGCCATGGGAGTTATAGATCTATTTGGTATTTTTATTTATGCATTTCATACTGTGCATATTAATTTACTATCACCATTTTTCTTAACTGCTCTATACATCTTAGTCAATATGATGCCTTGACTGAGTATTGCCATTCATGCATTAGAGGTTATAATTTTTTGTGGTGGAAAGTTGTGCTTTTTATGCAGAAAAATGAACTCATTCGTTATAGATTTGTTGAGAATGGCTCTTAGCTAGGTTGGTTTTTCTACCATTACTCCTGAAGACAGTTACCTATCTAGCATGTAAATCAAGATGCATATATAGATGCAGAAAACTTAGTTTTATGTTCGACTGTTGATGTAATTCTGAGATAATCATTCCTTGGCTATATGAAAATATATGGATAAAACTCTACAATAAAATCTGTATAACAAGATGCAGAGATTGTGAGTTTCTTCTCTATGAGATATTTTAGGGATTCAGTTATTCAATCTTTAAGGTATTCTATAGATGAGAAAATAGAAAGATATGTGCTTAACTAAAAATAGAGAAACCTTCTGAATCATTATTATTGTTCAAAACATAATTTGAGGGGTTGGTACTCCTTGAGATAGATATCTCTAAATGAGGGGCTAGTGCTCCTTGAGTGGGTGCTCAAAAATCAGCCTATAAGGCATTGTGAATAGTTGATTATAAGATTAAGCTAGGAAGGCATTTAGGGAGTGGTTTTTATACCCTAGGAGGGTTTTCCACTCGGAAAAATATTGTGCCTCTTTGTTCTTCTGTGTTCTCTCTATTTTACTATGTTGTTGTTTTAGTTAACTGTTGAGTTATTATTTTTCTCAATTCCGTTTATGAATGATTACATTCAACTCATGAATGCTTTAATCAGAGTGATATTGAGATCAAATCTAAGCTGTGTGTTTGAATATTTGAGAAATTGGTCAAATAGTTAAGACTTTGATTCATACCCCCCCCTCTCAGTGTCATTTTAACTCCAACAATATAAAAACAATATCTTGATTATTTTAGCTCTTAATCACTCTAGACTTCACACACCTACAATGATTTTCTTGAGCTCTTCACAATCGCCTTCCTCTACCTATGGGTCTTGGCATAGTCTGCCTCATGTTTGATTTTCTACGTATGTTCTTAGAACCCCTTGCTCTAATACCATTTGATGAAGACAAAAATAATCTCTCCCAAATTCAACCCAAATTGTAAAAAATTTAGATTACAAAAGAATCTACAATTAATTAACAATAAATCAACAATTTCATTTTTTTTTATTTCAATTGACTCATGATTGCACACATTACATTCAAATTTGAAAAAAAATCAAATATATTTGATTCATTCAAGTTTCATGAAGAATATGTTGCAAGTACTTAGGCAACTCCATTGTCCCTCTATAGTCCTTTACCTACTGCCTTTGTGTCTCTTCACACTATTCGCGACCCTTCTAATGCAATATATATATTTATCTAGCATTCCAAATTGGACTTCATATGCATTTGCAAGGCTCTCCTAGTATCACCATGCTTTTCCAAGTCCTCAATTTTTCATGCACATGTTTCCTGATACAAACATTTGTTGAGATGCCACATTATATACTTGGCTTTTTTACCCAATTCATGGGCTCGACTCCCCTCTTCATGCCCCTATCATGCCTACTCACATACTACCTTAGGAACTATATTTTCTTTTCTTCTAAGTAGAAATTCACAATTCACAATTCTATCTATCTTGGAAAACCCTTCTTACACTCTAGTTTGCATTAATTGGCCCCCACTCTAAGCATGGAATCTTCCATAGGATTAAAGTTCAAAGAAAACATATATAAATCTCTATGTATCCTTTTAAAACCATACTTGATTCCTCACAATTGGTATGCACTAACATTTCATTTCCCATCGTCCTTCTACATGATCAATTATCATATTTTTCAATTTTTTATTTTTATTGGTAGTGTTATCATCTAAGTATGCACCCTTGCTAAGTTGCATAACTTAGCTTACTAGTGAAACATGGGATAACTCCTCTGATTATGGGCTCAAGATGTGGGATTTAACCTCTAGATATGGTTGGTTCCCTTCCCATCACTATCTTACTTCTATGTTACCTTGCCATGATCATAAGTTGTTGCTCCTTATAACTGTGACTTCAATTGAGTTTTTCTCATGACTGTCACAATTTTACCCTTGATTCTTCTTTTGTGCCATGCTATCATTCCTTCACAAACAATTCAAAACCTTTCATGACTACTAGGATTATCTACTTGGCACTACTCTTACTAGGTCTAGGCCCTTCTTTAGAGAACTTGAGACTTCTAAACAATCAAGAAAACTTGCTATATTCTCCATAAGATGGATCTAAAATGGTGTTGGGAAATAATTTTGTAGGCTCTTTCTATAGAAACTAATATTGCTATTAGAAGTAGTTGGCATGGTTTGATTATAACATGGAATCAAATACCCTTGAAAACTCAATGAACAAAGCCAAGCCTTCTATCCCTTATAAAAATTGATAACACGTGAAGATTTTCCACTTCAGAAAAACAATTATTGATGTTGCATATATTTCTAGTTTTGAGGAACACTTTGCCTAACCATTTTTAGATACACTTTCATTTGCACATTTTGGTAATTGGCTTTCCCCTTTTGAAATTTTGGTAGATCCTTCCATGAACTTAATAGTCTTCTTGAAGAATGTTTGCACATGGGATGAGACCTAGTAAACAATTGGAAACATCCTATTGACCTTGGTACAGTAGGTGCAGAGGTTGAAAAAACTATAGTCTTTCCCTTGACAATAGCATTATATTTAACCATAGATTCATGTTCATATTTGAATCAACAACCTCTTCAAACTCTTCTAGCTGTTAAGGGACTAGACAACTTCATCAACAATCACTTTCATATAGCCAAGTTCTGATATTGCCATTATAATTGAGAATATCTTCACTTAGATAAAAATTACATCAAAATAAAATTCCAAGTTGGATAGCAGCAACTCCCAAGCATTTGCATTCATCACAAGTTTTTCCTATGCTCTGTTTTGTAATTTCTTATGAATGTTATTTTAAATGTTTGCATCCTTGTGTCTTTCTTGCTAATTGACTATCTATTTGTTCCTCTGATCTTATTACACCATCATCCTATATACTTTAACCTCACCATAAGGAATTCATTCATTCTCTACCTATGTTATCTACAAATTGTGCTTTCACCATCCTCAACTTTGTACATTAAACTTCACCATGTATCTAACAACAAATACAAGCTCTTCAAAGTGGATAAGAAAAACTTGTTTAAGGTTGATGGATACCTTATTGTCTTCTAGCTATCAAGATCAGGTGACTATCTTCTACACTTCATGGAGGGATTTCTTGGTTTAAATCACTACCCTTTATGAACTTTTATCATATCTTATATAATCAAAAGATCCTACCTTATACCCCAGTGTGATATATTTTCTACATAGAAATGTTTTCTCTAAGAATAGGCTACTAATGTAGGTGGAAGTCATGCCTAAAGATCACTAAAACTACATATAGCCATAAAATATTGTTTTGATGACCACTATATCAATCTAGTTGTTTTAAGTTTCTCACTTTGTTGCCACTACATTGACCTGGTTATCAGCAAGGAACTGAAACAAACAATAAAATGCATATTGTCTACACCAATAAACCTCCTTTCCCTATACATATAACCACCTGGCAAGCTATAAGTAGTAAATGAGAAATAAGTTCAGTCGTAAGTAAATACTAAAACTTGACCCCTCCAATAGTCTATCACAACTACTCTCACAGCATGGGAACACACCTTCAGTTGATATTTTTGATCCAACATGATACATTTATCTAATAAGTATGTATGGTTAATACTACCTTCTATCCACAAAAGGGAAAAATGTTTCTTAGAACTAACTTTCCTCAAACACTAGCATGCAAGATCATTTCTTGCACCTTGGAGTGAAAATAAATCCCTACAAAACATAATTTCATAGTAGAGCTAATATCATCAAGGATCACTTCTGAATGTGAATTCAATTCTTGAATATAGAATGAATGAACCAAACCACTATTGTAGCAAGTACACACTAATCAGATACCACAACAAAACTCTAGTTTGAAGATAGACTATAACATTCAACTTGCAACATATTTTTAGTGGTCTTTGTTGCAATATTCTATAAACATGCTTCATTATATATATGTGCCTTTTGACATATTTCTCAAGAAAATTAGTGCATATCACATGCCTTAAACAAAAATTCCAAACATTATGAATGTGAGAAGACTTGGAATACCCTTTTTAAGTGTTTTGATCAAATAAATTCTGCAATAAATACTTAGGATCTACCAATCGCTAAATATTTCCTTTTGAAGCAAGAAGTTTATTCATCAGAAACCAACTTAGTGTTTGGGTAATATTTGGTGATACTCATGATACTGTTGCATCAAATGACACTATTCTAACCTCTTCTTTTCTTCATCATAAACATGACCATTTCTAGCCACTCATATATTCACCATTTTTAGAACAAATCCCATTGACTTGTGGTGATTTTTATGAACATGAAAAATAGATGTTTTTCTCATCAACAAAGGCATGCCATTTTAAAAACTATGAGTATTCTCTTAAGAAAGTTATGGAGTTTCAAAATAAAAATGAACCCGGTATTCTCTTGTCTTCAACATGCATGATTTTGCATTGAAGAGAATTAATGAATTTCTAGCACCCTCTCTAACTATTTCCACAACTTAATCTCCATTAATGTACATGCCCATGCATGAAACTGACTTTCCCCTTGTTGTGTAGTTTTGCACACATGCCCCACTGAAAGTAGGGACCCTCTTTTTGCTCTGGCTTTTGGTGTCTTTTGCCCCCTTAATTTTATTGATTTCGTTGCCTTTGGAGTTCCTTAGATGTTCATCTTGCTTGCCCAAGTGATTCCCCCAGGTTGCACTTTGAAAAACTAAGTTATGAGAAAAATCCGAGTTTTTACCCCAATCCAGGATTTTTCGGTCCGTCCGGATTTTCCCGGATTCTACTCAAAGTTTGGCTCTGTGCAAAAATTCGGGTTTTTAGTCCAGTCCAGGATTTTTCGGTACGTCCGGATTTTCCCAGATTCTACTGAAATTCCAGATCCGGGTTTTTAGTCCAGTCCGGGTTTTTTCCTGCGTCCGGGATTTTCTATCCGACCCGGATTTTCCCGGATTTCTTCAGTTTTCTGGAATGTGCCAAAAGTCTGAAATTTTGTGCCGTCCGCAGAAATCCGGTCCACCCAGATTTTTCCAAATTTTTTGCCAGGCTTTGTGCAAATTGAAATATTGGATTAAATTGATGAATTTGATGATAAATGCTCAACACCCATGCTTAATTTGATATATTACACAATGTTTCATGCATTCTTGGTTCGTTTTGATGATCTATTGTTGAAATTTTTGTCTTTTTCGGTAGAATCCTGTCCGGCTAGTTTTTTCTGGATTCTGGTCTGAGTCTGCCTGACTTGGATTTTCCTGGATTTTCCCCTTGGTCTGGTTTCCTGAAATAGAATTTTTTTTGAAAATAATTATTTTTCCAAAAATGGAAATTCTTTTTTAAAAATGATCCTGAAAATGAAAATTTCTTGAGATAAAAAAATTTTGAAAATAAAAATTTCCAAAAATGGAAAAATTTCTGAAAATGAAAGTTTCCTTATAAAAGTGTAAGTTTTTCTTAAAGGTCAGAATTTTATTCAAATTTAATTTAGACATGTGGGCTATTAATGATGATATATGTTTTTCAGGACTAAGCAAATATTAAAAAGGGCAACTTGCATATGGATTCGTGCCAAAGGGGGAATCTAGAAGTGTTCAATTTAATTTTTTCAAAGTGGGACCTGCCTAAAAGTCCATGCCAAAACTGTCTACAACTGGAGGACTTTCTGGAGGGCATGAGAATCTAATCTTGTTGGAGATTGTGGGTCGACATGGATAATATCCATGCATTTAATGCAAATCTTGTCCTATTTTGAAATTCTCCTAGCCGACCTGTTTGAGGCTAGTTATTATTGTAAAATCCAATTGGGCTGACATGTTTGGAGTTCTCTATAAATGGCATTTGTGCCTCATTTTTAAAGGGAGAGATAGATAGAATAGTAGAAGGAGAAGATTTGATACAAGCGAATTTAACAGTAGTTAGAGTTAGGAGTTAGCTTCTTTTTGAGCAATTGATGTAACAGAACATTGGAATTGTTGCTGGAGTTTGGTGATTCAATACAATTGAAGGCATTGTGATTTTCTGGTGATCTCTTTTGTGTTGACTTATCTTGCATGGTTCTTATGATTCTATCTTTCAAATTGCTCAAGGTTGTTAGATTTAGATTTAGATTTAGATTGGTTCAATGATGTTCATGATTTAATGTTTGAAGTGTTTGCAGCAATCTCGGGTCCATACTTTTTGCAGCTAGTTGATTGTTAGTTGCTTTGCAAATTTAGCCTGGACCTTTATATTCATTGTGCTTGGTTCAATTGTGGAGATTTATTCATTTCAACTGCAATTGGGTTGTCTTGAGTGAATGTTCATGATATGAAAATCTTTAAAACCTTAGAAGATTGCACTATTTCTGTAAGATTGTAGATTAATCTTGGTCAAGCAGAGATTGGTTTCATTGGGATTGGTCCATTTCAAGTGTTTATCATTTGCATTGTTATTCTTAGAAATAGTTTAGATTTAGAAATTTCTCTTAACCCTTATCTCTTTTGTTGTTTATTTTGAATCTGGGTTAGTTTTAGGATTGAAAGCATCACCACATTGTTGCATCTGATGAAAATTCACTTCCAGCATTGTTCATTTGTAAGGCCCATTGTGATTACCAGCATTTTCACATATTATCTGAGTTGTTTATGCATTTTCATGACCTGACCCCCAAGAGACCTTGGGGTGATTTTTAATAATTTATTATTGAATATTACCTTTCAAGAGAGATAGGATATTATATTCTGTCTGAGTTGTTGCTGTGCAGAAAACACCATCAACACCCCTAAATTTTCAAGATGATGAAAATCTCAATATGCATAAAAACATGTAGTAACTGCACCTTGAAATCCTTTTGACGCCTGCTCATGATCTAGAAACTTTCTACATGCAAATGCCATATATTCCCTGCAACATGCCCTATTTCCTCTCCTTTAGCCTACATGTGGTCTTCAAGATGTAAAACACTAATAAATCTTTCCTTGAAAAAAATTGACCCTTTCAAAACTTCATTCCATGGTGCATACATGGGTCCTTTCAAAAATATTAATCTTTCCTTTATTTTGACAAAATAAAACATTTTGACTAAGTCAAGACCTTTTAGAAACCTTGGCAATATTAACCTACTCCAAAGAAGAATCAACTTCTTAATTGTAATTCCTTTTTGGAATTTTTTATATTTTGGAAAAACAAGGTATTTGACATTTTCATCTCTTTTAAAGGTCAAATAAACTATTTGGTGTAGCTATTAGGCCACTTTGGAGAAAATTGGCTAAAAATTTTGGTGACTTTTGTGAAATGCTTGCCTACTAAGCATCTAGGATCAATTGCCTTAAGTATCCATTAGGTGTAGGAGTCACAATATTTGAGACAAATTGAAAGTCAGACTTGACAACCAGTTGCAACACCCCAAAACATCTAACTAAACACCTAACTAACTATGCTTCAGCACTTGGAGAAAGGAAAAACTAACTACGTGCATCAACACTTATTTACTTGAGAGGAAACCTATCCTAGCCTACTATAACCAGTAATAAGGCTCTCTCAAAAAAAACCATTGACTATTTCAGTGAAATAGCTACCTTTCCTTATTAACTTGCAATGTCTAACATGCTCATGAGCAACACAAGTAGAAACTCAATGAACAACTACAATTATTTTTGATAGACATAAACATAGTCACTTACCCTTTGAATTTGATCATGCTTACTGCTTCTTTGGACTTGATAAGTGATTTGAGTTTGATCTCTTTCTGTTGCAACTCTATATTCAGCTTCATTTTCATCAGTGACTTCATGCTTAGGTGCAAGCATGACCTGTGATACTTTGTGATCCTCCATTCTGGCTAAATGTCTAATTGGAAAGCCTCTTGAAAGGTTAAACCTTGAGGTATCCTTGTTGGTTTCTTTATTGTGGGCTGCTTTTTCATCTTGCTAATTTGATTGCTCCATTTCTTTTGGTTCTTTCATTAATGTTGGCTTGGCATCTAGATTTGACCAAAATGTTTCCAATTCATCCCAAAACATGTCTTCTTCAACCTCTTCTTTAATTTTATGTATAAGAGGACTAATTTTAACTTCAAAGAAGCCTTCTTTGTGTGTGTCGACTTCATCATTTTGTAAAACAAGGCTATCCTTGTGTGTCTCCTCACAAACCAACATCTTCTCATGCTCATTCTCATCTTCTACCAGCTCCAAAACTTGTGATGTTATTGCAACCTACATACTTTTTTCATCCTCATCAACAAAACAAGGGATTTCATCAAAATATAATGCTAAAACTTTCTTTACATCATCTCTTTCTTTCTTTTTTTCATATTGTCCCAACTAATTTATTAAGATTGGCATTGTCATCTTCTCTTCATCTTCAAGGGTAAAAAATGAAGGCTTTTTTTTCCTTGGATGACCACAAGTTATAGAACCTCATGAAAAGATGATAGGGATAACAAGTTGATCTTTTTAAGGGGAAATTTTGGCATTCATGAAAGAACTTAAATAGTTTGGCGTCATCAATGAGTAGTTTGAGGAGTTGTCAAGCAAGTTGAGAGCATCTAGGGCAGTTTGGTGACTATGCAAGAAAAATGGAGAATATATAGGGTAGTTTGACCCATTTTAAGGAACTTGAGGGCATCTAGGAGCTATTTGAGGGGTCTCAGTTTTTTGACAAGGTCAAAGAATGAAGGTTTCAACATTCAAACACCTTTTGGAGCAATTTTAGGGGCTGAAAAGTATGCATTATTATTTTGGACGACCAAAGGAGCTTGACCTAGCATGATGAAGTGAAGACTTACCCTTTTCTTTCTCCACACATGTTCCTATTATCATGCAGTTGTTGAACAACACAAAGGAAAACTGTAGGAGTAGATTTTTAGTTCTTTTCTCTCTTGGCATGTATTGTAATTGGTTTTTCAAGTTCTTTCAAGTTGAGACACAAATGTAGCTCACTTTCAGACTTGTACAATTGTGTAAGCACCCCTTTTATCAATAAAATTTAGTGGTTTTTTCCTTCTCAATGGCTACTTCATTGTGTGTGTGAATGATTGATACTTATTTCTATGATTTTATGTCTAAATCTTCAAGTTTTTTGTCTCATTTCAACACCTTTAAGAAGAAAGCATGTCTTATACAAGTCATAAGTTATGTCATTGATGTTTACACTCTTTATTTGTGAAATATATATCCAGTCTTCCTTCTAAAGTTGTGAACATATCAACTTTCTTATGAAATACTCATGTATGAGCATGTTAAACAATTGGGTTGTGTGAATTTTAGCTAGGTATTTGGGAAATTGTGTGTTAAAATAGAAATTTAGGTTTGAAAACCTTTTTGGTGTATCACCTCTTAGAGTTAGGTTTCATTTTCATGTATTCCTTCTCTCTTTTCCTCAACAAGCATTAGTTTAGTTAGTTTAGGTGATAATTCCAAGGGAAACAATGCTCTCTAGAGGTTAACTCCCACATCCCAAGCCCACAATTAGGGGAGTTATCCCATGTTTCACAAATAAGCTAAGTCCTACAACTTACAAGGGGTGTATACTTAGGTGATAATATGTAGTTTCACCTTTCTTCCGACTATGTGTAAGTCATTTGGTCCTCCTTAGTTTGCATAGGAATTTCATTCTCTTGTGTGGCTTCCTTTCACCCACATAGCCTTCAGTCTTTCCCCCTTATGCCTCTCACTTCTCTATCTCTCTTCTACATACACCATGGCTTTTCACTATTTTCCCTATTCTTCAACCACACCCAAGTATTTTATTTTCCTTGCATGTTTTTTGTTGCATTTTAAATTATTTACACTATTTTTATTTTAGTTCAAACTCACAAAAACCAAAAGGAAATAGTAATGTCACAACCATCAACATGTAAATCCTTTATTTGTGATATGGAAATAACAATGGAACCTTGCAATATTCTTCTTTGGAAACTCTTTGAGCTCTTAAAAACTTTCCAATGCTAGTGTTGTAAGTAGTGACTCGATATTTTCTCATTGAATGTCTTTGCCACTTCCAAGTTGCATCCATCTTTTTCTATCAAACAGAGAACATCAACCCAAAACTAAAACAAAATGGATTAACTCCAACAAAATTGAAACATCATATTTTTTTGGTTGATGCAGGATTATTCCTTTACTCAGATGCTCTTGCATCAGAAAGATAAAGCTAGACCTCCTCAAAATCCTAGAGGAGCCAAAGTTGGTAACTATAATTTAAATAAGTTAACTATTATGGGAGATATAACCACTAACTTTTAGGATGATAAAGATAGAGAGAACGAAAATATGATATAAAATCAAGGGAACAGGAAAATAATACATGATCAAGAAAGTCATGGTAAAATATAGGGTGCTAATTTTTCAATGAGATACAAGATCTTCCACTTTCTAGAGATTTCCAAATATGATTGGTGTCATTGTTAATTGCACCAAGATTCTTGGATTTTAGAAAAATATTATTTCCTTTAATAATATATAACATGATCTTGAAATCCCTATTGTTGACATTGATACAAAATAAAATATTTCTATTTTTCATCCAAAAGATAACTTGAAATTAAGGTCTTTGAATATATATATATATATATATAGATAGATAGATATATATATGTATATATGTATATGTATATGTATATGTTTATGTATATGTATATTTATACATATACATATACATATATATATATACATATACATGTTTATATATATGTATATACATGTATATACATGTATAAATATGGGAGACAAGAGGCACTCAAAAGTAGGTCATAAGATTAACCATGATCAATCCTAATATTTGGGAGAACACCTAATATATTTTGGGTCTTCTCAATCAAGTAATTTCATCGCTCCCTCCCCCATTTCAATATTTATTATTTCTTGAATGTATGAGGGCTCAACAATAGATCCAAATAGAATGTTGTTAGAAGGTTGGTTAAATAATGTAATTTTTTTATGTTGCTAATTTTAGAAGCTAAGATTCCAAAGGAATCTATATAAATTTTTAGCTACAACATTGGTAGGTATTGTAAAAGAAATATTGTTTCTATTCTTGGTATATTTGGTGGTTTTTGTGTGCTTGGGATTCTATATATTTTTCTACATTTTTTTAAGTTTCAAAGGTAGTATCTCTTTATAAGGGGTTCTCACAACTAGCAACCTTAATATCTTGATCACTAGTTTTTATGATCCCCAACATCTTCTATGCAATTTTAATCTATGGGATAGTCTATATGTTCATAAAGAAGCTTCTACTCAATATTATCCTTAGATTATTTGAGGTAACTTCAATGTTGTATTATCCCTTAATAAAAAATTATACTTCCTATTCTCCCTCAAGATAGTATTCTTATTCTTTATAATATTAACCATCTTTAGCTAATGGATAACCTTCATAGTAATATTTATTTTACTTATAATAATTAAAGAACTAGGGATTATTTTATCATAGAACATTTGAATATATTTTTGTTTAGTGATTTGTGTCCTTCTCATCACCTTTGTCTTGCTTCTTTTGTTCTATGCATGGTATGTTAAAATTTCTTCTTTTAGGTTCTAGGTCATGTGGTTAAAAGTGTTAGTGTAAATAGAGATATTATCTATCTAGCTAGTTTTTAGTCTACCTAGGAGAGTCCTCTTGACACTAGTTAAGTATCCACTTAGGGAATTTTTATGTTTTTTCTCACTTAATTTGGTTGAGACACATGTTCTCACCTTTTGGTACACCTATTGCATTCACACTTTAAACATGCTCACACACTTCTCATATGAGCATACATGTGTTGTACCTTTGGAGGGGTAGTTAATTTTTCAATCCTACCTTCCTACTTCATCTACCTTTCCTATTTATGCAAGGCTCTCATTGAATATTCACACACTCTCATTTATATATATAGACATTTTATTGTTCTTATTTTGTTTCACTAACTTAGAAGGTTATTTTGTTGCTTTCAAATATTGGCTTCATTGGCATGTCATCTGAGTCAAGATTACACATTACTTCCTATATCAAGGTGAATCTAGAACTTATCCCTATCATTGAAGTGTCATGGAACAAAATAAACATTACCATTGATTTTGAAAGGCTTGAGAAATGAAGAATAGGATATTTCATTTAATGGTGAAATTTGGTAACTTTAATTTCTTTCAAGTTTTTAAATTCCTTGTACAACATTTCTATATTGTACAAATCCATATGGTACAAAAAAGTTGTAGAAAAATGTTCTTTTAGTAGAGGGCCAAATCACCCTCTACCCATCTACCCATTACACTATTTTAGTAAAAAAAAAAATTGCAAGTTTTAGAATGTTTGTTCATTGGTCAAGGGTTTAACTATGGTCAAATATGGTTCTTTGGCTACCATTACTCCTACAATTCCTATTTGGGCTTGATCTATGCCTTGGTTTTTCTTAGTGGGTAATTTAAATGTCTCTATAAAGAGAGTTAGTTTTTTAATAGGTTTAATTTTCTATCTATTGCGCTCGAGCTTGTTGTTCCATAGTAGTGTAGTAGGTCATATATTCATTTCAATTACCATTCTACTAGTGGTTGTACACATTGACTAGTTCTATGTTTATTCTTACCAACTTGCTTGTCTCTATTCAAGACTATTGATTGAGCCTCTACATATTTTAGTAGAGGCATAATTACTAGTATTTGCCTCAACTGCCACTACATTCCTAATATGTGGCTCCATAATCATCAACCATTCCTACCATCACATCATACTCTCCAACAATACTCTCCATAAGGGTCTCATATTTTTCCAATAAGGGCTTGGTAGCTCACACATATTGTTTCCTCTGTGTGACTCATATAGGAAAATCAAACTTATAATTTTGGAACCTTTGGAAGCATTGATTTTCATATTTTTTTTTAGTAGGTTATCAAGGCATGGAGGAAAGTATCCAAATTTTGGTTTGCATACTCTCATTGTGACATCCATTTAGGCACCAAGCCTGTAAGTTTCCATACACTAGTAATATATCTAATGAAGTTTTATTAATGGTTTTATTGACACAACCATCATAGCTTTGATGAGGCCTCCCATCAACCTACTTTTTTCATCCTAGGTTTTGAGTGTTGAAGAAAGTGTTCTTGGTGTAGTGTATATGATGGTGACTCCTCCTTGTTCAGAGGAGACTCTATGGTATAATTCTTAATAGCAACACCAAAAGATCTTCCAATGAACATCCTCAACTCTTCGATAAACCCACATGACTAGGTCATCTATAACATTTGGAAATTTATTTAATTCTTCTTCAAAAGATGGAATTATTCTTTGCAAAATTTGTGCAACATCATGCCCACATTTTGAGTTGATTTTCCAATAGAGATGAGAGAGGGATTTTTTTAATCCATAATATCCATCTAATTTATGTTGTATTGTTATGACTTATGGTACTCAATATTTTATTTTATTTTTTCTAACCATTAACCATCAAATTTAAACTCATGTTTTAAATAAATATCATTTATTGTAAGGGGGTAGTTTTCTTTTTCCAATAACTTGTGAATAGTGAATCATTTTCTTGCATTCAAATAGTCAACTAAAAGCTAGTTTCATCAATAATATTGTAGTGAAGCTAATTTTTCAAAAAAAATCTATTTTTAATTATTATTGGTCTTCAACTTGTCCAATATTGTAAGTGAATTTTGATGGGCATTACTTTCATCATGTTTATCAAAAAACTTCTTCTTTTTTTCCTATCAGAATTCCACAAGGAATTAAAATTTGTGCACAAAAATAAGATTTAAATTTCCCACTTTTCAAAAAATTATAAAAACCTCTCTGAGTTATAAATAGAAGATTTAGGCATCCAAACTTAACAAAATTTAGTTTTTTCTTGCATATCTTTCAAGGACAACCTAATCACTAATAATCACATCATGAGGTGTTATTGCATTGTTACTTATGAAATTCCACATTTCCCTCAAGAATTTTCTTTCCACACATATAATTTTGTAACAACATCTACTTAAGAATGAAGATAAATAGACCTATTAAGCCTCTCACACCCTTTAATTATCATGAGTAGAAGATTTATGTTCAACTCATTCTAATGAATAAAGGATTGTATAGGTTAACTATAGTGCCCCTCCCATTTGCATCTTGTTAATGTGAGATTATGCTTTAGCTTCCATGTTTCTTCATGATTGTTATGGTGATTATTTTATAGCTTTGATTGGTGTGAATGAATCACCACATGTTTGAGATGAGATTCCTCAACATGTCAATTGGTGGAATTTTGTGTGTTTACATGATTGGTTTATTATTATGCTTTAGTTTAGTGAGATGCATTTTTTATGCTATAATTAAATGTGAGCTTGATTATTGATGTTTAGAAGGAATGATTTATTTAAGTAATTATATGATGGATGTAAAAATTTCATTTCATGCTTATGTTATTAGACACCATTGGGATGATTATGATGTGCTTCAACTTTATATACATTGATAATGTATCCTTGATGTACATTGAATGGTTATAGGTGTTCGATGCACAGGACAACTAAGAGGGGGTGAATAAGTTGTACATTAAAACATTCAATCCGTCATTAACTTTCAAACCCTTATTAAAATTTATACCCTCATTAAGATTATAAAAATGTAAACATGTGAAAGAACAATGCAAACACAACTATACACAAGAGAAAACTAGATTTATGTGGAAAACCCTAAGTAGGGAAAAACATGACAAGGATTAGCTCACATATATATGAATAAAACCAAATACAATTAGGCTCACTACCAAGGGATCATCACCCAAAAAGGAAGAAAGGCTCACTACCAAGAAGAAAGAAGAATAGGAGTTTTTACAGAGAGATTCACTATATCAGAGCAAAAGGAAAATACACCACTGCAACTCTATGCCATCTGCAACCTTTGGCTCACTACCTCCAACAACTTCAAGCACATTGAAAATGTAGACACCTTATAATCACTACATCTGGAGTCATAGGAATTTAAACTCACACCTCAATCACTACACTTGATCATATTCATATCATTTGTACTCTACAAAACATCTCCAACAACTCACCCTACATTTATACCATCCATGACCTAAACAAATCTCAATTAGGTCAACCTTGATGAAATGTATGCACCTCAAACATGCAACACTAAATAGGTTAGGACAAAAAACCTCCACAATAGAAAGAAGTGAAGGAAGACCACACCATGGGTTAACTAGGACCCAAAACTATATCACCATACTACTCAACACATCTACCAACAACAAGCAACCCCTGCAATTAGCCAAGCACCTAGTTCATCCAAACCTGCACTAACACTAACAAGTGACCACATACACACCTGTCCAAGTATTAAAACACCATGTGGACCATATAGAAATATTCCACAAAATTATAGAATATTCCACATCATTAGAATATACAACACCATCACCTCAACCACCTAAAACTGAAGAATACTTTCATCCTACACATTTGGATGCACTACCACTAAACTCTAACATAAGAACTAAATTGCAGAGAAATTAAAAACCAAAAACTCTAAGGGAAAGTAGATATAGACAATATTAGCATGTTCCCAAATTTGCAAGATATCAAACAACATAGAGAAATGCAAAGCAATTCCATTTCCCCTAGACAACCTTCTTCAAAGACAAACACACTATCAAACACATATTCCACTATTGCATGATCTAGAACCTAAAACTTTGGATATAACACCTTTGAACACCTCTAACAATCACATAAAATGACACAAGAATATCTTTAACCATGAAGAAATGCAGAACATAACAATGAATTCACCTCTATCACACTACACACTCTTTTATTCAAATTTTCTCAAAATATCTTGGAAACCAAGTGAACCAGCGACATCAACAACACCAACACAACACTACAACACATAGAACATCTACAAACAATATCCACACTAGGAGTTGACATCAATGTGACATCAAACTACAAAACCTCCACACTTAGCACTAGTACTCACAACACTAATTCCATCACCACCAACAACTCTGACACTAGAAATATCCAACAATTTTCATACTATTGACATCAATGAAAAAATATTGACATCAATGAAGACACCAACAACATACTTGCAACAATCTCTCCCTTTTTCATTAATGGCAACACCAGCTATGAAAAACCATCAACAAAAAAAACAACTATCATCAAATCAACAACTAAACTGCATAAAGGAACACTCCCCCTTACTAGGGTACACTTCACTCTCTCCATTTACCTTTGTTCTTCTCTTTCTATTATCTCCCCCTATCGTGAGGAGTTATTCAACCATTACTCTCGCCTTGTGTTTTTTAGATCATACTCTCCCCCTTTGACATTAATGTTAAAGGGAAACATCTTTTCCCTCAACACTTGCATAGAATTTTTATTTAATACTTTCCCCCTTTGACATCTATAAACTTCCCTTTAGGAAACACCAACAAGCAACTTGTAAGGTAGGGGGACCAACCACTTCAAGGTTCCAGGTCATGGAGAGCTGAGAGCAGAGGGCTTCCCTATCTTGCCTCAATCTAATGGGTGTTTAAGGCAAGGATAGAGAATGAAAAGCACTCTCAAGTGCTTCTGTCACTCTGTAGATCCAAAAACATGAATGGGGCTAGACGATCCAATTTTTGGAATCTAAACTACACCTCAAACAACTCTCTGCCTGAGGACAATAGCATAGGTTAAGGATGACAACATGATGCATTGCCATCTCTCTGGTGCGCTAGTGTCTGTACATCCAAAAAGTGAAAAGTGCAGTGTAAAATACCAAAATCCCTACTAATGGTCTAGCTAACTAAGTTTAACAAAATGAACAAAATGATAAAGTATGAGAAATAACTATATAAATGGTAAATAAGGTAGATGAAAGTAAGGGTGATGTAGATCAACTCACTAAGGCTCTAGTTCACCAGTGAGCTCCACACACATGTTCACCTACACACAAACAAGATAGAAAATGTTGGGTTGTATAGGGGTTTGCCTCAGTCAAACCCTCGCTTTGGTGTTTCCACCTCCACGGAAGCCAAGAAAGCCATGAAGTAGAAAATGTGATAAAGATAACAAAGGAAAGAAATCAAAAAATAACAAAGGAACTATGTTATCTTAATCAACAAGCAATATCACCTTCCAAATCAAGGTTCTCTCAAGCACGTAGAGGAGGTTGCAAGTTTGGTAAGGTCTACGCTACTGCAACGAAAAAGAAGCAGTCCCTCAGGACACCAAGTCACAATTCCAATGGTGGAAAAAGTGTAGCAAGAGGGATGGAATTGCTCAATGAAGAATGTTGTGAAAATGCCAAGAGAGTGAAGTTGCATGCTCAAGAATTCTAGAATTTCCAAAGAGATGGATTGAATTAGCAAGATAGGAATTTCAAGACCAAAATAGGAGGGAAAGATTTTTTTTTGAGCTAGCTAGTTGATACAGAGGTATTATGCTTCATTCCTAAAGGAGAACGTAACGTCCTTGTGGACACTAGAGGCAAGAATCTGTCAGGAATGACAACACACTATGTAGAAATCCATGTGTCTTGCTTGTGTCCCTAATAAATATTCCCCCATTGACACAAAAAATAGGTGCCAAGTAGATGTGTTTCAGATAGATGATGTGGAATTTTGCATTCGGGTTTTATTTTCTAAGGTGGAGGAATGCAAGAGGGGAATTTACACAAGGGCTGAAAATTTGTTCCTATAGGTTTTTCCCCCACTTTAGTAAGCATGAGTGTCAACAAATGTTTAGTAAAGTAGATGAAGAGTTTAGAAATGTAAACCTAAACTATCAAGGAAGCATACCACAATTTGGCGAGCTTGAAAGCTTAGGCTAGGAAAATGACTCCACAGTACTCTCTCCTAAGAGGTTAGAAAAAAGGACTTTGTAGCTCCTCAGAACTACATAGTTGAACAAAGTACACCGAAGGCTCACAGACCAATGATGGAAAAATCTCACAAGATGCAAGCACTTCATAAGCCCTCGAACCTACAAAGAAGGCACCCCCAAGTACTCTCTCCTGAAGGAAGCCT
>VDFB02058242.1:733070660-733141468 GCA_007258455.2 Sequoia sempervirens | reverse complement strand
ACCATTATGTACTTCAATTAAAGTGGTCAATGCCTCCTCAACATTTAAACATCGTAATAAGGTTCCTTTTATGCTCCTACAGTAAAGGGTATTTCCTAGGATGAAAAACCAAGATTCTTTCTTGACAAATGTTCACTTTAGGTTTGAGGGTAAGTCAGTAGGTAGGACCCCTATTTTCAGGTAGGTATAAATTTCATGGTACCAGGGATCACTGGGACCAACGATTTCACACAAAAAAAATTGATTATGGTACCTTGAATGTAGGCATGAGAAGCTGCTCTACCAAAAAATTCATGTCTCAGGACGTTGCAAGGGATTTCCAGTAGGGATCCAATCGTTGCCATGGTGTCTGCTACTCTATTGTTTGCTCTGGGAATTTGCTCAAATGTGATATCAATGAATGTTTTTTTAAGGCTCTCTACCAAATTTTTGTATGGAGTCAGTCTATCATCCTTAGTCTGGTATTCACCATTGACTTGATTTATTATTAGCTGGGAGTCTCCATATACCTTGAGGGTCATGATGTGCCACTGTACTACTATTTTGAGACCTATAGTTAAACCCTCATATTCTACAATGTTTTTAGTCTAAGGGAATGCCAATTTGTATGCTCTAGGTATGCAGTCCCCCTATGGGGTGATAAAGAAGACATCAGCTCCTGATCCATTTTGTGTGTATGAGCCATCAAAGTAAAGTTTCTAGTGGTTGGCTATGTTGATATTGAAGATGGATTCATCTGGAAACTCTATGATGTGTGGATTTTTTGAATACATAGGTGCTTCTACAAGCTGATTTGCAATTACCTGACCTTTGATTTCTTTTCATTCCACATACTCTATGTCATATTCTAACATAATTATGACCCATTAGCCATCCTTTTGGTGAGCATTTCCTTTGATAGTAAGTACTTGAAGGGGTCAATTTTGGCGATGAGTTTTATTTTGTGTGCCAACATGTAATGTCTGAATTTCTATAAAGAAAAAACTACTGCTAAACATGGTTTTTTGATGATTGAGTAGTTTAACTCATGCCCGACCATTGTTCTACTAATATAGTAGATGGCACTTATTATCCCATTTTCATCATGTTGAGCTAGGACAGCTCCAAGGGCTAATGCTATAGCTGACACATAGAGGATTAATGGCTTCCTTGGGATCGATGGCATGAGGATCAGAGGTGTGAGCATATATTCTTTGATTTTTTTGAAGGCTTCTTCACACTTATCATCCCACTTGTACGCTACCCCCTTGTGGAGTAGGTGAGAAAACGGGATTTGTTTGTCTATCAGTTGTGCTATGAATCTTTGGATGGACTGAAGCCTACCTTGGAGACCTCTCAATTGTTTCAATGTTTTGGGTACCTCCATCTCAAGGATTGATTTTACCTTGGAAAGTTCTACCTCAATACCTCTCATTGACACTATGTATCCTAGCAACTTTCCTAATTGTACGCCGAAGACACACTTCTTTGGATTTAATCAGACCTTGTATTCCTCCATCCTGTCAAAAATGGCACTTAAGTTTGCTATGTGATCCTTCCTCTTTGTGGATTTGGCTAGTATGTCATTGACATAATATTTGATAGTTTTATGGATCATTTCATGGAAGATTAATGTCATGGCTTTTTGGTATGTTGCTCTTGCATTCTTCAAGCCAAATGACATCATATTCTAGCAGTAAGTCCCCCATGGACAAGTGAAGGACATTTTGTGTTGGTCTTCTTTAGCAATCATTATCTGGTTGTATCCTGAGAAACCGTCCATTAGGGAAAAAATTTCGTGTCCTGTTGTCATGTCCACAATCATGTCAATGTTGGGAAATGGGAAATCATCTTTCAGAAATGCTTTGTTTAAGTCCCTAAAATCTATGCATATTCTGATGCCCCCATCAGGTTTTGAGACAAGAACCAGGTTTGACACCCATTCTAGATAGTCAATTGGTTGAATGAATCGTGCATCCAATAGCTTCTTCAATTGAATTTTGACTAGCAGGGCGATTTGAGGGTGCATTTTTCTAAGCTTTTGTCTAACAAGTTTTTCTCTAGAGTAGACTACTAAGTGATGGACCACAATCTCTAGATCGAGCCTTGGAATGTCATCATAACTCCATGTAAAGTTGATTTGTCACTCTCTCAAGAAGGCTGCTAGGAGCTCTTGTTTCTTTGATAGTAATATTTTTTCATAGAATGTGATGTGTGGGGTCTCCTCTGTTCCTAGATTAACTGGATTGCATTTTTCAGCTAAGACTACTAATTTTTCATGATGAAGATCTCTAAAAGGAAGATTGAATCCCCCATCCTTGGGTACCTCAGAGATTTTTTCACCATTAGATGCATCATTTCCTTTTACTATTTTTGGGTCAAATAGTTCCATAGTGTGGTTTTCACTCAAGGACCTAGAGATTATTCTCAGTTTTTTGCTTTTGCGACTAAGGGATTCAATCATTTCCCCATAATATGCATGTGTATCCAGCTCAATGATGAATCCTACTTTGTGATCCCCACATGAAATATTATCCCGTAGTCTCCCATGAATTATGAGAGTGCCTCATCATTTTTGAATGTGTCAAGAATTGGTGGTCCTTGTTGGTCATAATCGATGAGTTGTGGGTAGACTAGATGGATTTCATGGTTTTGGTTTTCAGACTCATAAGATAGGGTGCTAATCATGAGAAGGGTGGTTTCCTCGAAGATCATGGGTAGGTTGGTTATGGGATCCTCATCATCACTACTACTACGATGTCAATTATGTCAAATGTGAAGTTTTTTATGACTCCTATAGATACGGGTAAGCAAAGTTCAGTTGTTGATTGTTGAGGAGGATTATTGACCTTTCTAACTGGAGGACTTCGGCCACGTATGGTTATACTCAGAGGGGTACATCCAAGGCCAATATTTCTCATTTGTGTCTCCAGAATGATGGGTATTAGAATCCCATTGTTGTTTTTCCCTAATTTTTGGTTTCTTTCATATCCCATTGTGAGCATCATTTGCAAACCTTTTCTTTTGTCATCCATTGGTAGATCGGTTGTTGGTCTATTGTATTGGTATAAGAGGTGGGATGGATCCTCCTCTATGACTTCTCGGCCAAAATCTCCCCAACTTTTGAAGTTGGGATATTCTTCAGCGGATGTTTGGGATGTGGAGGCTTCATTTGATTGCAGACATCCTTGTGATTTGGGAGATTGTGGTAACTCTCCTACCACAAAATAATTTTTGGGAATCATATAGCTTATGCAACCATTATCTTGGATGATGACTTTGATATCAAAGATGGTGGGGATGGTGAGAGTGGTGGGTGTCTCTGTCATAGAAGTGGAAGCGAGAGTGGCTAGATCAATGCATGGTGTCGATGGGCCCTCATCATTTTTAGGCACTTGAGGAATTTTGTAGTATTTTGCCTCTAGGTTCTTGTAGTAGGAGAATGGTTCATGATCTCTATGGATGGTGACCTCTTGTCCTTCATATGGGAATTTGACACTGTAGACACCGAAATTTGGTTTAAGCCTACAACTTCAATATTCTTCATAATTCGTATTCTTCTATTGATTAAATAATGTCAATTATTTAATTATTCTCTATAGTCTTCTATTATTTCTTCTATTAATTAAATAATCTTAATTATTGAATTAATTCACACTTTTCTTTATTTTGTTTGATTAATTAAATAAACGCTTTTTATTTTATTATGTTACTAATTAACCTTATCCTTCTTGTCAAATTAAATAAATTCTTATTTAATTTACTCTTTATCATACTTCAACTATAATTTAAATAAATTCTTTATTTATTTAATTATTCATTTAAATCCCTTCATCATTTAATTAAATAAATCTTATTTATTTAATTATTCTTCAAATATCAAATCTTGAATTAAATGAATTATTTAATTCATGAATTCTATTTTAACGCATTCCTCTATATTTAGATAATTGTGTGAGTTATCTAAGTATTCACTTGTACTCGAGTCAAAGATCTATTTCAAATCGCTCAGTTAACTCTTGCTTTAATGTCTGAGTGGCGTTCTCGAGTAATCTCTTCGTCAAATCATTCAATCATCTAGTTCTAACTCAATTGCGTGTACATGCATATTAATTAAATATTCTTATTTAATTAATTAAATCTTGTGCGTGCATTTGAACAAGAGTTTCTTTAATCCATCTTTATCTTTGTCATGCAAAGATAACTCTTTTGTTTTCTAATACCGAACTCAAAGATTAAATCATTTATTTAATCTTTAATTCTATTTCTAATTTGTATCACTCATGTCATTACTGACAGTTATCAGAATGCATGTCTAATCAGTTGATCTCAACCATCTATTAATCTTTCAATCCTAGCTTGTCGTTCAAATGATCAATTTTCTATAAATTGATCTGTCATTCTTCATTCCAATCTCTCTCAAAATTGAAATCTCTTTTTGAATCTTGCGAGCACATATCTTGAATCTTCGATGTTTTGTTAATCACTATCTTAGGCTATACTTGCATGAACTTAGAAGAAATCTGAGGGCAATTATACTACACAAGCAAAATGGAGAAGGGAAATCGAGATGAATCATGGAAATACATTTGAAATTGGTGGGATTGTTTCAGTTGATTACATTTTTACTTTCCTTTGTTCTTTGTTGCTTAATATTGGATTTGCATTTAGATTTAGCATTGCATGTTTGCTCCTAATATGTTCTTGTGCACTTTCTTAGCATTACATTTGGTGAACCCAACGTGAAGACACCATCTTCACGTATCCGTAGACTTTTATTTTATTTTTGTAGGTTTTTTGTATGGAACGACGCATCAGTTTGATAAAGTGACGCAATTGAATTCTTGAACCGCATCTGACACTAGAAACGATGCATTTGAAAAGATACGATGCATCTAAAAATTCCTGAACCGCAATTGACTAGTGAATACTGAGACACAATTGAAGAGAATATCAATGCATCTGACTGGTAACACAGCGATGCAATTGACTGGTAACCTTTATTTTTGTTTTCAAAAATCTAAAATTTTCAATTGATTTGTGTGTTACAAATATATGATCTTCAGCGTGTGGCCTTTTGGAGATAACAAGTTTTTGCAGGACGATTGATGAAGACGATATTGAAAACTACTAACGAATTTTTATGCAGGATGCTTGTCGAAGACCCTAGTTAATTTTGAAATAGATTGTTTGGTAGCATAGCAAATATTTTGTTTGGTTTAAAATTAATGAGTGTCTACTATGTTTGGTGAAAAAGCACAAGTTTGGTTACCCTCATGACTTGGTACATCAAAGTATCCTCTCCCCTTGCGCATCCGTGCAATCCTGGGTGTAAGAGAAACGGTTACCAACTCTAGAACTTGGGCCTATTCTGGTGGGAAAAAGTACTCACCCCAGGATGACTCAGACCAGTAGCACCCTGAACCCAAGGGACTTCCAGCCGGTATATAAAAGTGGGTTCTTGGGGAAAACCCAAGAATCACGAGTATGGTTCTGACGAGATGGATTCAAAAGGGGACTCTCGTCGTATGGATCATGCCCAATGAACGGAATGCCCATACTAAATACCTTTTGTTTTAGAGACCAACCTATTTGTGGTTGTTGCTTGGTATAGTATAGGGTATAGTATCATGCACGAAGAGACTCACTACTGATCCCCTTGAATAGAGATAGTAGTTCTTGGGAGGTCATTGCCCAAAGAATTCAAAATTGGTGGGCTCGAAAGACGTTAATGAGCCGTGGAGGGGAGCCAATGCCACCAAATTTCTAAGCTATCTGCTCTCAAGAAGGAAAGGTGTTTATCACCAATCTGGGGTATTTTCGATGGGCTATACTAAGTATACAAACCCTAGGCCTTTGGCCTATTAGGATGTGCTTGTCTGTTATCAACTTAAATGTTCTTTGAGTCCAAAATCGAAACTAAACACTTTGTCTTATGATTGTCTTTGATTGCTAGAATTTGATCACAGAAAATAGAGTCAGTTTTAAATCTCAAATCACTAAAAATTCATAGAGAGTCACAACTGTTCACCAAAAGGCTGCAATTGATTTTTAGAGTCACATCTATTTCAACTTTGAGTCACATCTGTTATTACGAGTTGCATCTTTTTAACTTCGAGTCGCATCTATCTAGCGTAGAGTCGCATATGCTAGTTTAGCTTGCAATTGCTTTGCAGAAACTGCATGCATTATATTCTAAGTCACAATTGCAATTACGAGTCGCATCTGTTAGAAGGTGAACTGCATCTGTTAGAGTCACACATTGAACTTTACCAGAGAAATGCAATTGATCACTGGAAAACTGCAACTGTTAACTTGAACCACATCTATGAAATCTTGTGATGCATCTGTCTGATTATCAAAAAACTAGAATTCATAGTCACTATCTAGTCAACATGATTATACCAATTTCAGTTGTCTTTACACAAACAGTCCTTGAACAAAAACTTGAAACGATTTGCTCAATTTTGCATCCTTTAGGTTCATTCGATCATTACCATAGTTGTCTTAATTCAGAGTTTAGTTTCATCTTAGAATACATATTACCTTGCATTCAAATTCTAGAAAGGTCACTTTTACAAACTTTAGGATTAGTTCACCATCTACACTCTAGAAAATTCATAGTGTCAACGAAATCTGTCATTGAACCTAGTTTTATAAGTTTATCCTTTGTCCTACACAGAGTCCTCCTAGCTCATCAGTCTAGTTAGGAAACTCAACTTGTCTTTGATCCTCATCCTACATTGGTTCCTTGACTTAAAATAAATTGACGCCTTGGTTAGACTTTAGGTAGTTGGTCCCTTCATCTTGAGTTTATTGAATTGATCACTTTAGGGTCTTGCTTAGACTTTGCATCTTTAGAGTTTAGGCTAGTGTCATCCTAGAACATTCCTTATTTTGCATACAAAAATCCCAAAAACATAGACTAGGGTCATACTGTTCATAGATATAGTTTTGCATTTCCCGCATATTGAGCTTGTCTTACATGGTTGAAACTAGGTCTAAGAGAAGAGAGAGAGAAAACATGTCAAACCCAAATGAATTCATCAATCCATTTTCTTCAAGACCTCATAAGACTCTATTAGACAAATTCACCACTAGAAACACTCAAGGATATATTGCAGTAGAGGACATAGAGGCTTCCGCACAGGACCCTAAGTTTTCCTTTTTCGTAGATGAGTACCTAGCAAATGATCAACAACGATACTTAGCCAAATTGCTAGCTAAAGGCGCTACCTTACTTGTAGGATTTGATATCAGCACCTTACAAATTCAACCTACACAAGGGACAAATACCACGACTGCTAGTACTACTATACCTCAGGTCAGCACAACTATGCCATCTAGCATACCTACACAGAGTACGACAGTCCATACGTCCCCATTTGGTACATCTAGCATGACATCGGGATTTAATTTCATTATAGGGGCTTCATCATCCACTCCCTTCAGTCCTCTTGTTGGGAGTAAAAGACCTAAAATGTCAACCTCTACACCTTATGTCGGTGTCACAAGTTTATAGTCAATGACCATACCTCATGCTAGTATCACGAGTACCATACCACAGTCAACGGCCATACCTAGTGCTCCAGTCACTAGTACTATACCACGGATTACACAAACAGGGGACATTCCCTCCTTCCCATATTGCAATCAGAATACATTCACACAGATTCTGAGTTAGAATCCATTCTCCCAAACTAGTACTCAGAATCCATTCACATAGATTCTGAATTAGAATCCATTCTCTCAGATCGGTGGTCATGATCCATTTGCACAGATTCCAAGACACCAATCATTTACACAGACTCCCAATTAGAACCCCTTTTCCCAAAGTGGTACTCAGAATCTGTTTACACAGATCCCAGGTCAACACCAATTTATGCAGATTCCAAACCAGAACACATTTACCAACATTTTGAATCCAAATCCACCTTAGATGCCAATGTTCAATCGAAACCCATCATGAGACTTTGGATTTCAGAACACATACATAGATCCACATAATCCCCCTAGCACATCTTTGACCCAAGTTGACGTCTTACAAACACAAATGCATGCATTATAAATGAAAATGGATAACATGTCGATGTCAACTAAGAAATCATTTTCAACAAAGGACATATGCCCATTTCCCTTTGATAGATCATTGTACATGACCCCTTTCCCTCATGGATATGTCATACAGAATCTCCCTAAGTACAATGGCAAACAAAATCCAATAGAACATATAAGGGAATTTTCTACCATATGCATAGATGTCGCTTATGACCCCACATATCTTATGAGGCTATTTCCAAGAATTCTTGTAGGAATTGCACTAGAATAGTTTTTGGGTCTAGATTCTGGGATTAGATCTTGGGGTGAACTGGTTGAGAAATTTGTGGAGCAATTCTCCTTCAACATAGACCACGAGATAAATATAGCAACCTTGCGTCACACAACGCAAGATGAAGGGGAAACATTCATTGCTTTCTTCTAGAGATGGAGAACTATAGCTAGTAGGTGTCTTATCGAGATACCCAAAAAACAAAAAGTTACAATGTTTCAAGAAAACCTTCATGCAAAACTCAGGAGTAACTTAAGGATACATTATTGTACATATTTTTTGGAACTAGTGGAAAAAGGGGTTATAATAGAGAAGGATCTCATCGAAAAGGGTGAACTCAAGACATCAACATCCAATAGAAACCCGATCGTACAAAACACCCCCACTGACAGAAACAGATTCTAGTCTCGCAACAAAAATGTCACCAATGATGGGGTGGTTGATGCTAAAACGCTACAAGTAGGACCCCTCCTCACATTACAAGGACCTCATACTTTTTCCAACATGCTTAATGTTGTCAATCAACCTCCTAACGTGGTCCAAAATACTCAACGTCCACAACAAAGAAGATTTCAAAAACGTGAGTTCACTCCCTTAGGGGAACCCATTGAGTCAGTGTTCAAACAACTATTACAACATAATCTTATACAGCTACAAGAACCAAGACAATACGATCCAGGACAATTTAAACCAGCTTGGTGGGATGACAATGCCTTTTTTGATTAACATAAAACTAAGGGACATAACCTACAAAACTGTCAACAACTGAAGAATATCATACAGGATCTTGTCGAAAGGAGAATTATTGAAGTTAGTGGACAAAAATAGAAGTCATCAAACATTGATCATCAAGTATTTTCTGACACATTACATGACCATGGGAAAGGAACTGTCCCTAGTTCGAGTATTAAGACCAATATGTCAGCCAACTATGCCAATGTCAAGCATGATTATACTAGTGGAAAAGTCATTCATTGCCTTCGCGCCACCGATGAGAATATCAATACCATTATTATCAATACTAATCCAGAGTGTGTGGTCAATACTCGTCGTACTAAGTTCACTATCCAAGGCCCTCTATTGCAACAAACACCCCAACCTTCCAAGTTACAATATAACCTTCTTGACTAGTTGGGGAAGACCCCAGCTCAAATATCAATCTTAGAATTGTTGCGTATTTCCCCTAAGTATCGATCTATCCTTCATAAGGCTTTATAAAACACCATGGTCCCTAATGATCTTGATGTCAATCATTTCCAAGAAATGGTGGGCTACTAGACCAATAACCACCATGCCACATTTTTTGAACAAGACTATGCAACTGAAAAGACGAACCACAATGACCCTTTACATCTAGAAGTCCTTGTTGATCACACCAAAGTTAGACGAGTTTTGGTAGACGAAGGAGTACGGTTAAATCTGTGTACTTTAAAACTAATTAAGGCTTTAGGTATTTCAGAAGCATGCGTAGACATGACCAAAAGTATTGTCATAAAAGCTTATGATGATGAGGAATGAAAATCAAAGGGGGTGGTAACACTTCCTATCATAATTGGTCCTGCAGTAATGGAGACAAAGTTCTAGGTCTTGGATCTCACCCTCCCTTATAACCTTCTACTAGGTAGACCATGGATTCATGCCATGAAGGTAGTCCCTTCCACGTATCATCAGTGTCTTAAATTCCCTTACAATGGCACAAAAATAACTATAGATGGTGATTCGGATCCTTTCCAGTATTGTACCAATCTAAAAGAGATCCCCCAACGCCAAGTGCCAATAAACCAAGAGGCCTCATCGTCCAATTCATCCTCCTATGTTGATCCATCCACACTCACTCGAACATCTATTTCACCCTCAATTCCTACTATTCCTAGGGTTGAGATCCAAGACAAGGGTTGTGGAGAGTATTACATGAAAACTTCTTATTGTGTTAGCCATTTGATTCCTCTTAAGTCATATGTTTTACCAACATTGGATAGGAGACAATCTATGGTCACTATACACATTCCTCCCACAACAACTTTTACTAAATGGGGTGAATTAAGCAAAGAGGCCGTAAATACAGAAGATGTCACTTCCTGGCTGTATAGGGAAGATGATGAGGAACCCCTCTTACTTTCTCGTATTCCTACAAATCTATATGGAAAGGGTTTCAAAATCATGGAAAGCAAAGGATATGATGGACAGAATGGTTTAGGCTTAAACCAAGATGGGAGGATTGAACCAATATTTGTTTCTCAATGGCCAAAAGGAGTAGGGCTAGGGCTTCAACCAATTCAGATTGGAGTTCCTAGTACCCCATTACCCTTACTTGAGGAAGTAAGTGCTTCAGAAGATATTAAGACATCTCACGAACCAGTGGACCAATATCATTGTGACTCCCCCGACTCTAACGATTATGAGTGGGATTCCCTATCCTCTACTTCTTCTATGGACCTTGACAAGTTATTTGGAGAACTTGACTTGATGTTAAGTTCCTCACCAAATCCCTTAAATTCCTATCCACCAAAGAAAATGACAAAGGAGGAGTGGTTTAAACACTACTATTGGGAATCACTTATCCTACCTTGTGGAAACTTGAGCCACCTATTTTTGATAGTCAAACCTTGGCATTAGGCCCACTTATCCATTCACCTAGACCCAGACCTAAGAGCAAAAAGGACCTAGTACAAGACTTTTGTAACCACATGAATAATTCAATCTTTACCTTGACCCAATTAAACTTTGATAACTCTGACGATGACATGCCCTTAGTCTATCCCCAACTCATTGATTGGGACCAACAAGACACACCTATCTATAACATTTTTTAGAACGACAAAGAAATTGCTGAGTTCCTGGGATTACGAGAAGGCATACCAAATGGTGATCATAAGGCTAGTTTTACTATTGACTTGGACAACAAAGCATATTTTGGGGAATCTGTTCAACCCTCTAGTCGCAAAAATGAGAAAAAGAATAAACAAGATAAAAAGGGCGAGTCTCTAGGTGAAAACTGAAAGGCACCTTTAGACAATGAAAAAGTAAAAAGAAAGGACGCATCCAAAGGTGAAAACCTCTCTGAGGCACCTAAGGATGGAGGTTTGAACATTCTCCCCATTGCATAGGAAAAGTCACCCATGCTCATTGAAGAATCAGTAGAAGTCAACATAGGTACCAAAGAGAATCCTCAAATGGTATATTTTGCAACGTCATTGACAACAGAAGAGCAGCCAGAGTTCCATAACTTCTTTGTACAAAGACAGATAAATTTTTTTTAGTCATACGCCGACATGCCAAGGTTGGATCCTGAACTTGTTCTACATCATTTTCCCTTACAACCAAGTGCCAAACCAGTGAAACAAAAATTGAGAAAAATGCACCCACAGATTGCTTTGTTAGTCAAGGCAGAACTCAAGAAACTCTTAGATGTTGGTTTCATCAGATCTATCAACTATGCAGATTGGATTTCCAATCTTGTACTAGTCACTAAACCAATTGGGGGAATCTGCATCTACACTAATTTTAGAGATATCAACAAAGCTTGTCCTAAGGATGAATTCCCTTTGCCTAATATAGACATGATAGTTGACATGACAGCAGGATATGAGATGTTGTCCCTTATGGATGGATTTTTAGGATATAACCAGATCAAAATTGCAACTGAAGACCAACCTAAAATGGCTTTCACTTGTCCTTGGGGAACGTATTGCTGGAATGTTATGCCCTTCGGACTCAAGAATGCTAGAGCAACCTATCAACGTGCCATGACTACTATCTTTCATGATCTAGTACACACTCTTATGGAGGATTATGTCAATGACCTTATTGTAAAGTCCAAGACAAGGGCAGAACATTTACATGTTTAAGACAAGATATTTCAGAGGCTAGAGAAGTATAAAGTGAGACTCAATCCAAAGAAATGTGTGTTTGGAGTCAAGTCGGAAAAACTGTTAGGTTATATCATTTCTAGATGAGGCATTGAAGTGGATCTGGCTAAGGTAAAAGTAATCATGGACATGCCTCCACCTACTAATCTTAGTCAACTAAGGACATTACAGGGAAGGTTGCAATCTATCAGAAGATTTATAGTGCAGTTAGTAGATAAGACACATCCTTTTCAACATCTACTTAAGAAAGGCTTTTCAACTAATTAAAGAATATTTACTCACACCACCTGTCTTAAAGCCACCTGTTGAAGGAAGACCATTGATTCTTTATATTACGGCAACCCATTCATCACTCGGAGCATTGCTTGCATTGAATGATGATGAAGGCCATGAAAGGGCAGTCTATTATAGCAGTCAGACTTTGGTAGGTTATGAGCTCAACTATAGTACCATTGAACGTGCCTATCTTGCAGTAGTATTTGCTACTCAAAAATTGAGGCTTTATATGCTAAACCATCAAACAATGTTGATTGCTAAAATAGACCCTCTGAAATAGCTTCTTAGCAAGGCAACATTAACAGGGCGACTGGCCAAATGGGTTATGATACTTAGTGAGTATGATATCCAGTATGTAGAAAGAAAGGCTATTAAAGGACAAGTCATTACTGATTAGCTAGCTGATGCACCCATACAGGTAAATCACCCATTAGTTGCAGACTTTCCTGATGAGTTCATATTCACAATTGACACAAACATAACATGGAAACTGTACTTTGATGGCTCACATACAAATCATGGTTCAGGGGCTAGTATACTGTTTATTACACCACAAGGTGATTCCATCCCTAAGTCATTCAGGATGGCATTCCCATGCACTAACAATATAGCAGAGTATGAAGCTCTAGTGATAGGGTTACACATGGCAGTCAAGTGGAAAATTAAGAACCTATAGGTATATGGTGATTCCCAACTTGTAATCAGACAGGTAAATGATGATTATGAGACTAAGGACGAGAAGCTTGCTCCATACAAGCACATGGATGATAGTTTTAAAGAGTACTTTGACAAAGTTGAATTTCATCAAATACCTCATGTTTTAAACAGGGCAGCAGACGCTATGGCTAGAATTGCATCACTTCTTGATATTCCTAAAAGCGTGCCTAAGTTTGAGTTCTTGGTAGAACAACTTTTGGTCCTAGCCTACAATATCCCAGATTTTGAAATGGTGTGTGACATTGTTGGTCCTGATTCCTCATGGTATAAATAAATCTATGATTACCTTCATGCCAAAGTCATACCCACTGGCCTATCATATAACCAATGTAGGACATTCCTCTGCAAGTCAGCCAAATACACCATCATCAGAGATGCCCTATATAGACGTGCCTTAGATAATACCCTACTGAGATGTCTTGATTCTATTGAAGCACAAGCAACCTTACGTGGGGTGCATGAGGGTATATGTGGTTCCCATTCTAGCAGTCCTACCTTAGCCAAAAAGATTATGAGACTGGGTTATTACTGGCCTACTATGGAAAAAGACTTATATGTCTTTGTAACGAAATGCCGCCAATGCCAAGTTCATGGAGACTTGATACATGCGCCAGCACAGGAGCTCCATCCTATAACGTCACCATGGCCCTTTTCCCAATGGGGACTCGACCTCATAGGTAAGATCCACCCCACATCATCTAATGGACACAAATTCATTATCACTGCCACTGAGTATTTTACGAAGTGGATTGAATCCATTCCTATGACATACATTACCGACACACAAATTTCAAAATTTATCCTGAACTATATCATCTGTCGGTATGGTGTCCCTTAGTCCATAATCACTGATAATGGCCGCCCATTTAAGAACCAAGAAGTCTGCCACCTGTGTGATGAATTTCATATCCAACATCACTTTTCCACTCCATACTACCCACAAGGTAATGGCCAAGTAGAGGCATCTAACAAGACCATCATTAGAATCCTCAAGAAGACTATCAATGATGCTAGTCGTGATTGTCATTTACAACTTAACCCTACCTTATGGGCTTATCGCACAAGTATTCGTACTCCCACTGGTGCTACTCCATATTCATTTGTCTTTGGTTCTGAAGCTATTCTACCTATTGAGGTTGAGATTCCTTCCCTAAGGGTATCCTTGAAAGGCCACATTGATGATGAAGAGTACCAAGTATCGAGACTCCATGAGCTAGAATTCCTGGATGAGTGAAGACATAAGGCACTAGACCATCTTCAAGCATATCAAAATCGCCTTCATCGTAGTTATAACAGGAAGGTATTGAACAGAAACTTTGACATTGGTGACCTAGTTTTAGTGGAGAACCCAAAGAATCAAGTAGAAAGAGAAAAACCAGGAAAGTTTGAACCAAATTGGTTAGGACCTTATGTTGTTACGGAAGCTTTTGGATCAGGAGCGTACCAACTCTCTACTCCTAAATGGGAACCATTGTCCTCACCAATCAATAGTCTACATCTAAAGAATTTCTACGCATAGCTTCTAGGAGCCTTTGTCTTAATTAGCAAAAATTTAAAAAAATCACAAAATAACAAAAAAATCATTATCAAGGTGAAAACGTGGCAAACAGGCATCTTGGTAACACCAAAAAAATTAGATAATCTAGAAAATAGTAAAGATAAATCATTCATCCAATAGTGAAAACCACTTCGGTGGCGCTTTGGATAGGTACCATGGTGAAAACTTGGCAAACAGGCACCATGTGTAGTTAACTCGGCTCCTTTGTCTACTATTATTCTAATCATAGTCCTTATCCTTGTACATAGTCCTTATCATTGTACATAGTCCTTATCATTGTATATAGTCCACTCCCCTGTACATAGTTCTTATCCCTGTACATACTACCTATCCCTGTAGATATCATTTATCTTTCATATCCATCACTTGTATATACCATTCATAATAAGTGATAGTCTTCCCATAACTTGGAATGATTAACATCGAGTGAAGTTCATATCCCCCATTTTATCCTATTCATAATCAATTGGTCTTATACTCGACTGGGGGAAAACAATTAACATGTGTCATATTGGTTCTTACATTGGCTATGATGAAGACGTAAAACCATGGAAAATCCACAAACATCGCAAAATGCCCTGAGAAAACACAAAAACATTTAAAAACTTTAAAAAGACAAAAAAATTAGAACATTTAAAAAAATCCAAAAATAGATTCAGAGTCAGTCGCACTTATCAGTCTTTGTCATTTGTCAAACTACGTTGCCTCTGTGACTAGACGTAGGCAAGGCCATTTTCCAATGTGCCCCTGAGGCATTAGGTCAGTCCGTTTAGGTTTGTTTGTATAAAATCATGCTTCAATCCACATGTCTATATGACAAGGTCATTGGTCATGTCAAACTACGAGGTCTCTGCGTATATAACGTAGGCAAGGCCATCAATCGATGAGCCCCTGAGGCCACACTAGGTCAGTCCATTAGGGTTTGTCACATTCACTTTCACATAAATCTTCTTTTTGTAGTTAGTCAAAGTCAAGTCAAACTACGAGGTCTCTACGTGTACAACGTAGGCAAGGCCATCAATCGATGAGCTCCCGAGGCCGCACTAGGTCAGTCCTTTAGGGTTTTGTCATCACACATAGTCAATTTTCAACGCATTGTCTTAAGTCATGCATCAATCTGGTGAACAAGTCAGCAATGTATCTAAGTCAAATCAAACAAATTGCCAAGGAAACAATCAAAACAAAAATAGACATTATCAAAATAATTAGCCTCTATCTTATTCAGGATGAATCCTTCCTGTATAATCGACATTGTCAAACAAAAAAACATAGCCTTACATGGGTTATCACATCAACGGTATCTGACTCAACGTCTTATATGATATATGTCTTTCTGAAACCAGGCTTTGTCATTCCTTATACAGATAGTCATAACATCAAAACCAGACTCACAGTCTTATCCGGTATGTGTATCTCCTGACATCAGGCTCTATCAATCAATACTTTTATCAATTAAAACAAATCAAACAAATAGATCAAGTTTTGGAAAATATTTTATTGGCTTTTTGGCTTTTTGATTTATTTATCTTATCTTTTCAGTTGATTTTATGATGGGAATTATGTTACTAGCTTTCTCAAGGATGTCCCATGAAGGATTTAGAGAAGCAATGATGTATCCAAATTCTATTTTCTTTGACTACTATCTATCGACTGTCTTTTCAATTTGATTTTTAGTCATGTTACTAGTTTCCTCAAGGATGTCCCATGAAGGATTTAGAGGAGCAATGGCATCTCATGACCTATCTTTTCTTTTGTTTGTTATCTATGGTTTTTCTTGACAAAAAGACTGGGGCAACTTGTGCCCTTAGTATGAGTTAATGACAATCCTTGTTTGCGACTGTCTGTTATTAGCAAGTGGATGACCTTGCACACCTTGATTTATGTCATATCATGGTGTTTTTCTCCATTTGTATTAGTCTCGTCCAATGATGACAAAGTGCAATACCATTTGTGATATAGCGAAACATTAAAGATTTCTAATACTAACATATATCTCATGTCTTTCGTTCTTTCTTGATCTTTCTTTCTGCACTAACAGTTCCTTTTTCTTGCGTTATGATGGAGTCCTGTGACACAAAACATTATACATCATCTTGCATCAATGTACATGTTAGAAAAATACATACATATAGGCATATTGCATATCTAGGTCATCATGGCATAATAAGCATTCATCATCAGACAATACATATCATAAGCATTCCATGTACAAAGCAACTGTAAATATATGCATCATATTACATTTGTATAAGTATCACATGTAGCTAGCATTATACATATTACTTCATATTGCATCTCATAATTATAAATTGCATACATCATATAGAATCAACATCACATCAAATCAACATTATCTCATTAGCTACATATACACACCATAAAATAAATATGATCATCCATCACATAGGCATATCATATAAACATCACATGTATAAATAAAGACTGCATAATCAATACATAGAAATGCATATCATGAGAATCACCACCAAAATCATATATATATATATATATATCACTCAACCGTGTCACATCACAATGTCATAATGTATCAATAATACATGGAAGCCTGCAGGCTATAGGATCATAATACAATGTCTCGATACATCTCAAGAAGTATCTCTATTCTGAACTACCACTGCTATCATGCCTGGAGTGTGTGGAGGAATGATGATGGGAACCCGACGACCTGTGAGCTGATGGAGGTCTATCATACGGACCTGCTCCACCCCCTCTGTGCTAACTATCCTAGTGTGGGTCCTAGTCTGGGACCTGCTACTATGTGCCTCTGAGAAACTGGGAGCCTGTCTCTCTGGAGGAACCTCTGCCTCATAAAGATCCTGATAATATCTCTCTCTCCCTAGCTCTGACTAGCTCTCTGGAAAAAGCGGTTGATGGTACCGTGCACAATACCCTGAGCTCTATAAATCTCTACACAGTCTCCTGTCTCCGAGCTATGGCCTGATCCCTATCCATCACTGCTATGTCCCTCTCCATCTAATACGTATCCCTCTCAAACATGAGGACTCTCATCTACTCCTCTAGGGAGGCAACCTGGGCTCGTAATGTAGCAATATCAGGATCTATTGACCCCGTCTCATCCTGTCTGACCCTTAATACCCCATCCTCCTCCTCCTCCAGATCCTTTAGGATCTGATCCTAAATATCTCTCTCATGATCATCATCATCCTCATCATCCTCCTGGTAGGTGCCCAATAAACCCAAGGCATCAATCTATGCCTCCTCTCTATCTACCTCCTCAATATCTTCCTCCTCCTCTGCCGGGATGTCTGGAATAGCTACCTCTGCAAGGTGCATCTCCTCTCCACCTATCGTAGTATCCTCCTCCCCCCCTCTACCAATGTCTAGCATGGTCACATCCTCCTCCCCTCGTCCCTCCTCACGGATTGGTGACAGTCATGGCCCTCATCCTCTCCCGCCATGTCTCCCTCTCCTGCCCCCTCGTCCTCCACCTCAGCCATCATCTCCTCCATCACCACAGCCTCCTCCATCTCCCCGACCTCGACCTCGACCTCTGCCCCACCTGCCTCGTGGACCTATCCCTCGCTGCTCTACCAGTGCTAGGTGCTCTGGATCTGTTAAGGGGATAGCCTGTGAACTGCCCACCACTGGTCGTACTCCATTGTGGTTCCTTAGTCTGTTGGACCATCTCTCTGTCTCCATGGAACTACCTATAATGCATCAATGTCTGCCTCAGCTGGGCCACTAGAATCTCTAGACCCCATAAGGGGATCTCTCGCACAGACCTCGCAAACTCAACCCGTCCTCTCGACACATCCTATACCTCTCCAAACTGTCATAGTACATGATCTGACAAATGACGCTCTATAATGTGGACATGTGACACTATTCGCCTCCTTAAAAATTGTACCTGTCAGAAAAATGGCAAATGCTCATCCTCATCTGACCACTATGTATAGCCCAGGTTTGGTCTCCATGTAAACTAAACCATCATGTATATAGCATGCCTGAAATAACCCGTATCTCCTATATGGTGCTGAGTGTTCGCCCCCGCATAGCGGAAGGCATAAGGGGCTCCGTGTGGCATGTCAACTATAGCCGGTGGCCAGAAAATGGCGATGTACTCCCACGCCCATACCATCAGGAGCGTCTTACCACAACTCATGGACTGTGCATCTCGATAGGCAATATCATGTAAATGAAAGTACAACATACCAAGGAGACAAGGACCCCATGCATACACCTCCCATCTCTCTAGCATCCCTACAAGCATCTCCCCACACCCCATGAGAAAACCATGACCTCGACGGTCAGGAAGTACTATACAACCTATCAAGGTACATACCAAATAATCTAGCTGCCTATACCTCTGGGGTAACACATGCCACCTAATCTCATAGTGGTCAAATCCCAGCTGTTTAATGTCTACATGCGGATAGTATCTTCACATCTCGGCCACACCCCTCTGGATATCATACCTAGCTCGTGTGCCTCTAATAGGGAGTCTGAGTATCCTGTACACATCCTACAATGTAACAGTGGCCTCTCCAATCGGTAGGTGAAATGAGGATGTCTCTGAGTGCCACCGCTCACATAATGTTGTCAATAAACCGCAATTCGCCCAAATCTCGGGCATGTCTGTCACATGAAGAAGACCAAGGTGCCATAGGAAATGTCGCTCCCCACTCTGCAAGTTGTCCTTGAACCGAAAGGTCATCGGTTTCGACTCTCATGTATATATGGTATCTAGCACGACCTACCATAGGATTATACATGCCATATATCAGCTTTTAACATCTATTCTAATGCAAATTGACTATCACTACCTATTTTGCAAATGCGTTACTTTTTTGCACATGTGTCATTCTTACACATATGCAGTGCATAACATACAGATGTGTCATTCCATTAGACACATGCGTCATTGTTTTCACTTGCGGTTCAAAATATTACATATGCGGTGTGTTGCAACATATGCATTGAAATTAAACTGACTGTGTCAAAGAAAATATAAATGTGGTGCACAGAAAACAAATGCATCTATTCTAAATGCACATGCAATGCAGATTATCACATGCGTTTGCTTAACATACAAATGCGTTGAAACACCATAAACCTACGCTAAACATACAATGTAAATTTGCAAATGTGATTTTTCGCACACAGATGCGTTGTTCGTGCATACACATGCGGTGCTATATTAAAATGACTCATACGTAAAACTTGAATTAAATGCATAAAATTATGTGCAAATGAAAATTTTCAAAAGCCAAGTTTGAGGTACATACTGGGGGTCCGCGTCAGCTGGTCTCTGGAAGGTCCGGATCCTGTATGCACAATGGTGAGTGTGCATAATAGGCGACATCTTGGCTATGGGTGCAGAGAAAATTCTCGATTCTAGGGCTAAGTGGGTGAAAATGAATTGGTTTTTACCCATATTCCTATATATACCTAGGGCTTAGGTAGAATTTCTTTCCTACTAGCCGTGTTAACTTCCCATTTCGATCAGCTCGTACCCATCCCTGACATTTCCAACCTCAATTTTGCAAACTCCACTGCATTTATGCCTATCCAATGGACTAATCGGGAGCATTTCCAAAAAATTTTGAACTTTTTTGACAATTTGTCAATTTTCCCGAGGGGGCATACCTTCACCTGTTTTACACTGGGGCATATTTGTTATCAATTTTTCTTTGACACAATGCCGAAATGACATTGTGTCAAAGAGGGGCAATTGTAGACACCGAAATTTGGTTTAAGCCTACGACTTCAATACTCTTCATAATTCGTATTCTTCTATTGATTAAATAATGTCAATTATTTAATTATTCTCTATAGTCTTCTGTTATTTCTTCTATTAATTAAATAATCTTAATTATTGAATTAATTCACACTTTTCTTTATTCTGTCTAATTAATTAAATAAACTCTTTTTATTTAACTATGTTACTAATTAACCTTATCCTTCTTGTCAAATTAAATAAATTCTTATTTAATTTACTCTTTATCATACTTCAACTATAATTAAATAAATTCTTTATTTATTTAATTATTCTTCAAATATCAAATCTTGAATTAAATGAATTATTTAATTCATGAATTCTATTTTAACGCATTCCTCTATATTTAGATAATTGTGTGAGTTATTTAAGTATTCACTTGTACTCGAGTCAAAGATCTATTTCAAATCACTCAGTTAACTCTTGCTTTAATGTCTAAGTGGCATTCTCGAGTAATCTCTTCGTCAAATCATTCAATCATCTAGTTCTAACTCAATTGCATGTACATGCATATTAATTAAATATTCTTATTTAATTAATTAAATCTTGTGTGTGCATTCGAACAAGGGTTGTTTTAATCCATCTTTATCTTTGTCATGCAAAGATAATTCTTTTGTTTTCTAATACTGAACTTGAAGATTAAATCATTTATTTAATCTTTAATTCTATTTCTAATTTGTATCACTCATGTCATTACTGACAACTATCAAAATGCATGTCTAATCAATTGATCTCAACTGTCTATTAATCTTTCAATCTTGGTATGTCATTCAAATGATCAATTTTCTATAAATTAATTTGTCATTCTTCATTCCAATCTCTCTTGAAATCTCTCTCGAAATAAAAATCTCTTTTTGAATCTTGTGAGCACATATCTTGAATCTTCGATGTTTTGCTAATCACTATCTTAGGCTATACTTGCACGAACTTACGAGAAATTTGAGGGCAATTATACTACACAAGCAAAATGGAGAAGGGCAATCGAGATGAATCATGGAAATATGTTTGAAATTGGTGGGATTGTTTCAGTTTATTACGTTTTTACTTTCCTTTATTATTTGTTTCTTAATATTACATTTGCATTTAGATTTAGTATTGCATGTTTGCTCCTAATCTGTTCTTGTGCACTTTCTTGGCGTTACAGACACATTGATGGAAGGTTGATGTGATAGCTTGCATTGCATGGATCCATGGGCATCCTAGGAGGATGTTATAAGGCAAGTCAAGGTCTAGGACCTGACAGGTTGTTTCCATGATAGTTGGCCCTACTTGAATAGGGATTTGGATTATGCCTTGGGACACTCTTTCTTGATCATCATATGCTCTGATTGTAATACCTTTTCCTTTGTTGATGGAATCCTCTGATATTTTTTAGGTTCTTAATGAGCTTGAGGGAACAAATATTCAAGCTTGCACCTCCATCCACCAAGACTCTCTTGACTTTATTTTTCTGCACTAGGACCTCTAAATGGAGTGTACAGTTGTGAGAAGGTTGAGTGGGAAAATCTTGATCAAAGAATGTAAGTAGATTCAGAGTGATGATATTTCTGAGCATAGCTTGGAATTGTTTTGTATCAAGGCCTGCAGAGATCATGGATGAAGCCAATGCTTCTTCAAGGATTTTCTTATGGGTGGATGAAATTTTTAACAACTCCATGATGAAGATTTGTGCTGGGGTTCTTTTCAATTGATCGAGGAAATTATAGCCATTGGGGATAGTTCTTGGGTTGGAAGTGGATGCTCTGTTTGGTTGAGATGATCTTGCAATGGTAATTTTGTCACCTCTTTTGGTGACTCCACAATCAGCATGGGCTCCTTTAATAGTGATAGTGGCACAATCCTCATCCAAGGATGCAATGACATGGTCATATACATGATTGACGCTTTTGAATGTTCCCTTCCCCTTGTCATTGTTATTGTTTCCTTTGTTGTTATGGTTTGGCATTAGATTCGTGTATATTTTGAGGTTCTGATTTCCAGCTCGCTACTCCACATTTATGATTTTTTTATCAATGAGGTCTTAGACTAGGTTCTCCAACCTCATACAATTGTTAGTGGTATGTCCTTTGATTTTTTGAAAGTCACAAAGCTGGTTTTCATTGTACCATGGTGGTTTCACATCTGGTTCCTGATAATTCTCATAGGTGGGAGCCTTAATGAGGTTTTCATTTATCAATGTCTTCATGATAACCTTGAGTGGTTCCCCAAGGGCAGTTTACTTTCACTTGGGAGAGTTCTTGTTTCGTTGGGGTGGCCCCCTTTGATCATTGACATTGTTGATGGTCTGATTGTTTGGCTGTTAAGTTACTATGTTGGCTTGGTGATTATTTTGATGGTGATTTTGAGATTGTTGTTGTGGTGCGGGTGTGTTTTGTCAAGGTGCATTGATGACAACTTTGGTGTTGATAACACCATCATTGGTAATGTTTTTGTTTCTTTCCCATGTGTGAGGATTTTTATTATAGATTGAAGATGGGTGGTTGTTTTACTAATCAGGATATGTTTGTGTCGTTGGTTGTGTAGCAAGGGATCATTCAATGTTGAGGGCCTTGGAGATCAACTGATCATATGTGGTGATTCCATGGACTTTGAGATGGAAATCCAAGGCATCCTCGAGGTTGGAGATGATAGTGCACACTTGTTGTTCTTCTGACATGGTCCATTTTCTTTGATTGGCCTTGGATCTCCATCATTGTAGGAATGAGGCAAATGATTTATTCTTTCCTTGTTTCAAAGTTGATAGTTCCTCTAGACTAACATCCATTGCAATATTGAATGCATAATTTTTGATGAATGCATCTATTATTTCTTGGACCTTTTTGATGCCTAGAGGGAGGCGAGAGAACCATTCCATGGCTTGGCATACCAAACTTCTAGGAAACAACCGCATTAGATAGGTATCATCATACGTGACTTCCATGCACTGAACCTGAAACTCCCTGATGTGATCTTCAAGGTTTCTCATCCCATGGTATTTGTCAAATTTTGGAATCTCAAATCCCTTGAAGAATGGTTTCATTACAAGGCTCATATCAAATGGATAAGGACACAAGTTGCTGGGTGTTTTCATGGTTCGCCTTGACAGAAGATTGAGCACTTGTTGCGAGAGAAATTTGTTTTGTGTTGTTACATCATTTTGTGGATCAGGGGGTGGAATGAAAGTGTTTTGAGGTGGTTCAATTGTTCGTGGGATGGGTGGATTTGTTGGTGTGTTAATGGATGGTGTTTGGATATTTTGTTGAGCTAAGTATACTTGCAATTGTTGTTATACCAACAATGCTTGTTGTTGGTCCTATTGTTGTTGTGCTATTAAAGCATGTCATTGAGCTTGTTGTTGTTGTTGAGCCAACAATGCTTGTTGTTAAGCTGCTAATTGGGCTACTTCCTGTTATTCTTGATATTACTTCAACGCTTACTGATATGCTTGTTGTTGCACCTCTTGTTGTTGTGCAAGATACTGTGCTTGTTCTTGTCCTTGTTGTGCTTCATATTGGGCTTGGGTTTGAGCGTACACTTGAGCTTGGGCCTAAGCTAGAGCATGAGCTTGTGCTTGAGCCTGAGATTGTTCTTGTTATTGTAATATGGCTTGAGCTTGTGCATCCTATTGTACTTGTTGCGCTTGTAATGTGGCTTGGGCTTGTGTAGCCTGTTGTGCTTGTTGCACTTGTAATGCAGCTTGGGCTGCTTGAGTAGCTTGCACGACTTGTTGTTTTTGCACTTGGTGGAGTGCCTTTTGATAGGAAACTTGCTGAGCTACTTGCAACACAATACTGTATTGGTTTGATGTGTTTGATTTTGGTGGTAGTGGTGGTGGAGGTGGATTTGGAATGGTGTTTTTCATGGTGATGAGAGGCATCATTGTAGTTGATGGTGCAATTGATATGCTTGGTCCTTGAGAGACCATGTTTTGAGGGATGATAGATGATGTGTTGTTTCTTTGTGATATGGGGATGGTTGCCATCTATTTTTTTGATATTGATGGCAAGAGAGGAGGATTTGGTATGATGCCATGATTGATGGTTGGGAGGGGATTTTGAATGAGTGGCAGAATCAATGGTAGCCCCAAACCAAAAGGTGAGACAAATGTTAATAGCAAGGGTGGGAGTGGTGGGAAAGTGAGTGGTAAGCTCCCTTGGGGAAATGATGATGATGATGGATCGAAAATTCCCCCCAGTCCAAATAGGTCATCTTCTCCTTGTGAGGTCATGGGGAGAGAGGTTTGTGGTGTTGCATTAAATGATGGTGATGATGGGTCATTATGAAAGGTGAGGGGGACATATGGATGTGATGGATTTTGGGGGACGGTTTGACCCAATATAGTATTTTCATCCAAATATTGATTGTTTACAAGAGGTTTTGTTTGTAATGCATTGAGAAATGCACTCCATTTGTTAACGATCGGTTGAGTTGGAGCAATTGATGATGTGATTTGCGGGATGTTTTGAGTGATATTTTGAATTTGGGATGTTGATGTGATGGGGGGTGTGGATGATATGGGAAGTGTGAATGATGTTGAAGGTGGTTCCACAATAGTGCTCATGTCATAATTAGAAGGGAGTTTAGTCCCTCATTTTAATAGTTCGAGCATGTAATGTTGAGGATGGAGTTTCATCATGATGTTAACGATCCTATGATTTTTATGATTTTGAACCATCTCATTGATCTCATCTTGGGTCATACCATGAGGGTTTTTTGTGAGGTATTCCACTTGTCCATCCTCTTGATGGTCTTGAGGGAGTGAAATATTGGTCATAGGATTGCTTGATCCAACATGATTCATGTTGATGTTCGTTTGACTAAGATCACTTGAGGTTGATGTTTCTTTGTGGGATTCCATGTCCTTCTTGTGTTGAGATCTAGTTTGCACCATAAAATAGAGATCATTTTTTTAAGAGATGAATCTCTAATTCTTTAGAGTGATATATCTTTAGGCACAAAAGAGAAATTTTTAGGATGATTTAAAGATCAAAAAGTGATAATGATATGAAATGTAATATGGATGTTTGATGGATGATTTGAAACTCTTTGAGAAAATCTTGAAGGGTATGTTAAACTTTAGGACTTGATTTTTCTTTGGGATTTGCTTTGATTTGGATTTTGATTTTGATGGTGAACTCATAAACTCTAAGAGGTTGGATGTTGTCCTAGAGTAGATTTTTTTCAAAGGATGCTAATTTGTCTAGGTGTGAGAAGAAGGATTCATCTAACACACCTATCCAAACAAGATGATTTTAATTTGTTTGATTTTGGATAATTAAATCTTAAATCCCAAGATGTTGGATGTTTATCAAGGGATGAATTTTTTCACAAGATTTGATAATTCGACTAAATATGTGGAGAAGGATGCATCTACACAAATCTAATCAAACAAGGTGATTTTGGATTGGTTTCAAATGATTTTCCCAAAGTTTAACATGAAGGATTTTTCCAATATTTTCAAAGAGTTGATGATGAGATGATTTTGGTTTTGATGTTCAAAGATGGATGAAGGTTTGATTTTGATCCTAGGTTTCCCTAATAAGACACTTGTTTAATAGACCTCGGTTTTGAAGAACATGCTTTTCTTTAGAAAAGGTGTGCAAATTCCCAAAAAAGATTTGGATTTTGTTGACAAAAGAACTCATACAAATTTGGGTTGTTTCTTGAAGCTTTCCTGTAGAAGTTAAAAAGAAATCTTCGTCTAAATTCGTATAGCGTTGAGAGATGCTTTTGGTGATCTTTTGGACTAAGAGCTTTTACCTTTGGTTTCTTGATCTTGATCTTGTATGAAATCATTGGAGATACATGTGTGGGGTCCAATTGTTTTTAGTATTTTCTTAATGACTTTGTTTTACCACAAACACTTCTTGATTAGGTTTTCAAACTAGATGTCTAATGTCTTAACTTCTTCTCATTCCATAAGGTATATCATGTGGAACTTTGATGAAATCAAGGCAAGGGTTACCTATTGTTAACTTTAGTAAGAAAATTGAGATATAATCCAAGTGTTTAGAAACCTCTAAGGATAAAATCCCAAGGGAAAGAAATAACACATGAATTTGGTCAATTGCATTTTCTTCCTAAAGGGTTTGAAGTTTTGATGACAATGTTAAATGTTTGTTTCCAAATGTTTACGAACAAGCAAAGTGTTTTGTAGCCAAGAACAAGCACAATCCTATGGATATGAAAGACTATATTTGTTGAGTCCCCACTTGGACAAGTCCAACTATGCTTATTTTTAGTGAATGGTTAGATTCTTGACCCCATTGGCTCCCCTCCACGACACTCACTTCTCAGGGTAGTCAAGTATCAATACCCATGAAACTCCCATGGCATACTTTCCATTTCTACTAAAAACCGTAAAAGTGTGGGGAAGCTTCAAAACAACTGTTCTTGCACCAACAAATAGATATGGATTTTGGCATTTCTATAAGAAGGTTTTTAATTCATACTTTTCATTCGTAGGAGTTGAACCATCGAGGTGAGAGACCATTGTTTCCCTTCTTGTCGAAGCCAACCACACGATACTGGCCTTTGTTCCAATACCCACTTTTATATCCTGGCTAGAAATACTCTTGGCTTTAGAGTGTTATCAGTTGAGTTGTTCCCTTGGGTGAGTACTTTTTCCCCAAGGTAGGCCCTCTAAGATAAACAAAAGTGAGAAAACATATCCATAACTCGATCGATCTTTGTTTAGAAACAAAGAGAGAATACACGCAATAGGTTTACTCACACTCGCAAGATGTTTTGTTCAATTTTAGTTCCCAAAATGAAGTGTAGAGGTAATTACTTTATCTCAACCTAAGACCACCAAAAATCCTTTTAATTCTCAAGATCGTCGTGAGGCGCGAGAGAAGTGCATATGTCTTTTCAATGGTGTTAGTTTGAGTAAGAAATCACAAAACAAAGTAGCACATGTTCATTTTAACCCACAAAGCATTAATGACTTCTTTTTAAACACCAAAGGAAAAGTGATACTTTTCTTTGTTCAATTGTTAAGTCCCAAAACCAACTTTAGTAAGTTTGTGTCCTAAAGTTCATTTTAGAACCCAAAGGAAAACTAGTAGGTACTAAGCATGGAAGATAACAAATTTTATTTTAAGAGGAACCGTCAATCCTCTTAGAGTGTTAACAAACACTAAATTGTTCAAAAACACTTGTTATCATGAAATGAAATCATCATGCTTCTCTCCTTCTTCGCCTTTGAGCCAACCAACCTATAAGAAAACCATTTAGATTTTGCAACAACAAAGGTTAGGAAATTAGAAAATAGGTCAAATGATCAGAATTTTTTTAAAAAAGTGTGTGTCATAAACCCATGAAGGCGTTGGACTTTGAAAGATTTAACGGTGCAATATAGCACCACTTACCAGTCAACGTCATTCTGCAGCCAGGACAGTGAGCATGAAGGCGTTGCTATTTGAACCAGCGGTGTAGTTTGAAGTTTGGGAAGATTCCAGCAGGCCAGAAAGACACAGCGATGCACTTTAAAATTTTGAATCTCGGGCAGGAAACATAGGACATCGGAGTTTAGAATTTGTAGTAGTGCAATATAGTGATGTTGGATTCCCAATGGTCCTAAACTGTGATGCTGATGTTCTAGCAGTGGAGTTTCCTATAGACCAAAAAAATAAAAATAAAACACTGAATTTGATGAAAAAATGTGATTAGAACTTCTAGTTAGCCCTCCTTCTAGCACCAAAATGTGAACCAAGATTCAAAACCTGCACAAACATGAGAGATAAACACCATATTAGATAAAATGCAAGTTAGTATCATGATTCCTCAAGAAATCCATTTGAATTGCAAAGGAAAAGGAATGAAATGAAGAACACAACAAGCATAAACTAAAGATATCAAATCCTATTCTAATGCAAAGCAAACTCTTAATCTCTTGAGGGAATTGGTGCCAATTTGATGTGAAAATTGGCCCTTTCCCAATTCCAATGATGCAATGTAGATGCTTGATGAAGAGTAATTCACTTGATGAATGCTTCCAATGTGCTTCAAGATAAAATTTTCATAACCTAGCTATAAAACTCAATAAGATGAATGGAGATTGCTATGAATTTGAGTATAGTAAGTTTATTCAAGTTGTGGATGATAGAATGAGGAATGAAGCCTCTTATTTATAGAATGATAAGATGGAGAATGCCCAAAATGAAGCAATGTGGGACTAATATTCAACCAATGGAAAGGTGCCACTTGTCCAAATGTGAATGGATGGAGGATGTGCACATTTTGATGAATGTGCCCATAAATGCAATTATGTGATATTTGAAAATGTTGAAATGACATGTAAGAGGGAAAAGAAATGTCTTAAATGCCACTTGGCTCAAGGTGAAAGGACTTGTTAGGTGAAGTAAATGCCTTGTTGGAAGGACAAAGTCCACTTGGATTTTGAATTCAATTTTGAGGGAATATTCCTCCATTATGCCATGTTGAGAGAAAATAGAGATTTAATAAATGAATTAAATCTATTTTCATGTGCAAGTGGCAAAAGCTAGAGGATGGGACTTGCATTAGGATTAAATTAATTAGGATCAATTAATTTAATTGAGAGATTAGGGGATGTGACATATTTGATTTAGATTTAAGGGTTAATTTAAATCAAATATGAGAAGAATGTGATTTAGACTTAGTTAAATAAATAATTTTCTTTTATTTAACTAAAGAAGATGAATGTTAGCTTAAATTAAACAAAGTTCAATTTATTTAATTTAATAGACTTTAAATATTTAATCAAATAAAATGAATTATTTAATTAAATATGGACGTAGGGTTAATTAGATTAGATAAATTGATTTAATTAACGAGAGAGAGACTTAATTAGATAAGATGATTTATTTAATTAAGAGATGTAAAATTGATGAATTTAATCAAATAAGGGTATTCGATTAAATGGTTAGACCGAAGGATGATTTAGGATGAAAATGGTGTTAGTAATCGGGATCAAATGTGCAACGTCAATCAATACATTTTCCATGTCTACACCTCTGATTGGATGAAATGTTGGATCTCATCCAATTTCTTAAGAATGGAGCTTTTAGAGTCAAAGATGTGGCCAAATGACTCTTTATTCTATTTCCTGAGATTCCTCTTTACAAAACTCAACTTCTTGGCAACTTTGAACATCACACAACCATCAATTTTGACTTGCCACCAATTCCTAATACAACCCATAAGTTGGGGGTCTCTAAACCACATAGCTTCAAACCTGAAAGGAAATCTCTTCCTATGCCCAAGCCTGTCTACCACAAAATAGATGGGAAAGTGATCCAACCCACACCTTGTAATGGAGGATAAAAAACAATCAAAGTCCACAAACCAAGAAGCCGAAGTCAGGGCCTGGTCTAATTTCACTTGAATATTGTCCATCCCAACCTACCGATTGGACCAAGTAAAGTTGGCCCCAGAAAGCTTAACATCAACAAGAGCATTATCATCAATAAATATCCTTAAATCAAACCTACTATCAAGATTAGATTGAGATCCACCCACCTTCTCATGATCATACAGAGGAGTATCTAAGTCCCCCATAACAAGCCAGAGGAGATCCAAGAAGCTCAACCTAAGACTCCCAAGGTAATCCCAAATATTTTTCCTGGACCTAATTAAGTTGGGAGCATACGCATTAGAGATAACCCAGGAAAAGGAGTCCCTAATCCAAACAAACTTAGTCTCAACATGGTTGAACCCAACAACAATCAAGACAACATTTAACATCTTAGCATTCCAAAAAGTGGCCACACCACTCGAAGCTCCATTAGAGCTAACTCCATGGAACTAACATTCCTTAAAAAACATGCTCTTCAAAGTCTCCAGATTTTCAATCTGTATTTTCATCTCTTGAATCAACAAGATATTTAGTTTATGGTCCTAGATAAGATTCTTCAGGAGGTCTTGTTTATTTAGGTTATTCAACCCCCTAATATTCCATGAGATAATCTTCATTTACAAGAAGAGGGCATGCTCTTAGATCATATATCAAAGAGGGTTTTTTGGACCCCCTCAACAATATCCTTTTTGCATTCCTTCTCCCTACTCTTCTGAAGAGTAGGCCTTCCCTAACCCCTAGACTCAAACCCACAATCCTCCTTTTGTCTTCTCATAATGACTCCCTTATGAGGCTAAGGGGGGGAGAAGAATATTTCTTCTTCTTTCCATGCACCTGGGTGAAACCCTCATCATCCTGGTTCACAATGTCAGCCACCACAAGAGTACCTTCACTGACTAGAAGCTCTGAACCAGCCATGAGAGGATATAGTGGAACAATAGCTGGCTCCACCATAGTCCTCCTTGGAGAAAACACAGTCTCAAAAACATGGTCCACATCCTGAGAAAAATAAAGATCAACATCCCCTTCCCCAGGATTCACTAGAGACTTTTAAGTCTCAACAAGAGGAACAAGACAAACTTCAGTGTTCCCCTCACCCTCCATACCATTTCCAATAGTAGATTCACCTTGTTTCTCCTTAGGTTCCTTTATCTTCCAAACCTTAGTCTACTTAGTAGCCTTTGGTGGGACACCAAGTATAGGACAATCCTTAGCCCAGTGTCCCATTTTTTTACATTTGAAGCAAGCAAAAGGGAGATTTTTAAAGACAATCCACTACTTCCAAGCAAGGGAGATTTTTTGACTTGTTACTGGAGCACTTTCCTTCATATATTTTTTTAGAATTAGTAGAATTAGTTCCAACATTTAAAGCCATGAACAAGAATTCATCACTATCATCATCAGGATAGTTTGATTCTTCATCATTAGATGCACTGTTGTCTTTTTTAACATAATAACTCTTTTTGACAAACTTTCCTTTACGATTCTTATGTTTGTCATTTGTAACTTTGATTGGACATTTAGAAGCATAATGACCTATCTTTACACAATTGAAAAAAATAAAGGGTAGCTCACCTTTGTATTTTCCAATTCTCTTTTTCAGTCCCCTTATAAAATTTACTTCCACCTCATCAAGATCATCTGGATCTGATTCATTAACCTTCTCTGAATTGTTGACTTTACAAGTAGTTTCTTTCTTTGTAGCACCTTGACCAAAGTCTCTTAATTTAGAAGAAATTAAAGCACCAAACATTTGATCTCTAGAATAATTATCCAAATTTTAAAATTCCTTGATAGTAGAAACTTTAGAGTTATAAGTTTTAGGAAGAATTCTTAATGCCTTTTTCACAACTTCACTTTCTTCCAGCTTACCACCAAGACCATTGATGGCATTGACAACTTCATCAACTCTGAGCATGTAGGCTATAATATTTTCATCTTTAGACATCCTCAAGGTTTCAAATTTGTCATTGTAGTTTTACATCTTCACTTTCTTGACTTTATCATCTCCTTCATAAATACTCTCCAACTTTTTCCAAATCTCTTTAGTAGTATTAAAGCTTATCACATTCTCAAGCTCTGAATCAAAAATTCCACTCAATATAGCATCTTTTTATTTTCCATTGTTCTCATAATCCTTGATCTCATCATCACTTGTCAGACCATTAGCAGGCATAGTGTATCCTTTTTCAACTAATTTCCAGACACCAAACCCTAGAGAAACCAAAAATGATTCCATCCTAGCTTTCTAGTAAGTATAATTTGTTCCATCAGAAATAGGAGCTTTAACACCCTTCTTGTGCACCATATGGATCTACCTCAAGTAGTTGATCTTTCACCAAGGAAACACAATTCTGATACCAATTGTTAGATACATAGGAAAACTAGCAGGGGGTGAATAGTTGTACATTAAAACATTCAATCCATCATTAAATTTTAAATCATTATCAAACTTTAAACCCTGATTAAGCATTAGTAGAATATAAACATGTGAAACAAAAGTGCAAACACAACTATACACAAGAGAACACCAAATTTATGTGGAAAACTCTAAGTAGGGAAAAACCACGGTGAAGACTAGCTCACATATATATGAATAATAACACTAAATAGAATTAGGCTCAATTCCTAGAAAGGAAGAAAGTCTCATTGTCGGGTAGCTCACTACCAAGAGAAAGGAGAATAGAAGGAATTTTTACAGAGAGATTCGCTATCTCAAAGCAACATTAAAATCCACCATTACAGCTCTATGCTATCTTCAACCTTTGGCTCACTACCTCCAATAACTTCAAGCACACTAAAAATGTAGACACCTTCTTCTCAATATATCCTAAGTCATAAGCATTTAAGCTTGCACTCAAATGTTCCTTATCTTTTCTAGGTGCTCTTAATAAACAAAAGGGTAGAGAACGTGAGAGGTAAGAAATTATTTTACATCAATTAAAGACCATTCAATGATATTTATTTTTTTAATTATCGAATACCATTTAACTATGGTTGGAGAAAAATTGACATCTTTTTTTGTTATGTTTATTCAAAATTTAACTGTAAATCTAGATTTTGTAATGTCAAGATAAAAGAACGAAATAAGTATAAAATTATATTTATTCCTTAAGGAATGTATGAATGGATTGTCATGCCTTTTGACCTCAAAAATACACCTACATATTTTCAAAGAAAAATAGACAATACTTTGTTGCACCTTAAATGGTTTTATGTAGTATATATTAATGGAATTCTTGCCATTTCTAAGCCTATAACCTAACATATATCATCTTGATAAGTTGTATAATGTGCGATAAAATTCAATGGTATTTGTCTCTCAAAAAATTGTTATTGCTTTGAAACTAATATTAATTTATTGGCTTCCATTCAAATAAATGAAAGATCAAGTTGATAAAGTATGTCCTAACATGGATAAAATAATTTCCAATTGAATTAAGAAACAAAGATCAACTCCTATGATTCCTAGGTAATCCAAATTGTGTCCTTCCATTCTTCAACAACTTAGCCCATTCATGGAAGGCTCTACAAAAACATCTAGAAAAGGATGGTATACAATGAGATGATTTTTTTCTCAAGTAGTTCAACTTACCAAGGTCAAATGTGCAAAATTGTCAAATATTTTAATGCCTTATCTAGGTATTTCTCTCATCCTCAACACTAATGCCTCAAATGACACATGGTTAGTTTCATAACCTATGAATATGATTCAAGGGCATCGAATTTTGTTTTGCATTTTTTTTATGTTGATGTTTTTTTTTCATCCTTGGATGTTGGATATGCATAAAAAACAATCTCTTTTTATGAGTAGTCATTGGATGGGAGTTTTGACTCAGCACACAACCTATGTAATGGTTGCAAAAATTGGTTAGGCCAATGGTTGGAGAGGGAAATCTATTCTTAGAAAAATCAAAGAAAGAGAAAGAATGGGAAGAAAATATTGATTGATGGTTACAAAAAGAGGGTGTGTTAGTGTCGAGCAAGAAAAGAGAAAATGGAGGTTTCAGATTTTGGGTAATCAGTTAAAGAAAATGGAGGCTAATAGAAATGTGGAAATCAACCTTTGGGTGCCACATGAAGGAGAGATGGTGGTGAGAAATCAACAAACAAAGAACCTAGCACAAGGGATGAGGGGTGATGCCTAGTTGAACAAGGAATGTTTCTAAAATAAAATACAACGATGGTATATGGGTCGCCCATATCTTAAAATGAAATTAGACTTAAATGTATGGAATAGGCACAAGGATTAGTGTGGTTTGATTTGAGTTGAAGAATGATTTCCATTTGGGAATTTGATAGCAGATTTACAAAGGTTTGAGGGAGGCCACAAATAGTGAGAGAGATCATGGGTTTGTGTGGTGAATTGGAAGATGATGCAAGAGGGCATACGATGGAAAAACAAAACTAGAAGCTGCTAGTAAAGAAAATCAGAGGTGGAAATGAAAAGTATTTGTAACTGGTTATAGATTGTAAATACCATTCCAATAGAATGAAAAATCAATTCACAAAATATAGAAATGTTTTAAAAGTTTGGTGTCACTGAAAGTGTTTATTAGATGGTTATTTCTTTGTGAGATTTTGTATTCCAAAATTTGATATCAAAGCCCAAAAGATCTAGGCAGGGGACACTAAGTGTGTTCTTAATTTTTTGATGGGTATTACTATTTGGGTATTCATAATTTTTTTGAAAGAGTGTGTGTTACAAATTGATAGTTCATGAAGAACCTGGATCCCAAAAGATCTGGGCAAAGAACATTAAGTGTAATGCAATTTTTTATTCATAAATATTTGGAAGGATATGTGTGTTTCCATTAAATGATAAGGTAACAGGAAAGGTGAGGCCTGAAAGATTAGGGCAGAGGAAGTTGAATGTGATTATGAATGTGATGGAGTTGTTTAAGTGTTGCAAGTTTATGTGTGTTGCAGATTGATAGGTTGTGGAGAACCTGGTTACCAACAAACTGGGTAGAGAAGAAAAGGAAAGAATCCCTAGATGAGGTATCAATGTGGGAAGGTTTTGAGTGCTATGTAGATCACCAATTGAGAGGTAACCTACGACAGGGTTTGTAGGTAGTCGAGAGAAGAAGTGTGAGTGCAAATTTCCAAGTAAGTGAAAAGGATTGCAATAGCGAAGAGGATGGAGATTGTTGTCAAAGGAACCATAATAATTCCATCTTGGAATAAGTATTGGGATGTAATGGAGAGAAGAAATTTCTATGATAAATTAAAAATGATTACAGATCATATGGAAACATTGGAAAATAATTATTTTCCTAACACTGTTGTGATTGAAGGAAATACTAAGGAAGTCAAAGTATAGAAGGAGCCCATAGATATTGGGGCAGCAAAGAGTTTCCAAGTGAGCAACATGCACCATAAGTGGTGAAAGAAGTTCTCATAGTGTAGGACTTGAAGGAAAGGAGAAAAGAAGAAGTGAAACAAAGAGCATGTGAAGTAGACTATGATGAGGAGAGAAAAAAGTGTCCAAAAAGGAGGCAGTCAAGGAGACATTTTGGTCGCATGATTTATTTACTAATGATATGTTTGAGAGTGTGAATGCAGGTATGAGGAAGCCTAAGAATAAGGCCTTGACAATGTAAAGAGAAGGGGCAAGAGAATCACCCAAAGAAAGAATTGAAGTTGAGAATGAAAGAAGATTAGTTGTGGCAATAGTGGTACGTGACAAGGTACCTGGGAGTGAAGAAAAGGATGATATTGAAGTTTTATAGTTTGATGAAGGATATGAGGACGAAACCCCAAAGGTGTATGATGTATTGAAAGATGTTGTAGATGCAGGGAAAGATTCCTATGAAGAGGATAAGTTTGAAGGCAAGGAAGCCAATGGTGAAAATAATTTGGGATAGCAGGTAAAAGAAAGTTGTAATACTGATTTTGGTTATGTGGGTGGAATTAAGAATGTTACTTTTGATCATGCAAATAGAAGAAAGAATGTGGATGAGAAAGAGAAAAAGGAGAGAAGGAATTTGGTTAAACATGGGTATATAATTCCAAGTTGGAAAAGGAAATAGGTTGTTGAAGGGAAGCCATTAAAATGCAGAGAAGAAGTTGCTTTTGAAGATTATTGTACTAACAAGAAGGTGCAAAGTGAGAGAAATGTGTTGAGGAACAAGTGGACACCAAAATTTAGGAAGAATTGGCCAACAAAGAGGCTTAGAGAAGATGATTTGAGGTTGAAATTAGAGAAAATATTAAGAAGCACAAGTCCAGTAATGAAGGGACAACATTCCAATAACAAAGTATGGGTGGTAAAGAAAGAAGCAACAAATAATTGTGTTGATGAGAAGACAATGCTCAAGATTTGGAGACATGAATAAGAGAACTAGCCCCACAAACAAGGAGTCATGGTAAATGATGAGAAAGAGGATAAAGGCCAAGAGCATGAAATAGTGCTTGAGGAAAGGAAACATGGGAAAAGCAGGGTAAAAGGTAAGCAAATTGGTTTTGACGATGAAGCTTTTGAGGTTCTAAATGAAATTTATGAATATGAGATGGATATGTGGAGGTTGGTAGATGAGAAAGATAGGAGAAGGAGTAAACCTCAAAAGAGATTTAAGAAAGTAAACAAATGCAGATTAAAAAGGATAGAAGGAACAAAAACAAGAAGGATGTGAATGAGGAATTAAAGGAGAAAAAAAAAATTCAAGAATGTGTAGCAGACATGAGGAGACAAGAAGATAATGCAGATGAAGAACTGGAGAGATATTGGGACAATGGTAAAAGACAAGGAAAATGAAGATGGATCTACATTGACTGCAAAAAATGAAGGAGCAACAAATAATGACAATATGGATGATTTGTGGACCCAATTTTCAGCAATAGAAAAGGAGTGGGTGACAAAGCTTGCTAGTATGGATGTAAAGATGTACGAGACAATGAAGGGTGCAAATATGGGGAGTTCAACAATTAGTAAGGAAGTAAAATTTGAAAAGGTAAATTTATTTGATTTATTCAATGTTGGACAAGATGAGCAAAAGTATGCCACAATATTTTCATATTTTAGTAAGAATTTGGTAAGATGTTGTGAGAATGGAGTCCAAGATGAGTGGGTAATTGATGAAGTTATGGATTGTGGAAAGAAATATGAGATTGTATGTGCATATTTCTATACTTTTTTTGGTGACATTAATGGTCGCATGGATAAGGTGAAGGGGTTGGAACTTTGGGAATACCTAATAAACTTGTTTGTGTTGATGTTTGGAAAGGAAATTTAGGGTGGAACATAGTAAAGGATGGTTGGTGGTCCATAAGTGGAAGGAAGGAAAATAAGCAACAATGTGGGAAAAGCATGGCTCTAGAATGATGTTGGAAGAAGTGCAAGAAAGGAACAACCAACAAGATTGTTGATTGATGACTTCATGTGCAGGAGCACATGCAATTTTTGTCTCCTAGGGAGTCTGATGCAGGGGCATCAATTTTTTTTTTGCAATTTTTTATGTTGATGTTTGTTTTGCATCCTTGGATGTCGGATATGCATAAAATTCAATCTCTTTTTATGAGTAATCATTGGATGGGAGTTTTGACTCAACACACAACCTATGTAATGGTTGAAAGAATTATTTAGGCTAATGGTTGGAGAGGGAAAGCTATTCTTAGAAAAATCAAAGCAAAAGAAAGAATGGGAAGAAAAGCTTGATCCGTGGTTACAGAAAGAGGGTGTGTTGGCATCGAGCAAGAAAAGAGAAAATGGAGGTTTTAGATTGGGGGAAATCAGTTAAACAAAATAGAGGTCAATAGAAATGTGGACATCAACCTTTGAGTGCCACATGAAGGAAAGATGGTGGTGAGAAATCAACAAACAAAGAAACCAACACAAGGGATGAGAGGTGAGGCCTAGTTGAATAGGGAATGTTTCTAAAGTAAAATACAACAGTGGTATATGGGTCACCCATATCTTAAAATGCAATTAGACTGAAATGTATGGAATAGGCACAAGGATTAACATGGTTCAATTTGAGTTGAAGACTTATTTCCATTTGGGAATTTGGTAGCAGATTTAAAAAGGTTTGAGGGAGGCTATGACTAGTGAGAGAGATCATTGGTTTGTGTGGTGAATTGGTAGATGATGCAAGACAAAATATGGTGGAACAAAAAAACTAGAAGCTTCCAGTAAAGAAAATCAAAGGTAGAAATGAAAAGAGTTTGCACAAAGGAAGGGTTTTGGAATTTAGCATAAAGATAGTAGATTTTAGATTTTGAACTTTAAACCCAATTTTCTGTTTGTAACTGGTTATAGATTGTAAATACCATTCCAATAGAATGAGAAATCAATTCACATAATATAGAAATGTTTTGAAATTTTGGTGTCACTGAAAGTGTTTATCAAGTGGTTATTTCTTTATGAGATTATGTGTGCCATCAGAATACCTAGATGATAAGAAATAAATTTATGATTATAAGTTTAGAACTTTATCTCAGTTGATAAATATTACCATATCTATAGAAAAAGACTTTGGCTATCAAAAGAGGCATTAAAAAATTCAATATTTTTACAAGCTTGAACACTTCATTTTATGCACAAATAACCAAACAAAGAAAAATCTCTTAAAAATAAAGTAGATCAATTTTTGGTGCAAGGGAAAACTATGGGATGGTATTTAGAATATTAAATCTATAATTTTAGCAATGAATGGGTAAAAAGAGGGCACAATATATTAAAAGAAGTTCTAGTAATATATTTTAAGATCTATATGTGGTTAAAGTAGTTTATATGATCAACATGATCCTCCTTTATTAGATTTTAATATTTTATTACTCCTAGTTGAAAGCTAGTATACTAATAGACGGTTGCAAGAGATTGGGAAATTCATCTAGAATGAATGGGATTAAAATATCAAGGGGACAATATGTTCATATAACAAGCATTATGTTTCCAAGATTATATAGTCATAGTAGAATTAAGAAGTTCTCATGCCATTGATCTAATTATCTATTGACATAGAAAATATTGTCTCTCAAAAGATTGCATAAATTAAATCCTAATCCTTTGCACACGATGGGAATAGTAAATAGTTGTTGCTTTTCCAAATTCCCATTTATAAACCATGTTAATAATGATGGGCTAGAATTAGAAGAAGGGATGTTTGATTTATTTGACTCTATCAAACTATAGTTTTCAAATAGGACAATTAAATAATTCAATAATACTTGCTAGTTGTGGACATCTACAATATATGTAGGGTCAAATTTTACTAGATTTAAGACTTGATTGGGCATTATGGATAATAATTAGAGAACACAAATTAAAAACAAATAATGTTATTATAAGAAGAAGATTAGAATGAGATATGCTATATAATGCAGTCTATCATTATACCGACTTTGGATTCCATCCTCGTGTCTTTATCATGTGTCACTAAAGTTACAATTACAAAATAATTGAGAAGTGGAAGACATAATGGACCACATCACTTTGTATCAAACTATTTGTATTGTGGCTCTATGAGCTATGTACTTTGCTTCGTTTACCATGACCCAACATGTTTTTTTACTTTTGAATATTAGCCTATGCTAAAGCATCTTTATGTTTCACCATTGACCTCTCTCCATTATGTTAGAAATAAGAGGCGAGGGTTAAAGGGAATGTGGATGTTGATATTTTACTTTAGATTTTGTTTGGACATGTTGGAGAGAGATCATTGGTGAAGCACAAAGAGGTTCATGCAAAGGCTAATATTTCAAAACATAAAATTAGTCGAGTACACACAATAGAATCAAAGTACAAATCATATAGTTAATATATCGTCCAATAGAAATTGACGTGTCAATTTTCAAACCACAATTTAAACTTTTAAAGTTCATTGATTTTCTCCTAGTAAAAAGTGATCACTATTTGTCCCCTATTGTAGTCTATCATTATACCGGCTTTGGATTCCATCCTCGTGTCTTTATCACGTGTCAGTAAAGTTACAATTACAAAATAATTGAGAAGTGGAAGACATAATGGACCGCATCACTTTGTATCAAACTATTTGTATTGCAGCTCTATTAGCTATGTACTTTGCTTCCTTTACCATGACCCAACATGTTTTTTACTTTTAAATATTAGCCTATGCTAAAGCATCTTTATGTTTCACCATTGACCTCTCTCCATTATGTTAGAAATAAGAGGTGAGGCTCAAAGGGAATGTGGATGTTGATATTTCACTTTAGATTTCATTTGGACATAATGGAAAGAGATCAATGGTGAAGCACAAAGAGGCTCATGCAAAGGCTAATATTTCAAAACATAAAATTAGTAGAGTACACACAATAGAATCAAAGTACAAATCATATAGTTAATATATCGTCCAATAGAAATTGACATATCATTTTTCAATCTATAATTTAAGCTTTTGAAGTCCAATGATTTTCTCCTAGTAAAAAGTGATCAGTAATGTCTCCTATTGTAGAAAGTACAACCTTATCAAAATATCATACATTAAATTTAACAAAAAAAACATACAATCATATAAAAATAATATATAAGATTGTCTTCAAATCTCTTTCTTTCTCTATATAAAAATAAAAATAAATAAATATAATATGAACAACATAAGATCATGATCAGAATCAAATCTATCTATATTATTTTAAAAGAAAACCACATAAAATCATATTCCTGAGTTAGAATATTTCCCTATCATTTAAAAAAATCCTACCATTCACATTTTATCTATTAATTTTAATTTGTTTTAAAATAATAAGGAAAAACTTAAGACTCTAAAATGTGATCCCATATCAAATTTGATTTTCCTCAAAGGCCTAATTTTTTGGCATGTCAAAGTCAATTGAATTGCATATGTTGGAAGAATTCTGTAGACGACACAACTACTGTCATATCCCAACCAAACTATGATGGACACTACACACAGACACCCTCTTCAATGCTGCCTTATTTTAATTTTAAAAATACTGTTAATAGTTTTATATTTTAATTTTTTAGATGGTTTGAAAAAAGTTTATTAGCTATATATATATATATATACTCTTATTTTAGTATAATTTTATATTATAAATAAATTAATTTTAATTTCGTATTGTAGACATACATATAAATTTATTATTGACCGATTAAAGGGAACGATAACATGTCTTTATCAATATTTAGGAATTGAAATATTTATTGAAAAAATGTTGCCATAGATATATATTTATATCTGTTTGGAAGTTCGTTTGTGTTCAAGTAAATGTTCTGTTATTCTTTACATTTTGCAAGCTGCGCATGGGCGAGCAAGCTCTGCACAATATCGCCATGAGCTGCCCATACACAGCTTGTAAAACTGCAAAGAAACAAAAGCAGAAAATGTTTTGCTTTGACATCATATTTTATAAAAATATCAGTTTAACTTTTTTTATTATTAATTTTCATATTTTTTTTAAAAGAAATTTATTTGAGTGGTTTGCAGGGAACGAAAGACTTCATAAAGATTTTGAGGTCTACAAGTGTTAGTTGAACAAGTCTTTCTTTGGTATGAGTTTTCCACAGTTCATGAGATTGTATGCAAGTTTTTGGATTCCACTGTGTATGTTTTTTGATTGAGTACGTTTCAGATCACTCAGTGATCGACGTTTTGGATTCAAGTCTTTTTGATGATGGATCACTGAGTGTGATCCGAAACGTCAATCGAAAAACATACACAGTTGAATCCAAAAACTTGCATACAAGTCTTTCTTTGTTCTTTAAGAAAGGTCTAATCTACTGGAGGCCTGCAAGTAAACAACAACCTTTTTGTTGGTTCACATAAGATCTGAGTCTCTACATGAAAAATTAGTGTGCTCACAATATTTATTTATTGAAAAAAGAGTCAGTCATATATATATATATATATATCTCTATCTATTTGGAAGTTCATTTGTGTTCAAGTAAGTGTTCTGTTGTTCTCAATACCAGTTTCTGAAAATCTCCATTATAAATCAGAAGAAGTTTGGTTCTTTAAAACTACTGATTTTTTTTTAACTATCTTAGTATTATTGACTGCTGGAAGACTCTTCTTATGATCCTAGCTTGAACCTAAGAAGTGAAGTGTTGGAGCCCTGATCTGCTATCAGTTCAAAATTCCCATCAGTCAGTTCTGTTTTTTTTCTTCTGACCGATTTGAAAAGCATTAACAGTGGCTTCTTTATGTTTCTGTCTGTACTTCACCAACAGATTATGATTCTTAATTTTTGAGTGGGGGCTGTATTAGTGAAGTTCAACTCGCTTGACAGGGTTATTTTTTATTTTAATCGGTTTAAGATCTTGATTTACTTTTGATTTGAGTCACTTCATCCTTTTTAAGCTAGTATAATATATTTTTTCTGAAATATTGTAATAGACATTTATTTATATAAAAATATTAACAAAATTAATTATTCTGAAAGTTTGACAGTAATTATTATGAGTACAAATTGTAATAAATCTGATATTACAAATAATAAAAATGTCATATGGGTTTCAAAATAGTAGAGATGGAATGGATACCCTTCAGTTTTTGGCTCTCAGATGAAGAGATTTCAGCTCCAGTCTCATGCTCTTGTATCTAGTAGCAAAAATAATTCTTTGGATCTGATATAAAACCCTCCAAAAAAATAGAGACCTTAAAATAGATGGTGAATATTTATTAAATGCTGATGTTATGTTTTATGTGCCTAATTCTTACAGAGTATTTCATCAATATCCCAGAGGGATGATGCTGCAATTAACTTGTACTGAAAGACTGAGAAATTGTCTATGGCTCTCCACAATTGCAATATCATTCTCCAATACCATATCAATAAATGTGGGTGAGTTGATTTGCAAATTGATAAGGAAAAATTTCAGTCATTTGTCTTTTACCAATAGAAAATTTAATTTGTTTTAATTTTTAGGGAGAATTAACTTTGGTTTCAATCTATTACATTGAGATCTGATTATGGTAGTTTATATGTCATGTCATGGCTTGATTAGGTACGTAAATGTCTTTGGGTAAGGCTGATTTCCTGTTATTGAAGAGTGGGTAGTAGATGGAATGGAATAATTTGTATAATTTTTAAGGAGAGCCAACTTTGGTTTCAATTTATTGCATTGGGATCTGATTCTGGTAGTGTATATGCCATGTCATAACTTGATCAGGTATGTAAATATGTCTTTGGGTAAGGCTGATTTGTTGTTATTGAAGAGTGGGTAGTAGATGGAATATAATTTGTATAATTTTTAAGGAGAGCCAACTTTGGTTTCAATTGCATCAGGATCTGATTCTGGTAGTGTATATGCCATGTCATAACTTGATCAGGTATGTAAATATGTCTTTGGGTAAGGCTGATTTGTTGTTATTGAAGAGTGGGTAGTAGATGGAATATAGTTTGTATAATTTTTAAGAAGAGTCACATTTGGTTTCAATCTATTGCATTGGGATCTGATTAGGGTAGTTTATATGTCATGCCATGGCTTGATCAGGTATGTAAATGTCTTTGGTAAGGCTGATTTGTTGTTATTGAAGATTGGGTACTAGATGGAATGGAATGGAATCTTTTTATAGTCCATGATACCAGGAAATCTGTTTTGGATCAACATATGACTTATAGTAGATGAGACTACTCCATACTAATGGAATCTTTTTATAGTCCATGATACCAGGCAATCTGTTTTGGATCTACATATGACTTATAGTAGATGAGACTACTCCATACTAATGGAATCTTTTTATAGTCCATGATACCAGGCAATCTGTTTTGGATCTACATATGACTTATAGTAGATGAGACTACTCCATACTCCAAGTACGAGGCATCTAACTGTGCTTCAAATACAAGGGGTACATATCCTACCCCTGTAGGATTTGAACTTATGACCTCTCTTTCAAAAGTGCAAATTTTCTAATCATTAGACTGACTCAACTGTAAGATTTATCATAAGTATAAACAATGGAATGCAGTCTAAATGAAGACTCTTCCAAGGGCATGGGTATCTAAGAATTTAATGGCATCTATTCATATTGCAATATCACCACATGCAAAATGCAGCCAATGTCTTTTCTATACCTTTGCACTTCCTTTTTGGATTGCTATTTTTGTATTTTGTAACACAATACAAAATTGAGTCCCAATTTGACAAACAAATTTTGACAATGTTAGATTGAGTTGCAACATATTCTAATTTTTAGACACAATAACATTTAAGTGAAGACACCTTAAGTGCAATACATTGACATATGCTTGAGCTCAAGTCTACACCTTACCAAAGACTTTAAATTATCAAAAATTTAAAAGAATCTTTTTCCTTGTATAAGGATGGATTTTTTTTTAATCAAAATTATGGAGCACTGCACAAGTGCACGCTAAAGAGAAGTGGTATGCCTCGAGAAGGCAACTCTAGGTTTATGCTTAGGTATCTGCAATGACATTGGCACACACCTCTCCAAAAGATCAGTTTTTTTTGTAAGAAAAAAATCACGCCTAGTTAACAAGATGGAAACAGAGGATAATAGTTGTCAAATGTAGAGAGAAAAACAAGGTAATTTCTAATACCTAGTCCCCATTTTAAAGGAGGTGGGTGTATCAGAGGGAGAAGATAGATCAGCTGTTAATTAGATATGTAATCTCACCTACAGAAAAGGTCCAGCTAGTAGAAAAAGACAAGAAGAAAACCCTTTTTGAAGTGAAAAAGACACCCAGTATATAGGGACACACCTATCATGAGGCGCATGCCAATATAAAAGACATGTTTTTGTTTTTAATGGGAAAAAAAATTAACGTAGAGATGTGCGTGTCATGACAGGCAGGCACCAATATAAAGGGTATTTTTATTTATTTTTTTAAAAGTGAAAAAAAATAGTGCAAAGATGTGCACCTCATGATAGGTGTGCGCCTATACAAAGCAACCGCAAAGGATAAAAACTGCAGTCTATAAAAAATCACTAGCAAAGATGACAAAAGATTGACACCCAATAGTGGTAAATCATACTTGAGTAAAAGGTAGTCTAAATGGTTTCAAGCTCATCTTTACATCAGCATAGAGGCTAGGAAGAGTAACAATAGTGGTAGATGTTACAACAGTAGTAGAAGCTACAAGAAGTGTTAATGAAATGTTGGCAGCCAATCTCAAATGGAAGGCCTTAAGGATAATAAGAGAAGAGATCGAGCACGTTTAGGTGTGGACTGTGATAGTGAGGATGGAGGAGATGATGTGGTAATACATGGGAACAAAGATGTAGGTGATGTAATGGATAAGGAGAAATAAAACTAATTAAGGTCATTTTTGAAATTGGAAAGGTGATAAAGATGGAGCTACTTTGTTTCTTAGAAAGTTTAGAATTCGATGATAACAAAAATTAAAGAGTATTTTAAATATGACGAGAAGATTCAAGGAGAGTGAAGATTGTTGAAATCCAATTTAAGGGTATGATGCACTTTGGTGGAAGGAGGTGCAAGCTAGAAGAAGTGGGAGAGAGAAGATCATTTGATGGGAGAGTATGGTGACAAGATTGAATGATAAGATTTGCCAACTAACTATCAACTTAAGTTGTAGAATTCGTTGATGATCCCACAATAGTGTTCTCTAGTTTTTGGTCAAAGTGGGTCATTGAAATAAACATTTTTAACCAAATTTTCACTTTTTGACACCTATAGCAACCAAACCATAAAGAATTTAAAGATGATGTGAACTAGTGATTTATGAGATTTTGTGTGTAGATTTTCAGTGTATTTTTTAAAAAATTGAGAAACAATTTATGATTTTTTTACATAATTTTCTTTTTTTTTTATAGTTAATAGTATCTTTAAAAGGTGATTTTTATTCCATATGCCATAAAGTTTTTTTAGAAAGGCTAAAATAATATTTTTATAAAATAGATTTGTAACACTAATATCTAACACAAAGATATTTAAAAAAAAAAATGTTGCATAATTTAATATTGAAGTGAGTTTAACTATAATTCAGAAATAAGTTTATTCCATACAAATATCTCAATTATTTTATTTTTTTTGAAATCAAACATCAATATCTAGTGTATAGATATTTTTCATTTTTTAAATCTATTTTACTATTTTTCTATGTGTGTGGAACAAAGCCCTTAATGATTGCCGAAAAACCTATGTTCACTAGAAAATAGAAAATAAATATACTAATTTCAAATTATATATATTCTCAATTATATTTGTTTAAAATATTATTTTGAGTACTATGATCTTGCAAATTATCGTGTCATATTCATTCCATTCACTAGTCCAACCCAAGGTTGGAAACAAAAAGTTATGAGAAAAATATGAGGCATAAGGTGGAAAGGCCATTTCTAGGACTTTCGTTTGAGCTTATCCAAGGATGTTCAAATGAAGGTAGGTCTTTTCCATGAATTTTTTTTAAATGCCTTCAAATGAAGGCTCATGTTTGTTTGAAGGTTTTTGTAAACTCACCTTCAAATGAAAGCGTGGTCATTCACATAAATAACTTTGAACAAAGGTCTTTCCTAATTTTTACCTACATCCAAATTAAAATATCTAGTGTCCCATGTTTGGGACTCACTATTTTTGGTTTTCCCTAGAAAAAGGGATTTAAGTGCAAAATGCTATGGTGAGGAATTCTATAGATTTCTATTTGATTAGGGTACCATGAGTTGGATCAAAAAAGGTTTCTTGGTATGTTAATGAATCAAGCATGAACATTTAGGATGAGTTGATCATGATAAGTTCATGAACTATAGAGGTGGCCTACCAATATGTATTAAAGTTCAAGGATGAATTATCATAGAAACAACATGATTTAGCTAGCAACAAAATAAGACTTTCTAAAGAATGAGAACCTATTGAGGATGGTGAGGAATAAATGCATTTATCTAAGAGAAAGTACAACCAAGATGGCAGGGATAACACCAGTTATAATAAGAAAAATAGTTATGGAGTAATAGTGAAAATATACTCAACATTTAAAAAGAAGGTAGATTTGATTAAATGGGAGATAGAGGGTTCTTGGGAGAATGCTACAAGTGTGGATAAGTGGGTCCTAAATTAGTTGAGTGCTGTCAAATGTAGTAGCATAGTGTTAGGAGAAGTGAGGCCTAAAGCCATGTTACTTGGGTAAATGCAAGGAGCAATGCCTAATTTGAGTGCATGAAGAAATTGAAAGATAGAGAAGCACTCATAATAAAAAAGAAATTATTGAAACCTTCAAGAAAAAATATGATCCTATGTACCATATAAATTTATTAGAACTATGTGCAACACAAGATGTAAGTGCTACAAGGTCATTATTGATAGTGGTAGTATAAATAATTTAGTTTTTTTTGAGATGGTTAAAAAAATAGGTTTGAGAAGAGTGTATCATTATAATCCTTATTGAGTGTCTTAGCTACAAAAGGGGCATCGATTATTGTTAAATCAATAATGCTTGGCGAGCTTTCAAATTGGAACTTATGAAGATTGATTATGGTGTGATGTAATTCTTATGGACATATTCCACATACTTTTGGGAAGGCCATATCAATGTGATTGTAGATTTGTCTAGAATGGCAAGGCACATGTTTATACATTGGTGAAGAATGAGAGAAGGCATACATTTGCATAGTATTATTAGGAAATAAATGAGAGAGTCCATAAAAATATTTATTATTAATGAGTCTATCCACATCAAGCAAGATTACATCAAGATTATAATTTGACTTTGGCAATCCCATAATAAAGTCCATTAATATTTCTACCCACTGTTGTATTGTAATGCCTAATATCTATAAGAAGCTTGAAGTCTTTATTAGTTCCCTTTTATTTCATTGGTATATCAAACATTCCACCATAAATTTTTAGACATTCACTTCAATACCTTCCCAAAAGAAATGTTTTTTTATAAGATGATAGGTATGAACAAATATTATATAGTATCTATAAGAAAATTTATAGTGCAAAAAATGGAGAAAAATAATAAGCACAAATTTAACATAGTATTTACATGGAAAACTTGGTAAAATTATACTAGGAAAAAACCATAGGAAAAGATCTTTCATATTTTATTTCTTTGGAAATTCACAATTACAACAATCTTTTGAAAAGTTACAAAAAATGTGACTTCAATAAAGTATAAGATATCTGAGTTGTGGAGTCCTTGTCGAGAAAAACTTTCCAAAAATAGAAAGTGTGACTCATACAACTACATGTCAAACATTTGTCAAAACTACCAAAAATAGAGAGTCCCAAAAGAAACTTTTTTATTAATGCGACCCCTAAGCCAAGAGTCACCCTTAATGCTATTAAAATCAAGAATAATGTCCATAGAAGAAAGAGAAGAAATCTTAAGCAAACAAGATATAGGTGAACAAGAAGGTGAGGAGAATAACATAGGTGACCTAGGGATATATCACTTTGACATAGGATATATAGGCAGTGAATACAAAGAAGCAACAAACATGAATATTCCTAGGAAATTATCAATTTTTAGGAAAGATGTCAATAAAGAAGTAGAACATATATTTATCTTGGAATTAATGTGGCAAAGATAGAACATAACCAATGATAATACAAAATTATTCAACTTTATTGGATGGATATACATGGTGACACCCTTAAGTGGTGTTGGAAGACCTCTCCTAACAACAATAAGGAACGGGATATAGTGAAACAAGACTTTCTAGCAAAATATTCACCCTAAAACTACCTATGTAAGGAAATAGAAAAACTTGAGAACTTACATAGAAAAAAGATGAAACCATAAAATAATTTGATAAAATATTCAAAGAAATCACTAGAATATTAGAAGAACCATTGATTGAAAAACAAAAATTGAATGGTTCATCTTTGGAGTAATACCAGAAATCAGAATAGCCCTAGACAAGATAAATTTTAATACTTATCTAAAACTTGTTACTTTAGCATTCTGAATCGAAAACCAATCTTGGCAGAAATAGGAAAGGGAAAAAGAGAACAAAGAAATGGAGGAACTAAAACTAGGAATGAAACAATTAAGAATCCTGCAAGACCTTATGGTGAAATAAGTGATGTTTGCATTAAGACCTAATATCTGATGTACCTATTGTGGAAGGGAAGGATACTTAAGAAATGAATTTCTATAGAAAATTGGAGAGAAGAAAGCCAATGCATTACGAGTAGATCTGCAAGCATTGCCTTAAAAGATAAACTTTGTCTACTGTATCACTTGTAGAGAATGGGACAATAACGAAATGGAGGAAATTCCCTTGCAATTATTTCAATTGAGAGAATACCCAACCATAATAAACCGTAGTGACCAATAAAAATTGGAATACGTCAAAGGGCTAGAAGAAAGACAACCTTAGATCAACAAGACCATAGATATAAAGTACCCCAATGGAAAAATAAGATAAATATTAACTCCATACAAAAACAACCGAATCAAGACCTATATACTAAAATAGATCAATTATGAGGAGATAGAGGTCAAGGAAGAGGATGGAGAAGACAAATAGATGTCACATGTTTCAAGTGCAATAAATAAGGACACTTTGCAATAGAATGTTGGGGTGATAAGAAGAAATCCTATGGATTTTGCGGGAGCACAAAACATGACATATTCAATTGTGATAAAGTCCAAACCTATTATAGGAATATGGCTCTGCGATAAAAATAATAATGAGCTCCAAGACCTAAATCCATCTAGAGAGGCAAGATTATTAAGGAAAATACCAAAGGACCCTAAGGAAACAAATAGAATATGCACCAAAAAGCAAAATGGGTTGATATCAAATCTAAGGAGACTAGTAACTCCAAAAGAGAAAAGCATGCCTATCTAGGAGTCAAAAATAATAAAGTAGTGGTAGTAACAAGACAAGGAACCAATACCATAAATAATAAACACAAAACTTCAAAGGAAGAGACTTCCTTGGACGAGGAAGAATTATATCCAACTAAGAACCAACATGATCAAATAATAGAAGAAATAAAGAAAATTGTTGCAAGTGAAAAAGATAAAGAAATTGTAGACACTTAAAAATGTCCTGAATGGTATTAAACACTTAAATTCAATATATTAACATCATTTTGTCCTAAAATCCATCTTGTTTTCACCTATTTGATTAAATTAGCCTAGCTATTTAATTAAATGCCCCATTTTTCACCTATTAATCTAATTGACCTAATTGGGTTAATTCACCCCTTCTCACACCAACATTTCATCTTGTTTAGTTAAATAATGTAAATTATTTAATTTAAACCCTAGGTTCTCTTATTTAATTAAATGACCCTAAACTATTTAATTAAATATCATTTTGCATCCCCTTTTTCATTAAATAAATCAATAATTTAATTAATATCCTATTATTCTCCATCTTGCACATTTAAATTTAGTTTTAATTAACTTAATTGCTAATTATCCTCACCTTCCCACTTGCAATGGAATATTCTTGGAATATTCCTCCTTTGCACATTCCTCCAAAAGAGAATATCCTCTTTTGTGCACTCATTCCTCCAAAATATCTCTTAACCTCTTCCTAATTCTTAGGAAGTGTGTTTGTTGAAAGCTAATTTGGACCATTGATTAAATTAATTGATCCGTGTCAACTTTCAACCTTGACCATGGATTGGAATCCTCAATCCATGTTTCATCCTCCTTTCAATGTTGACCATTGATTGATCTTTTCAATCTAAGCCCTTGATTTCTCATTTGCAATTTAGTTTTAATTAACTAAATTGCTAATTATCCTCACCTTCTAACTTGCAAGGGAATATTCCTTGAGAATTTTCCTCCTTTGTACATTCCTCCAAAAGGGAATATTCTCATAGAATATCCCTTCCCTTTGCACATTAAAATTTGGTTTTAATTAACTAAATGCTAATTTTCCTCTCACACCCACTTGCATGAGAATATTCTTTCTTTACACTCATTCAAAAAAGGGAATACTCTTGTTTGTAACAAAATTCTTGAGCAAGCTTTGAAAGTGTGCTTCTTTGCATGATTGTGAGCCCTTGATTAAATATCAACTTGCATTTTCAACCCTTGATAGGAATCTGTGATCCATGCCTCCATCTTCTTTCCATCCTGACCGTTGATTAATTCTTTCAATCTTGACCATCAGTTTCTCATTTTCTCTCCTATAAATAGCTCACTATTTGGAGACAAATGGATCCATCTTTTAATAGTAGAATTATGTTGTTAAAATCACTCTCATTTCCATCCATATTTAGCATACATTTAACTTTTTTTAAGTTTAAAATATTGATCATAGTATCTTAAAGCATCCATTAATGGCTTCCATGATAACTTAGTTGTATCCATTTAACATATTTTAGAATTAGGACTTGCACCTTTAAATATTGCATACATTTGGAATAGATTTTCACATATTTACAACACACATCTTAGCACATACCATGTTAGATTAGCTTTCATCATGTTTCACATATATCTCTCATTAGTTTCATCATTTTTCTTCAATAAAACTGATTGGAACAAGCTCATTATCCAAGGGATTTGGAAAGGGCGTCATTCCACATCAATGCCACACCACTCCCCCAATAGGATAAGTTTCAATTTCTTAGAATAGATGTTTGTCAGGATTTCATGTTTCTAGCATGTCAGATTAATGGCTTCTTCACTTTGTTTACATTGAATATCTTATTTGGATTGATGCTTAGTGGATTAAATATGGCTCAAATCCATATGGATCAAATGTATTTAACCTATACTATGTCATTGGTCATGGAAATAAAATAGAATAAGTATTTTTCTGTATGTGCAGGATCATCACGGAAAAAACAGGCCCTTAAGTGGCAAAAAAATTAGAAAAATCAAAGCTAGGCAACTTGACATAAAAATTTGAATAAGTTATTTATATTATTTCAAAAATATGTAACAATAGAATCTGTAGAAAATTTAATGTAGTTTCTAAACTACTAGGTTTATTTAAAAAAAATAAAAATCTATTTGGTGAAAATTTGAAATTTCAATGCAGAGTACCTAAATTTGGAAAAAATAAGAAGTAAGTGTCTGTCTGACCACCCTAACCACAATAAAATGATAAAAAAAAATTATAAGATTTTAGAAATAAGTAAAGGACTCATGTCTAGATGTCATGCATTTTTTTTTGTAATTTTTTTCCACGTAAATAATTAATTATGAATTTTTTATTACAACTTTTAAAAAATATAAAAACTTGTATGTCTGACCACCTTAACTTTGTCAAAACTTCATGAAATTCAATTTTTCTTTTTTTAATCCTATAGTGTGTGAAGCATAGAATGTGATACATGTTTTGGATTCAAAAAATGTGATACCGTTTGCAAGCTATAGATGTTTTTCAATCAGCCTATCAATCAACACTTTAGTTGTAATTCAAATAGAAAATAAACAATAATTATTTATTAAATTCAAAGTAAAGCATAATTTATATTGGTGGATAGCTAGGAATCTCCTTTAAAAACCCTTTTCATTTCATCAATTTTGGGTAAAAAAAAAGTCGTCAGCCACATACCCTACAAATACCCATCATATTGCCACTTTTTGGCCCATCATGATCTTGCACATACCCTTTTCTAAACAAGAAGTATGAATACTTAAACAATTGATAAAAATATCTAAAAAATCTAACCTATTGGATAAACTAAAACAATTTTGCAAGCATCGCAAAAAACTAGAATAAAATACAATAAATTAGAACAATAAACAAGAATGATAGAAAATGGAAGACATGACCAATTATGATTACAGTAAGCATAGACCATAAGAAAATAACCAATATAATGGTGGACTTAGGAGCTGAGATAAACATGTTGTGTGGTCTCACAACACGCCCCAAGAATGTAAGGCTTGGGGACCCAAATTGAAAAATTAACGCTTGTGGCGAGCGTTGGTTGGCTCATGATCACCAAGAGAGAAAATGATAAAGTGCAGATCTTTGGAGTAATTCATGGTTTGAAGATACCAGGTTTTGAATGTACTAGGTGCTAGGGTGTTAGGTCAATGGAAATGTTTAAAGAAAAGTCTAGTAAGTTGCTATAGTCTAGGAGTAAAAGTTTGAGGAATATAAGGGTTTTGGTGGTAATCGGGGTCTGAGTGAATTTTGTTCTGGTAAAGTTAAAATATGTCAGGTACCAAGTACCGGGTAAAGGAACGATTGGTGCTAAAGTGTTAAAGTTGGTTGTTTAGTTTTTCTTAAATGCCTAAAATGTTTGGTAGTCTATTTAAAGTGATATTTACATGAGAAAGCATTAAAAGTGTGTTATTTATAACTTATTTTGAAAGTTGATTTATGATTAATGATGGTTTTATATTAATGAGATTTATTAATGTTATTTAAAAGGGATTGATATATGAAATTTTATGTGTAGGAGAAATAGGTTGTTGGACTATGTTTCAGTATTAATGATTAGGAAAATTTGGATTGCAAGTAGATATGATGATGTTACTAGGTTTGGTGGTGTGCTCTGAAAGCTCATGCGAGAAAAAAGTTTGTTGCAAAAAAATTTCAGCAATTAGGAGACTGGGGACCTGGGTATTATGCATGTGACGAAGGAGGGTGCTTAGCTCCAGGGTGATCTACTTCTAGGTGTTTTAGCCCAAAACCCAAACCTGAATGTAGGAACAAAATTGCTAGTGGATTTTAATAACTAGTTCCACCTGATCACTTTGAATATCTAGCAGAAGAAGTTCCTACATTTTTTTGACAAATCTTCTCAATTCAATTTGATTTCCTAATCAAATTTTAAAGAGATAAGTCTAAAAGTTTCAAAGTGTTGTAGAAGGTCAAGATCTGTTGACCTATTCAAAAGTTCTCTTGCCAATTGTCATGTTCCATGTGTCTTGCTACGATTCATACCTTGGATTCCCTCTCGTGTGTTGATTGATTTTCTCGAGTGTCTTGTTCTTATAAAAGGCTGAGAGCTGCTTCATTTCATTTTTAAGTTCAGAATGTGTGGATGTCAGAGAACCAAAAAAAATTCAAGTTTTGTTCTTTTTCCTATTTTTTGTTCCATTCTAGACTAAAAACTTGTATGTTTCATTAGAAGTTAAATAACATCAAATCCAATTTCAAATCTATTTCCTAGTATGAAATCTTATGTAGCTGATTGTTTGCTCCTATCAGACAAGAAAATGTGTTGTGATGTTTAAGGGTGTATACTGACACTTTCTAGTGGCAAATAATCCCCCCTTTCTTTAAAATCTTGCATGAATTTGTGCCTAGTTGTGAAGCAATATGGTGACATATGAAATGGTTTTCTCTGGTTTGGTAATTTCTTGAGGCATGCGTGGATAATACCTGGGAGAAATTTTACTTTTTAGTAATTTTTTATTCTTTATTTTAAAATAATTGTTTTATATTCCAGAAAATGTTCCAAAAATGATAAATACATGGAGTTTTATTATAAATCTTTTGATTCCATGAATTTTTTGAATGCTTAATGCTAAATCTACTTGAATGTATGCAAGTTAATTTGAGTTTCATGAAGTTATTGAATGACCAAAATGAGATTATGTTTCTATCTTTCAGATACCAGCCAATTCTTTACAACTGTTTTTCCCTTGTGTTTAATAGCAATATCACAACAAACCCTAAGTGAACCTAGTGCTTCAAGACTTGACATAAACAAGCCTTGGAATCAAACTGATTTTTCCTTAGATTTAGGTTTCTTGGTGGATTCTTTCAAGAAATATAGGTTCCCATAGTACTCTATGAGAATTTATCTTCATGTTGGTGTGTGTGTGTGTGTAACATCCGCGTCAACAAAAGTGGTGCTAGAAGGAGGGCCCTTTGGTGTTTTAAGTTGGTATTGTTGTCTCGATCATGAAGTCCAAAGTCTGCTTGTGAGTTGGAAATCTGAGTAAGTTTGCAATGGAGAGAGAAAAAGAGATGGATAAGCTCTGGAAAATCCTTAACCAGAGGCTTTTTCCTTTAAGTCTATTTTATTTTGGTAGGGTTATAGAGTGCAAGATCCATGATACACCTGATCATAGTGAACTTGGTTATAAAATTTTCCTAACTAGGGTAAGTTTGGCTACTCATAAGGTAATTTCATTAACGGAGGTGTCCCTTAGTGACAAAAGAAAGGAATCATTGCTAGAAAGATGTTTGAATTCTAAGAAAGTTCCCAACCCTAGTGAAACTAGAAATTTTGGTGGTTTAACTGTTAGACCCAACAGATTCACTAACTGTAATTATTATGAAGAAATTTTAGAAGTTTTTTAGGAAATGAAGCAAATTCATCAAGATTTGGGAATATCACATTTTAAGTGTGAATTTGAAAGAAGCAAGTCACCAATATTCACACTCGTTGATGATAACAAGAAGAAAGAATAGGTGGAGCAAGAGGGAGATACATGCTTTTTGCCCCTAATTGAGAATCCACAACTTAAAAGGGAAGAAATTCTTAATTTTTGCACAAATTACACAGTATCAAGTTTTTACTTTCCCCTTTTCTATTAATTGTGCAAATTGTATTAAGAACCATCTTAGCAAAATGAATAGTGATGTTAAGGTTGAAGATGATACAGAGAATCAAATAAGTCTTGAAGAGAAAGAGAATCAAGAAGTAGATGCATGCATTCATGGAACAAAGCAAAATGAAATGGAAAACCATGAACGAGGACTAGATGGAGGTACAAGATTGAGAAGATGGCAAAGGTGTGGGCAATTGACCATTAATGAGGTCATTTTCGTACATTTTAGCCAAATTATTGGTAAGTATGAATTTTAATTTTTGTTTATTAAACGTAAGAAGTTTTAAATAATTCATTGTTACAGTAGGTTATTTGAAATTTATGCAAGTGAATTTAAAGATAAACCTATTATGATTTTAAACAAAGAGCATTACGAAGTTAGTGTTAGAAATTAGGGTAAATTTCTTAATTAGGGTTAACTATTTGATTAGGGTAACTTCTAGTTAGTTAGGTTAGTTCACTTTAGTAGTTTTTCCTTGCTTTCTAGTTTTGTTCCCGACATTAATGGATTTTCTTAGCCTAAAACACATGATGATTGAATTTTGAAAACATTTTAAACTATAAATTGAAAAAATATATTTCGTATATACATGGAAATACAAAAAAATTGTTGTAAGGAAATAGTAGAAAAAAGAGAAAAAAGGAGGGATATATGTTTAGAAATTCGTGTTGGAATAGTTTGTAGGTAGGTTAGTCAATTTGGTCTACTTCATTCTAGAGGAGTGTGTACCCTAGGTTAAGTCTTGTCCCTATGGTCTTCAAGGTTGGGGGTATGAAGAGTAGTAAGGAAGGGAATAAGAGGAACTATTTCCCCTTGTTCCAAAAACCATAGAATGTCATCAACAAAAGGGATTCCCATGGCTGAATGAGCAACAATGAGAACATGGTCCAAATTTCCTAGGAAATTTGGCTGCACTATCATCACCGCAGTAGAATGAAATTCAACTACAGAGAGGCCCAAGTCTAGAAGAGAAGCAACAAACTGTGAATCCAGGTCCAAATTAAGCTTGTGGTAGGCTCTGACATTCATGAAAGTCTCTGTGAGGACCATGCATAGAAATGCCTTCATGGAAGAAGTCTGGAGAAAGAGTAGTTTTCCAAGCCTCTGGGTTGTAATTTGGCCTAGAAATTTGGTTTGGCAATGAACACAGCTAAGGAAAATGAGAGTATCCATATCCTAGAAGAAAGAAAAAACGTAGCGAAAGAAGAGAAAAATTGAATAAATTGAAGATAGAAGTGAGGAATTTGAAGGAAAGTGCTGAGTTTATAGAAATCTGTGAGAAATTTGTAGTACATAGTTCCTCAGATAGAAAATATTGGGAATGCAAGTTGAGGTGTCAAGCATAAAATTTTCTCCAAAATTAAAAGTTAAATCAAATAAACTCTCACAAAATTGGTGTTCAATGCTTCAAGGTTTGCTAATATGAAGATTATGAATCGAGAAAAGTTAAGATTTCCAAATTAAATGGTGGTCATTTCAGTTTATTTCATCAAACCATATTAATTATGAACTATCCAAGTGTGTTGTTCAGAAAGAAAGTTGTGCCGATAAGGTGGCCCACGTTGGCATGTTGAAGAGTTTGAGGGAAGTAATACGTGTGTGATTAGGCATGTGAATTAAATGAAGGGTATGATGGTTGGGATTAAGTATAATCATGACAAGCCTAATGCATTAATGTATGTGCAGAGCCACCAAAATTGAAATTGTTGACCAAATTTATTTTAGTAGGTTGTCATAGGAAGTAAAATGGAAGGGTGGTAACTAACATTTCTAAATTTAGAACTAGTCAAGGATTTGATAACTTGTTAAATTTTAACTTATGTCTATTTTTTTAGTAGATAACAAGTTGCAATTAGCTAAAGCCTAGCATAAGGATGGTAAAATTTAGCTAGAGAGTTTCACATACAATAAATTCATTAACTGAATCTTTTGGGAATTGGTGAAATGACGGAGGGAATTTACATTGAGTGAAAAATAAAAAATTAACCTTCGCTACCACTATAATTCACAACCTAAAAGCAGGTTTCATTGCCTACAAGTAGAAGCAAAAGAGCTTACTATAAAATATCAACTCAAAAATCAAAAAATGAGTATCAAAAGAAAAAATTCAACTCTTTAGGCTATCTAAATATCTCTACCATGGCTATAGATGCTATTACCCATAAATGGGACCCCCCCTTCTCTTTTTCTAACTATATTTTCTTTTTGCCTAATTTTGATACTTAAACTTGTGCTCGAGTGGCCTTTTATTGTCTTTCTTGAACTTGGGTGGGGTTTTTGTTTGTTTGTCGAACCTTTCATTTTACCGCTTGCATTGTTTGTTTCTCACTAGGTGGTGTTTTCTTACCATTTTTGAACTTTCCTTTCCTCCAAAAGTGAGTGTACATATGTCAATAACCCGATTGATGAGTCATCATACATTAGAACCTAGAAACTTCACCTGCAAGTCATACCTTAGGCGACATTCTTTAGGTTGTTCAAAACTTGGGCAGGGTTTTATCAAGTTGTGCGAACTACCCATTTTGCCACCTAGAAGGTTTTCAATGATTAATGTAATAACAACAAGCCTAATTTATTTAACCAGTGCATTATACATAAAAGAAACTAGCATTTTCAACCATGATATGAACAGGAAACCAATGAAGCAATGCATACAAATACACAGTGATGTCAAAAGAGATATTTTATTTATATATATAAACGATCTTACATTGCATTGGCACTACAAAATTGTCTGTTTCAAGTAAAAAAGTTCATGTTGTGGAAAAAAAAGGGACAAAAAGAGGCATTTATTCTTAAGTGCACAGAGAAAACATCAGTACACGGATTCCCTCATTAACAACATGTAGACGTTCAACTTGAGTTAGTGACAGTAGATTCTCATGCGACTAGAGGAATTGTGCAAAAAGTCCCATGTCATTCCTTACAACTCTTGTGTGCAAAAGAGCCACAACTTCCTCTAAAGTCTCATCCTAAAGAGTTGATGCAATGCATATGGTGTTAGCTATCAATCCATTCTGAGGGTAGTGGCTAAGTCCGTTGATCGCCACATTGACTCGATGATGAAAATTGGGATTTACTAGATGCTCTAGTGCTCTCATGCCCTAGTCGGGATGAACAAAATTCCCAATGACAATATATATAAAGCACTCCAGCATGGTTGTGTTGTGTACATGGGCTTGGCTCAGGAACAACTTGCCCAAAATGCTACGAAGCACCTCTTCCTCTATCTCGCTCTATGCTGTGAAAACCTCCTTCAGCTAGTCCGATACATGCCTAAATAGTGCACTACATTTGATCTATTCCAACACAATGTGGTCATTGGCAGAGTTTCCAACACTCTTAGAGCTCACCATATTTGATGTTATTGAGTGACAAAGAAAATTGATGCTAGTTAAATTTATAGAACATTGGTTAAACATTGGTGTGTGCTCCTAAGTATGATGAGATGGAAATTTAGTCTCAATTTATGGCTCATTTGAGCTGGTTTAAATTACAATTTTCCATCAAGCAGCATACACATGCTACCGCTTAATATTCCTAGATGTTGCATTAATTGTTTGGTTGTGTGAAAGGTCATTCAGCGACTGTTGGTGTGATCAAGATTGGTTTCTTCTTACCAATGTCTATTCCTTTGCCAAGATCAATTCTTCCAATTGATTTAGCAATTCTCAAGAAATGAAAAAAAGAAAGCCACTAATTTGGTAACAGTTTTGGAAATCATCTAGTGGCTTTTCCTTTGCTATAAATTTGAAATTGTGAACAAATATAGGGACCTTTTTTCAAAGATATGCCTGGTGTTGTTATCAAGAGGGATTAGCATTTATTTCAAACTGTAATGATTTATAATCTATGTGCTATGAATTTAATGATGCTTTGTATGTTGATCTTGGCATTATGCGTACAATATAGTTGTGTCTTCTTTAAAAGATAAGTTGTATAACATTCATTTATTGTAGTTTGGTTTTATCTCATTGATTAGATGGTCATAGGTTTTCAATCTTTGTATTGATTATTGATGGTTGTGATCTCCGCTTTCTATGTTAGCTTCATATTTATGAACTATTGTTAGTTACCTTTCCTACTTTTTGGTTAAAAGTGTACCCCTATTCATTAGATTAGATAAATTCATTGAAAATCTAGTGAGAGAGCTATGCCTCAACAAAATTAATAGAAAAGCCACAAATGCAATTGTGGTCTTTTCAAAGTTGTTAGTGGATTTTTGTTGGTGCTAAATTTGGGTCATGAGTCATTTGTCTAAGAATATTTATCTTGATCCATTCCATTGGCTAACATATATTTGGCGACTTCGTTGGGGATTAAATTGATTGAAAAGTCTAACAATTTCCATCACGTCATGTAGCAAGATGGTACTACCTCACAATGTTGTATTTCCTATTTTGCAACTAGATTTAGATTGGGTCAGAGTGGAGCAAGAAGACATCATATCACAATTAAATACACTTGCCTGGAGATATAGAAGGAATGTGGAAAATTATATGTGAGTAAATTTTGTCTTAGAAGAAGAGAAAGAATGGGCCCAACACCCACCTTCACCTATGATCTAAAGACCTCCGAGGTTGATATTCGAATACTACGACAACCCTCCTCATCATCGTGATCATCAGCCAAATTGACCATTACATCAACAAAGGCACCCACCCATACCTCAGCCTCAGAATCCACCTCCAACTCGTCTATCACAGTAATTTTCTCTTTCTAATTCTTACTCTCGTGTGAGTTGGCCACTATGTTTGTTTATGGCTTTAAATCTCTGGTGTAATCAAGTTGGCCCTCTTGCCCTATCACAATAACATGATTTACCCCAAATTTCCTAGAAGAGGTTTCCTAAATTTTTCGGTCAAAATGAACAAGACCTTGAGGAACATATTCCAGCTATGATTGTTGTAAGTGTAGTTTTAGGAATTCAAGAAGAAGATGTATTCATAAGAATTTTTATTGACAGTCTGGTCGAGAAAGCGACATAATGGTACAGAGGACTCGAAAAAGGGAGAATTATTGGATGGGATGTCCTAAAAAAAAGATTCTCCAATGCTATAAAATTTTGATTAACATTGTAGCTACCTTGCATCTTTTCTTCCAAATCATGAAAAATAAGGCTGAAATGATGAGGGATTTTTTTTATCAATTTAATTGATCTCTTCAAAAAACTCCTGTTCTAGAAAGACCTAGTGTGGAGATCCGGTATCACATATTCATTTTTTCTTTGGAACCAGACATACAATTAATCCTCAAAAGGGATAAAGTTCAAGGGATTGAATGAGCTCAATTGGAAGTAGTGAAGGTTGAGGATGATTTCATCACCATGGGTAAAAGGAAAGTAGACACAAACATGAGGCCTGGAAACAATTGCAAGACATCTTCTAAGTTCCTGGTTAAAGGTTATCAAGAAGCAGAGTTACCTCACCTGACTGTCGAAAATATTAACCTAACAATTTTTGATAACATGTAGTAGCCTAGTGAGGGAGGAGAACAACATTATAGTGATCCAACTTTCAATTTATATACCTCTTTTGAAATTGAAAGTGATTACGGTTCATCCAGTGATGATGAAGATGATGATCTACGAGGAAAGACATTGTTTGTCTTGCATCCTCCTTTTGACAACTCTCTTCCCTCTAAGGCTAATTTGAATGAATTGGCATCGACTTCACTTCTTATTCCAAAATATGAAACTTTCTCCTTCAAATAAGGGGAGAATAAGGACATATGCTTAAATTTGGAAGGAAATGGTGATTCCAGGAGCGATGATATTTCAAGAGAAAGAAAATGGTCGACTCATTCTAACCCTCTCTTTAGTTTTAATGAATTTGAAATATATGATAACCTTCTTTTCACAAATTCAATTTCCAATCAATCAATTTTTGGGGATGAATGTTGTTTATCTATGGATGAAATTGATCATAATCATGGGAATAATGAGGAAAATACTAGTCTTTTGCTGGAGGAAGATGAAATTGATACTCAGCCAGAAGCAATAATCAAATCAATCCATGTTTTGCACCAGTCTATAGAAGAAATTACCCTCCATAAAAGTGGCCAGACTGGAGGAGGTTATGATGAAGTCAAGGAGAGTTTTTTTTCTTATGGTAATTTTTTAGAAACTTGGGAAATTCTTGAGGAATGTAAGGAAAAGAAGAATTTGGAGCTCAAAATGCTATATCAAAATTGGATATGCTTGAATTGATAGATCTTGATTGTGAGAGTTGGCTAGCAAAGAATGATTTGGCCCTGACAAGATGGCAACAAGAGGAATTTTTTGATGAAAAGTGGCTTTTTGGGAGATCGTTGGACTATGAATACATCTGCATCTGCATTAATGTTGGGATTTCAATGTTCCTAAATCTATTCCAGAGATTGTATAAGAAGGTGGGCCTCTTCAAAAAGGATTATTCTTCTCCCAGTTAGTTAATGGGTTCATGTGATCATGCTCTTCCTTTCCTTTCTCTGGTAGGTTAGTCCTACCTTGTAAATAGTGCAATTTTGGTGTGTTCATTTTTGGCTTTCTATTTGGTGTCCTTCTCATTGACTTCGTGCCCAATGGAGAAGGACTAGCCTTGCATGTTGGGATCTCTACATCCTTTGCAGTCCTTGTCCCTAGTCAGAGCCACTGTTACCCATAAATGGGACCCCCCCTTCTCTTTTTCTAACTACCTTTTCTTTTCACCTAAGTATGATACTTAAACTTGTGTTTGGGTGGCCTTTTATTGTCTTTCTCAAACTCGGGTAGGGTTTTTGTTTGTTTGTCAAACCTTTCATTTTACTACTTGCATTGTTTGTTTCTCAATAGGCGGTGTTTTCTTACCATTTTAAAACTTTCCTTTCCTCCAAAAGTGAGTGTACATATGTCAATAACCCGATTGATGAGTCATCATACATCAGAACCTAGAAACTTCACCCACAAGTCATACCTTAGGCTACATTCTTTAGGTTGTTCGAAACCTAGGTAGGGTTTTATCAAGTTGTGTGAACTACCCATTTTGTTGCCTAGAAGGTTTTCAGTGAGTATTGTAATAACAAGAATAATTTATTTAACTAGTACATTATACATAAAAGAAACCAGTATTTTCAACCATGATATGAATAGGAAACCAATGAAGCCATGCATACAAAGACACAGTGATGTCAAAAGAGATATTTTATTTATATATATAAACGTTCTTACATTGCATTGGCACTACAAAATTGCATGTTTCAACTACAAAAGTTCATGTCATGGAAAAAAAAGGGATGAAAAGAGGCATTTCTTCTCAGGTACACAAAGCAAACATCAGGACATAGATTCCCTCAATAACAACCTGTAGGGTTCAACTTGAGCTGGTGATAGCATATTCTCATGCAACTAGAGGAATTGTGCAAAAAGTCCCATGTCATTCCTTACAACTCTTGTGTGTAGAAGAGCCACAACTTCCTCTAAAGTCTCATCCTGAAGATCTGACACAATGTAGATGGCATCAGCTATCAATCCATTTCAAAGGTTGTGGTTAAGCCCATTGATTCGCCACATTGACTCGATGATGAAACTTGGGTTTTACCAGACACTCCAGTGCTCTCATGCCCCAGTCACGATGACTAGAAGTCTTGATGATAGTATATATAAAGTGCTCCAACATGGTTGTGTTGTGTACATGGGCTTGGCTCAGGAATGCCTCACCCAGAATGTTGTGGAGCACCTCTTCCTCTATCTCGCTTTGTACCATGAAAACCTCCTTCAGCTGGTTTGATACATGCATAAACAATGGATTGCATTTGATCTCTTCCAACACAATGTAGTCATTGGTAGAGTTACCATCACTCTAAGAGCTCACCATATTTTATGCTACTGATTGACGAAGAAAGGTGGCGCTAGTTGAATTTATATAAGATTGGTTAAACATTGGTGTGTTCTCCTAAGTATGATGAGATGGGAATTTAGTCTCAATTTATGGCTGATTTGAGTTGGTTTAAATTACAATTTTCCATCAATCAACATACATGTGCTACCACTTAACATTCTTGGGTGTTGTATTAATTGTTTGGTTGTGTGAAAGTTCATTCAATGGTTGTTGGTGTGATCAAGATCAGTTTCTTCTTACCAATGTCTATTCCTCTGCCAAGATCAATTCTTCTGATTGAATTAGCAATTCTCAAGAAATGTTGGAAAACAAGAAAGCCACTAATTTGGTAATGGTTTTGGCAACCATCCAGTGGCTTTTCCTTTGCTATAAATTTGAAATTGTGAATGAAGATAGGGACCTTTTTCTGAAGATACACCTTGTGGTTTTATCAAGAGGGATTAGCATTTATTTCAGACTGTAATGATTTATAATATGTGTGTTATGAATTTAATGATGCTTTGTATGCTGATCTTGGCATTATGCATATAATATAGTTGTTCCTTCTTTGAAAGATAAGTTATATAAAATTCATTTATTGTAGTCTAGTTTTATCTCATTGATTAGATGGTCATAGGTTTTCAATCTTTGTATTGATTATTGATGGTTGTGATCTCTTCTTTCCACGTTAGCTTCATATTTATGAACTAGTGTTAGTTACCTTTCCTGCTTTCTCGTTAAAAGCATACCCATATTCATTAGATTAGATAAATTCATTGAAAATCTGGTGAGGGAGTTGTACTTCAACAAAATTCAAAGAAAAGCCACTAATGCAATTGTAGTGTTTTCGGAGCTATTAGCGGATTTTTTGCTGGTGCTAAATTTGGGTCATGAGTCATTTGTCTAACCATATTTATCCTGAGCCATTCCATTTGCTAACAAATTCCTAACTGGCATTAGACCTATGTTTGGGGGAATTACAGAGATAACCTTGTTGGGACTATGGATGCCTAACTAGTAGCAAGGCTCTATCCAAGGTTGGCTTTAGAGGATTTCTAAATTATGTAGATCAATATCAATGAACTATATTTTTTTTACTAATTTTCAGAGATGGGAATTAATCAATGCACACACTAATACTTTTTGGCAGATTTTTATAATTTTATGCTAGGATTCAGGAAAAGGTAAAGAGTTATTTTAGAGAAAATATGCTTAAGTTATAATTTATAGAAGGTAATTGATTCACGAGTTTCTTTTAAATTTGGTTTTTTTGGTTGCCAGTTTTTATGTGGTCTCACAACATGCCCCAAGAATGTAAGGCTTGGGGACCCAAATTGAAAAATTAATGCTTGTGGCAAGCACTTGTTGGCTCATGTCCACCAAGAGAGAAAATGTTAAAGTGGAGATCTTTAGAGTAATTCATGGTTTGAAGATACCAGGTGTTGAATGTACCGGGTGCCAAGGTACCGAGTCAATGGAAATGTTTATAGTGAAGTTTGGTAAGTTGCTATAGTCCGGGAGTAAAATTTTGGGGAATATAAGGGTTTCGGTGGTAACCGGGGTCCAAGTGAATTTTTTTCTAGTAAAGTTTAAATATGTCAGGTACCAAATACCAAGTAAAGAAACCATTGGTGATGAAGTGTTAAAGCTAGTTGTTTAGTTTTTCTTGAATGCCTAAAATGTCTGATAGTCTGCCTAAAGTGATAGTTACACGAGAAAGCATTAAAAGTGTGTTACTTATAGCTTTTCTTCGAAGTTGATTTATGATTAATGATGGGTTTATATTAATGAGATTTATTAATGTTATTTAAAAGGGATTGATATATGGAATTTTACATGCAAGAGAAATAGGTTGTTGGACTATGTTTCAATATGGAGGGTCAGGAAAATTTGGATTGCAAGTAGATATGATGATGTTACTAGGTTTGGTGGTGTACTTAGAAAGCTCATGCGAGAAAACTTTTTGTCGTGAATAAATGCTAGCAATTGAGAGTATGGGGACTTGGGTACTGTGCATGTGATGAAGTAGGGTGCCTAGCTTTGGGGTGATCTACTCCTAGGTGTTTTAGCCCGAAGCCTGAACCTAAAAGTAGGAACAAAAGTGTTGGTGGATTTGAAAAACTAGTTCCACCTGATCGCTCTAAATATCTAGAAGAATAAGTTCCTACATTTTGTTTGAAAAATTTGCTTGATTCAATTTGATTTCCTAATCAAATTTTAAAGACATAAGTCTAAAATTTTCAAAGTGTTGAAGAAGGTCAAGATTTGTTGACTTATTCAAAAGTTCTCTTGCCAACTATCATGTGACATGTGCCTTGTTGCAATTTTTCCCTTATATTCACTCTCATGTGTTGATTGAATTTCCCAAGTGTCTTGTTCTTATAAAAGGCAGAGAGCTGTTTCGTTTCATTTTAAGTTCAGAATTTGTGGATGTCAGAGAACAAAGAAAAATTCAAGTTTTGTTCTTTTTCCTATTTTTTGTTTCATTCTAGACTAAAAACTTGTATGTTTCATTATAAGTTAACTAATATCAGAGCCAATTTCGAAGCTATTTCCTGATATGAAAATCTATGTAGTTAATTGTTTGTTCCTATCAGTCAAGGTTATGTGTTGTGTCATTTAAGGGTGCATACTGACACTATCTAGTAGCAAATAATCCCCCCTATCTTTAAACTCTTGCATCATTTTGTGCCTATTTGTGAAACAATCTGGTGACATATGGAATGGTTTGCTCTGGTTTGGTTATTTCTTGAGGCATGTGTGGATAATACCTAGGAGAAATTTTACTTATCAATAATTTTTTATACTTTATTTAAGAATAGATGTTTTATATTCTAGAAAATGTTCCAAAAATGATAAATACATGGAGCTTTATTATAAATATTTTGATTCCATGAATTTTTTGAATGCTTAATGCTAAATCTACTTGAATGTATGCAAGTTAATTTGAGTTTCATGAAATATTGTTGTAAATCTTTTGATTTCGTGAAGTTATTAAATGATCAGATTGAGATTATGTTTCTATCTTTTAGACACCAGCCAATTATTTACAACTGTTTTCCCCACGTGTTTAAGAGTAATATCACAACAAACCCTAAGTGAACCTAGCGCATCAAACTTTACATAAATGATCCTTGGGATCAAATTGAGTTTGCCTTAGATTAAGGTTTCCTGGTGGAGTCTTTCAAGAAAGGTAGGTTCTTGTGGTACTTTGTGAGAATTTATTTGTCTATTGGTGTGTGTGTGTAACATCCACATTAACAAAACATGCTCCCAAAATGGGTGTGAGAACAAATAGGAAAGTCAAAACTTGAACAAACACCCTATAATAGTAGCCTAACAAATGGTGCAAGGATGAAAAACCTGGGAATATGAAAACAAGTAGAAGTCAATGTCAAAGGAGTGAAACAAATAGTAGACTCTGAAGTATTTTTCAAGGAGAATTTTGATTCATTCAATTCATTACTAAAACTAAGATTGTTTGTAAATGTAAATAGAATTTTAGACTCTAGAAAGGAGGAAATATCATTTGCAAATGAGGATAGAATAGTTCATATCCCCTTAGGGAAAAATCCAAAGGAATCATATATAGAAGAAGTAAACCCAAAATAACATAACGAATCTAAAAGTAAAAACCTCTACACAATCTCATGGTGACCCAAAAATGACACTTTAGAAGAACCAAACTTAGAAGGAGAAGTTAAAATAGAAAACACTACATATAGCATAGATACTAAGGATGTGTTAGATGTATGGATGCAGGAGGAACCGGAAATCCATTATTGGAGGATTAGCAGATTTTATAAAATATTTATGATTAAGACATTTGAGGATGATCTTCATGCTACATAGTCACCAATAATGAACCACAAAACAATTGTGGTAAGTTAAAAGATAACATGGATGCTACATCAAAAATAGCTTGTCAAATAAATCGCATCTAATGGGGAATTTCACATATCAAACTACCCAAATATTTAGAAGTGAGTGACTTACTATCATTCATTACGTAAAAAAACTTCAAAATGAAGAGATGAGACTTGAGATATTAAAACCTACACTCATTTATAATGTCACAAGTTGGCACAATACACATAATTAACAATTAACACAATGGGAAATATTGAAAATCTTAATCAAAACAAGATACCTACTAGAGGAAGGAGAATACAAGGAAATACCAAAACATAATTTAAATGTTTTACTAAAGGATCATTTGACCACTTGTATTACCACCTAGAAAATAATAAATGAATATGATGAATGAATATACATACAATTATTCTATTGAACACTAACACCCATAGCAAAAAATTGATACATAAACCAAGAATGAAGAGGAGAAACAAAAGATTGGACATAACTCACAAGGTATTTTTGCCACACCTTCTTTTTCTATAATGAAGACATACATATACATATTGCATTACTAAAAATGAAGGAAATTATATTCAAACCAGATGTAACTTATGAAATAGAGGTACCACAAACCTCTACACCACCTCTACAATCAAAAGGTATATGGAGATGTATAGAATGCCCAGATAAAGAATCCACATTGCTAGAGAGAATATGTTGTCTGGAAAAACAAGATGATGAGGATACACACAACTTAGAAATAAAATCCCAACAAGGAGAACACGAATTATAATCTCCAACAAAAGATAAACAAAAGCATTATGACCAACCAATCAAACTAAAGAAAGAAAAAATTTCCAAGGAGACCCTAAACTTGCTAAAATAGGATACTAATGGGATGATATGTTAGTGGCACAAGTTGCAGGGATCTTATTAGAATTTGAAAAATTATTCCATAGAACATTTACAGACCTAAAGGGGATAAAGGAGGAAGTAGGAGTCATGAAGATGCAACTTAAAGGAGCTAAATCAGTATGGAAATATCATACTGACTAAACGCAAACATGAAAAAGAAAGTTAAAGCATAACTAGATGCAAGGATAGTCAAAATGGTAGAATATGTAGAATAGATTAGCCCTATGGTAATACAAAACAAGAAAACATGTGAAATAAGAATTTGTGTTGACTTCAGAGAACTAAATAAACTTGCATTCATGGCCCTTTCCCTACACTATTCATTGAAGATATATTGGATTCAATGGAATGAAGAGAGATATATTACTTCATTAATAGGTTTTCTAGCTATCATAAAGTAAAAATAAGTGAGGAGGATCAACCAAAAACAAAACTTGTGACAAAATGGGGCTCTTAAATGCACACAATGTTGTCATTTGGCCTAAAGAATGCACTTGTATTATTTAGTAGGATAATGATAAACACATTTAAAGACTTTATACATGAATTTTTGGAGGTATAGTTGGATGATTAGATGATATATGGATTGATGAGAGACCATGTAAAAGTACTAAGAATGATGCTAAACAAGTGTTAAAGCCTGTAGATTGCATTAATTTTAAAAAAGTGCACATTGGTAGTACCCTATGGGACATTATCAGGACACATCATCTGCAAAGAAGGTTTGATGGTAGAACCTATGAAAGTTACTTCGATCATGACACTACCACCTCATAAGACACATTTAGAAGTAAAAAATTTCTTAGAATATACTAGATACCACCACAAATTCATAAAAGGCTATGTCAGAATGGTTGCACCAATGGAGGAGCTACTGAAAAATAAAATCAACAGAATTATTGAGTGGAATGAAAAATGCCAACTAGCATTTGACACATTGAAGAAATTTTTTTGGAGGCCCCTATACTAATCTTCCTAGATTGGAATAGACAATTTTATGTACATGTAGATGCATTTGGAATTTCCATAGGAGTAGTATTCACTAAACCCAAAGGTAATAAGGATCATTCCATAGCCTTTGCAAGAAGAAAATTATCTAAGGCAGAGAAAAATTATACTACTACCGAATGAAAAGCACTAGCCATGGTTTATGCATTACATAAATTTAGACACTATCTACTATCAACACCATTCACTTTCTTTATATATCAGGAGCAATTAAAGTACTTAATTAATAGACCTATCATACAAAGATGAATATATCATGGTTACTCTTGTTCTAGGAATTTGATTTGAGATAATGGTAAAACCTGGAAAGCACAATCAAGGACCCGATTACTTATCAAGAATAGAAACAAGTGAAGAAACAAAAGATCAACCATAATTTCTAGCTAGTGCACATCTATTTAGAATAAATGTGGTACCAAAGGAGTTGCATGATATTGTTATACTCTTATCTAAAAGAGAATTTCCTACAAATCTATCATCATAGGATAAAGAATCTCTAGTGTATAAGTCTTTACCGTATACATTTATAAAAGGAGAACTACACCACAAAGGATGAGATGAGATCATAATAAGAGTTGGTTATGAACATGAAAATGAATCCATCCTGAAAGAATCACACAAAGGAACAACTTAGGAGGAAATAATTGCAATGAAACAACTATTAAAAGGGTTAAACTAGTCAGACTTTGGTGGCCAACCCTACACAGAGATGCAAAGGAATATGCAAAACACTGTGATATTTTTGAAAGGGTGGGGAAACCTAGTGCAAGGGATGAGATGCCCCTAAAACTAGTATTATCCCAAATCCCATTTGAAAAATGAGCGATAGACTATATAGGGCCCATTGAACCACCAACTGAACACTCAAGAGAAAGATTCATAATAATAGGTGAAGAATACTTTAAAAAATGGACAAAGGCATAACCTACTAAGTACTATACAGAAAAAAATACCACAAGATTCTTATATGAGAATATAATCACTAGGTATGGTTTCCCATTAACTATAATTAGTGACTAAGGTAAATTCTTTGTTAATAAAGTAATTTCAGAGCAAGTGAAGCCTTGAATAAAATAATTGGGACAACCCTTACCATGATTTGCAATGGAAATAGTTCAACCTGGGAAATAAAGATACATGTGGTACTATGGACCTATCACACATCCTACAAAAAGACCAACAAGTTTACATTGCTCCAATTAGTATATGGAACTAATGCAACAACTCCCATGAACTTTATAGTTCCTAATCTATGTACCACACTTAGATTGTAGTTGGATGATGATGAGTCCCTAACATAAAGGATATAATAACTAGAAAAATAGGATGAGAACAAATTCATAGCCTTGTACAATCAACAATTAGAAAGGAAAAGATAAAAGGATGGCATGATAGAAATCTTTGCACTAAGACTTTTCACGTAGGAGATCTAGTATTACTATATGATATTAAATTTGAAAGGAAAGGTAATTTAAAAGTAAGGTGGCTAGTACCATACTATATACATGAGATTGTGGAGTGAAGAGCGGTAAGATTAAGGAATTTAGAGGGCAACCACATAATAGGATATGTTAATGGAAAATGACTTAAAAATTACCACCAACCAAAAGGATGAAAATCATAAAGATTGAACAGATGCATATTGTATATTATGTATTAAATAAATCAATAAACAATATTTAATAAAACTATTAGTAGTCTAAGGTTGTAAATAGCTAGAAAAACCTATGAAAACCAATAAGAAAAAGACATAAATTCCAAACCACTTGCTCAAAACCTATTTAAACACCCCTCCACCTGCTCCATACTCAAAATTTCAAAGAAAACAAGCAGTATCTGAGCTTTTATACTCATGCATACAACTACAAAATAATGGCTACCCCAACCTTGGTTAATGTCTTTGAGAATCCAATACTAAAGTATAAGAAGTATTCATTTAAGGAAATAGAAGTTGACAAAGATGGGGAATTCTTGAGTATCCCTATAGGCATGGTATACATTGAGGATGTGAAGAAATACATCCATGAGTTGATAGCCAATA
>VDFB02058242.1:733044146-733070560 GCA_007258455.2 Sequoia sempervirens | reverse complement strand
GAGTAAAATTTTGGGGAATATAAGGGTTTCGGTGGTAACCGGGGTCCAAGTGAATTTTTTTCTAGTAAAGTTTAAATATGTCAGGTACCAAATACCAAGTAAAGAAACCATTGGTGATGAAGTGTTAAAGCTAGTTGTTTAGTTTTTCTTGAATGCCTAAAATGTCTGATAGTCTGCCTAAAGTGATAGTTACACGAGAAAGCATTAAAAGTGTGTTACTTATAGCTTTTCTTCGAAGTTGATTTATGATTAATGATGGGTTTATATTAATGAGATTTATTAATGTTATTTAAAAGGGATTGATATATGGAATTTTACATGCAAGAGAAATAGGTTGTTGGACTATGTTTCAATATGGAGGGTCAGGAAAATTTGGATTGCAAGTAGATATGATGATGTTACTAGGTTTGGTGGTGTACTTAGAAAGCTCATGCGAGAAAACTTTTTGTCGTGAATAAATGCTAGCAATTGAGAGTATGGGGACTTGGGTACTGTGCATGTGATGAAGTAGGGTGCCTAGCTTTGGGGTGATCTACTCCTAGGTGTTTTAGCCCGAAGCCTGAACCTAAAAGTAGGAACAAAAGTGTTGGTGGATTTGAAAAACTAGTTCCACCTGATCGCTCTAAATATCTAGAAGAATAAGTTCCTACATTTTGTTTGAAAAATTTGCTTGATTCAATTTGATTTCCTAATCAAATTTTAAAGACATAAGTCTAAAATTTTCAAAGTGTTGAAGAAGGTCAAGATTTGTTGACTTATTCAAAAGTTCTCTTGCCAACTATCATGTGACATGTGCCTTGTTGCAATTTTTCCCTTATATTCACTCTCATGTGTTGATTGAATTTCCCAAGTGTCTTGTTCTTATAAAAGGCAGAGAGCTGTTTCGTTTCATTTTAAGTTCAGAATTTGTGGATGTCAGAGAACAAAGAAAAATTCAAGTTTTGTTCTTTTTCCTATTTTTTGTTTCATTCTAGACTAAAAACTTGTATGTTTCATTATAAGTTAACTAATATCAGAGCCAATTTCGAAGCTATTTCCTGATATGAAAATCTATGTAGTTAATTGTTTGTTCCTATCAGTCAAGGTTATGTGTTGTGTCATTTAAGGGTGCATACTGACACTATCTAGTAGCAAATAATCCCCCCTATCTTTAAACTCTTGCATCATTTTGTGCCTATTTGTGAAACAATCTGGTGACATATGGAATGGTTTGCTCTGGTTTGGTTATTTCTTGAGGCATGTGTGGATAATACCTAGGAGAAATTTTACTTATCAATAATTTTTTATACTTTATTTAAGAATAGATGTTTTATATTCTAGAAAATGTTCCAAAAATGATAAATACATGGAGCTTTATTATAAATATTTTGATTCCATGAATTTTTTGAATGCTTAATGCTAAATCTACTTGAATGTATGCAAGTTAATTTGAGTTTCATGAAATATTGTTGTAAATCTTTTGATTTCGTGAAGTTATTAAATGATCAGATTGAGATTATGTTTCTATCTTTTAGACACCAGCCAATTATTTACAACTGTTTTCCCCACGTGTTTAAGAGTAATATCACAACAAACCCTAAGTGAACCTAGCGCATCAAACTTTACATAAATGATCCTTGGGATCAAATTGAGTTTGCCTTAGATTAAGGTTTCCTGGTGGAGTCTTTCAAGAAAGGTAGGTTCTTGTGGTACTTTGTGAGAATTTATTTGTCTATTGGTGTGTGTGTGTAACATCCACATTAACAAAACATGCTCCCAAAATGGGTGTGAGAACAAATAGGAAAGTCAAAACTTGAACAAACACCCTATAATAGTAGCCTAACAAATGGTGCAAGGATGAAAAACCTGGGAATATGAAAACAAGTAGAAGTCAATGTCAAAGGAGTGAAACAAATAGTAGACTCTGAAGTATTTTTCAAGGAGAATTTTGATTCATTCAATTCATTACTAAAACTAAGATTGTTTGTAAATGTAAATAGAATTTTAGACTCTAGAAAGGAGGAAATATCATTTGCAAATGAGGATAGAATAGTTCATATCCCCTTAGGGAAAAATCCAAAGGAATCATATATAGAAGAAGTAAACCCAAAATAACATAACGAATCTAAAAGTAAAAACCTCTACACAATCTCATGGTGACCCAAAAATGACACTTTAGAAGAACCAAACTTAGAAGGAGAAGTTAAAATAGAAAACACTACATATAGCATAGATACTAAGGATGTGTTAGATGTATGGATGCAGGAGGAACCGGAAATCCATTATTGGAGGATTAGCAGATTTTATAAAATATTTATGATTAAGACATTTGAGGATGATCTTCATGCTACATAGTCACCAATAATGAACCACAAAACAATTGTGGTAAGTTAAAAGATAACATGGATGCTACATCAAAAATAGCTTGTCAAATAAATCGCATCTAATGGGGAATTTCACATATCAAACTACCCAAATATTTAGAAGTGAGTGACTTACTATCATTCATTACGTAAAAAAACTTCAAAATGAAGAGATGAGACTTGAGATATTAAAACCTACACTCATTTATAATGTCACAAGTTGGCACAATACACATAATTAACAATTAACACAATGGGAAATATTGAAAATCTTAATCAAAACAAGATACCTACTAGAGGAAGGAGAATACAAGGAAATACCAAAACATAATTTAAATGTTTTACTAAAGGATCATTTGACCACTTGTATTACCACCTAGAAAATAATAAATGAATATGATGAATGAATATACATACAATTATTCTATTGAACACTAACACCCATAGCAAAAAATTGATACATAAACCAAGAATGAAGAGGAGAAACAAAAGATTGGACATAACTCACAAGGTATTTTTGCCACACCTTCTTTTTCTATAATGAAGACATACATATACATATTGCATTACTAAAAATGAAGGAAATTATATTCAAACCAGATGTAACTTATGAAATAGAGGTACCACAAACCTCTACACCACCTCTACAATCAAAAGGTATATGGAGATGTATAGAATGCCCAGATAAAGAATCCACATTGCTAGAGAGAATATGTTGTCTGGAAAAACAAGATGATGAGGATACACACAACTTAGAAATAAAATCCCAACAAGGAGAACACGAATTATAATCTCCAACAAAAGATAAACAAAAGCATTATGACCAACCAATCAAACTAAAGAAAGAAAAAATTTCCAAGGAGACCCTAAACTTGCTAAAATAGGATACTAATGGGATGATATGTTAGTGGCACAAGTTGCAGGGATCTTATTAGAATTTGAAAAATTATTCCATAGAACATTTACAGACCTAAAGGGGATAAAGGAGGAAGTAGGAGTCATGAAGATGCAACTTAAAGGAGCTAAATCAGTATGGAAATATCATACTGACTAAACGCAAACATGAAAAAGAAAGTTAAAGCATAACTAGATGCAAGGATAGTCAAAATGGTAGAATATGTAGAATAGATTAGCCCTATGGTAATACAAAACAAGAAAACATGTGAAATAAGAATTTGTGTTGACTTCAGAGAACTAAATAAACTTGCATTCATGGCCCTTTCCCTACACTATTCATTGAAGATATATTGGATTCAATGGAATGAAGAGAGATATATTACTTCATTAATAGGTTTTCTAGCTATCATAAAGTAAAAATAAGTGAGGAGGATCAACCAAAAACAAAACTTGTGACAAAATGGGGCTCTTAAATGCACACAATGTTGTCATTTGGCCTAAAGAATGCACTTGTATTATTTAGTAGGATAATGATAAACACATTTAAAGACTTTATACATGAATTTTTGGAGGTATAGTTGGATGATTAGATGATATATGGATTGATGAGAGACCATGTAAAAGTACTAAGAATGATGCTAAACAAGTGTTAAAGCCTGTAGATTGCATTAATTTTAAAAAAGTGCACATTGGTAGTACCCTATGGGACATTATCAGGACACATCATCTGCAAAGAAGGTTTGATGGTAGAACCTATGAAAGTTACTTCGATCATGACACTACCACCTCATAAGACACATTTAGAAGTAAAAAATTTCTTAGAATATACTAGATACCACCACAAATTCATAAAAGGCTATGTCAGAATGGTTGCACCAATGGAGGAGCTACTGAAAAATAAAATCAACAGAATTATTGAGTGGAATGAAAAATGCCAACTAGCATTTGACACATTGAAGAAATTTTTTTGGAGGCCCCTATACTAATCTTCCTAGATTGGAATAGACAATTTTATGTACATGTAGATGCATTTGGAATTTCCATAGGAGTAGTATTCACTAAACCCAAAGGTAATAAGGATCATTCCATAGCCTTTGCAAGAAGAAAATTATCTAAGGCAGAGAAAAATTATACTACTACCGAATGAAAAGCACTAGCCATGGTTTATGCATTACATAAATTTAGACACTATCTACTATCAACACCATTCACTTTCTTTATATATCAGGAGCAATTAAAGTACTTAATTAATAGACCTATCATACAAAGATGAATATATCATGGTTACTCTTGTTCTAGGAATTTGATTTGAGATAATGGTAAAACCTGGAAAGCACAATCAAGGACCCGATTACTTATCAAGAATAGAAACAAGTGAAGAAACAAAAGATCAACCATAATTTCTAGCTAGTGCACATCTATTTAGAATAAATGTGGTACCAAAGGAGTTGCATGATATTGTTATACTCTTATCTAAAAGAGAATTTCCTACAAATCTATCATCATAGGATAAAGAATCTCTAGTGTATAAGTCTTTACCGTATACATTTATAAAAGGAGAACTACACCACAAAGGATGAGATGAGATCATAAGAAGAGTTGGTTATGAACATGAAAATGAATCCATCCTGAAAGAATCACACAAAGGAACAACTTAGGAGGAAATAATTGCAATGAAACAACTATTAAAAGGGTTAAACTAGTCAGACTTTGGTGGCCAACCCTACACAGAGATGCAAAGGAATATGCAAAACACTGTGATATTTTTGAAAGGGTGGGGAAACCTAGTGCAAGGGATGAGATGCCCCTAAAACTAGTATTATCCCAAATCCCATTTGAAAAATGAGCGATAGACTATATAGGGCCCATTGAACCACCAACTGAACACTCAAGAGAAAGATTCATAATAATAGGTGAAGAATACTTTAAAAAATGGACAAAGGCATAACCTACTAAGTACTATACAGAAAAAAATACCACAAGATTCTTATATGAGAATATAATCACTAGGTATGGTTTCCCATTAACTATAATTAGTGACTAAGGTAAATTCTTTGTTAATAAAGTAATTTCAGAGCAAGTGAAGCCTTGAATAAAATAATTGGGACAACCCTTACCATGATTTGCAATGGAAATAGTTCAACCTGGGAAATAAAGATACATGTGGTACTATGGACCTATCACACATCCTACAAAAAGACCAACAAGTTTACATTGCTCCAATTAGTATATGGAACTAATGCAACAACTCCCATGAACTTTATAGTTCCTAATCTATGTACCACACTTAGATTGTAGTTGGATGATGATGAGTCCCTAACATAAAGGATATAATAACTAGAAAAATAGGATGAGAACAAATTCATAGCCTTGTACAATCAACAATTAGAAAGGAAAAGATAAAAGGATGGCATGATAGAAATCTTTGCACTAAGACTTTTCACGTAGGAGATCTAGTATTACTATATGATATTAAATTTGAAAGGAAAGGTAATTTAAAAGTAAGGTGGCTAGTACCATACTATATACATGAGATTGTGGAGTGAAGAGCGGTAAGATTAAGGAATTTAGAGGGCAACCACATAATAGGATATGTTAATGGAAAATGACTTAAAAATTACCACCAACCAAAAGGATGAAAATCATAAAGATTGAACAGATGCATATTGTATATTATGTATTAAATAAATCAATAAACAATATTTAATAAAACTATTAGTAGTCTAAGGTTGTAAATAGCTAGAAAAACCTATGAAAACCAATAAGAAAAAGACATAAATTCCAAACCACTTGCTCAAAACCTATTTAAACACCCCTCCACCTGCTCCATACTCAAAATTTCAAAGAAAACAAGCAGTATCTGAGCTTTTATACTCATGCATACAACTACAAAATAATGGCTACCCCAACCTTGGTTAATGTCTTTGAGAATCCAATACTAAAGTATAAGAAGTATTCATTTAAGGAAATAGAAGTTGACAAAGATGGGGAATTCTTGAGTATCCCTATAGGCATGGTATACATTGAGGATGTGAAGAAATACATCCATGAGTTGATAGCCAATATTGATCACAAAAAATTGAAGAGCTCAGGAAAACCCTCCTTGCTCAAGACCAAATTACATATCAACCTCAATATTAGGAGATAGGGAAGAAGAACCTTGATATTTGGAAGGATTTCCTAGATTTCTATGATGAGCATGATTAGGTGCGGCTAGTACAGAGCAAAGTCCATGATAAATTTATATATCATGACAAACCCTATTGGATAACATAAGAAGCAATCCATGTGGTAACATGACTAAGCACATGGTGGGGTAGGTCCCAATAAATAAATTATTCAATAATAACACAATGAAAACACTTACTAGGGAAACACCAAATGGGCATAGTCTAAGTGTTAAAGCAATTACAAACCTTTCGATGTAGTATGCAATAATGGGGATTGTATATAAAATATACATGCCAATAGAGAGGAATCCACAATATCAACAAAAATCCACATCGTATATCAAATGGTAGTAGAGGGGAAGGATTTCAACCTCTATGAGGTAATGAGAGAGTAGCTTAGGGAAAATCTACAAAAAAATTAAAACCTCCTCGTATAAATTCTAGTATGGAACATTATTGATATGCCTAGTATTTTGCTTCTTGAATGAGTTACCCACTTTCAAAGCTAAAGTGTGGAAAACAAATCTTCAATATCAACACAAATCAAAATCCAAACTTGCTAGTTTCTAGAAAAACAAACATATGCCACCGCATACTAGGGCTTCTTTAAAAACTTACAATAGAAATTGCAAGCCAAAGAGCATATACCATATGAGTTGGTAAATAAATACATAAACACCATTAATTTTCTTATAGATAAATACTATACTTATATGGAGGGGATGGAGCCAAATACAACTTGGATTACTAAGCTCCCCTACAATATATCACAAAAAGGAGACACTTATGTCGTAAACATCCTCAAAGGTAAAAGATCCAAATATGAAAAAAATTGGGACATATGAAGAGATTATGGATTAAATCCATAAGAAAAATGCCTAAGAAAAGTTTGAGAAAAATAAAGAACACCTATAGAAAGAATGGGGCATTTCACCAAAGCAAACAACAAAGCCATCCTCTTCCACACCAACCTTGGAAGCTCACACACCAACTATAATAAGGTTATGGATATTACATGGAAACAAAAGCATATAATTTGAAGGTCTCGCATCTTCATCATAGACATTAACCACACCAGAGATGCAAGAGATATCAGAAACTCACATACAAATGAGTGTAGTGAAAAAGACTCACAAAGAAAGGGTCAAGCAAGTGGTTAAAAGAAGATAATTCAAGATTTTTAGGAAGAGGAGGAATAACAAGAGGTATAAGAGGTATAAAAGCCTCCTTAAAAGAAGAAGAAACACATAGTTAAAATACAAAAACTAGAGGTAGTAGAGCAACCACAACCACAAATCAATGTTATGGAAACTACAAACACCATAATCTATCATAGTATGATTTCACAAGTCTTATCTATGTATTAAGATACAAGAAAAAACAATAAGGATAGCATATATAGAGCTTAATACTATACATAAGAAAATTTGATAAAAGTTTAGAGTCCAAGTGGTCAAGGATTTACACAACCAATAATTGTCATAATTTGGGAGAAAAGAGAGACAACCCTAAAAGAAGAAGAAGAAATAAGCGGTAAATCCATTACAAAGGTAGGTTATGACCTTATTATGGAACAAAAGGAGCAGCTAACACAAGCTCAATCATAAGAGATCTACACAAAGTAAAGAGTAGACACTCTAATAAAGGGACAACAAGAGGAATTTTCTAATATACAAGAGGAAACTACATAGATGAAAAAGACACTCTTGAGAAACAAGAGGGACAACAAGAGGAATCTTCCATTTTAGTAGAGGAAAAATCAAAGAGATAATTAAAACCTCATCCAACAAATAGCCCACCAAGTGATAGATAGGATGAGAAGAAGAACAAAATATTGGAGAAACATCTACATCGATCTCTCCAATCTAATAAATCAAGGATTTCCTAGCTCAACAAAAATAATTGCAACCAACACCTGCACCACAACTAATCCAATTACCGATGATGGGCTCAGAAGTAAATCTAGAAAACATCTCTCCACTCCAAAAAAATCAACTGGGGGATATTTTTCATGCTAGTACAAGAGAAGAAATACTTCATCAACATGTGGATAATGTAGATCAATTAGAATACATAGTGCAAATATTATAAAACTCAATTCCACACATACAAAGGGATACTTCCCTTCCCCTACCACAATAGCTTAAACAAATGGTAGATGGGCTATAGTCAGAATTACATGCTCACAGAAGGAAAAAATAAGGCAAGAAGCCTGATGAGAAATTTTGAGGAAAACACAAATGAGGCCACAAAAATATGTGTGAAAACCCATTCACAACTAGAGAAACAAACAAAGAATGTAGAAGGGAGCATAGTAGAAGCCAATGTATTGTATCAATTCTAGATCTAATGGATCAACCTCACCAAGAACTTGAAGGATCAAATCATACAACTAGAGGCCCAATAGTACAAGTTGCATCTTCTTATGATCCACTAAAAGAAATAGATGGAGCAATTAGAGTGCAAATAGATAATACACACACCCAACTATAGCAACTATATGAGTAGAGGGAATAAATAAAAAATAGAGGTCAAGAAACTAAGGGAAACCATTAGAATCAAACTAGCACATTTAAGAAAAGTGCTAGGAGAAGCCAAAAATGTTGCACAATAGATTTAGATACCTCATAATCTTGTAGAGGTAGAAGCCACACATATAAACACACAAGGGCACATCAAGGTACTCTAGCAAGAAAAACAACAATGGGATAATGCACTTGTATAGGTGAAGATCATATACAAGCATATTCTCCTAGTAAACTAAGCAACATGTCTTGAGGACAAGGAATAATTTTGGAAGGGGGGTGATGTTAGCAAGCTATAGGGTGAGTAAAATCTATCGCAACCTACCACATAGGATTTGTGGAACCTCAGGACGATAAGGAGGATAGAGTAAGGGTGCCCTATAAGGCTCATGTCTCTATAATAGATAAAGCATTAATATATGTAATAGATATTAGAGTAGGTGGGTGTGATAAGAACATATAGTAACACATGGCAAAGACTAAGACCTCTAATTGAAAATATTATACGAATTTATATATATAAGGTGTTATAAGGGTTTAATACATGTATTTGTTATGGATGACTCTTGTTCTTATTTAAGGTATACATGAAATATTGTTAGATATCTAGATTATTAACACACTTACTCTTTTCTTTGACTATATCCTTTGGGGTATAAACAACTACATAAGAGATACTATGGTATAGATCTCTAAACTTTAATTCCCCATTTCCTCTTACCAACATGGATCATTTGGGGTCAAGTGTTGAGGCTTTCACACAAAACTTACCTCAAAAGAAGAAGAATTGAAGGAACCCCTACCCCAAGGATAAATCAACTCTTAATAAAAAAAATTATTGGAGATCAAGGGTCGAGTATACACCATACTTCATGCCCACATATTATATCAAATAAGAGAGCCCTAATCATCGATGATCAATAAATTGTGAGGCCCCACCTATATAAGGGAATTGCAATATCATTTTTGTATTAGATTGTAGTAAAGGTCTTTTAGTGGATTCATTAAATTAACATATTTGATTAGTTATTGATATGTTCTCTATTTGTGAAAGAATTACCTTTGATATTGATATTAACTAACTTTCAACCTTGCCTAAGTCATGGGCCTACCAAGCATATAAACCTCTGCAATTTATCGATAAGAAGATATGCCTTCATTATTGGGTTTGGATGAGCATTGAGTATCACCAATAATCATATCAAGTACATAATAAAATGATTTGGGTCCCCTACAATATTCTTACATATGACAATCTTATATATGGACCTTATGGAGGCACTAGCTTGTAAAATATAGAACTAGGATTTAGTCATGTTGGAATATAAGTTAATCCCTCCTATATTGCTCTTTAAAATAATTCAACTATAAATCATAGAAACAAAAAATATCCTTGTAACCTTGAAATACCCTAGGATATATACTCAAAAAAAAAAATGACATGATTTTGAAACTTTAGAATGAATGACTTAAAAATAATTAGTGAATAAATAGGAAATATGTATATTCTTGTCTTAAAAAATTTCATGTGAGGAGCTTAAGTAAAGTCCCTTAGACTAGTGAGTAGGATGATAATACTACCATATGATTTAAATATCCTAAAGGTCATAACCATATGGTATTATTTCATTCTCCTTAACCACTAGATTATGTGTTGTATAACTTGCATCAAGAGGAGCTACCCCACTATATGCCATAATATGAGTGTTCTTATCACAAATATTATAGACTTAAAACTGTGACCACTATTAACTATTAGTACTATTCCTATAAGTATAATGAAGCCTAAAAATTTTCAATAATAATTCATTAATCTTCCCTCACTTATAGGTAACAATCCTAATTATTGATGGCACGTCAAAGGAGAAGGAAATTTTGAATTTAGTAGTTTTCAACTATAAAAGGTAAAACTAGAGTAGAAATTTAATGGTTATACATCAAAGTTAGGAGTAAAATAATAAAAGTCATGTGGATGGTTTTCACCAATTTTCACATGTTATGATCTTGAGAGTTTAATAGGGGAGGATATCAAAGCATAATTTTCACAATTGAGTAATTGAAGAAGTCTCTATTAAGAAATTATCATCCTCATGCTTGAGAGTAGCATAGCTATTGTATAGCTTCATAAATTAACCTAAGCAAGTCACGTAAGCTCTATTTAGTCATAAAGGAATTTATTGGATGTTGAATACCCTGATAGATTCTAGAACAAAATTTTCACACTAAGTCCAGAGTCTGGCGTATCATATCAAGATTTCCATATTTATGTGGAGGCAGTCGTACCACAGAAGACTTGCTACATGAGTTTGAAATTTAAGAAAAAAAAAAAGTATTAATGGAGGGGGTGTATGCAGAGATGGTAGGCACACCATTAAGATGAGTATGGCTTCCCAAGCCCTAGTGCAAGAAAAGACAGTTTGCTACAAACAACAATAATGGCATGGGTAAGTAAAACACGGGGGCATGATATTGGCAAAATGGTGAATGGGGAGACAGAGTTTGAATTCAATGGTTTTTGGGATATGATGTTCTGGGGAGATATTTGACATTCGAGCACCATGATTATATGCACAGAGTGACATAGATGGTGCGCTTGATCACCAATGACTCATTATTGCATAATGTGAGTGTAGTCAAATAAAAAAGCAAAGAGTAATCAAAGTTAGCCATGCAGGAGAAGTAGACTTATGAGTTTCTCTCTAGCTTGGCATTTGTGGCTGATATTGAGAGTGTTTATACTATCACCAAAGTTTCTATTTCTCTCAAGGTTTGTTAGGAAGGGATGCTGACATAGTCACCGAAATAGCCATGGTTGCGAGTGCCCTTCTCACACCCACAAGTTACCATTCTAGAATTGTATAGCTCATTGCCTATGTCCCCTACATTCTTTTGTTGCATCCTCATCACCATCAACCTCTTGTTATATTTCTTGTGGAGTCTTTTGGGTCCCTTTGAGACAGTGAATTTCATGGAAATATTCAGTCATGCAAACTAAAACCGGCCCTTCTACTTTATTACCCCATAAGGATTCAGGAAATTTGAACAAATTGAGTAGTTAAATTCAGAATGCTTATAATCCACTGACGGCCTTTTCAAGATCCAGTGAGGAAGAATCAAGCATTTAGAAATATGCTCTTAAAAAAGAAAAGAGCTTGATTAGTTTCCCAAAGCAGAGAGAGCCTTATGATTGAAGAGTTGAGTGCCCTCTGGTTGAATACATGAAGTACACATGCAAGTCAAGTTTTCGGTATAAGATGCTGAACACATAGAACGAGTGGATGAAAAAAAATTCAAATGAAATTAGTTCATGTGGAGGAAAATCTAGATGGTTGCTGCATGACGCTTTTTTCATCTTGTCTACTTCTTGTTGACTTGTATGCAGAAACACAACTGTAACAACCCCGGCGTTCTTCACGGTAAAATTTCAAATGTTTTCACCTTAAGTGAATAAAATAGGATGTCATGACATAGCATTAAATTTTTTTCTTCCAATAATTTAAATTACATGTATAATTGAAATAACACAAATTCCAATTTGTCACTGCAATTCAAAGTAATTATACAAATCTTCCAATAACATAGATATCATATTGAGTTATGATGTCATACAATATTTGATAAGGATTCCATTCCAATATAATAATTTCACAAATTACAATATTCCAAGAATGTACACAATTACAAACACAACTCCACCGAGCTTTGGAGCATAAGATGTAGATGGTCCAAGAATCTGTTTTGCAAAACCTTGGTTTTCTATCACCTGCTGAGGAGGAGAAGCATCACTCAAGTGCTTTTCTGCCAACCACAAACTCATATGCATTCCCCCGCACATCTATCAATGATAGATGGCCCTACCCTTTGATGAAGGTATTAGTTGGGTAACCCTATATGACATAGTACTCTGACCTTAGTGTTGTGCCCTACATGACTAGGATTTATAACCTACACTAGGTAGCCCTTATGCATTTAAATGGACATGGTGAACTAACATTGGAGTCTTGGGCATTCACACTTCTTCAGTGGAACCTCGGGCAATCACACTACTTTGGCCAAAGTGTTCTCACTCAGTATAATCGATTGATGGTCTACCATTCACCTACACTATGGATGGCTCATTTTGACTTAAGGCCATTATATCTATGCTTAGGAAATCCCCCTCCATGGGAAAGCTACTCCCCAGGATAACCTATCTCTTTAACAACCTAAGGAAACACAACTCATTAAGCAAAGTACTAGTTCCCTCCCTTCACTGGATAACAATCCCAGGAGTAACCTACTAGTTCCCTCCCTTCATTGGATATCAATCCCAAGAGTAACCTACTAGCCATCTAGCATAATTACATATCTAGCTATGAGTGTTCTTTAAGCTCGTCTATGTTTGGCCATATATAGTATAATAAAAATGACTTTGACAAACAATCTCTCTTACCCATGTCTAATCACATCTTGTATAATAACTAATACCTATGACAAACATCCCTCCTACCATGGAGTAAATACAAGCACAATGTGTGGTCTCAATCGAAGAATTGTCATATCAATAGATGATTCCATTAAAGAGTATCACCTCTTTGACTAAAAGGGTTAAAGATATGAATAAGCCTTATGCATCCCATGTTTATTCATATCCAGTATCAAATACTTATGATAAACATAATCCTCCTATTATGGAGTATTTACAAGCAATTCACAAAAAGAGTAAACCTATACTTTTCTTTCAAAGCAAGCATTACTTTTCCCTAATTGTAAGTAACCATAATAGACTAGTTTAAGAAGCCATAAAGTAAATCATTCAATACTAATGCAATTAGGGAAGAATATCCTCATGCCTATGATAAGTTTTCCAACTAACTAGCTACAGTCACAACACTTCCAAATCAATAATTAGCCTGGTATCGATCCTTCAACAAAGACTCAATGTCCACTATCTCTCAAGTTGGAAAATACTTCTCTCAAAATAATAATAATATCACTCTAAACTCAAGACTCTCACTCAATGTTCTTGGTAGAATATTGCAGATAGAAATGTATACAAAATGCAGAGACTTTTCACAAGAAATAATGCATAGAAGAATGCATCCAAACATATGAATTTACTCCTCTATTTATATAGCAACTTGGAGATCATACAGCCTATAGATTAGGCATGAAATTTGATAGAAAATTGCATGCACAACAAAACATAAATGACAACTAAAAGGTGGTGAATATGAAAGCATATAACTAGCTTAAATGGCAATAGATCATCTTAGTTAAATAATAGAAAATAGAGACCTATTCAAATCTCCATGTGATAGAATTTTATTTGCATCTCAAAATAGACATTTATAGGTTAAATGATTCAAAGGTGGAGCCAAGCATTACTATGCATTCTCAAAGATGATGTGGTTTCCTCCTTCTGGGAAACAGTCAACAACAAATGTGTGCCACCAAATTAAATATCAACAAAGTCATGATATGTGTTCATGTATTTACAACTATTAGTCAATGTAAAATAACATGGAAGTTTAGTTTACTATGTCCACGGTTTCCTCGTAAAAAGGAATCAACTTATTCACTTTAAACATAGACTTTATGGTTGTACTTAGTTTGCAGATCACAAACTCTCTTTTCGTTGATAGCAAGAGCAAAAAATGCGGCCAAAGACTATAATCATAACTATCTCATAGTCGGCCTCTTTAAGATAATCGACTTCAAATCCATATGCATATAGAATTATAATCGGCTAATAATCATTGCTATGGATAGTCAATCTCAAAGCAAACATCATTCCACTTGTGGCGACGACCAATTCTTTACTCTCCTAATCGCCTTATTCGACGTACTATAATTGGCATATATTCCGTTGTCTACTTATTGCCAGTATACGTGGCTCTCCTTACCTTTATGTGTTAGATTTTACTCTTAACTCCACTCGCCCTTTTGTATTTCCATAATGATATACGTGGATTGACATTTAAATATGTCTTCAACTATTCCACTCCCTATGCGGGTTAGACATTATTCTATATGTTTGCTTTTATGCCATACTTTTCTTTATGGTTGCGCCTACATTACAATGCATTTCCCCCATATATATATATATATATATACATGGATTATATCTCATATATGTATATACGTATATTGACTCATATGATAAATACATATTGCTTGATACCTCGGATGCATAACTCATATTATCAATAAAGCATGTATACATTCGATATACAAATGAATATAACCAAGGTAGCAATTAGATTGTCATAATCTATATATTATGTCTATATATATATGCATACACACTCCTCTATTAAGAATTTATGCTTATGTGTGTATTTGTTTATATATTCAAACATATATATATTATCTAGCAACATATTTGATCTATTCTTTATCTTGATTGCATACATCCTTCTTTACCATTACCCGCCAAACAATACACACGTATTCATACATACACAGATATATATATATATATTTATATTTATGCACAATAATAATAATGCAATAATGTGTATATATATATATTTATTTATTTATATTTATGCACAATAATAATAATGCAATAATGTGTATATATATACGTGCATTATTATTTACACATGTATTACATATAGACTATCATATGATCATAGTAAAACAAACACACACACTCATATATATACACATTCTTCCCAAGCATGAATGCTCTTGTGTGTATATATATATACTCACGCACTTTTATAACATCATAACTATATATTCACACACATATATACATACTAGTATATACGTTTTGTATGTATGTATTGTCAATATATATGCATATACACCTATATCTACTAGTATACTAGCATTATCCAATATTTAGATTATTAGACACATTCGCATTCTTCTTCGCCAATAAGTAGATACAAAGTGTGTAGGTATATGTATATATTGTAAACATGTAACCAATACTCCTATGCATATTATATAATTGTATGCATGAGTTTCCATTCAATAGATACACATATATACATCTGATGTATATGCTCTTATTGACATAGATATGTACATACACTCACAATGAAGGTCTCACTCAACCAAATTACGAACAAACAATCACAGTAACATGAGGAAGGACTCAAAATCTCAAACAAATAAACATCATTCATGAAAGGAAGCCGAGTAAGCGGAAATAGCTTCCTACACTAATCTAATCAAGAGAGAGTTATAAATTATTTTTTTTAACACCTTTAATAGTTACAATGTGAGATACACATTTAGAATAAAGAATAGGACAACAAGTACACAAATTCAATAACATATATATGTGGGGAAAACAATTTCGGGTAAAAAACCCCACCCGAGTCCAAAAGAACAATACTATTGTATTACTTCAAATAGGAGTTACAATACATCACCAAGTACATAGCCTTCTTCTACAAGTGCTTCAAACAAACACCTATTCTAGAGTGATAATGGTAGCACTTTTTTACCTGCAAACAAACTATGCATTACAATTCAAGGTACTCAATAAATAGAGTGATATAAGCTTCAAGAAGCATCTAGAAGGTGAGGGGCTTCCAAATCCATAAGGCACAATATTCAATGCCTTAGACATGCATTTGGACACTTGTACAACATTCCCTTACACCCCATACACTTTTCAAACATACAAATAGTCTTCTTACAAGCTTGGGTACCTATAATATGCTAAAATAAGCTTATGACATATGTCTTATACCTCTTACAACTATCATAGAATCTGTCATAAATAACTAAAAATAATTGATTCTCTTACATCCTGTCATAACCCAACTTGGGCGCCAACTTTCACCCATGCATTCAAAGATGCCTTATGACGCGTCATATAATCTATCATATATCATAGATTCCAAAGTGGGACACCTATGTCCACTTGGGATGATGATGTGTCATCCAATCACCTCCAATGAGGATGCCGCCTAGCTAGTGGGTCCCAATTAATGACATGACACCATAGGCACTTAAATAATATAAATAAATACATTAAATTACAATAATTAATCCCAACATTCTATGTTAGGACTCTCAGTTTTGAGACACCTTAATCCCAACATTCTCCCACTTGTCGAAGACCTGCCAAGAGTCATATGGAATCATTTGCTCAGGGCCCCAAGGCCCATGGAATCAAAACACCATCTAAACTTCTTTGTGCTCATTTGTTTTGTTAGTGCATCTACAACATTCATGAAAGTGTCAACCTTCTCTAGGTTCACCTTTCCATCTTCTACCATATCACAAACAAAATGATATTGTACATCAATGTGCTTTGTTCTAGCATGGAAGGTAGGATTCTTTGCTAGAAAAATTTTACATTGACTGTCACAACAAATAGTAATATGTCCTACATCTAAACCAATATCAGAACATAATCTCTTAATCCAAATGGCTTCCTTACATGCATGAGTGGTTGCCATATACTCTGCCTCTATTGTGGACAAAGTGACTACAACCTGCCACTTACTCATACAACTGATAGCACCACCAAACATCATAAACACATAACCAATGGTGGATCTTCTTCTATCAATGTCACCTACCCAATCTGAATCCACATATCCTCAAATGCTCACAGAATGCTGAGGTCCAATAGGATAACCATGAAAACACAAGTCATACTCGGAAGTACCCTGTAAATATTTGAACACTCTCTTAACCACATCCCAATGCACCCATCCAAGATTAGCCATAAAATGGCTAAGGACTCCCATTGCTCTAGAACTGTCTAGTCTTGTACAAACCATCGCATACATTAGACTGCCAATTGCACTTGCATATGGTACTTTGGTCATGTCCTCCATCTTAGTAGGATATTTTGGATAATCATTCATAGAAAGCTTCATCCCTTGCATCACAAGAACAACTAACTGTCTGCAATCTACCTTGTTCAATCTCTCCAACATGGAGTTCACATACTTTTTCTGGCTTAACCAAAGCTTTTTGTTAGCTATGTCTCTTGTGATTTCTATTCCTAGAATGTACCTAGCTGCACCTAGGTATTTCATCTCAAACTATGTTGATAGCTGAAACTTCAAATCTGAAATCATACTATTACCATTCCCAATATACAACATATCATCTATGTATAGGACAATAATGATAATGTGACCATTATAATTTTTAAAGTATACACAATGGTCAAATTTAGATCTTTGAAATCCCAATGAAAACACATAGGTATCAAATTTTTGATACCACATTCTAGGAGACTGTTTCAAACCATAAAGAGACTTCTTCAGTTTGCAAACCAAATTTTCTTTACCTTTTTCAATGAAATTCTCTAGTTGTGACATGTATATCTCTTCCTCCAAATCACCATGAAGGAATGTTGTCTTCACATCCATCTATTCTACTTCTAAGTCATATGTTGCTGCAAGTGAAAAAAGAAGCTAGATAGATGTCAGCTTCATTACAAGAGAGAATATTTCTCCATAATCAATTCCCTCCACTTGGAAATATCCCTTAGCAAAAAATAGTGCCTTATACTTCTCAACACTGCCATCAGGACCACAATTCTTCTTGAAAACCCATTTACAACCAATAGGTTTACGTCTAGCAGGTAAAGGTACTAGATCTTAAGTCTTATTTTTCTTTAATGAATCCATCTCCTCATCCATGGCTTGCATCCATGAATCTGAACCATTCATACCCATAGCCTCTCTAGCAGTCCCAGGCTCATTGGTATTAGTAATCAAGGAAAAGATGCAACTAGAATCCAATAACGAATAGCCAAACCTTTACGGTTGCTATCTAATTCATGTAGACCTCATCAAAGGTTGAGGTTGAGGTTCTCCTTCTTCTTCAGAACTTTTAGAGCTACTTGAGCTCTCCTCATCATCAAGTCCAATAGGAGTACTCAGTTCTTCATTCTTTAGAGTAGGTGGAATTTGAACCACCTCCTTTTTTCGTTTCTCTTCTTTCTCTAGTTTTATCTCAATAGAGGAAGGTTTCATCTCTTTGAAGATCACAATTCTACTATAAAGAACCTTCTGAGCTATTGGATCCCAAAGCTTGTACCCTTTCACATTGACACCATAGCCAATACGTATACACTTAACCACCTTGTTCTCCAACTTAGACCTCTTCTCAATCGAAACATGAGCATAAGCTTCACAACCAAATACTTTGAGATGTCTCATCGAAGGATTTTTACCAGACCACGCCTCCATGGGTGTCTTACCAACAAGTGTTGATGTAGGAGATATATTGATCAAGTAACTTGTAGTGGCTATCACTTCAGCCCAAATTTTTTGTTCAAGGCTAGCACCACTCAACATACTCCTAGCCCTCTCCATCAATGTTCTATTCATCCTCTCTGCAACTCAATTTTGTTGTGGAGTGGAGGGAGTTGTCTTATGTCTCTCAATCTCATGCTCTTTAAATAACTTGTCAAATTCTATAGAACAAAGTTCACCACTAGTATTAGTCCTCAAACACTTAATATTTTTGCTAGTCTAATTTTATACCAAGGCCTTAAACTCCTTAAACCAACTAAATACTTCAACTTTACTTTTGAGAAAATAAACAAATTTCCTTCTACTATAATCATCTATGAAAGAAAAAAAATATACAGATTTTGATAACGAAGGAACAATTACAAGACCAAAAACATCTAAATGTACATAATCCAAGACCCGAGAAAACTTGTGAGAGCTGGAGTAAAAATAAACATGGTGTTGTTTTCCATATACACAATGTTTGAAAAACTCAAACTTGAAATTACAATCATCAAGGCCTTCAACAAGGCTCTTATTTTTCAGGGTTCTAAGACCCTTCTCACCAATGTGACCAAGTCGTTGGTGCCATAACATTGTATTCTCTGTAAGAAGCTTCATTTCCATAGAATGAGCACCCTTATGTACCCAAAATTCATGACCATCGGATATAGCTACAACATGCTTCTTCTCTGTACAATCTGATGGTGAGGATGAAGAATCCAAAGATCTCTTCTTTGGTACATTAGAAGAACTATTGTACTGTATAGTGCATGCATCAAGCTGAAACAAAGTGCCAATACGAACACCCTTATCCAGTACACCATAGCTCCTCTTGTCATCTTGCATCCTCCACCAGAGAAAACAACTTGCACTCCCGAATCATTCAGTTTACTTATAGAAAGCAGGTTTCGTGCCAAACCTAGGATATGCAAGACACCATTAATCCCCTTCACTCTTCCATCAGGAAATCTGATTTTGACTCTTCCATGGCCAACAATCTTTAGGTGATAGGCATCACCCAAGTACACCTCTGCACCATCGAACTCCTCATACTTTGAGAACCAATCTCTATGAGAATTCATGTGAAAATATGCACCTGAATCTATCAACCACACATCATCAAATGCACAGGCTGCCAAGGCTACAATAAATGCTTCTCCATCATCTTGGGATGATTTCTCAGATTCAGAATTAGAGAAAGACTTTTTTTTCTTCTTCTCCTTCTTGTAATATTTCCTAATTTGACCAGTTTCACCACAATTCCAACATTTTTCCTTGGAATTCTTACTAGGAGACTTTGATCTCCCTCAAGACATTGGCTTAGATTTCTTGTCTTTCTTTTTGCTTCTCTCTTTTGGTATTCCACATACTGCAAGGGCCTCCTTGGCCATCTCAGAAGACTTCCTTCGCATCTCTTTAGATAACAATGAGGAAACAACCTCATCCATCTTAAAGGTGGAAGTAGTGCTTCCAATAGCCATTACTAGGTGATCCTAGGAGTCTAGCAATGAACACAAAAGGAGCATGCAACAGTCTTGTTCATCTATTTTTCCTCCAATGAAACCCAGTTGTGCAACCAACATGTTAAAAGAGTTCAGGTGATTTGTAATGGATCCTCAATCTTCCATTTTTAGAGAATACATCTTCTTTCTCAAGAAAATCTTGTTTACCAAGGATTTAGTCTAATAGACATCACCAAGCTTCTTCCACAGAGAAGCAAAAGTTTTCTCTTCATGGACATTCAGGAGGATGGAATCAGCCAAACAAAATCTAATAAGACCCTTGTATTTCCTATCCATGAGATCCCAATCCTCCTATTTCATTCCTAAAGGTTTGGTTCCATAAATTGCAAGCCATAAGTCTCGGTCTACTAACATGTCTTCCATTTTGAGCTTCCACAACTCAAAATTACCACCATTAAATTTTTCCATCTCAATCCTCCCAAATGTTCCTATCATCTCTTTCCTGCAACAAGGTCACGAAATACACACTTATGCAAAACTTCAACTGAAACAGAGATTAACTCAAAAAAACCTTCTACCCAACAAAGGAACCAAGGTTGGATAGGCTCTAATGCCAACTAAAAGGAAGTCGGGTGAGCGGAAACAACTTCCTACACTAATCTAATCAATAGAGAGTTACAAAATTTTTGTTTTAACACCTTTAATAGTTAAATGTGAGATACACATGGAGAATAAAGAATAGGACAAGTACACAAATGTAATAACAATAGATATACATAGGGAAAACCATTTCAGGTAAAAAACCCCACCCTCCAAAAGCATAGTACTATTGTATTACTTCAAATAGGAGTTACAATACATCACCAAGTACATAGCTTCCTTCTACAAGTGCTTCAAATAAACACCTATTCTAGAGTGATACTGACAGCACTTTGTTACCTACAAACAAACTATGCATTCTACAACACAAGGCACTCAATAAATAGAGTGATACAAGATTCAAGAAGCATCTAGAAGGTGAGGGGAATCCAAATCCAAAAGGCACAATATTCAACACATTAGACATGCATTTGGACAGTTGTATGTAACATTCCCTTACATCACATACACTTGTAAAACATACAAATAGTCTTCTTCCAAGCTTGGGCACCTAGAATATGATAAAAATAGCTTATGACAGATGCCTTACACCTCTTACAACTATCATAGAATCTGTCATATCTGACAACACTTACAACTCTAAGAGAATTTTTCATAACTAACTAAAAATAGTTGATTCTCTTACATACTGTGATAACCCAACTTGGGAACCAAATTTCACCCATGCATTCAAATATTCCTTATGACACGTCATAGAATCTATCATATGTCATAGATTCCAAAGTGGGATGCCTATGTCCACTTGGGATGATGATGTGTCATCTAGTCACCTCCAACGAGGATTCCACCCAGCTGGTGGGTCCCAATTAAGGACATGACACCATAGGAAATTAAATAATACAAATAAATACATTTAATTACAACAATCAAATCAATGTTAGGACTCTAAGGTTGAGACATCTTAATCCCAACAATTCAAGCATGCATTCTATAGTAATCAAGGCCCTTACTTATACGCACATTATGCTAAGGATGACTTACCTACTTCCCACATGATAACCTAACTCAATTTTTCTACTGTGGTGTGTGTAAGCTCTAATAGGTTACGTTATTGGTTACCCAACCAAGACCTTCTCCTGAGTGATACTTCCCCTTCACTTGGAGGAATGAACATATACCTGTATCTGCATTCTCAAAATATTCCCAAGGTAGTTAGCTATTCAACAAAATATGCATTACATATAATATATCTCCATAGTTAGAATATTAATTCAATAACCATCCACTTCTCACATATGCATTTCTTCATATGACATTAAATGAAATAACGTTCATTCATAATGCATTGATAACAAAATGCAAACATAATTAATTCATCCACAAAATTCACATTACATTCACAATTTACCCTACATAGTAATAGTAAATAGTAATTACACAATTTGGGGTGTAACATACTTCCCCCCTTGTGAATCATTGTCCCCAATGATCTATAGCACTTTAACATACAAATAAATTCAAATTAAGTTTTACTTACCATTCTCAAAATACATAATATTTATAAAAAACTTCATCCTATGTAGCATCACTCCTTGCAAGCTTGTCCTTCCTGGACCTTGCATTGAATGTCCTTGCTATTGCATAGGGAAAAATTGTATGTATCACACATACCTACTCTCTCAAAGAGCTTACATGTTGTATTCACAATATCTCTTATGTACATACCATGTACAATAATATTTGAACACATGACACCTATACTATAGTGACTAGAAAGCACCTTCCCATTGGCTCATGAATTTATCCTTAGTATAATCCAAATAGAAAAGGAATAATGATGCATTGCACACTACACCATGGGTCCCATCCTTCCCTTTGGTATTTACACCTTGGACAACTCAAAAGCCAAGACCGTCTATCACTTACACACCTATTTACTTTAACCAAAAGTAATGGCCTTGATCACTCATTCGTTTTGAGCACAACTTTTCTCTTGGACATCTGTCAATTCCAATACTACTTCACACTTAAGCTTGGTATCGACAAAGTTTCATTGATCTCTTCGATCTATTTACTCCTTTTTGAAAAACTATCAAGTCTAAGGTTGAGCCTATTTCAGCCTAATATATTTTCCAACCTTCCTTTTCATATAATGGATCAAACCTTGGTGTTAGAAGTTTACAAGTACTCAACAAATCATTCAATATTTGGTTTTCCTCTTTTGCCTGTTTGGCTACAATAATATATCGTGCATTCGTTCACATGAATTTTTGTAGTATGATCATGGTCAACACAACCTTATCATTATTTGCTCATTCACAACTGAGACTACCTTCTCAGGAATTCTAAGCAACTACCTCACACAATATAGGACTTAGGATTGAAATCCCATATATCAAGTTTCCAACCACATTGGTTACCTTGGTGAGTTTTTCCACCACAATATTATGTCAGTTCCATTGACTTAGATAGACTAAACTGTCTTGCATTCTATCACTACCCCTTTGGAATCTCAAGAGAGTACACATGTATGTTAGGGTTAGAGATGGCATATATCTAACAATTAAATGTAGATTTAATAATAAACAGAGAAACTAAAACATACACAGAATAAATCATAACACAAAGAATTTAACGTGGTTCACCCAATTTGGGCTACATCCACCAAACCATAGCCATCCAATACTTTTATTATCCAGTAAAAAACCCTTTTACAATCTTGTGAATAATCATGTTTTTCATCATACAGTAATACCCTTCCGAACCCCCTTTTACCAAGCTTAGAAGCTTCCAGATTTTTGGGTTCTACAAAATCGGATTTTTCTTTTTTCATTGATTTTTTCCCTTTTTCGGTGATCACGTGAAAAAGCAGGAAGAAAATTTTTCTCGAGAGTTGCCACCCTAGAACCCCTGCCCGGGGCCTGGCCTGACCCCGGACCCTAGCAAGGACAGGGGGCTAGGATGTACAGTATACCATGGGCTATACAGTATAGCATGATCAGTTGCCACAAACCAACAATCTCCCACTTGGAGACTGATCAGGCTCCACACCAACACAATCTCCCACTTGGAGACTGATCCTGGACGACACTGTTGCAATTACAGCTCCCACTAGAAATAAGTACCTTAGACCCTACTACTCTATTATACTTGAATTCAACCTTGAAGACCAACTGAAGTTGAAGAGGAGCTCAACTTCTCCCTTTTCACTACCTTCGTAAACATATCTGTTGGATTGACATCTGTATGTATCTTGTCCAGCTTGACCTGTCCATCCTCCAACACTGACTGAATGAAATGATATCTCAACTGTATGTGTTTTGTTTTAGAATGCAGAGCAGAATTTTTTGCAAGATGTATAACACTCTGGCTGTCTGTAAACAAGTAATTTTCAGCCTGTTGTTTTCCCAACTCCTCCATGAAAAGTTGCAGCCATATCATCTCCTCTGCCGCCTCTGTTGCAGCAACATACTCTGCCTCTGTGGTGGATAAAGCAACCACCTTCTGCAAGTGAGAAATCCAACTCACTGTTGTCCCACCAACTGTAAATACATAACCTATGGTACTCCGCCTGGTATCTATATCCCTTGCTAAATCTGAGTCAACATAGCCTTTTAAATCAATATTAGAGCCCCCTAAACATAAACATTTATTAGATGTACCTCTCAAATACCTGAGAATCTATTTTACCACATTCCAATGCTCAACTCAGGGATGACTCAAATACCTACTAACAACTCCTATGACATATGCAATATCTAGTCTCGTGCATACCATGGCATACATTAAACTACCTACAACTGAAGCATATGGTACCTTGGACATTTTTTCTTCCTCCTCTTGTGTCTTTGGACACATATCCTTAGTCAATTTGACATGACTAGGAAAAGGTGTGCTGACAGCTTTTGCATTCTCCATATGAAATCTCCGCAACACCTTTTCAACATAATTAGCCTGAGATAAAAACAAATTTCTGTTTTTCCTATCTCTACGAATTTTCATACCAAGGATTTGTTTTGCTGCCCCCAAATCCTTCGCCTTAAAATATTTTGCTAGCATTTGTTTAGCTCACTTATGTGATCTATGTTAGACCGACTACAAGCATGTCATCAACATATAAACACAAAAATAATGTAATTTGTCATTATCAACCTCTTAAAATAAACACAATGGTCAAGAATTACACTGTTGTAGCCTTTCCGGCCATAAAACTATCAAATTTCAAATACCATTGCCGAGGTGCTTTGCCCAAAACCATATAAACTTTTCTTGTCGCACTAGTTTCTCCTTACCTTTGACCTCAAATCCTTGTGGCTGATCCATGTATATTTCCTCTTCCAAATCACCATGGAGAAAGGTTGTTTTAACATCAAGTTGTTCTAAATGCAAATCTTCAGCAGCCACAATACTTAAAACAATACGAATACAAGTCATTTTAACAACAGGAGAAAAATCTCATCAAAATCAATACCCTTTTTCTGTACAAATCCCTTTACAACTAATCTGGCTTTAAATCTTTTCTTACCTCCATCCTCCTCTTTTAGCCTATAAATCCATTTGTTTGGTAAATCCTTTTTACTTGCAGGCAACTTGCATAAATCCCAAGTCTGATTTTCCAGCAAGGAGTCCATTTCTTCTTTCATTCCATGCTCCCAATGAACCTTGGTATCCACCTGCATAGCTTCATCATAATATTTTGGTTCACCAGCATCAGTTAACAGAATAGTATACAAAGAGGGAGAGAATCTTTCTGGAGGTCTACTTAACTTTGAAGATCATCTAATAGGAGTTTGTGGTATTTTTTGTTGTTGTTGTTGTCCAGCATGAGGAACCACTGAAACATCATTGTTGGGAATATCATCCAACACTACATAATAATTTTCTTTCTTCTCATACTACAGCAACAGATCTTTGTACAACACTTTTTCATTAAATACGACATCCTTGCTTCTCACAATTTTCTAACTTTCAATATCCCAAAGCCTATAACCAAATTCATCAATGCCATATCTAACAAATACACATTTCTTTGATTTTGCATCAAGCTTGGTTCTATTTTCAGAATCTACATGTGCAAATGCTTCACAACCGAAGGTTTTGAGAAAAGAATAACTCACCTTGTTACCTTTCCATGCTTCCTCTGGAATACCACAACTAAAGTTAGAAGGACCTACATTGATTAAATAAAAGCAGCGGTGTTTTACGGTCT
>VDFB02058242.1:732921187-733041538 GCA_007258455.2 Sequoia sempervirens | reverse complement strand
TTTTCATTGATTTTTTCCCTTTTTCGGTGATCACGTGAAAAAGTAGGAAGAAAATTTTTCTCGGGGGCTGCCATCCCCGAACCCTCGCCCGGGGCCCGGCCCGGCCCCAGACCCCAGCAAGGATAGGGGGCTAGGATGTACAGTATACCATGGGCTATACAGTATAGCATGATCAATTGCCACATACCAACAATGTATTGCCAATGATGAAATCCTATCTTCATTTTCTAGCACACTAGACATTGTCTTGATATATACTCAGCAACACCTTACTCCATATTTTCTAGGTTTTTAGTGGTTCCTCACTTGAAAAATAACTCTATTCCTCCAATGTCCTACTTTTGACATCAAATTTCTCATTCCATCCCTTAATCCTCCAAAATTTTGGGTACATAGGCTCTTTTATATCCATAATAGTCTATTCTTTGACTAAGTGAAAACCTATTTTCTTAATTCCCAAGTAATAATGGTTAGGATTTTGCAGAGATAAATCCCATTTATCTTAGGACATCCATACCATGGATTTCTTCTGTCCTCGGATTATTTTCAAAGATGTAATTGTCTTTCAAGTCAATCTAATTTTCCCAATAAGAATTGGTACTAGTTTTGAGTATTAATCCTCATTCAATCATCTTGGTTCCTAGAAGATATCAAATTTAATTGCGTACCTAATTACCAAGCATGAAATTTTCTCGTTAGCTCAAGTGATTCACTTAATCACATAGGTGAGTCTCAATCTCAATGTACCCTAATCTTTAGGTTAAGTCATCAACCAATGGCTAGTCCGATTATATAGGTTACTATAACCCTATATGTTCCAATCAAGATCATATGTACAACTCAACCAAGTAATTTATTTCCAACCTATAGGTGTTAATGAGTAGTCTAGTACATATTCCAACCCAATAGGTAAAACTTAAGCTAAGGTTTCTTTCTTTATTTGAATGAACTTCTCATCCCAAATAGATTATTCCAAACCTAGGGTTTCATTCAAGTATAAGGTATGATCAAAAAATCATTCTAGTAAAGATATTGGATGTGGTTCACATAATGTCACATTGTATCTTACATATCTTCTCTATAGATTTATAGCTAAACCTTATCATCCCCAAGGTTTTCTATCATAGTTAGATAATAATTCCAAGTCACTTCTTCATATTGACATGGGGTGCTGTCATAATAGTGGTTTACAATTCCTGAGAGGAATGAATTTTAGCTGAAATCACATATTTTTAGAAAATATAGTGATTTAAGCCTTAAAAAGTTCTATTTTAAGGATTCCAATTGAAGAGGGTTTGATCAAATCACCTTAGATTAGACCCCCCTGGATAAAACCTCGCTAGTTTTAAACCATACCTATAAATGCGTCTCCTTTACACCTATCAAAATGCTGATAAAAAATCACTTTTGATTTAACTTTTGGGGGATCAAATGAATTCATTTAAAATTTATTTCAAATAATTATGGTACTCATCAGAACAAGCTATCCAATGAATATAATTTTAATATGTTTTGGTTTCGTTATGTATTTATTTTTTAAGTTTTATTAAACATAGGTTTTTCATGGAAAATGAATTTCTTTGTTCTTCACATGTGGAAAAATAGAAGATTATCAAAAAAAAAAATTGAAAAATATGAGTGCACCAGATATTGAAGTCCTTGATCCAACAAAAAAAATAAAAAAAATTTTGACATATACAAAAAGTTACGCTTATACAATCACGCTTATGTCTGAATTGTAATTCATTTGACTTTGAAACTTGATTAAAGAAAAAATATTCAATAAAAACTATCTAACTAGGTGGAAGCACTAGATATCAGAGTTAAAAGTCCAAATTTGAAAGAATTAGAATTTTATCCTTCATGGAAAAAAGTTATGCATTATACAAATGTGCATCACTTTTTAAAATGTTGTTTTCCGAAAAAATCAATTTTCGTGGGAGATGGAAAAAGAAGTACAATTTGATTCCAAAAATTTTGAAAAAAATATTTTTAGAATCTACAGACAAAATTTGATGAGACTCTAGTTTGCACCATCTTCAAATTCCTCATAGTTTAGCTGCTATAGGTGCCCGAATGTGAAGATTCAGTTAAAAATAATAATTTCAGTGTCCAGTTTGGCCAAAAATTGTAAACCACTATTATGGGATCACCCCATGTCTTACACTATACACATAGACTTACTATCTAGGATTAACTCATCAATAGCTACTTCTCGTAAGGAAGTAAGAGTAGTAAGAAACTTTCTTACAAATCATAAGTAATCTAGACCTTCCCTCGTCAATCCCATTGGCAACAATATTCCCTTTCATGATCAAATTATCCACATGTCCTTTTCTAAGGCATTAATGGAAATGCCATTTTGATTTTCCAATCAAATAAATATAAGGTATGGGATGATAATCGATCATAATCCTTGACCTTTCCATTTATCTTTCTCCAATAAATTCCCATATCTTATCCTTGTGGTCATCGTATACATGACTTAATGGGCATCATAACTTACAAAGAAGTCAAAATTTCTTCCAAATTGAAAAACATATCCATGTTTTTCATTGGGTGGGGTACTTAATCTAAGTCAATCCACTTTCTTCCTTCCCCCCTTTATCATTTTTACAACATTTGATCAACTTAAGGTTGAACTCCTAGAAAATATTTTCTTTTATGAAATTATTTTTCATTCCTTGTTGTTGGCTTTCTATTTCCTTTTTCTTGCCTTAATGGCATACCTCAAATATACTTTTTCCCAAAGTTTGATTCATCATTGATTTCTATCTCATAGATTCCACATTTTGGATCTTCCAATAGGATATCTAATGAATAATCAACAACCTTAAAAGTTAAGAGGATCTCTAATATTCTAATTACTTTTCCAATATCCTTTTTGGTGGAGGAATATCCATACTCACAAGCCCTTTCTTTTTGTTGATGTAATTTTCAACTTAGAGCGTTGTTTCCTTACAACTTCTATTGATTTGACACATAGCGTCATATTGCATTCCATTTCCTTTTGGAACCTCTAATGTATGTTGGTTTTTGTTGACACGTTGGTGAGTTCTACTTATACTCCAACCAATCTATGTACTATCCAAACCTTTTTCATATCAATACGATTTACCTTTTCAAGATTCTCTTACAATCACTCTTCCAAGTGACTTTGTCCTAGCTCTTGGCGACTGTGTAACCTTAAGCACTGTAAGGTTTCTTGGTTTCTTTTTCTCATCTTAATCAAAACTCCAAATTGTTCTCTTCAATTTTGGTTGGTGGAAACATGTCCACTTTGTTGATTACTAGTTTTCTAACCATTCTAATCTTTTCCCTTATTCCTAAGGTACTATCTTCTTTCTTACAAGTGCCTAGCCTTGCTCAAAAATTAGATTCAAGTCAAGAGTTTTCCGACTTCTTGGATACCTCCTACGTTTACTTTCTACTTTGATCCAAATTATGCTGACTCTGCATACTCACGAATTTGTAGTATTCTTACTAAATCCAAGAATCCTTGACTCTTTGAAACTATAGGCTACTATCAATAAGGGAGATTCTCTCAATCTTCATTATCCCTTAGAGTTCTATGTCTAATTTGTAGGATGAAGGTACATATTGGTTATTCTTCTGAACCTTCCTACATAATCCAATTGCATAATCTTCCACAATCCAAGGGGATATAGTAAAAAGTTGTTGGTTTAGGAGTTTTCACTCTAGGGATGACTCTTAACTAGTCCCAAACTTAAACAAGTTTTTAGGAATCTCATCTTCCTTTTCATTTCTCCATGTTCTTCTCTCTTGGCATCTTGGCATAAGAATATTTCACCCATTATCTTCCAACAAGGTTTATGTAAAACTTACGTAATGAGCTCATAGGTTCCAGTGCTAAACCATTGCTGCTCTGATACCACATGTAACAACCCCGGTGTTCTTCATAGTAAAATTTCCAATGTTTTCACCTTAAGTGAATAAAACAAGATGCCATGAAATAGCAATACAAATTTTTCTTCCAATAATGAAAATTACATGCATAATTGAAATAACACAAATTACAATTTGTCATTGCAATCCAAAGTAATTATACAAATCTTCCAATAACATAGATATCATGTTGAGTAATGATGTCATACAATATTCATTAAAGATTCTATTCCAATATAATAATTTCACAAATTACAATATTCCAAGAATGTACACAATTACAAATATGGCTCCACTGAGCTTCAAAGCATAAGATATAGATGGTCTAGGAATCCGCCTTTCAAAACCTTGGTCTTTTGTCCCTTGCTGAGGAGGAGAAGCATCACTCAAGCACTTTTCCACTAACCATGAACTCATATGTGGTCCCCCACACATCTATCAATGATAGATGGCCCTACCCTTCAATGAAGGTATTGGTTGGGTAACCTCATATGATATACCACTTTAAGCTTAGTGTTGTGTCCTACATGAATAGGATTTATAACCTACTCTAGGTATCCCTCATGCATTTAAATAGACTTGGTGAACTAACAATGGAGTCTTGGGTATTATACTTCTTCAATGAAGCCTCGGGAAATCACACTACTTTGGCCAAAGTGTTCTCACTTAGTATAACTGAGCGATGCTCTACCATTCACCTACACTATGGAAAGCTCATTTTGACTTCAGGCCATTATATCTATGCTTAGGAAATCCCTCTCCATGGGAAAGCTACTCCCCAAGATAACCTATCTCTTTAACAACCTAAGGAAACATAACTCGTTAAGCAAAGTACTAGTTCCCTCCCTTCATTGGATAACAATCCCAGGAGTAACCTTCTAGTTCCCTCCCTTCACTAGATATCAATCCCAAGACTAACCTACTAGCCATCTAGCATAATTACATATCTAGCTATGAGTGTTCCTTAAGCTCGTCTATGTTTGGTCATATCTAGTATAATAACAATACCTTTGACAAAAAATATCTCTTACCCATGTCTAATCATATCTTGTATAATAATTAATACCTATGACAAACATCCCTTCTATCATGGAGTAAATACAAGCACAATGCATGGTCTCAATCGAAGAATTGTCATATCAATAGATGATTACATTCAAGTGTATCACCTCTTTGACTAAAATGGTTAAATCTATGAATAAGCCTTATGCATCCCATGTTTATTCATATCTAGTATGTAATACTTATGATAAACACAATCCTCCTATTATGGAGTATTTACAAGAAATTCACAAAAAGAGTAAACATCTTCTACTTTTCTTTCAAAGAAAGCATTAATTTTCCCTAATTGCAAGTAACCATAATAGACTAGTTTAAGAAACCATAAAGTAAATCATTCAATACTAATGTAAATAGCTAAGAATATATCCATGCCTATGATAAGCTTTCCAACTAACTAGCTATAGTCACAACACTTCCAAATCAGCAATTAGCTTGGTATCGATCCTTCAGAAAAGACTCAATGTCCACTATCTCTCAAGTTAGAAAATACTTCTCTCAAAATAATAGTATCACTCTAAAACTCAAGACTCTCACTCACTTTTCTTGGAAAAATATTGCAGATAGAAATGTATACAAAATGTAGATACTTTTCACAAGAAATAATGCATAGAAGAATGTGTCCAAACATATGAACTTACTCCTCTATTTATACAACTTGGAGATCATACAGCCTATAGATTAGGCATGAAATTTGATAGAAAATTGCATGCACAACAACACATCAATCACAGTTAAAAGGTGGTGAATATGAAAGCATATAACTAGAGTAAACAACAAAAGATTGAGTTAGTTAAATGACAACAAATAGAGACCAATTCAAATCTCCATGTGATAGATTTTGATGTGCATCTCAAAATAGACATTTGTAGATTAAACGATTCAAAGGTGGTGCCAACCATTATTATGCATTCTCAAAGATGGCACAGTTTCCTCCTTCTGAGAAATAGTCAACAACAAATGTGTGCCACCAAATTAAATATCAACTAAGTCATGATATGTGTTCATGTATTTATAGTTGTTGGTCAATGTAAAATAGCATGGCAATTCAGTTTATTAAGTCCACAATTTCCTCGCAAAAAGGCATTGACTTATTTTCTTTAAACATCAACTTTATGGTTGTACTTAGTTTATAGATCACAAACTCTCTTTTTGTTGATAGCAAGAGCATAAAATGTAGTTAAAGACTACAATCATAACTATCTCATAGTTGGCCTCTTTAAGATAATTGACTTCAAATCCATATGCATATAGCATTATAATCGATTGATAATCATTGCTTTGGATAGTCAATCTCAAAGCAAACATCATTCCACTTGTGGCGAGGACCAAGTCTTTACTCTCCCAATCACCTTATTTATTGTACTATAATTGGCATATAGTCTGTTGTCTCCTTACCTTTATGTGTTAGCTTTTACTCTTAACTCCACTTTCCCTTTTGTATTTCCATAGTGATATATGTTTTTTGACATTTAAATATGTCTTCAACTATTCCACTCCCTATGCGGGTTAGACATTATTCTATATGTTCGCTTTTATGTCATCCTTTTATTCTTTATGGCTGCGCCTACATTACAATTCATTTCCACCATAAATATACATAAAGTATATCTCATATACATATATACGTATATTGAATCATATGATAAATACATATTCCTCGACACCTCATATGCATAACTCATATTATCAATAAAGCATGTATACATTTGATATACAAATGAATATAACCAAGGTAGCAATCGCATTGTCATAATATATATATTATATGTCTATATATATATATATATGCATACACACTCCACTATTAAGCAATTATGCTTATGTGTGTATTTTTTTATATATACAAACATATATATATTATCTAGAAACATATTTGATCCATTCTCTATCTCGATTGCATACATCCATGTTTACCATTACCCGCCATAAAATACACACTTATTCATACATATGCATATATTTACATTATATATATATATATATATATATATATATATATATATATATATATATTTACGTACAATAATAATACTAATAATAATGCAATAATGTAGATATATATGTTAAACAGGTGCAAGACAATTAATGATAATAAGTTTCCACAATCCATATCGTAAGTTTGTATAGCTTCTGGATTTGATTGTGTGCAAAATTTTTTTATAAGGTGCAAGACAACTGAGTGGGGGGTGAATCAGTTGTCTCACAAATTCAAACTTAAGACTTTATCACTTATCAAATCTTCAACCACACTATTTTGCTATTAAATATGAGTATGAAACACAGATAAAAAAAAAGTAAATCAACACAATGAACACCACATTTTTACGTGGAAAACCTAATAAGGGAAAAACCATGGTGAGGGTTAACTCACACTATATAGTATTTTAAAAAGGAGGCTCACTGCCAAAAGAAGGACTCACTGCCTACAAAAAGGACTATCTATCCAACAAGAGGCTCATTGCCTACAAAAAAATTATGCAAAATAGAGTAAGGATTTATAGCCCAAAAATGAATTGGAAAGATGCACCTAACATGTGTTGATACAGTTCTGGATATGCTCACGGTTGTTTCCTTTTTTATCACACCTTCACATTCATTACCTCTTCACTATTTTCTCTACCACTTTCCTACAGACTCACTGCACATATTCACACACACCCATTCACACTTACTCATTAATCACTCATGATTCCAAACTGTTCGCCATATACTTATATATATACCTGATCTCCATTGCAGGCACTAATTAGGTCGACTTCCACAAAGTATTTTCAAAATGTTTTAACCATTATTATGTCAGCTCCAGTAGTTCACAAAATATTTCCAAACACACAAAACAATCTTTAGCACATTTCATCATGTCAGCTCAGAGCAAGAAATAGGTCTCACATAAGCTTTCACATCAAATCAAAACTAACTTAACAAGTTGGCCAGGAATAATCTTTAACGCAACAAGGAAAAAATCAATCTGTACATTGTATGAGCACCAGAGCATGAAATAACCTAATCATGCATGCCTTTAACATTCATAAATAGTTTCCCAAAACTGCAATCAACAATTGTCAACCATAGAGAAATGCGGAGTAGAATACCGGAGGAACAACCAAAAATACTAGATTAGCCATTGGAGAAGATAAGACAATCATACGCACTGGTTTAGAGTACCAGACCAAACTACCAACATGGTGACATCAAAACTACCAACATGGTGACATCAATGACAACAAATAGATAACCTACACATTTTTCCAACAATCTCCCCCTTTGTCATTGATGGCAACATGTGAACAAAATTCTCCAACTCCAATCTCTTCTCCTAACTTCAATCTCTCTGCCTTTGACATCAATGGAAAAGGGTGCCAAAAATGAGTGTAAACATGGTGACATAAAAATTTCAAAAGATTTCCAAAAACTTCAAAAATTTCCAACAATCCAGAATTTTTAAGCAAACTGAAATTAAGTGAAGATGACACTCTTCACCTGGAACACCTTCTTATACCTTTCTTTGAGAAATAGATACAACTTCTTCCAGTTAAAAACAATAGACTCCAATTTTGTGCATGTACTTTCCAATAATCCCAACAGAGTAAAAGAGGGCGACCAATCTTTAATAGAACATTGTTTCTCAACATCTTCAACATCAATAAGAATTCTAAAAAGATGTTCTAACTGGACTTCAACAATTTCTTTAAGAAGCCAGAAGGTATTTGTCACATCATCTCTCTGTCTTTGTGTAATGATCAGTTCAACCTAAAGTTCACCAAATCTTATCCTTTGTTTCCCTTCTTTATCTTCAAATATGTCAAAGTTGTTTCCAATCTCATTCACCTCAACTTCAATTGCTTCAATTCTGCTTCTAAAGTTGTCTACAACAATAGGCCATTGAAGATAATACTTGTAAACATCTAAAATATCTTTAACACACTTCTTAGTTTCTACAATCAATCCAAACAATCTTTGCATAAACTTCTTACATCTTCTTTCAACCAAGATTCCCATCTTACATCCTTCTGCACCTTCAAGCAACATCCTTTCTTCAATAATCTCAATCAGATTCTCTAGTAAGAAATCAGAAATAGCAGATACTTCAATACCTTTCCGAAGTAGATAATCTACCAGCACATCATCAATTTTCAATCTGTTAGTGAGTGAGGTAGCATCCCATAATTCACCAATATTCTTCATTTTTCCTTCGCCTATCATAGACTGGATATCATCAAGATTAAGGGATTCAGTACCAGTCTGTGACTCTTTCTCCTTCTCATCTAAAATATCAACGATGTCTTCAACCATTTCCTTTCTCTTTTTTGATTCCGAAGGGGAATCACTAATAATTTCCAATTCTCTTTTCCCAGATGAAAAGCCTACTTTGAATCAACTTACTGCAGATATACCAGAGCAATGGTTTGCTCGCAAGCATGAGAAATACGATCTGCACATATTTTCATTATCTTCCAAAGACTCTAGATGTCTGTAAATTTGTTTTCCAATAGGGATACCAGATTCCCACACCACATTATCTTTTCTTGATAGAGAATTCAGAAAGTAAAACACCAGGCATACCAACAAGGATCCAAAACAAAACAGATAATTCTCAACCAATGACATTCAAATATTTTCAAGCAAATTTTCAAGTAACAAGCTACATAGATCAAATTGTCTATTCTCCTTAACCATCATGTGGGCAATGTGTACGAAAATAACCAAATTTGAACTTTCAAGATTCCTGAAATAAATTTTGTATGAGATACCATATGCAACATACCTAACGGCCGAGTTAGCAAGTGTATCAATCAATAATGCTCTTTGATCTCTGCCAATACCAGTCAGCTCCACCACATGTTTATATTTCACAGTTTTCTTTCTAGGAAGTTCTCCAACACTACATAATCTAGTGATTGTTTTAATTGCTTCCTTCGAGATCAAGTAGGGTTTTTCCAAAACAATGTTTCCATCCTTAAGATGGTTCAATGAGAATAGGATAACATCCTTATCTGAAACCCATAGAAATTCACTCCACAAATCCATCCCTAGGTTTTTTATATTCTATAATTCGACTTCACTCAACCCTTGTTCAATTTCCTTCATTTTCCTCTGATTGCATTCTTCTACTTCAACCCTTTTTAGCTTCAAAGAGGTAGCACCACACGAGCCACAATCCATTGCTTAGCTTTCTTAAAATTCAATGATACTTCTTCAATTGTCTTCTTTCTTTATGCAAACAGAGAGAAGGGTTCCAGATTACCTGAATCAATCTACAAATTCCCTTCAGAAACACTTCGAGCATGCCTCAAGAAATCTTCAGAGCACTTTCTGATGATTTCAAATGCACAATTAACCAAAAAACATCACAATTTTCTACTTATCCACCATCAAGTTTTCCCTCAATGCATTAAATGCGAAAAACAAAAAAGTTTCTAAAAACACACTTCACTTAGCATAGGAAACCTTCAAATGGTCGAGTTCTTCTTCTACCAACATATTTTCCTCCAGTTCTTCTTCTAGAACCTCTCAACAAGCATTCTTCACATTCTGACCACGTGCTAGCCTCTGACACACCATACTTCCAGGGGGTTTTATAATTTTCTGATAATGCTCCCCCTAAGACCATGCTAGGTCTAAATTTTAAATAAATCATCTATACCAGATGAGGGTACAGACACATCAGGAGTCTCAGATTTCTCTTCTTCTTCTCTCTTCTTCCAAATCTTCTCCATCTCTGGCTTCATCTCTTCTTTATCAATCTTCTTTACTAGTTCACTCTTCTCTTCTAGAGAAGATTTCTTTCCTTTCTTATTCTTGCAAACTTTAGATACATATCCAAGTTTATTACAGTTATAACAGATCACACCTTTCTAATTAGACTATCCTCCATTATTCCTCGATCTACACTGATTTTCTCTGTGTCCAAATTTATTGCAGGCATAGCAGTAGCCATTAAAGAATTTATTCCTTCTTCCTACATTAAACCTATTTCTCATTACCCAACTGATCAAACTTACCTGAGATTTGCATTCTATAGCCTTATTTCCAAACTTCCCACATTCAAAACATTTTCTGGAAAGAGAGACGAAAAATTGGTTTATCCTACTTCTGCAATCAGTTGCTCTATGACCATATTTGTTACAAGAAAAGAAAATACCATCAAAAGAGGGATACCTTTGTGCATTAGGTTGTTTCATAGGTGGTCATCTTGCAAAATTCCTTCTTTGTTTCCTCTTACCTTGATTCTTCTTCACATCTTTAGAGCATTCACCGATATCAGCTCCTAAGGCAGCTTTGTCTTTACATGGTTTTTGTCCTATAAGCAGTTCTTCAAGTTTACCAGAGTTGGATCTGAAATTATTTTCATATAGTTTAGCCTTCTCTAATTCCACTCTCAGATTTACTATCTCCTACTCAAGTCTGGAACATTCTTCAGACTTGTTATGCACCATTGTATTCAGATATTCTTCAATCCTCTTATTTTCTTCTACTATCACTTTCAATCCAATTATCTCTTGTTTTAGCTATTCACTTACTTCTCTGTTTCTTTCCTTAAATTTCTTCAACTATTCCTTCAATTTCTAAACACATTCATTGCTTCATCAAGATTCTCTTTCAAATCTTTTTTTTCTCTTTCCACTCTATCAAGATCTTCAAGAGCAGTCCAGAGCTCTCCTTTATCATTCATTTCTTCCATCTTCAGGATCTCCCTCAAGCTGTTATACTTTACTAGAGGAACCTTGCTCTGATACCAATTGTTAAATAGGTGCAAGACAACTGAGAGGGGGGGTTGAATCAATTCTCTCACAAATTCAAACTTAAAACTTTATCACTTATCAAATCTTCAACCACACTATTTTGTTATTAAATATGAGCATGAAACATAGATAATAGAAATTAAATCAACACAATGAACACCAAATTTTTACATGGAAAACCCAATAAGGGAAAAACCACGGTGAGGGTTAACTCACACTATATAGTATTTTAAAAAGGAGGCTCACTGCCAAAAGAAGGACTCACTGTCCAAGTACAAAGGCTCACTGCCTACAAAAAGGACTCACTATCCAACAAGAGGCTCACTACCTAGAGAAAAATTGTACAAAATACAGTAAGGATTTACAACCCAAAAATGAACTGGAAAGATTCACCTAACATGTGTTGATATAGTTCTGGATATGCTCATAGCTATTGCCTTTCTGATCACACCTTCACATTCATTACCTCTTCACTATTTCCTCTGCCACTTTCCTACAGACTCACTGCACATATTCACACACACCCATTTTCACTTACTCACTCAATCACTCATGCTTCCAAACTGTTCACCATATACTTTTATATATACCCAATCTCAATTGCAGGCACTAATTAGGTCAGCTTCCACAAAGTATTTTCAAAATGTTTTAACTATTATTATATCAGCTCCAATAGGTCACAAAATATTTCCAAACACACAAAACAATATTTAGCACATTTCATCATGTCGGTTCAGACCAAGAAATAGGTCACACATAAGCTTTCACATCAAATCAAAATTAACTTAACAAGTCAGCCAAGAATAATCTTCAACGCAACAAGGCAACAATCAATTTGTACGTTGTACAAGCACCAGAGCACAAAATAACCTAATCATGCATGCCTTTAACATTCATAAATAGTTTCCCAAAGCCACAATCAACAATTGTCAACCATAGAGAAATGCGGACTAGGAACAACCAAAAATACCGGATCAGCCACCAGCGATGATAAGACAATCATACGCACTGGTTTAGAGTACCAGACCAAACTACCAACATGGTGACATCAATGACAACAAATAGATAACCTGCTCATTTTCCCAACAATATATACGTGCATTATTATTTACACATATGTTAAATATAGACTATAACATGATAGTCAAACACACACACACTCATATATATATATATATATATATATATATATATATATATATATATATATATATATATATATATATATATATATATATATATATATATATATATATGTATATGTATGTATGTATATATATAGACATATGTATATATATAGATATTCTTCCCAAGCATGAATGTTCTTGTGTGTGTATATATATATATACTCACGCACTTTTATAACATCATAACTATATATTCACACACATACATGCATACTAGTATATACATTTTGTATGTATGTATTGTCAATATATATGCATTTACACCTATATCTACCAATATACTAGCATTATCCAATATTTATATTTTTAGACACATACGCATTCTTCTTCTTTGATAAGTAGATACAAAGTGTGTAGGTATATATATATATTGTAAACATGCAACCAATACTCCTATGCATATTATATAATTGTATGCATGAGTTTCCATTCAATAGATATACATATATACATCCGATGTATATGCTCTTATCAACATAGATACGTACATACACTCACAATGAAGGTCTCACTCAACCAAATTATGAATAAACAAGAACATAAACATGAGGAAGGACTCACAAGCTCAAATAGATAAACATCATTCAAGCATGCATTCAATAGTAATCAAGACTCTTACTAATGTAGACACATTACACTAAGGATGACTTACCTACTTACCACATGATAACTCAACCAAGACCTTCTCTTGAGTGATACTTCCCCTTTTCTTGGAGGAATGAACATATACCTACATCCACATTCTCAAAATATTCCCAAGGTAGTCAGCTATTCAACAAAAGATGCATTACACAATATATCTCCATAGTTAGAATATTAATTCAATAACCATCCACTTCTGACATATACATTTCTGCATATGACATTAAATGAAATAGCGTTCATTCATAATGCATTGATAACAAAGTGCAAACACAATTAATTCATCCACAAAATTCATATTACATTCACATTTTACCCTGTATAGTAATAGTAAATAGTAATTACACAATTTGGGGTGTAACAACAACAACAATTGATATGTGGTCATTTGGGTGTATTTTCATTGAGCTTTTCCTGGGTTTACCCCTCTTTCCAGAGGCTTCAGAGAAGGAGTGAATGATAGAGAGACTTGGACCAGTTTTCTTTAGGGCGAGTCACATATCAAATTACCTTCATTAACTGTCTTATTGAAAAGAAGCACAACAATTTGGTATGGATAATTCTGATTGTTTTCCCCTAGCTATTGTGAATCTATTGCATACAACTGAAAAGCTACTACCAAGGTCAATAATTCACGAAGAAAATATTATCAAATGTAGGCTTCATTAGAGGTGTGTATAGATGCGCATGTTGGTAGTGTTATGCCTTGCATAACCACCCCATTATTATTTTGGAACAAAATGGGTCCCCCTTGTGTTTTTTTTTTTATCCTTTGGTTTTGTTTGGGTCTTAGGAGTTGTTCATCTTGCTCCTAAGTCCTTGTTTCTTTTTGTTTTCCAGAAGCAAAGTCGGGATGGAAACAAGACTTGAAACTTTTGATTTGGTTCCAAGTCTAGATTTGATTTCAGTTCTACGTTCGCCTTCCTTCTTTGTTCTTTTCCCTATTTGTCGATGTGTCTTGCACTCTTGGTTTCTTTTCTCCCTATTGTTGTTTATCATTTTCTTTGTGTGTTGTTTTTCCCAATCGAAAGCTAGACTAGAGTTGGAAGCCAACTTGGAACTTTGTAAAATTTCCAGATTCTGCTCCTGCCCCGATTCCAACTCCACTCATTTGCTTTGTGTTGTTGTTTTCGTTGGTCTTTGGATTGGGTCCGATTTTTGTTCTGGTCCCGCTTCCCATCGTGTTTGTTGTCTTTGTTTCATTTCTTGTTCCTTTGTCGAGAGTGGAATCGAAACCAAAACCAAACTTGAAACTTTGCAAAAGTTTCAGTTCTGATTCTGGTCTCAATCCTGCCCCTGTTTCCTTTTGTTGTTTGTCTTTGTCGTGGGACCAGAGCCAGGTTTAGAGTTCGATAAGAAGTTTGTCAAGAACTTTCTTGTTCTGTTTTGAATCTGGGTCCGCGTCTGCCCTGCTTTTGGTGTTCACTCTAGTTAACTATGAATTAGTGTTGATTGCTTTACCTCCGACCTACTGCATTTATGGCATTAATTGCAGCCTCCTCACATGTGTGAAATGATTTTAAAATCTTAATTGTCTTTGATTGGCTCATTATCTTAGCTATCAAAGTTTTTTAAGCAAACTAGAGCTAGAAGAACTTCATCAGGGGAAATTTGATTGCGGGGGCATGTCGGTGAGTGAATCTTCATCAAGTTTCAGTCTTTCCTTGTGAGCATTTTGAGGTAGGGTTTTTGTTCCCTTTCGTTTCCCATTGTGCTTTGTCATTTCTTTCTTTCTTTTTTCTTCGTCATGTTTTGGCTCATTCGTAAAGTCTTTTTCTATGTATTTTCTCTTGTTTCATGTTTTTCTTTTGCTTTCCTTTTGTCTTTTTCTATCTCCCCGTTCTGTTTTCTTTTTTTTCGTTTGTTATTTTCCGTTTATTGTCACTTTCATGACAAGTACGCTTTCTCATGCCCTAGTTTCAAACTAGGGTTTTTCTTGGTTGGTTCCTCTGCATGTTAAATGCTTTTGATTTTGTTTGGAGACCCTTTCTAATTGATCTTCCTTGTTGATTATGTGATTTCCATGTCGGGTTTGTGATGCCCTAATTTTCTGAGCTGAGGTGTTGTGCAAACTAGGGTTTGCTCGACAACCTTTGCAAAATATTTCAGCCTTAGGGTTTAAGTTGGTCTTTGTACGATTAAGAGGTGAGGTTAAGCCCCTCTATTTGGATTCCTTAGTAAACCCATGTGACCCAAGTCCTTGGATTCATGTGACCATGTCTTCATAAAATGTGCTCCATTTTGTATATATTAAACTAGTGGAAGCGGACTCAGGAATGAACTTGTCTCGACGATGTTTTTCATTGAGGTTCATTCCTAAAATGATCTCACTTCTAGTTATTGTGGATTTTTCGTCTTCATACTTGTTTTTTAGCGGAGCTGAAACTAGAGTGGAGGTCAAACTTGGAACTAGTGATTAGTTACGGGTTCGGTTTTTGTTTCGATTCTAGTCCTGATCTCATCTTGGTTCTGATTCCGGTTCCGGTCCCATCCCATTCCAGTCCCGGTCCCGGTCTCACTTTGTATTGAAATAGTTCTATGTTCCTTATTCTTCTATGGCTCTACCTCCGATGAAGTTTGAAATTTAGCTAAGTATGAAAGTTGTCCTAAAGAGGTAAAGGAAGGATGTTGGTTGATGTATTAACTTTTATACTTTTTTTTCATCTAATATAGCATTTTATTGCAGAGATTAGAAGATGTTAGGAGCACTAGAAGAGGCTTCTCAAAGGAGCCAACTAACATAAACTTCAAGACAAGGAGCTAGGCCAAAGAATATCAAAGTGGAGTAGCTCCCTTACACTCTAAGATATAAACACCTGGAAGCTACTCTCACTACTAGCAAGGTTGATTCTGATAGCGAAGACATCACTAATACCAACTTGGGTGAATTCAATTATGAGGACTTCCTCTTGGAGACATTCAATGAAGATGTAATAGGAAGGACATAGAAAATTGCCCAATCTGGACTAGCACATGTTGCCATCTTCCCCCTATTTGTCTAATGTCCTAAATTGATAATGACTGCAACCGAAGCATACAATCCTGCCACTAGGAAATGTGTGGGTTTGCAAGGGAATATTATCATTGACTTAACACCCCAAATGATTAGATTTCTGTTCAATGCACCTGCTCCACAAAATCCTAGACAACTCAATGAGGCGGAGGCACTGAAACTATATAGTGACAAGAAGGAAGCTAATAGAACTCATATGAACAAGAGTTTGATGACAGTTGAGAAAAATTCCTTGGCTAAGCTTCCTCTCCAGCCTAAAAGGGAAGACTTCTATAAGGAAATTTCAGACATAATAATGATGCTTTCTAGGGTGTTTGGGAAGAGGGATGCTTCCCAGTTCAAGGAATGGATGTTTCCATTTATTCAGACTATCCTTGATGGTAGGAAATAGTTTGATTGACCTATTATTTTTTTAGATTGTATACATAATCAGATGCTTAGAGTGAGAGAAACCAAGAGTTTCTTCATGACCTCTTATGTAATCTATGCAGCTACCAGAAGAGGAATCTTTCCTGGACTAAATGCAGTAGGTGTATTGGGAGAGGCCAAAGGACAAAAGAATGTATGGGATCATTATGATCAGCTCACCTTGCAAACCTCAGAGGCACACTATAGAAGATTTAATGATGCATTTTTGTATGTCATCATTAACCGACTAACAGGAGATGCTAGTTACAAACTGAGTAGAGAGGCTATGGCCTTCATCAATGAATGGGACTCTGGTTTATTCAATACCCCAAGTTTACTTCAAGCTGGGAGGATTTGATGGCTACCCTCATTTACTCCCTAGATGTTGTAGCAATAAAATTATTTTAATGGAATTCTTTTACCAAGCTCTAGCAGTCAATGTGAAGTTTGGTAATAAGAACAAGACTAGTTGTCATAAGTTCCCCATGAAGTTGGATGAGTATATTTGTCCACATAGTGAAAGCTAAGGTAGTCTTTGATGAAATTATTTAGTTGAAGTTAGGTTTGTATACTTCAATGAAGCATTATGACCCCAATCATAAGATGCAAGGACTTCTTCCTACTATCTTTGACAAACACTTCAATCTGTTGGAGGACTTTTGGATGGATCTTCAGGATGAGTATGATCTCAGGAGGAGGAAATATGAAAGACTTCGTATCCCACTCATGGTTGAGTAAGGGATAAATGAATACATCCTGAGACATTGTCAGATGATTGGGTAACCTTGGATCCCTAGTATGATGCAGAGAGTATAGGTACCAAAGATCTTGATCTAGTGGACTGGAATGTGGAAAAATCTATAGACATAAAACAGATTGCAAGACTAGTTTTGGACAGAAGCATTCAATGGGTTATCATGAGATTCAAGGAACCAGAAGCACAAACATCAAAGAAGAGAAAGGCTGCAAGTACCACTCAAAGGTACAAGAGGACTAAGAGAAGAATGACTCCTAAGGAGGCCCTAGAGTTCTTCCCTCCTAATGCTGAAGAGGAAATTGAAATTCCTGCTCAAGATCCTCTTGAAACACATGGGGAAGAGATTACAACAGAATCATCCACTCAACCTCTTGTTACAAAGAAACCAAGTGAGGAGATGCCCACAGGAACCCTCCATAAGGAAGTCGAGTTATTGAAGGAGAAGGAGCCTGAAATAGAAATTAATGATGTTGACAAAAAATATGAGGCTACCCCATTCGACAAAAAAACTCATGTGGTGGCATCTCTGGATCAGACTAAGGATGCAGGGACTAAACATATTTTGAATGAAGAGAACCAATGGAAGCTTTTTGAGGAAACCAAAAGGGAAGCAGATGCCAAGGCGCAAGCTGAGGCATTAGCTAAACAACAAGAGATTGGTGCTAAGGCACAATCTGATACATTAGCCAAGCAGAAGGAATTGGAAGCTAAAGTCAAGGCTAATGAATTCGCCAAGAAATGGCAACAAAAGGAGCATGAGCTCAAGATGAAAGAGGAAAGGGATAAAGTGGCTTTGCAGTAGAAAATTCATGACCTAGAGAAGAGAAGGCTACTCAAAGAAGAGAGAAAGAAGCCCTTGAGGCTAAATTCAAGGGTGTGGAAGAGGCCCACAGAAGGAAAGAAGAGCAAGAATTCCTACAAAGAGAGAAATAGGCTAAAGAACTTGCTCTGTATGAGAATAAATCCAAGGAAGCATGGGACTATGTTGAGGAATTGAAAAGACAAAGGGACCAGATGCTAGAGGAAAAGAAGTTGGAAGAAAAGCATTTGTAGCAGGAGTTGGAAGAAAAAATATTGCAAGAGCAAAAAAATAAGGAAGAGGCTGAGAAACTTTCACAAGAAGAGGAACAAAGAGACCAAAAAAATGTGCAAGACATTGACTCTCAACCTAAGAACACAATATTGCAGCCCTTATCTTCTTCCATTGTTTCTTCTTCTTCAGTAAAATAGTTACTACTCCTACTGCTCCTACATGGTTGAAGCTAGACTTAGAGAAGAAGCAAATAGTTCAACCACAACCTCTCAATTGGGATGAGATGATGAACAAAATTGAGAAGGAAATACCCAAAAAGAAGGCTCAAGTTCTTCACTCCACCAAGCTCACTGATACAGGGGAAATTATTGTTGAATGTGCAATTCTTGTGGTGGATAAGAATAGGGATGATATCCAAATGACTGATTACCAATTGGATATTGTAAATTTGGGGAGACCTACAAGAAACCAATAAATGAATTTAATTGATATTTTAGCTTCCTCCACCAAATCTAGAATGATTAAAGACAAGGAAAATAAAGAAGAGCTTAAAGCCTAATTGGATCAGATACACAAGTTTCTAAAGCATGTTTCCACTCCAATTTATCAACAAGCTACTGCTCCTAAATCCCCAATCTTACTAACAAAGAAGGAAGTTGATGACTTGGTGCAAATGAGAAGTAAGGTGGGGATGCTTGATAGATGGATTGATAGACTTAATCAGGAGGTTGTTGAGGTGATAACTGATAGTTTTAGGGTTCATGAAACAACACTTGAGTTAGTAGAAAGTATGAATCATCATGTTGAAGATCTTGAAAAGCAAGATGAAGAATACAAATAATATATTAAGAAGCTTAAAGACATCAACAAAGTTCCCAAGTCAAATCTCCTAGAGTAGTCAATTCTTGAATAAGATAATGCAAATTTTATTGAGAAGAGTGTGAGCATAATAGGATTCAAATCCAAGTTCATCCATCAGCAAAGGAATGAGGTTCAAGAAGCAAGCAGAGACTTGAACGAGAAGATTGATGAATTGGAGGTAGTAGTGGCTATTCTGGCCAACGTGGACATCCCATTCAAAGAGAGTCTTCCTTTGGACAAGTTCAGGGAGAAGTGGAGTAGTAGGTTTGAAGAGGTAATGCAAAAAGGAGATGATTGAGAACAATTGTTGATTGATAGTTTTATGGATATCAGGGAAGAAGTAAAAACTGCCAAAAAGGAACTAATGAAATTAAAGGATATGCAAGAATTTGCCTCAGCATAATTTAAGAGGATCAAATTTGAGGATAGTTGGTTAGATGGACCTGATTTAGATATCCTTCAACAAATATTCTCAATTTATGATGAGTATATCATGGACCAAGCAATGCAGGAGTAAGTTGGCAGCATAACATTCTCCTCTTGACACCACATCCTCTCTTCTCCTATTTTGTACGATCAAGTTGGACTCCAATTCCCATTCCTCAGTTTCAGCTTCTCTCTTAGGTGTAAATTTTTTTTGGAATAGAATAGTCAAGCCTTGATGTGACTGAAGATCATTAGTCTAGTTCTTCATGCAGTTTTGATTCCTTAATTTGTGGATCTGGGTTTTGATTGAGAGGAACTTATGCATGACAATGTCTATATGTATCTCTTGTGTGTGTTTTGTAAAGGTCGGCTCATTGAAGGAATATTATCCACTTGATGATATCAATAGGAATTATAGTCTTAAAAGTTCATAGTTGTTAACAAGATACTTTGGAAAGTTCAGTTGAACTTGGTTACATTTTATAGTCTTATACATTTTACATGTTGTTAAGTTTGCACCCCTTTGATAAGGTTTCATAATCAATCTATATGCCAGTGATTTTTTGTGCCTAAATTTTTTCTATTTGATGAGAATCAATAGAGGAAACCGGATTCAAGATTATCTCATTGAATTATCTATGAATGAAATTGCTATTCTATCTATTTGATATGTGTTTTAATGATGAGTGAATGGTTTGTTTTAAGTTTTGAAGTAAAAGTTTAATGAATGGTTGTGATTGTGAATTAGCACTATGAATGTGTGCAATGGTGTAGATTATTCTATGGATTTCATCATGTTGTGGTTTTGATTAGGTAAAGAAACACTCATTATTGATATGCATGTCTGGATATTAAGAAGTTTTGTTCATGTTCTTTTGTTTTAAATCTCTAATCTATCTTTTTATCTTTATTTAAACCCCCCAAACTTAGGTTAGTTGATCTAATGCAATTTTGTTCCTCATTAACAACAAAGGCCCCTTGCATATTATAGTTACATTGACCATTGAGCAATATCAGCATAGTTGAGAAGCAACTACCAGGACCTTGGGAGTTAGATTACTATATGTTGTCTTTCTCTTTCAGGAGAAATAGAATAGTGATATTTTGTTTAATGTTGTGTTGTTTTAACCATCGATAGGTCTAGCACTAGAAGGAGGGACTAAGGAACAAACTAGCTCGAATTGGGTCATTCTCACCAGATAGGTACAAGAGAATTCTTAGATCTTTTTAGAATCCTGAACCATTGATTGAACTCCAAAATCCTGTTAGGTATAGGCCACAGGCTTGTAGAGTCTTGATTCCACCATTGTCACCACCACTTACTCCACTTGGGTTTCCACCAAATCCACCCACACCACCTTATAGGCCAAAATCACCTATTCCACAACTGGTACCACAACCATGACTCATGGATTTCGTTGTGAATAATCCCTCACCACTAGGGACTATCGTTGGAGGGATACATGATCTTCCCAAGAACCCTGAGAGGTTATGTCCCAAGTATATGCATGGAGAATCAAGGAGTGCTGAGGAGCACATACATGCCTTTAAGGATGCTTGTACCCGTGCTCAAGTAGCTCATCATGATGTTGTATGCATATTGTTCCCCTATTATTTAGGGGACATGGAATACAACTCGTATTTAAACCTGCCCCAAGGGTCTATTCTGAGTTGGACAAACTTGGAAAAATGCCTTTATTAATCAGTTTCGGGTCTATGTAGACCTATCCATTCTATATCACCAATTTTATACAATAAGGAATGAACCTCATGAACCATTTCCATTATTCAACGTAAGGTTCTAGAAAATGTACCAAAGGTTACAAGATCCTTACCTGATTGTTGAAAATATAGCCATTTTGGCATATTTGAGGGTCGTGGATCCTTTGATTGACCTGTTCTTGAAGAGGACATATGGGGCCGCTGAAATTGATTCGTTGTCTAAAGTCTATCATGTAGCCATCCAATTACAACAACAGATAATCTTACAATCAGGGAGTTTTGGAGTTCTTCCTCCCATAGGATATCATATGCCTAACCCAACTCCTTTGTTCAACATAGTCTCAGGGATGTCTTATTCCCAATATGGATCCATGTATGAGTTGCAAGACCCACCTCCCTTACCATTATTCACTAATGGTACTCAGGAATAGTCCCATCATGTACAAAATTACCAAAAGCAAGTTGGAGGATCAAATCCTATTGGTCATCCATCTGTAGTAAAGACTGCAAAAAGAGAAAGAACTCTCCAATTGACTAATGAGATGGAAACTCTCAAAAAGATTCTATCTCAGATGTCTAATGATATGGCCCAAATTAGAAAGAACCCCCCACATAACCAAAATGAAATCTTTCAAAATCAGGGAGGGTATTCTAATCAGGGTGGTTACTCCAACCAAAATTATAATCAGAATCAGAACACCAATAGGAACTCTCAGAACCAAAATTCTTCTAACCAAAATTATCAAAATCAGAATAGAGGATATAATCAAAGGTCTAACAACAATAGACCATGGAATACTGGGCCTAATAATGGGGGAGTTTCCCATAATTATCAGACGGGTGATGAAAATCCACACACTGCAAATGTCGAAGATCTCAACTTTATGACGAATTGGTGTAGGTTGCACGATACTGCAGCTCATTCTGAAGTTAATTTCCCAGAAATGGAAAAGGTGGTCAAAATTGCACAAGCTGATGCTCCATTTCAAGGTGCATCTAACAAATCTGGTGGATCAACTGATACTTCCATGGTCTATGATATCTTTGATGAAGAACTTCCATTTCACAACCAGGAAGACAATGAAATAGTGGAAGATGTATACAATGCCCAGGCCTTCCAAACCAAGGGAGGCCATTTCCTCAAAAATTAGAATAGAGGGCCATTTACCACATCTACTCCTCCTAATAACATGGTCCCACTAAATCAGAATGTGGATAATAACCCACCACCACCAAAAGGTCCATCTAACTCTCAGAATCAAGGTGACCCACCTTATTTTCCTAAGTATTAGGTAAAGAATGATTCAGAGAATGATTCAGAGTTTGATTTGATTAAAGAGATGCAGAAGAAAAAGACTTCATTTTCATTCTTTGACATTATGAAGTGGTTCCCTACCCAACGAGAAATTGTGTTAAGAGCCTTGGAGGAGGTAGACTAGTCAAAAGGGAAAGGTAAGGTGACTCCAACAAACGACATGAATGCAACCCTCTATAAAGGTAAGACCAGTACCCCACCTTTTCTTTTGAGTTTAATAATTTTTGGAAAGAATCTACATAACTATCTACTAGATTCTGGGGCATCAGGAAATGTCATGCAATTTTCAATTTGTAGGAAGTTAGGTTTGAGTCCACTCTAGACAAATAAAAAGGTCATCCAATTGGACAAAACGAAAGTCAATGTAGTAGGAGAACTTCAAAACATTCATGTACAGGTTGGATCTAATCCAAGGATCCAAACTTACATTGATATCTAAGTTGTAGATATCCCAAAAACCTATGGTATGCTTTTAAGCAAAGACCTCATGAAGAGTATTGGGAGATATTTTTCCTTGGACTTCTCACACATGTGGCTGCCCTAGAAAGGGATTGCAACACATATCAAAATTGAAAGTGAGCCTAGGCTTAAACATATGATTACTAAATATGATACTCCCAATGAGGTAGCCTATTTCGAAATTGAAATAGGAGTCTACAAGAAGGAGGAAATCATGACTTTCTCTATACTCCATTCTAATGATCCACTACCCCTAAAACAAAATGACCCGATGACTACAGTTAACCAGCAAGTCCTAATCCAAAATTTGCAACAGGATAGGCTGGTACTAGGAGAAGAGGCTGATATGTGGATTTTGTTGCTTCCCAATTGGTGTAGGGTCCATTATCAAAATCATTCCAAGTTGACATGTCAACCTTGTGTAGATATCTTGAACTGTGTCTTCGAAGCTGAGCAAACTTGTGAATGCCAACCCCAAGCACTCACCAATAAGTTTTCATTTGAAGCAAAAGATGCAACCATCCTTACAAGAGCCATTCTTGCTCAAAAGGAAGTTTCTTCCCAACTTGAGCAGACTCAGGTTCTATGCTCTGAAATACAAAGAGAGATTGAGGAATCTCAGCCTTCGCTTGTTACACCAACCCCAGATACCCTTCCAATGCCCAAGGAATTGGTGAAAAATGTACTAAATCATGATCTAATCCAAGAAGAGGTTCAGGAAGTAATTCCTAAATAGGTTTTGAATATAGGAGAATATTCTCACAAACCTAGTCCATTATTACCTTTAAATTTTGATGACTAGCACCAGTCAGAGCTACCACATACTTCTAGCAAGAAAAAACCTGTAGCCCCAAAGAAGAAAGAGATCCCAGCTCTAGATCAATTATGGAGTCTTAAATTTTATGGCTCCAAGTCCAAATCAGGAAGTGGGGCAGGGATTGAATTAACCAACCCAAAGGGGAAGAGTTACTTTGCTTCTTACAGGTTACAGTTTGGTTGCACAAACAAAGTGGTAGAGTATGAAGCACTTGCTTGAGGTATGATGTTCACTCATTAGAAGAAGGTCACATCTCTCATGGTTATGGGGGATTCTGAAGTAATTATCAAACAAGTCCGTAGCCAATTTACTTGTCATAACAAAAGATTGGCTGCTTATAGAAATAGAGTTTGGAATCTGATTGAGGATTTTGACACTTTTGGAATCACTTTGATCCCTAGGGAACACAATCAGATTGTAGATGCCCTTGTAGTCACTGCTAGCACTCTAGAGCCTATACAAGACTCCAAGTTGAAAATATTTTCAGTTGAACTAGTCTAAATCCCAATAGTCTCGGACAATGTCTAGAATTTTTAGGTCTTCGATGATGACCAACACATACTTTCCTTCTTGGAAAGTTCTGATGTCTTTGAAGGACAGATAATAGATGATTCGGAAAGAGATCATGAGAATTGGGACCCTGAGAGTTGTGACACTTAAGGAATAATGAATTTGAAAAGCAACAACATTCCCAAGGGGATGATAGCTTTGGAAAGAATATTTGACTTTGATTCTCGAGCTCGTGAGAGGGTGCCAATAGAAAGTGATGGAGGGAAGTATAAATCTATTAATTTGGCTGATTCAGGTCCCAAAAGAAATGTTTATATAGGAAAAACCTACCCTGAGGAGATCAGAGATTAAATAATTAAGGTGTTAAAAGAAGACATTGAAACAATTGCTTGGAGTTATGAAGATTTAAATACTTTTGACACCTCTATGATCATGCATACAATACCTCTAAAGCAAGAAGCAAAGCCCTTCCATCAAAAGAAAGGCCCGGTGAATGCTTTGATCGAGCCATTAGTTCAAAAGGAAGTGCAAAAGCTTTTTTCAGTAAGAATCATCTTCCTAGTACGACACTCCACTTGGGTTGCCAATTTAGTTCCAATACGGAAGAAAAGTGGGGAGATCAGACTTTGTGTTGACTTTAGGAACCTAAAAAAAGCCTCAAAGAAGGATAACTATCCACTTCCTTCTCTTGATGAGGTATTAAAAACTGTCAACAGATCTCAGATGATGTCATTCTTGGATGGCTATTCTGGGTATAATCAAGTGCTTGTCAGCCATGAGGACAGAATGAAGACTTCCTTCACTACTAAGTGGGGGACATTTTCCTATCGTAGAATGCCATTTGGACTTATCAATGTTGGAGCTCCATTCCAGTGTGTAATGGACGTAGCATTCAAGGATCTGATAGGTAAGTGTATCATTATCTATGTAGATGACTTAACTATTTTTTCTAAGAACATAAAGGACCATGCTGTTGATTTAGCAAAAGTCCTTAAGAGATGTATAAGCTATGGAATGTTCCTAAATCCAAAAAAATGTGTGTTTAGAGTTTCTAAAGGGAAACTTTTAGGCCATGTCATATCAGAAAAGGGGATATCCATAGACCCCGATAGAGTTTAAACCATCTTGAAACTGAGAATGTTAGGGAGTAAAAAGGAGATGAGATCCTTCTTCGAAAGGATCAATTTTGTGAGAAAATTTATAACAGGGTTTGCAGAAATTGTCAAACCACTTACTAAGATGATGAGAAAAGATGCAAAAATAGAATGGAGCAATGAGGCTAAATCTTCTTTCTCACAGATTCAACAATCAATATCTGAGGCACCAGTCTTGACTAGCCCAGATTATCTAAAGCCCTTCTATATCTATTCCTTTGCATCTGACCATTCATGTGTAGTTTTTCTAACACAATGAAGAGGAGAGGGGGATGCAAGGACAATTGCTTTCATGAGCTCCCCGTTCAAAAATGTAGAAGTAAGGTATCTGCCCCTTGAGAAGTAGGCCTTTGCATTGGTGTGAGCAGTAAAAAAATTCAGGCACTACATTCTTAGGAGCCAAGTTGTTGCCATAGTTCTTGATCGAGTTGTTAAATCCCTCCTTATGCAGAGTGAGTTAGGGAAGAGAAGAGGAAAATGGATGGCTATTTTGCAAGAGTATGATTTATAAATCCATCTAATGAAGCTCGTCTGAGGACATGGCTTATCAAAGGCTATGGCGGATGTTGACAAGAGTATCACTTACCAGCAATATACAGTGCAGTCATTCACAAAGGATCCATGGTACACATATTTGATTTTCTCCCTCCTCAATAAAAAATGCCCATAGGGGATGAATGCTACTCAAAGGAGGGCATTGAGGATGAAGAGTGCTCATTACATGCTCAAAGGAGGATCCCTATACAAAAGGAATTATGAGGGAGTTTACTTACGTTGTTTGAATCAACAATAAGCTAAGCATGTTATTGTCGAATTTCATGGTAGACACGACACATGGCATGGATCTGTGGATTCATTGGCTCATCAAATTCTCAGGTTAGGCTATTATTGGCCCCATGTGTTTAGGGATGCACATCAATATGTCTGAACATGTCACACATGCCAGACCTATGCACCCAAGGAGTGTAATCCTGTAATGCCTTTACAACCAATTTATGAGGTAAGACCATTTTCCCAATGGGCACTGGATTTTGTAGGCATGATTAATCCAAACTCTTATGTAGGTCATAAGTTAATCTTAATAGCAACTGACTACTGCATGCGTTTGACTGAGCCTTAGCCATGCAAGAACAACACGACAGAGGTGATTATCAGATTTCTTAATGAAAGCATCATAACTAGGTTTGGAGTACCCTTCACCCTAGTATGTGACAATGGCCCCGCTTTCTCGTCTGCTGAGTTCATACAATGGGCCTATGAACATAAAATTATTCTAAAGTACTCCTCTAATTACTATCCTCAGGGAAATGGTGTAGCAAAGTCTACCAATAAGAAACTATTGGAAGTAATAAAGAAATTGCTAGAAAACAATCCTAGAGACTGGCATACCCAGTTGAGATTTTCCTTATGGGAATATCGAACCCGTACTAAAACTTCTCTAGGAAATTCCCCATTTAAGTTAGTCTACAACCAAGAGCCAGTCTTCCCCATACATTTGCAGATACCTGTTCTCAGGTTTATGTAGGAATTTTATTCAAAGGATGGTCAGATTGAGGTAAGACTAAATAATTTTTTTAACATGGAAGAACAGAGAGACGCTACTTTAAAAAGTTCTTTAAACACCAAGTTGTCGTCAAACATTGGTTTGAAAAAAGAGCCAAAATAAAGGATTTTAGGATTTCAGATCTTGTGTTGCTGTGGGATAAGGCTAAAGAGAAAAGGAGACCACCAGAAGTTTGATAGACTCTAGTTGGGCCCCTATCAAATAGCTGAGCTCTTGGGTGAGAACGCTTTTCGATTGACCACCCTAATAGGAGAACCTGTTCCATTGCCCGTCAATGGACAATTTCTCAAGCATTACTTTGGCCCATGAGGGTCTGATATTTGGATTAATTGTATATATGTGTTATATGTAGTTAGTTGTTCTTTTGTTGTTGTTTGTTTTTTTTGTTTGTTTGTTCTTTTTTTTCTTTTGTTTCTTTTTTTTTTGTTTTGTTTTGGTCTTTGGGGACCTTCATTTATTTCCATTTTGAAATGAAGGGGTTGTTATTTAAAGGTATGTTGTAGGCACTAGGAGAGATATTGATTTAGGTATTTTCAGGCATATTTGTTGAAAGATTTTGTTCTAAACTTATGTCTTATGGTCATTTTAACATTGGTTTGAAAAGTTATTAAGAATAAGGTACATTGTAAATAATCTCATGAACTATGATTGAAGTCTATCACAAAATAGATAAAACATTTTCTTGTGTAAATTGTGTATTCATCTCAGGGTGACTATATCTCTGATGCAAGTGAAAATTTTGATTCCCAAAACTATCATAAGGTTCACTGTAGTTCTCAACCTACATTTCGGATTAGTTATAGCTGAGTATTGAGCAAATGCAATAAATAATTCCCATAAATGAAGCTTGTAAAAGAAAAGAGAAAAGAGAACCATTGAAAGAAAGCAAACTCAATATCAAATGGGTGATTCAAGTATCTCTATCAGGGCTATGGACGTTTGTCTAGCAGTAGAGCAATGCTTTGAGAGAACTAGAGGTATCTTCATCAGGGCTATGGATGCCTGAATGGTAGCAGAGCAATGCCTAGGATTTTATTGCATGACAATTGAAGGGATAAACCTACGTAGCTTGGATCTTAGGTGTAGTTGTTCAAGGGTGGAGAAAGTTTTTATGAAGAAAGTTGTACCATACATGCACACACTCAAATTAAAAAGTAGTTTGTGTTGATATACATATGAGATTCCAGCTCAACCTTACTCAATATATCTAGTCCTACTTAAGTTATCATGTTTCATAAAGCAGAGGTTCTGGGTGACTGAATTCTTCAGTATCTTGAAAATGGGTAAACCATTTTCCCAGCCGAGTTGCCATTTGTTATGCCTTGCATAACCACCCCATTATTATCTTGGAACAAAATCGTTCCCCCTTATGTTTTTTTTTTCCTTTGGTTTTGTTTGGGTCTTAGGAGTTGTTCATTTTTCTACTAAGTCCTTGTTTCTTTTTGTCTATCTGAAGCAGAGTCAGGATGGAAACTCAAATTGAAAATTTTGTTTTGGTTCCAAGTCTGGATTTCATTCTAGTTTCGCGTTCGTCTTCCTTCTTTGTTCTTTTCTCTATTTGTCGATGTGTCTTGCACTCTCGGTTCTATTTCTCCCTTTTTTTGTTTGTCATTTTCTTTGTGTATTGTTTTTCCCAAGCAGAAGCGGGACCAGAGTTGGAAGTAAACTTGGAACTTTGTAAAATTTCTAGATTTTTCTCCTGCCTTGATTCTGACTCCGCTCATTTCCTTTTTGTTGTTTCTATTGGTGTTTTGGCCAGGTCTGGTTTTTGTTCCGGTCTTGTTTCCCATCGTTTTTTTTGTCATTGTTTCATTTCTTGTTCCTTTTTTAGGAGCGAAATCCGAACCGGAACCAAACTTGGAACTTTGCAAAATTTCTAGTTCCAGTTATGGTCCCGATCATACCCTTGTTTCCTTTTGTTGTTTGTCTTTGTCATAGGACTAGAGCCGGGTTTGAAGTTTGAGAAGAAGTTTGTCAAGAACTTTCTTGTTCTGTTTTGGATCTGGGTCCACGTCCACATCCACCCTACTTTTTGTGTTCACTCTGGTTAACTGTGCATTAGTGTTCATTGCTCTGCCTCTGACCTACCACATTTATGGCTTTAATTGCAGCCTCCTCACACATGCAAAATTATTTTAAAATCTTAATTGTGTTTAATTGGCTCATTATCTTAGTTATCCGAGTCATTTAAGCGAATTGGAGCTAGAAGAACTTTGTTTGGTGCAATTTGATTATCAGGGTGTGTCAATGAGTGAATCTTCATCAAGTTTCGGTCTTTCCTTGTGAGCGTTTTGAGGTAGGGTTTCTGCTCCCTTTCATTTCCCATTGTGCTTTGTCATTTCTTTCTCATTTTCTTGTTTGTCATGTTTTGGCATGTTCACAAAGTCTTTTTCTGTGGACTTTCACTTGTTTCTTGTTTTTCTTTTTCTTTGTTTTTGTCTTTTTTTGTCTCCCCATTTTGTTTTCTTTCTTTTTGTTGTTTTTTGTTTGATGTTGCTTTCATGACAGGTGTGTTTTGTCGTGCCCTAGTTTCAAAATAGGGTTTCATTTGGTTAGGTCCTTTGTGTGTTAAATGCTTTTGATTTTGTTTGGAGACTCTTTCTAATCGTTCTTCCTTGTTGATTCTATGATTTCCATGTCGAGTTTGTGATGCCCTAATTTTTTGAGCTGACGTGTCATGCAAACTAGTGTTTGCTTGACGACCTTTGCAAAATATTTTGAGTTGGTCTTTGTACAATTAAGAGGTGAGGTTAAGCCTCTCTTGGATTCCTTAGTAAATCCATGTGACCCAGGTCCTTGGATTCATGTGACCATGTCTTCATAAAATGTGCTTTTTTTTATATATTAAACTGGCAGAAGTGGACTCAGGAATGAACTTGTCCCGAGGATTTTTTCTTTGAGGTTCATTCCTAAAATGATCCCACTTTCGATTATTATGGATTTTTTTCTTCATACTTGTATTTGAGCATATCCAGAACCAGAGTGGAGGTCAAACTTGGAACCATCGATTAGTTCCAAGTTTGTTTTTTGTTTTGATTCTGGTCTCAGTCTCATCCTGGTTCTGATTCTAGTCCTAGTCCCACTTTGTACTGAAATATTTCTTTCTTCCTTATTCTTCTATGGCTCTACCTCTAATGAAGTTTGAAATTTAGCTAAGTACGGAAGTTGTCCTAAAGAGGTAAAGGAAGGATGTTGATTGATGTATTAACTTTTAAGCTTTTTGTTCATCTAATACAAGAGTTTATTGTAGAGATTAGAAGATGTCAGGAGCATCAAAAGAGGCTTCTTAAAGGATCCAACCAGCATAAACTTCAAGACAAGGAGCTAGGCCAAAGAAGATCAAAGTGGAGCAACTCCCTTACACTCTAAGATACAAACATAGGGAAGCTACTCTCACTGCTAGCAAGGTTGATTCTGATTGGGTAGACATCACCAATACCAACATCGGCACATTCAATTATGAGGAGTTTCTCTTAGAAAAATTTGGTGAAGATGTAATAGGAAGGACACAGAGAATTGTCCAATCTAGACTAGCACATGTTGCCATCTTCCCCCTATCTGTCCAATGTCCTGAATTGATAATCACTATAGCCGAAGCATACAATCCTGCCCCTAGGAAATGTGTGGATTTGTAGGGGAATATTATCATTGACTTAACACCCCAAATGATTAGATTTTTGTTCAATGCACCTACTCCACAAAATCCCAGACAACTCAATGAGGCAGAGGCACTAAAACTTTATAGTGACAAGAAGGAAGCTAATAGAACTCATATGAACAAGAGTTGGATGAGAGTTGAGAAAAATTCTTTGGCTAAGCTTCCTAACCAACCTAAAAGGGTGCACTTCTATAAGGAAATTTTAGACATAATAATGATGCTTTCTAGGGTGTTTGGGAAGAGGGATGCTTTCCAGTTCAAGGAATGGATGTTTCCATTTATTCAGACTATCCTTGATGGTAGGAAACAGTTTGATTGACCTATTATTTTTTTAGATTGTATACATAATCAGATGCTTAGAGTGAGAGAAACCAAGAGTTTCTTCATGGCCTCTTATGTAATCTATGCAGCTGCCAGAAGAGGAATCTTTCCTAGACTAAATGCAGTAGGTGTATTGGGAGAGGCTAAAGGAAAAATAATTTATGGGATCATTATGATCAACTCACCTTGCAAAGTTAATGATGCATTTTTGTATGTCATCATTAACTGACTAACATGAGATGCTAGTTACAAACTGAGTAGAGTGGCTATGGCCTTCATCAATGAATGGGGACTCTGGTTTATTCAATACCCCAAGTTTACTTCAAGCTAGGAGGCTTTGATGGCTACCCTCATTTACTCCCTAGATGCTGCAACAATAAAATTGTTTTAATGGAACTCATTTACCAAGCTCTAGTAGTCAATTTGAAATTTGGTAATAAACAAAAGACTGGCTGTCATAAGTTCCCCATGAAGTTGGGTGAGTATAGTTGTCCACACATTATGCCAGCTAAGGTAGTCTATGAGGAATTGATTTAGTTGAAGTTAGATTTGTATACTTCAAGGAAGAATTATGACCCCAATCATAAGATGCAAGGACTCCTTCCTACTATCTTTGACAAACACTTTAATTTGTTGGAGGACTTTTGGATGGATCTTCAGGATGAGTATGATCTCAAGAGGAGGAATTATGAAAGACTACCTATCCCACTCATGGTTAAGTATGGGATAAATGAAGACCTCCCTGAGATATTGTCAAATGATGGGGTAACCTTGGATCCCCGGTATGATGCAAAGAGTATGGGTACCAAAGATCTTGATCCAGAGGACTGGAATGTGGAAGAATCTATTGACATAAAACAGATTGCAAGACCAGTTTTGGACAGAAGCATTCAATGGGTTATCATGAGGGTCAAGGAACCAGAAGCACAAACATCCAAGAAGAGAAAGGCTGCAGGTACCACTCAAGGGTACAAGAGGACTAAGAGAAGAATGGCTCCTAAGGAACCCCTAAAGTTCTTCCCTCCTAATGTTAAAGAGGAAATTGAAATTCCTGCTCAAGATCCTCCTAAAACACATGGGGAATAGATTACGGAAAAAGCATCCACTCAACCTATTGTTATGAAAACCAAGTGAGGAGATTCCCACATGAACCCTCCATAAGGAAGTCGAGTTATTGAAGGAGGAGTCTGAAATTGAAATTCATGATGTTGACACAGACTCGGAGGCTACCCCATCTGACAAAGAAAATCATGTGGTGGCATCTCTAGATGAGACTGAGGATGCAGGAACTAAACATATTTTGACTGAAGAGGACCAATGGAAGATTTTTGAGGAAGCCAAAAGGGAAGAATATGCCAAGGTGCAAGTTGAGGCATTAGCTAAACAACATGAGATTAATGCTAAGGCACAATCTAATGCATTAGCCAAGCAGAAGGAATTGGAAGCTAAAGTCAAGGATGATGAATTAGCCAAGCAGCAACAACAAAAGTAGAAAAAGCTCAAGATGAAAGAGGAAAGGGATAAATTGGCTTTGCAGTAGAAAATTCATGACCTTGAGGAAGAGAAGGTTGCTCAAAGAAGAGAGAAAAAATCCCTTGAGGCTAAATTCAAGGTTGTGGAAGAGGCCCACAGAAGGAAAGAAGAGCAAGAACGATTGCAAAGAGAGAAAGAGGTTGAGGAACTTGCTTTGTATGAGAAGAAATCCAAGGAAGTATGGGACTATGTCGAGGAATTGAAAAGATAGAGAGACCAAATGCTAGAGGAAAAGAAGTTGGAAGAAGAACGTTTGCAACATGAGATGGAAGAAAAAAGATTGGAAGAGAAAAAAGATAAGGAAGAGGCTGAGAAATTTGCACAAGAAGAGGCACAAAGAGAACAAAAAAATGTGCAAGAGGTTGACTCTCAGCCTAAGAACTCAATATTCGAGCCCTTATCTTCTTCCATTGCTGCTTCTTCTTCAACACAAATAGTGACTACTCCTACTACTCCTACATGGTTGAGGCTAGACTTAGGGAAGAAGCAAATAGTTCAACCACAACCTCTCAATTGGGATGAAATGATGAAGGAAAATGAAAAGGAAACACCCAAAAGGAAGGCTTGAGTTCTTCACTCCACCAAGCTCACTGATATAGGGGAAATTATTGTTGAATGTGCAATTCTAGTGGTGAATAAGAACAGGGATGATATCCAAATGACTGATTACCAATTGGGTATTGTGAATTTAGGGAGACCTACAAGAAACCAACAAATGAATTTAATTGATATTGTAGCTTTCTCCACCAAATCTAGAATGATTAAATACAAGAAAAAGAAAGATGAGCTTAAAGCCTAATTGGATCAGCTACACAAGTTTCTAAAGGATGTTTCCACTCCAATTTCTCAACAAGTTGCTACTCTTGAATCCCCAATATTACTAACAAAGAAGGAAACTGATGACTTGGTGCAAATGAGAAGGTGGGGATGCTTGAAATATGGATTGATAGACTTAATCAGGAGGTTGTTGAGGTGATAACTGATAGTTTTAGGGTTCATGAAACAACACTTGAGTTAGTAGAAAGTATGAATCAACATGTTGAAGATCTTGAAAAGCAAGATGAAGAATACAAAGAATATATTAAGAAGCTTAAAGACATCAGCAAAGTGCCCAAGTCAACTCTCCTAGAGTATTCAATTCTTGAAGAAGATAATGCAAATTTTATTGAGAAGACTTTGAGCATAATATGATTCAAATCCAAGTTCATCCATCAACATAGGAATGAGGTTCAAGAAGCAAGCAAAGACTTGAATGGGAAAATTGATGAATTGGAGGTAGTAGTGGCTATTCTGGCCAACGTGGACATCCCAATCAAAGAGAGTCTTCCTTTGGACAAGTTCAGGGAGAAGTGGAGTAGTAGGTTTGAAGAGGTAATTCAAAAAGGAGATGATGGAGAACAATTGTTGTTGGATAGATTTATGGATATTAGGGAAGAAGTAAAAACTGCCAAAAAGGAACTAATTAAATTAAAGGATATGCAAGAATTTGCCTCAGGAGAATTTAAGAGGATCAAATTTGAGGACAGTTGGTTAGATGGGCCTGATTTAGATATCCTTCAACAAGGATCCTCAAGTTATGATGAGTATATCATGGACCAAGCAACGCAGGAGTAAGTTGGTAGCATAACATTCTCCTCTTGACACCACATCCTCTGTTCTCCTATTTTGCAGAATTTGACACAAGTTGGACTCTAGTTCCCATTCCTCAGTTTCACCTGCTCTCTTGGGTGTCAGAATTTTGTGGAACAGAACAATCAAGCCTTGATGTGACTTAAGATCAACGGTCTAGTTCTTCATGTAGTTTTGATTCCTTACTTTTTGGATCTGGGTTTTGATTGAGAGGAACTTATGCATGACAATGTCTATATGTATCTCTTGGCTCTATTTTTTAAAGGTCGGCTCATTGAAGGAAGATTAGCCACCTAATGATATCAATAGGAATCATAGTCTTAGAAGTTCATAGTTTTTAACAAGATACTTTGGAAAGTTCAGATGAACTTGGTTACATTTTACAGTCTTATACATTTTACATATTAAATTTGGACCTCTTTGATAAGGTTAGTGATTCATAATCAATCCGTATTCCAGTGATTTTTTGTGGCTAAATGTTTTCTATTTGATGATAAATAGAGGAAACCAGATTCAAGATTATCTCATTGAATTATCTATGAATGAAATTGCTATTATATCTATTTTATTTGTGTTTTAATGATGAGTGAATGGTCTATTTTAAGTTTTGAAGTAAAATTTAATGAATGGTTGTGATTGTGAATTAGCACTATGAATGTGTGCAATGGTGTAGATTATTCTATGGATTGCATCATGTGGTGGTTTTGATTAGGTAAAGAAACACTCATTATTGATATGCATGTCTGGATATTAAGAAGTTTTGTTCATGTTCTTCTGTTTTAAAGCTCTGATCTATCTTTTTATCTTTATTTAAACCCCCCCAACATATATGAGTTGATCTAATGCAGTTTTGTTCCTCATTACCAACAAAGGCGCCTTTCATATTATAGTTACATTGACCATTGAGCAATATTAGCACAGTTGAGAACCAACTACCAAGACCTTGGGAGTTAGATTACTATATGTTGTCTTTCTCTTTCAGGAGAAATAGAATAGTGATATTATGTTTAATGTTGTTGTGTTGTTTTAACCATCAATAGGTAGTACATCCTCCATTTTCAAATCTAAACAACGAAGTTAAAAGCTTCCAGGTGAGTAGATTGACTCTCTTAACAATATATTTGTATGTATGATGTCCATCTATATTGGAAACTTAGAGTAATTGTTTTTTTGTTTTCTATTTTGATCATTCTAAGCTAATAATAATGTAATGGTGTTGAATAGTATAGTAGATTGGTCGATGGATTTTATGTATGCATTAGAGAAAGTGTAATGCTAGATATTCATGGTCTTTGTTACAATTTTAGCCTTGTGAGCTCTAGGTGTACAAGGTGATGGAATTCTTTTCCAGCCATGAATAAAATGTGAATGCAGTCCAATAGAACCCTTCAAGAGTACCTTTTTATTACACCCTGCTCTCGACTTTAATTGCTTCACTACACTATTTTTGTTGAACACCCAAAATACTGAGAGGGGGGTAGAATCAATATTCTACTAAACAATTCAACTATATACTATCCAAATATTAGAGCACATCTAACTGCAATTGTAAGTAAAGATATGAAATATATCATAACACCACATAACACATAAACACTGGGATTTTTACATGGAAAACCAAAAATGGAAAAAACCACGATGATGATTAGCTCACAATATATTATAAATAGTCATAAGATATTATAGAGGCACATTTCCAAGACACACTATCCTTGAAAGGTTCACAGCTTGAAATTATTAAAAAATAGAATGTGGGTCACTACCAAAAATTGAATTGATGGAATACACCTTTCATGTGTTGAGTTCAGTTCCAATTAAGCTCTGAAATACAAAATGTTGCACTAGTTTGTAGGTTCACAACACATACTACAATTCTACCTTGATACAAAACTCATATGTATATAAGTTTGCACACTATCATTCATCACTTGTCACACATCACACATATGTCATCCCTTCAGTACAAAAATGTTTCATATAATATATGTTGTTGCATCCTTACACATCAGTTAGGTCAACCTAATTAGATGTATACATAATTCAAAAATAGCTTGTCAGCTCAACAAAATTTCTTTTGTGCTCAAACCAAAATGTGCAAGGCATAAATTAGGTTAGCACAGACCTAAAAGGGATCTCTTTAATATCCATGAAGCATATTAATCTTCATACCACTTATCCATATCAGCCAGAGGAAGGCTCATACCACTTTGCATAACTTTGAGTAGAAAACTATATGTCAAACTTCAGTCAAACATATTTTTCATCCCATCCAACCAAAATCGTTATAAACTTGTTCAAAGATGCATTTAGCAGTCCTCAATAACATACTAAAATCACATAGGCTGGTATCTTACTATGAGCAATTCTGAACCAAATTATCCAATCAAGGTAACATAAATACTATTTACCAGATTAGACAAAAATGTCACCAAACAATGTTGGAATCAATGACAACAGACCAGAGGGTTTCTTCTTCATTCTTCCAACAATCTTCCCCTTTTCCATTGATGGAAACATGTACCAAAAATGGATCTTCAACAAATAAGTTCAAAACTATAGGATCAAACTATGTGAGTTCCCCCTTGAAAATATACATTTATACATCACAACTTACTTTTTCAAAAATTCAAAAACTTCTCCCTTTTAGGGTTCCAAAACTTCTCAAAATTTCTCCCACACAAAAACTTCTCCCCCTATAAAATCAAGGACAAAGGGTGTGCCAAAAAAACACTAAAATAACAAAAGAAAAAAAATATATATGAAACTGGGAGCACCATCTAATTCCTTGAGAATGGCTTCCCAAGCAGGTTTTCCATCATCCCAAATCCCCTTCACTCTAACAAGTGCTTTGTGCAAAGATTCCAGTTTGACTAAACTCTCTTCACCTTCTTCCAGAGTGGATGGATGAAGATTTATCTTCTCAAGTTTCTATGCATCTACCAAGGAAATTGAAACTAGAATAGTTTGGACTTCACCCTCCAAGTTGTCCAAACCGCCTTGTTGCATCCTCTTTCTACCTTTGTAAGGTGAAAAACTTGTTCTATAGGTATGAAATAGAAATATATGAGGTATAATCTCTATCATTTGCAATATTATAGGCTCCAGAGGCATTGGAAAGTTGTGACTCTATCAAATCCATTAAGTTTTTAATACCTTGAGTGGCATCTGGTCACCACATGAAACACATAAATAGTATTTGAGCTTCCTCTTCACATTCCTTTACCTCTTTTAAACATTTCAATACCATGTTGTGTGTGGTTGCACATTTGTCATGTAGTACCAATAACCTTTTCTCCATTAGCCTTATATCAATCTCTTTTTTTAGTTTTCTCTTTTAGACTAGAGGTATATTCTTTGAGTGAATCAAAAAAGAGCTTTAAATTATCAATAGGGGCTAAGGAGTCATCAATTGTAGCACTGGGAGTTGTATCATGTAAAGCCTTGATGGCATCATTTATTAGTTCAATCCCTTTCTGATGAGTTTCAATAATTTCCTTTTTACCAGAGTCAATAAAGGTACTACAAAGCTCTATCCTTTGAACTAGTGGGATCTTGCTCAAATCCACATAGCTTGGAGGAGATGGGAGTTGAATTGGCTAAGGTGGAAGCACAAACTAAATCCTAACTTTTCTTGATAAAAGACCCTTAAGAGTACTTCTAAACGATTCTATGGATGGATTTGATGGCTCAATGATATTTGAATATTCTTCTTCACTTCTTCCAATCTCTGTTTCTTCCTTAACTTCTTATTTCTTTTCCTCTTCTTCCTCTTCAGAGGGATTTTTTGATGGTTTGTCTTTATTTTCTTTCTCCTTCTTGTCCTCATCATCCTTTCTATCATCACTCTTTTCATCTTTTCTTTCTTATCCACCATTTTTATCTTATTCGCCATTATTTTTGGTGTTCTCATGGTGCTCTTTTGGATTGTCACCAGTATCATTATTATATTGATCTTTAGTATGTTCTTTGGTTGTATCATTTGTGTCATCTGGAGGAGTAGATGTCTCCAGAGAAGCATGTATATGATCAACCTTATTCAAATGATCCTTTACTTCTTTGAAAGTAGGTAAAATGGTGGTAGGGGGATCACAACTTTTGTGTCAGTGCTTTTTCCTTTATCAGGCTCCTGTACTTGAGTTGTATAAGATGAAGAAACAAAACTCATCCCAATTTTCTCTACCATATCTTTTACTATGGAAAAAGTCTCTAGCTTCAAAATTTTCACATTGCCTTTTTCTCTTGTCATGAGAATGGTGACTCTCTGTTTAACTCTGAATGTCTTAGAATATTCTGCTAATAGAGTAGTAGTATCATCCTCAGACATGGAGGATCTGTATGTGTTCAAGGCATCAAACTTGATTTTTTCATCAATGTTTATAGCTTCATGCCTTATTTGTATTTAAGCTTCCCATACATTTTCAATCACCTTTTTTCTTATATCTTTCATACTCTTATAAAACATAACCATGTATTGAATAAAAGAATTTACAACTGTTTCTTTATCCTCTTCATTAGACTCATCAAACAATTTAGTAGTAGCTAGAAAATCCTTAGATTCTATCATATTATTTACTAAAGACTCTAATCTCAAAGGTGAGTGGTCTCTTACCGAAGGAGAGTTGGGATTTTTCTCCATGCCTTATTTACCCTTCTTCTCATGCACATGAATTGTGAAAGCATTTTCTTCCTCTTGCTCCTCTTCATCAAATGAGTCCACAACATTTTTTGTTCTAGTCGCTTGTGAGATACCTTCATCGCTGGTCAAAACACTACTTCTATTCCTTTTCAACTATATTTCTTCTTGCAATCCAAGTTCAATCTCCTCTTGCACAACATCACTCGAGTTTCTTTTTTCTCTAACCTTTTGTTTTATCCTTTTTTTGAGGGAAGTGGAGGGTGAAACAAGGGGTATATTCTTCCTTTTAAAAGCTTAGGTGTTAGGTCTAGTGGAAGTAGTTACATTAATTATTGTCGGAGCACTATGTTCTACCTTCTTTTCTTTCACTGCTATAGCTGCACCAGGTGTAGCAGAGGTGGTAATGGAAGATGATCTTCCTAATTTTCTAGGTCTAGAGGGCACTTCAACTACTTTGGCCCTCTTCTCTACTGAAACTTCCCTTAGCCTTTCAACATCATCCTTAGAAAGTGTATGCAGTTGGAAATATGCCTCAACATTAGTATTTACCCTTTTTGTTCTTTTAGGTTTTGTAGTCTCCAAATGCACTTTAGTTGACTTCTCTTCATATATACCATGTCGAGGCTGAAAGGGATCCTTGGAGTTGTTTAGCAATATCTCAAGGAGGCCCTCAACAACCTTCTTATCAATCTCATATCCCAGAGTCTCTATCCATAGAGTCCTAGGTTCTACTACCTCTATTATGCACTCATTAGTGGATACCAAGAAGGTTATATCATTTGCATATTTAGCTACCAGACTCCTTAGAATTCTCTCCCTTTCATGCATGTCATTCTGAAAAGTTGTGAAACATGTAGTCAAGGCATTACCCTGTGCCTTGAAGTCTCCAATGTTACTCAAATAATCAAAGATTTGATGTGCTACCAGTCTGCTAGTATCCCATATCATGTTTTTCTTCCCAAGTAGCTCTCTTAGAAAGTAAAATAGCAAACATACTATCAGTGTTCCAAACTTGAATGGATATTTCTTTGTCTTTGTCTGGCTCAAGTTCTCCATAAGTTGTTGTCAAAGAAACTCACATAAATTATAGTCTTTTCCATTTATCACTATGTCATATGCAACATAAATTGTAGTTGTAGACACCAAATTTCCTTTGTCCGTGAAGTAAATATTGTGACCTATCATGATTTTCAAATACCTCACAACAGGGTTGGTAATAGGTTTGGTAGTCAATGCTCTTCCATAATATGTGGCACTAGTTAACTTCATAAACACATCATTTTTCATATATTTTAAGACAGGTACAGGTCCAGTATCGCAAAGTCCAGTCATAGCTTTGATCACCTCTTTATTAATTAGTCCAAGCACACTTGTCCATACAAATTTTTCATGCACCCTACTTAGGGCTATCCTCACATAATTTGCATCCATTTCACTACAAAAGTTAGGAAACCAATTCCACACATCTAGCTTCTTTTGTACAAGGTTTTCATACTCAGGATTCACTAAGAACTTATCTCTAGTTAATTATTTTAGTCATTGATACTTGACTACTTGATGGTCAAATTCTTCCAATTTCTCATGAATGTAGGTCTTAGTGTCCTCGATTTGCAAGACATGATTTGGAATTTGTGAAAAATGATAGGGTCAATGTCGAAAACCTTCCATGAAAACCTTTTGATTTTTGTTCTAGGCCTCAACAATAGTTGATGTGGCCATTTCTCTCTTAATTATTTTATAGGTACCGATGCAAATTACTTCTAATGCAAATCCACAAAGTATAGGTAGCTATAAATACCTTTTTCATGCTTTGACAAAAACTAAGGTTTGATGCCAAATACTTGAATCACCTTCAAATCTCCTTCAACTCACTTTTCTCTCTCCAAATGCATAAAAGTGATTTAACTCAACTTAGAATTTCACTTTATACTTCCCAATCCGCCCTAATTTCGCATTTATTGCATTTGATCTTTAAAAAGATGATAAACACCTTAAGAATACCTTGTAAACCCTAAAATGCTCTGTAAATCTTCAAATTTGCATGTTTTATGTTGGAATCTTTTTCAACACCTTCATATTATCATTTTACATCACATATCTTTGTGTCACTACTTGACACCTCATATACCAGGGGTTAGTTTTCTCTATAACTACTCCCCCTAAACCCATTATTGGATTTAGTTTATAGAAGAATCATTTGCACCAGATGGAGGTACAAATGTTTTAGGTTCATTCTTGTCTTTAGATTCTTCCTTCTTCCAAATATTCTCCATTTGTTTCTTTACTTTAGTAGGATCTACTTTATTCTCAAGTTTGTTTCTTTGTCCTGGATTAGATTTCCTTCCACTTTTGCTTATGAAAAATCTTGAAATATGTCCTAGTTTGTTACAAATGTAGCACACAACATTTTTCTAACCAAACTAATTTGAACTCATCCTTGATCTGCACTGGTTATCCTTATAACCAAATGCATTACATGTGTAGCAATAACCTTGAAAAGATTGAATCATCCTACTAGTCAGTATTGAATCTATTCATCATCATTATTTGACTTCTACACTCAGTAGCTCTATGTATGAATTTATTGCATGCAAAGCATTGTCTAGAAAAGAATCCAACATTCTGATTCATTCTACTTCTACATTTTGTCGCCTTTTGACAAAATTTATTGCATGAAAAACAAATGCCATTGAAAGATGGGTACCTTTGAGTATTAGGTTGTCTAATAGGTTCCTTTTGGTATTTCTTCTTTGGTTCTTGTTTTGTCTACCATTTCCTTGAGTCTTCTTTTGATTGTCAGCCTTGTTAGATGTTTGATTTGTCTTTGAACTTTGTCCTTCAAGTCCCAGACCACTGTTATCCTTAGAAGGTTTTTGAATTGCAATCAACTCATCAAGCATTGTAGTACTTGTTTCAAATTTGTCCTCATGTGCTCTTGGTTTCTCCAGGCCTGATCTTAGGGTCACCGCTTCTAGTTCAATCTTGATGCATTCATCAATTTTTCTTTGAATTTTAGCTTTTTGATAGTCCTCAATTCTACTCTTTTCTTCCACTTGCAATTTTAATCTGATAATGTCCTCATTTGCTTTCTTCAACTAATCACTAACTTCTATGTGCCTTTCTTTAAACTTCTCAATTTTCTCTTTTAACTTTTTGATGCATTTATTTTCTTCTTTTAGGTTCACCTTCAAAATTTATTTCTCACTTTCAATTTTATCAAGATCTTCAAGAGCAATATTAAGTCTTCTTTGTCAATTGTGCAGTCATCTCTAGTGTATTCAATTGTAGAGATTTCTTCTAGAGGAATAGGAAACATTTTGTTGGCCATGTGTTTAGGCTTCAAGATCTTCCTCAAGCTATTAAGCTTTTCTAAAGGAGCCAAGCTATGATACCAATTGTTGAACACCCAAAATACTAAAAGTGGGGGTGAATCAGTATTCTACTAAACAATTTAGCTATAAACCATCCAAATATTAGAGCACATCTAACTACAATTGTAAGTAAAGATATGAAAGAGATCATAACACCACATAACACATAAACACTAGGATGTTTACATGGAAAACTAAAAATTGGGAAAACCATGGTGAGGATTAGCTCACAATATATTATAACCAGTCATAAGATATTACAGAGGCACACTGCTAAGACACACTGTCCTTGAAAGGCTCACAACCTAAAATGATTATAAAATGGAGTGTGGCTCACTACCAAAAATTGAACTAATCGAATACACCTTTCATGTACTAAGTTTAGTTCCAATTAAGCTCTGAAATACAAAATCCTACACTAGTTTGTAGGTTCACAACATATACTACAATTTTTCCTCGATACAGAACTCATACATTTAAGTTCACACACTATCACACATCACTTGTCACACATCATGCATATGACATCCCTTCAGTAAAAAAATGTTTCATATATATATATGATGTTACATCCTTACACATCAATTAGGTCAGCTTGATTAGATGTATAAATACTTAATTCAAAAATAGATTTTCGGCTCAACAAAAGTTCTTTCATGCTCAAACCAAAACATGCAAGTCATAAATTAGGTTGACACAGACCTAAAAAGGATCTCTTTAATATTTACAGAGCATATTAATCTTCATACCACTTATCCATGTCAGCTAGAGGAAGGCTCATACCACTTTTCATAACTCTAAGAAGAAAACTATAGGTTGAACTTCTATCAAACATGTCTTTCAGCCCATCCAACCAAAATCATTGAAAACTTGTTCACAGATGTATTTAACAGTCCTCAATAATATACTAAAAATCACATAGGATGATATCTTACTATGAGCGATTCTGGACCAAATTACCAGATCAAGGTAACATAAACACTGTTTATCAAATTAGACAAAAATGTCAGCAAACAATGTTGGCATCAATGACAAAACACCAGAGGGTTTCTTCTTCATTCTTCCAATAATTTCTTTTCTATTTCACTTCTCTTTTATTTTCTCTATAAAACTTGATATGTATCTCTATATTATGCAAGGTGGTTTTATATGCCAAGTCATTATTTTTTTGGTGACCCCTATATGCAAGCATCAATAGAAAGAAAATTATGTATGAGTACTATGTATTGAAATAAGAAATAAATCATGTAAGAGATTAAAATGAATAGGTATAACGCAACTTTCACATTTCTTGTCTATGTGTCTATATTTTGCATACATTTTCACTACAACACAAATGTATTATCATGGCTATAGCTTTCCTCACACAAGCCAAAAGGAAGATGGAATTGGTTGAGGGATTTAGCTTTTCACCTATGGTTGCATTTTCTTAAAGTTCTAAAGTCCCTCTTACCTTTTACATATTATGCAAATGTTTATTTTAAGCTATTCTATCAAACAGTTCACGGGCATCATAGGTGCCATTTCCATTTCATTGAAATTGGGAAACATAAATGTTACAAGCATCATAGGTTTTTTTTCCACTTTTAAAGTGTGTGTATAAAGATTAGACTTTAATTCTTGTTAACTGGCACATTAATGTACAACTTTGATCCTTTTAAATCCCTTCCAAAAAATCCATTTTGTGCATATCTCAAAATCATTGCATTGCATGTGGCCACATTTCTTTGTGGTATTTTGTCAAACCTCTCATGTTGAATGTATATCTAGCAGGGTGGTTGCAACTACAATAGTGGAAAAAATACACCCCATCCCTTATGTTTAGATGGATGTCCATACCCTATTCCAATGCCCCCATATTGGCACAAGCAGAGAGGATGTTGGAGAAGGAAGAATCTCCATCTTATCGAAGATTAATTGAGCTACGTGGAGACCAAGGACCTTTTTTTGGAAAGTTAAAATAATAAAATAAATTTAGTTATTTTAGTTTACATTGTGTGAAATGTATAAGTTTGATGGTATTATTCACTCTTTTCTTTCAATTTTTTTAAATGATAATTTAATTTGATAGATGTTTTAGTGAAAATTTTGCTAGATGAATTTAATTAGCAAGTGGAATTGGATAGTTCATATCAAAATTATTATATGAAGAGATTGGGTTTAAAAATTTGTCAAATTAATTATGAGAATCAATCCTTGGGTTAAACTAAACAATATGCCTTAGTGAATTTCATAACTACTCTCTCTTTTATAGCTATTTGCGACATTTAAAAATATATATATATTAAAATAGGTTATTATCCAAACTGAGACATAGATAAATATTTTATTTGTCTTATATTATTGATTATTTCCTTATGGAGATCACTTTCGTGTATGTTACAGTTCAATTTTTTAGTTACGTTTGATGGGAACCAATTCTATACTATTCAAAAGTCTATATAGTGGCTTTAAGGTATAGGTTGGTGTTTTGTTAAACATGAAATTATTTTCCTTGGAAAGAGAAATATCCCTCACAAATTTGCATAGGAAAACAATGTAAAAGTGTGATAAATATACTAAAGTTTCTATTGAAAACCTTGTGAAGTCATTGTAGTAAGATGAGGGGACTAAGGAGTCATCACCGTAGCTTTTGGCATGATCAAGCATAGATTTGCTATAATAACCCTTGTGTGATAATAAATGATTATGTAGAACTAAAACATTTATATAACCTAGTTCACAATTGACATTTGGTATAATGCATTATGTTTTAGACATATTTAATCCTACCCAATATTGGTTGGGTAGTACTATTTTCTTACATTAGGCTCCTATTATAAAAAGAGGGGTAGAGAGGTTATGGCGGTGTCGTGTCAAAATCATCATGAAACCCTAGTAATGTGTGGCTTAAATTGTGGTGTTAGGGTTGGCTAAGTATGTTGGTTTATGGAACTTTGTTTATGTGTTCATCTTTATATTTTAGTTATGTTCCAAATGATGCAAAATAAGAGTTTGAAAGACTGAGAGTAATATTTAGATTATATGAGTGATGAAATGAATATTTAGTTGATTGAATAATCATAATCAATGAAAGTAGAATTTAGTTCTCTAATTATTTTGTTAAAACCTTTGGGGTAGTTTTGGGTTGTATCAGTAGCACTAAGGATTTAGTTATTGGTATGTTACTTTGTGATGTTGTTGTATAAGCATGAATATTTATTTCTATATTTCGTATCTCACTAGTATATCCTTAATTAGGTTTCCAAACCCCTGACTTCACCTAATTGGGTGGTAGATGATCGTGAAACTATTTGGGGAAGTGGACCCTAGAAATGGCCGTGCACCCACTCTTATAGTATGTAATTTGTATGGGACATATGATGTTCTTGAGTAGAGGATCACGTTTAGTGTATATAAGTGTTATTGTGATATGATTGTGGTTGAGGTAGAGTCATCTTTGAAACCCTGTGGATATACCCTGTGTGGGTGAGTCAAATGAGTTGGAGCAACTCAATTTGCAAACTACAGAGCCTCTACATTGTGCATACATAGGCAAGGCCATCTGAGATGAGCCCCCGAGGCATAGGTCTAGCCCTTAGGACTTGTTCTTTTAAGTTTTGTTTTAGACTTATCATTCTTCCCTAATGTTGTCAAATACCATTTGTTTTGTATAGCCAAGTAATTATATTGCTTATCTTGGTGATCATGTACTAATTACACATTGATCTTACGTTTGCACCAAGTCATATAGACCTTGTAGGTACAGGAATTGGAAGTGAGGAATTATGATGTGATGGAATGCAAGAGGTACTTGGGTAGAAAAAAATGTATGTTACATTGATTTGAAAGAAATAAACATTATTGTTTAAAAAATAAAAATGGCTCATTGCCATCTTTGCTCCTAAATAAATGACATCATTGACTTTTTCCTTAATTAGTGTATTATATTATTATTGTTTAAGGAAAAAAAATATTTGTAAATTAGTAAAGTTTGTTGCATAAATTAGTTAGGTTGTTTTGCGCCCATTAAGTGTGTAAAATGTGGGCATAAAATTTGGTATCAAAGCGTAGGTTCCCACACTAGAAACTTTGGGAAAACATTTTGGGTCTTAATTAGTTAGTGTTATGTGTTATGCTAGTCACTACAAGTAGGTTAGAAAAGAAGTGGAAGGTCTTGAATGAATAATGGAGATAATATCTTTTGTGCATTTAATTTAAGATCTTAGGAGTTTACTCTCATTAAATCAATGATTTTTTTTTGGGTGAATTAACTTAACTTATGATTATCCTTATATTTTTTGAGATGCTTAGCTATGTCTTCTGAAAAAATTAATGAATTGGAATGTTTGTACAACTAGTTGTTATGTTGAACATTCAACTTGAGAAATGACTTTCTAAACAGTGTATAAAGTTTTTGTGATGCATACTCCTATGTGGTAATCTTATGCTAATATGAACCTTAGGTGTTATACATTTTGTTGATCTCATTGTTGAGTGTTGAGTAATGTTGTGTGTTATGTGTTATGTGTTATGTGTTGGGTTAAGATGTGGTGAACATCATAGAAAGCATACATGTTGTGAAATGTGGAAAGACCAATAAACTTTATGTGTGCCTCAAGTGTGTGATACAGAGTATCTGACTTGGGATAATGGTGAGTGGACATCAAGAATGATCCTAATATGCTACCTTCGTGATTATCTTGTATAGATGGCTAATTGTGAAATGGTGTAAACATGAATTATGTGGATATGTGCCATTTAAATGGAATGTGATGTACTCCTCTATGTAAGTCTTGTATATATGTTAATATGTACCCCTAGTGTATGGCTCCCCTTCAAGATCGAGATGCTAGCTAACATAAACAAGGGGTTGAGAGGCACATATCCACCTATTGGGAAATTACGAGCTCAAGGTGTTGTCCCTAATTTTGATAAAGGATATATGTTGAGACATAATTTTCCATGGATGTTTACTATGACCTACTCCCCCACATATGAGAGCCACATTTGTTGGTTCATAGTGCAAACCTAACCCTTGAGATTGGAACCCTAAAGGATTGAGGATGGACCTAAATGTGTCGTTGTTCTATAACAAATCTATCATTGGTGATTCAGTTACTATATGATTGTCCCAGATTGTGTGGGACATGTGGCATGGTAATTATTATTTATGATTGTCTCTAGTTGTGTGAGACATATTGTTGCTATATTATGACTTATTGATGAGCTCTATGTGGTTTGAGACCACCTTATCCCTCCTCCCTCTTAGGTGACTTGATTGAAGTCACGAAGTGATCGTAATGTGAAAATTTATGTGATTTTGGATTCATATTTTTTATTGTTAATATGATTTCATTTGATTGATGAAGCCAACAATTTTGAAATTCCTTAAGTTATTGATTAAATGCATTGTAAAATTTTACATTTTGCCTCTTGAGGACTGATTATTGAAACTTTTTGTTCCCAATTTTGAAATGTTGTTTGGTTGCCACCATTGAAAATTTTATATTCCTTTGTAAATTTTGAATTGTTGCTTTATTTGAAATTTAAAATTTCTTGTTTTGAGGCTTTACTAATTTTTTGTTGGTGCTAGCATATGTGTAGTAATTTGGAATATGTTAGACTATCATACTCATTTGGAGTCATTGACAGGGTGTATGGGGAGAGTAGATGGCCTGGGGATTCATTTTGAAGGGACAAATGAGACCGGTATGGGATGGTTACTATCCATTTCCCCTAGATCTATCAGATATTTCTATGCAGAGGTTCCTCGGAGAGGACTTGATGATAATTATTTATGTGATATACATTCTCAGAGGATAATTTTGGGCACAAATAATCCTCATCCCTTTGTGTGAGCCTTGTGTTGTAAGTCAAGTGAGTACACCTTTGTGGTCATTTGTGTGTTGGTTATGTCACCTTGGTAGTGCAAATGAGAAAATAGGCGTAAGAGAATAACAATTGAGGAGGAAATTAAATGCTTCCTTAAATGTTATGGGTATGATATGTTGATGTCATGTGGTGACATATGAATTTGTGTTAATTATAAAGTCTATTTGAGGAGCCTTTGACAATCAGTGGTGTTGATTAATTTGTGATTGTGAGTAATAACATAATGTTTGTGTAAATAAAACTATCATGATTGTGTGATGTAAGTATTTGTAAGTATATTTGTGTCTCAATGACCATGTCCTAGGTTTGGTGTGTATGAAAACCTATGCTCGATCAGATGACTATTCTTATTTAGAAGAAAATGCTTTTGGTGAATATTTATTTAGTTATCTTACTAGTTGATCATGTTGTGATACACATACTACTTGCTAAGGAATGAATTTGACTCTTTCATCTTCTAGATTAACTCTAGGGTGGGAACTCTACTACCGTATCAAATTTTAGGAGCAAGTTTAGTCATAGGGGAGAGGATGTGAGGCCCTACCTATAGAAGGGAATTGCAACTCATTTTTGTATTAGATAGTAAAGGTCTTTTAGTGGATTCATTGAATTAACATATTTGATTAGTTATTGAAATGTTATTTAGTTGTGAACGAATTACCTTTGATATTGATATTAACTAACTTTCAGCCTCATCTAAGCCACGGGCCTACCGAGCATATAAACCTCCGCAATTTATTGGTAAGAAGACATGCCTTCATTATTGGGTTTGGATGAGCATTGAGTATCACCAATAATCAGATCAAGTACATAATAAAATGATTTGAATCCCTTACAATATTCTTACATATGACAACATTGCATATGGACTTTATGGAGGCATTAGCTTGTAAAATATAGAACTAGGATATAGTTATGTTCAAATATAAGTTAGTCCCTCCTATATTACTCTTTAAAATAATTCAACTATAAATCATAGAAACAAAAAATATCCTTGTAACTTTGAAATACCCTAGGATATATTATGACATGATTTTGAAACTTTAGAATGAATGAGTTAAAAAAAATTAGTTAATCAATAGGAAATATGTATATTCTTGTCTTACAAAATTTCATGTGAGGAGCTTAAGTAAAGTCCCTTAGACTAGCAAGTAGAATAATATAATACTACCATATGATTTAAATATCCTAAAGGTCATAACCATATGGTATTATTTCATTCTGCTTAACCACTAGATTATGTGTTTTATAACTTGCATCAAGAGAAGCAATGTCACTATATGCCACAAAATGAGGGCTCTTATCACAAGTATTATAGAGACTTAAAACTATGACCAGTGTAAACTATTAGTACTATTCCTATAAGTATAATGAAGCCTCAAAATTTTCAATAATAATTCATTAACCTTCCCTCACTTATAGGTAACAATCTTAATTATTGATGGCACTTGAAGGCAGAAGGAAATTTTGAATTTAGTAGTTTTCAACTATAAAAAGGTAAAAATAGAGTAGAAATTTAATGTGAATACATCAATGTTAGGAGTAAAATAATACAAGTCATGTGGATGGTTTTCACCAATTTTCACATGTTATGTTCTTGAGAGTTTAATAGGGGAGGATATCAAAGCATAATTGAGTAATTGAGTAATTGAAGAAGTCTCTATTAAGAAATTCTCATCTCCATGCTTGAGAGTAGCATAACTACTTTATAACATCATAAATTAACCTAAGCAAGTCACATAAGTTCTATTTGGTAGATTTTAAATATTAATATCAAGATCAAGATTATTGGTTTCAAGTCTAAGGTACAAGTTCATAATAGATGCATATGACCCATTGAATCACACTTGATTTATATATTATACTTCATTTGATAATATTCATATTAACCACATTTATAATAGTTCAATAAAATATATGGAAATATTTTATAGTTCAAATAGTAAACACATGAATTTCCAAAACTTATAATGGGGCAATTCAAACACATTTTTAAAAATTCATTCTTGTAGTCATAAAAGAATTTATTGGATGTTGAATAGCCTGATAGATAATAGAACACAATTTTCACACTAAGTCCAGAGTCTAGCATATCATATCAAGATTTCCATATTTATGTGGAGGCAGTCGTACCACAAAAGACGTACTACACTAGTTTGAAATTTTCAAAAAAAAAGAAGCATTAATGGAGGGTAAGTGAGGACGGGGTGTATGCAGAGATGGTAAGCACACCATTTATACAAGTATGGCATCCCAATCCCTAGCGAAATAAAATTTGATTTGCTGCAAACAACAATAAAGGCATGGGTATGTAAAACACAGGGGGGCAGAGAATTGACACACAGTGAATGGGGAGACAAAGTTTGAATTTAATGGTTTCTGGGATACGATGTTCTGAGGAGATCTTTGAAATTCCAGCACCATGATTATATACATAGAGTGACATAGATGGTGCGCTTGATCACCAATAACTCCTTATTGCATAATGTGAATGTAGTTTAAAAAAAAAAAAAGAGTAAACAGAGTTAGCCATGCAGGAGAAGTAGACTTCTGAGTTTCTCTCTATCCTGGCCTTTGTGGCTGACATTGAGAGCGTTAATATTATTGACAAAGTGTCTATTTCTCTCAAGGTTTGTTAGGAAGGGACATTAATATTCATCGAAATAGCCATGGCTGCGAGTGCCCTTCTCACTCCCGCAAATTACCATTCTAGATCTGTATTTCTCATTGCCTGTCTCCCCTACATTCTTTTGTTGCATCCTCATCATCGTCAACCTCTCGTTATATGTCTTGTAGAGTCTTTTGGGTCCCTTTGAGACAGTGCATGCCATGGAAAGATTCACTCAGGAAAACTAAAACCAGCCCTTCTGCTTTCTTACCCCATAAGGATTTAGGAAATTTGAATAAATTGAGTAGTTTAATTCAGAATGCTTACAATCCACTGAGAGCCTTGTTAGGATCCAGTGAGGAAGTATCAAGCATTCATAAATCTGCTCTTAAAAAAGAAAAGATCTCGATTAGTTGCCCAGAGTAGAGAGATCCTTGTGATTGAAGAGTTGGAGTGCCCTCTGTCTGAATACATGAAGTCTACCTACAAAACAAGTTTTCGGAATAGGATGTTAAACACATAGAACGAGTGGATGAAAACACTTTCAAATGAAAATAGTTCGTGTGGAGGAAAATCCAGATGGTTGCAGCTACATGAGGCTTTTGTCATGTTGTCTACTTCTTGACTTGCATGCAGAAATACAACAACAATTGATATATGGTCATTTGGGTGTATTACCGCTGAGCTTTTCCTGGGTTTACCTCTCTTTCTAGGGGATTTAGAGAAGGAGCGAATGATAGAGAGACTTGGAGCAGTTTTCTTTATGGCAAGTCACATATCAAATTACCTTCACTGACTGTCTTACTGAGGAGGAGCACAACAATTTGTTATGGATAATGTTGATTATTTTCCCCAAACTATTGTGAATCTATTGCATACAACCAAAAAGATGCTACCAAGGTTGATCACTCACCAAGAAAAGATTAGCAGATGTAGGCTTCATTAGAGGTGTGTATAGATTCACATGTTGGTAGTATATCCTTCATTTTCAAATCTAAACAGTGAATTCAAAAGCTTCCAGGTGAGTAGATCGACTCCATTACTTAACAATATATTTGTATGTATGATGTCCATCTATATTGGAAACTTAGAGTAATTGTTTTTGTTTTCTCCTGTAGTCATTCTAAGGTAATTATAATGTAATGGTGTTCAATAGTATAGTAGATTGGTCGATGGATTTTATGTATGCAGCAGAGAAAGTGTAATGTTAGATATTCATGGTTGTTGGAATAAAGCAAATAATTTCTCCCACATGAGGAGAAAAACTGCATGTTTTTATAACAAAATAAATTAGGAATTAGTTTAGGTTTTTTTTGCTATTTGCATGGTTTCAAATTTGTTTTATTTGTAGCTATTATTACTTTGTTTCCTCCTCAAATTCTTTGAAGACCTCTATAAAAGAGAGGCATTGTAATTAGAATGTAATCAGTTAACTATCAGTTAATAAAGTTGTAGCTTTGCATATCGTAGAGTTTTTGTATGTCTCTGTTTCACCTTCAAAGTGGTATCAGAGAAAATCGATCATGGCAGTTGTAGAAGTCTGAAGTTTGGATTGTTGTTTCAAAAGAAGCTGATGGATGCTGCCAGAATTCTAATCGGAGTTTATAAATGCCAGTCAAAGAATTGCTTGAAGCCACTGTTCCATAAGATTGTTGTGTAGAAATAAAAGTTTGAATTGTTGTTTTGAAAAAGGCCCAGAGACTGTCTAGAAAATAATTGTTTGGAGATCGCAAACTGTAGCAGATTTGAATGTAACACCTAGAAAGTAGGAGGATCATTGCTAAAGGAATTTGTATGGCACTGAAGAATAAGAAACCACTAGGTTGGAAAAAAAATCAAACCTCTAAAAAGAAGAGGTTGCAGATCAAAGGAAGTCACCATTCTAAAGGGTTGAAGTTTTCAGGAAGAAATCGCCGCTAGTATAGAGGAGATTGTAGTAGTAGCTTTTTATGAAGGTGTTGAAGTAAATTGAGATTGTTTTTATTTTAATTTGTGTTCATATTTTTTTAAGATATTTTTAGAAGACAAGATTCAAATTGCAAGAGAGAGGGTGAAGGCACTCGAATCTGTTGGAGGAAAGTAAATCGCTGTAGCGAATTCGTAGTCAAGTGCATAAACAAGGTAAGTTAAATCATTTATTTCAATGGGAAAGATAGGAAAAAGAGTAAAGAAGGAGAAAAATGTTTTGGAGGAAGAAGTTATAGCAATTAAAAAATGTAATCTACAATTGTTAGTAGAATAAAAAGAGTTTGGAAAAGAAAATGTGAATATCTGTTTGAAATTGAGAATCTTGAAAAAGAATTAGAGAGAGTGAAAAAGAAAAATGAAGAGCTAGAAGAAAGATTGAAGCTATATGATGAGGTGAAAGAAAACCTAAAGAGGTTAGAAGAAGAAAATTGTTTACAGAAAAAAGAAATAACAAATTGAAAGAAGAAAATAAATTTTTAAGGACAAAAAAATTGGTATATGGTGTTTCTTGTGATACAAAAGACTTGGTTTGTTATGTTGATAAATCAGATGATTTATGTGATGGAGCTGAAGGTGTTTTTGATAAAGAGTTCAATAATGAAGATGATAATGTGTCTACAAATCATGTTAATTGTCATGAAAAGAGTGTTGGTATGAAAAAAATGAAAAGAATGGGATACAATGGGCAAGGATTAGGAAAGCGTGATCAATTGAGCCTGTTATGAGACCAAAATTTGAAGGTCTTGGATATATTGCAAGTAAAGGAAATGATACATGTACAAGAAAATTTGTTCAAGGAATGGAATGTGTCAAATGTTGTTATTGTAGTAGGAAAGGGCATACAAAATATTTGTGTTGGGATCTAAATCTGTGCAAAACTTGTGGTTTGATAAATCATTTAGAAAAGATGTGTTGACAAAGGAAGTGTAAAAGTGAATCTATGATAGGATGCATGAAAATAAATTGTGGATGGATTTTTGAATCAAATTGGAAAAAGTTGACAGGTATGTTGAAAATTTTATTGAAGTATGAACATATGTGAAATATGATAGTGATCAAGAAAGGGTTGAATGTTTGAGAAAGCATGAAAAGACATCATGAAAAGTGGAAAGATACAAATAGTGAAAGGACTTCCAGTTTGAAGTTATGAAGATTTGAGAATCAAAGTTTGAAGGACTGTTGCAGCAGTTGGAGAGAAAGTTGAGGAAAGATTCATAGATATTAAAGATAATTTGAAAGTATCATTTGAGTAAGTCCAAACACTTGGTTGCAACAATCTAAGAGAGGAAAAGTTTGCAAAAAATAAATTTGAAGAGTGAAAATGCTAAAGCATGTATGATCAAAATTAAAGGGGAGTGTTGGAATAAAGCAAATAATTTCTCCCACATGAGGAGAAAAACTACATGTTTTTATAACAAAATAAATTAGGAATTAGTTTAGCTTTTTTACTATTTGCATGGTTTTAAAGTTGTTTTATTTGTAATTATTATAAGTTTATTTTAATTTGAAGACCTCTTATAAAGAGAAGCATTGTAATCAAAATGTAATCAGCTAATTTATCAGTTAATAAAGCTATAGCTTTGCATATCATAGAGTTTTTTTATGTCTTTGTTTTGCCTTGAATGGTCTTTGTTATGGCTTTAGCCTTGTGAGTTCTAGGTGTACGAGGTGAGGGAATTCTTTTGCAACCATTAATAAAACATGAATACAGTCCAATAGAACCCTTCAAGAGTACCTTTTTATTACACCCTGCTCTCTACTTTAATCGCTTCACTGCACTATTTCTTTTCTATTTCACATCCCTTTTGTTTTCTTTATAAAACTCGATCTGTATCTCTATATTACGCAAGGTGGTTTTATATGCCAAGTCATTTTTTTTTTTGGTGACCCATGTATGCAGGCATCAATAGAAAGGAAAATATGTATGATTATTGTGTGTTGAACTAAGAAAGAAATCATGTAAAAGATTAAAATGAATAGGTATGACACGGTTCACATTTATTGTCTATGTTTCTGTATTTTGCATGAATTTTCGCTACAACACTGGCGTATTATCATGGCTAAAGCTTTCCCCGCACAGGATGGAAGGAAGATGGCATTGGTTGATGGATTTGTTTTTTCACTTTTCATTGCATTTTCTAAAAGCTCTAAAGTCCCTCTTACCTTTTAAATATTGTGCAGACGTTTCTTGTAAGCTATTATGTCAAACGGTTCACAGGAGTTATAGGTGCCTTTTCCATTTCATTGAAATTGGGAAACATAAATGTTACAGGCGTCATATAAGGTGTCATTTCCACTTTTGAAGTGTCTGAATGAATATTATACTTTACTTCTTTTTAAGTGGCACGTTAATGTAGAACTTTGATCCTTTTAAAGCCCTTCCAACAAATCCATTTTGTGCATATCCTACAATCATTTCATTGCATGTGGCCACATTTCTGTGTGGCATTCTGTCAAACCTCTCGCATTGAATGCATATCTGGCAGGATGGTTACAACTACAATAGTGGACAAAATATGTCCATCCCTTATGTGTAGATGGATGTCCATACCTTGTTCCAATACCCCCATATTGGCGCAGGCAGAGAGGATGTTGGGGAAGGCTGAATCTCCATCTCATCGAAGGTTAATTGAGCTGCATGGAGACCAAGGACCTTTTTTTGGAAAGTTAAAATAATAAAATAAATTTAGTTATTTTAGTTTACGTTGTGTGAAATGCATATGTTTGATGATATTATTCACTCTTTTCTTTCAATTTTTTTGAAAAATGATAATTTTATTTGATAGATGTTTTAATAAAAAATTTGTTAGATGATTTTAATTAGCAAGTGGAATTGGATAGTTCATATCAAAACTATTATACGTAGAGATTGGGTTTAAAACATTGTCGAATTAATTATGAGAATCAATCGTTGGCTTAAACTAAACAATATGCCTTAGTGAATTTCATAACTACTCTCTTTTTCATAGCTATTTGCAACATTTAAAAAAAAAATGTTAAAATAGGTTATTATTCAAACTAAGATATATATATATATATATTATTGATTATTGCCTTATGGAGATCACTTTTGTGTATGTTTAAGTTCAATTTCTTAGTTATGTGTGATTGGAACCAATTCTATACTATTTAAAAGACTATATAGTGGCTTTAAGGTGTAGGTTGGTGTTCTATTAAACATGAAATTATTTTCCTTGGAAAATGAAATAACCCTCACAAATTTACATAGGAAAACAATGTAAACGTGTGATATATATACTAAAGGTTCTATTGAAAACCTTGTGAAGTCATTGTAGTAAGATGATGGGACTAAAGAGTCATCACCATAGCTTTTGGCATGCTCAAGCATAAATTTGCTATAATAACCCTTGTGTGATAATAAATGATTATGCAGAACTAAAATATTTATATATAACCTAGTTCACAATTCACATTTGGTACAATGCATTATGTTTTAGACATATATCCTACCCAATATTGGTTGGGTATTACTATTTTTTTACATTAGGCTCCTATTATAAAAAGAGGGGTAGAGAGGTTATGGCAGTGTTGTGTCAAAATCATCCTGAAACCCTAGTAATGTGGATTAAATTGTGGTGTTAGGGTTGGATAAGTATGCTATTTTATGGAACTTTATTTATGTGTTCAGCTTTATATTTTAGTTATGTTCCAGATGATGCAAAATAATAGTTTGAAAGACTAAGAGTAATATTTAGATTATATGAGTGATGAAATGAACATTTAGTTGATTGAATAATCATAATCAATGAAAGTAGAATTTAGTTCTCTAATTATTTTTTTAAAACTTTTGGGGTAGTGTTGTGCCCCTAGCACACACACCCCGTTCAGAATGGGGACCCTCTCTTTCTTTCACCTTGTCGGGTCGTTTTGTCACTGCCTCATTTTGTGTGCCCCCTGTTTTGGTGTCCTAGATGGTCGGTATGTCTCTGAAATCTCACCTCAAGTTGACCATCCCTCATCCCCGCAAAAATTGCTAATTCCTGGACCTTCACGGAGTTCCTTTGGCAGTTTACCCCGGCCAGCATCCTTGGCATCCTCTGGGCTAGGCCTCTCGGGTTTCCTATCCCAGGTTTCCCTGTGGTGCTTGCCATTCCAAATGGCCAAATGACTTCATCTTTTCACACCTCAGGTCTTGGTCAGTTGTCTGCCATGTCTCAATGTCTTTGGTGACTAAGTTCAAATTGCACTACCTTGAGACCCTCTAGACCCGGCCTCTCAGGCTCCTACCAAACTTCCATTTTTCTTTCGTCATCTCCGATGGCCATCCTCCAAGGGCTTTCCATCCCTCGGGACTCGGATCCTTAATTGTCGTTTGCATAAACTACATTGCAAAGTGACCATTGTTCATGTGCCTCAGGCCCGGTTAATCAAACTTCTTTGCCTGGAATGTCCTGGTGAGTTCTCCATTTGTTGACGGCCATTGGCCCGTGTCCTTCCGGCCTTCAAGTTCTGGACCTCCTGCCACCACTCAGAATTCAAACTCACCAACCTTCTCGTCCACCCTACGGGAATTTATGAGGGTGTATTAAATGAGTTTGGGAGTATAAATAGTAAGCTCAACATGTCATTTTCATAATGTCAGGATAGTCAGGAGAGAAATCAAAGCTGCCAGAGAGATCCAGTGCCCTTGCTATTCATCGCCAGAGCACTCGTCGCCTGCATCGACTGATTCCTCAGGGATTTAACAACTTGCTTCATCGAGTTCTCGAGGTATGCTCATCATCCACCCTCATGCACATTTGTTTTTTGATGATTTCGCATTAAATAATGGATAAACGAGGGAGAAATATGCATTCGCTAGGTAGAGGGAATGAACATCTAAAAACCCCATGTTAAAATTGTGAGGAACCCTTCAAAATTGCCCTAAAGTTGAATCTGGGACTTTATCATTGTCGTGTTGTTCTTCTTACAGAGCGCTCGCACCCTCCGAGCTCGAGACTTCCCGTCGCCATCCAGAAAACTTCAAACTCAAACTTTGAAACGACAGAAAAATATCTCTCCAGCCCCAAGACCCCGGAATTCCTTTCCCTGCTCACCGTTAGGGCTTGCAAAATCAAAAAAAATTAGCCTCCCTTCATGCCTCGCGGGTCCGCTCCCGTGGGATTCTATTCCCGAGACATCGTGTGGGTTTCGTCATTTCAAACGGCATATCCACCTCGTCCGCCCATGCCCCGGGCCCCATCATGTCGTTCACCGCCAAAGTTAAACAAGCAAAGTGCCATATCCATAACCATTCATAGACTCAGACCACGGAGTTTCATCCATGGACTTCCACATGGGTGTCGCCATTCCAAATGGCCAAATGAGCCCAGTGCGCTAGTCGCCCAAAAACTTAACAAAAGAAATCCAAAGGCCAAACACGATGTCGGGTTCGGTCCACCAGGTCGCTCCCACTGGATTTCCATTCAACATTCGTTGTTCCAAATGGCCATCATCCATTAGCCTCCCGACCCTTGAGACCCAAGCACTTAAAATATTAATTGGTTGTATTGGCCGCCTTTAAGCCTTGTGGATCCCAAACCTCGAAACTCCATCCTCAGAACTCCATTTTAGTCTAGCCGTTTCAAACGACAAACCTTAGATAGCTTTCCCACCTCTCAACTCTGGGTGCTCCAAAGATGATTCAAATGATCTCTGATCGGGAAACAAGCCTTGACCCACGTGCTTAAATTGAACCCTCCCTTGCATAAACCTTTCAAATCATCCAAACTTGAAGCTGGGAGAAACCACACGAATTTCCCTTCCTTGTTCGCCCTTCACAACAGCAATCCTACTAGGGAAGTCTGACCCCTTGGGCCCAGGTTGACCAAATTTCCTCCAGTAAACTACTGATGGCATATTGAAGCAAATGTTCAATTTGATGAGTGATGTATTATCCAACCTGACTTTATTAGTAGGGGTTTTGGCTAATGTTGGTGTCTTTATGCTTAATTGCACTTATCACACCTTTGTCTGTAGGATATATGGAATCGAGTGCAGAACCCTCGAAGGTAGCTGCAGAGAAAGACAAAGGGAAGAAATTAGGTAGAGTTCCTCGTGGGAAAGAGGACAAAGACCAGATGAAATATCAATTCCAAGGGGAGCCTTTTCACTCAAAGAATATTATAGATTGGAAAGAGATTACTGATACTAATATCGGGCACATTGATATTGATGAATTTAAATAGAGGGTCAGAGTCAGCCCAATGACCGACAATGCAAGGCTTATCAAAAGTAGTGGAATTGCTAAAGCTGCAGGATTTCCTCCATCCCTTATCACTCATGAATTGGTCATGGCTTGTTGGCAAGCATATCAACCAGAGACTTGAACAATAGTTGATAGAGATGGGAACATTTTGGCTGATATGTCCAGCGAAGCAATAAAAAAGACCTTCCATATCCCTACCTTTGGGGAAATAGAGTTGCCGACCATCAAGGAATGCAAAGCAATGTGGGACCGAGACCCGGTTGGCTGCAAGAAACTTATAAACCAGTATTGGCTCAAAGAGAAGTGGGGCAGCACTGCAAAGGTCCCCCAAGAACTCTTCTACAATGATTTCCACGAAGACTGTCATGACTTAGTGACTCTATTGAGCAGAATAATGGGCCTTCCCACTGCAACATACTTTCAAGAATGGATGATCTATTTTGTAGAGAAAATCCTTTGCAATTCCTGAGGATTCCACATAGACCACATTCTACTGGGGGGGAATAATAAGTTACTGCTTCCACCAGCAGTTTATGAATGTTAAAAATACCTCTAAATTTTATATGACATCCTACCTTGTTTACTCACTAGCTGAATGGAGGTAGTATAGTGGACTGTTCAGAGTGCCTGATGAAGAATCTGGTCGTGCATTAAAAGTTTATGATAGATACCCTCAGTTGCAGTATAGAAATTTCAAGAGGGACTACTGTAGGGTGAATGAGGCTTTCATAGGTCACATTATTAGGCTGCTTGGAGGAGATTTTGAAAGGAGAGTTTCTCATAGTGCTCGGGCGTTCCTGAAACAGTACACCTTCTTATTTATTCAGTACCCTAAATTCACCTGCATTCGTGCCCAAGGTTACACAAACATGCCAAATAAGCTGCCTCGGTACCCCAATGACTGGATTATATTGTTGGAACTCTCTCGGCAGTTGCAACATGTACATGCTCTCCTTAGCAGCAAGCATTTGGTGGGAATCCCCTATCCCCTTTCTTTTGGCCAGCGAATGTATAAGCTACAAACCTCTCAATGTGTAGGGAACTCAGAGAAGGAGCTAGCGGAATATCATTTCAGCCTCCACACTACTCACCTGCGGATGGACCCATATGGGAACATAAGGAAAGCATTAGGACCTAACTACGCCCATTTGCATCACGTTGAATATTTCTGGGTAGATTGCCAAGATGATAAGGAGGTGCGCACGAGGCACTACATGTGAATGATTGCATACTTTGTGAAAAGGGTGAATTTATTTCCTATACCTGATCAAGTTGAAGAAGATGAAAGTACCATATTGGACCCCATGTACAATGCAGTCGCCAACTTTCCACTGCCAACCATAGATTGGGACGAGCAAGAGGTCGATGACCTCAATATTATAACCAAGCCTGTCGAGGCTCGCACCAAAGAACAGGTCGATGGACAGGTTGCCCGATTGAAGGAACAAGGGGTTGTCCTAACATATGAAGGGCTCAAAAGTGAGCCTAGTGCCACAGATAATGTCGCTGCTACAACCTCGACAGGAGAAACCTCCAAATCGCCTCTACTCACAAGATCAAGGAAAAGAAAAGAGGTCGAGGAGAAGCAACCAAATCTAAAAGTATACAAGAGGAAAGCCTCAGAGGGTGAGCCCTCAAAGAAGCATAAAAGGTCAAGAAGCATTACAGGGTTTCCCACAATTCAAGAAGATCCCCTCTGCAAAGGAGAAGAAATGGAGATGGATCGGCCAAAGTCCCCACCGGCTGCCTCGAATGTTGTCATCCCTCTGCCTATTTCTCAAGTTATGGTTGCCACATCCCCACCCGCGGTGGACATATAGATCCACCTTGCCTCCTCTTCACCAACTAGGCCCATCGTATTGGTTAATTCCTCCTCTGCTACCACTTCTCCATTTTCCTCCGCCTCTATGTCCCCCACCACATCGCTTCCATTGGCAGTAGCAACAATATCAATACCAACACTCACATTTCCAGAGGCATTCTCGCGGCACATGCAAAATGTTCGCTCTGAGATTTCCCAAGTACTGATGGATCCCACCATCCAAGCTACCTTAGTGCAGGTTCTTGCCTGTGCCCCCCCCTCAAAGCCTCTGACGAAGCCACCAACAATGGAAGCCACAATGCAAATACCCGAGGAGCTGGAATGACGAGAAAGAAAAACAGCAAAAGCATTGGAGGAAGAAGCGGATGAATATCACGAACATCCGAAGTACCAACACTTGCAAATCGACAAGGTTGTTCATGAAGAAGAAGAAACAGGATCCTCTAAAAGTGGAGATGAAGAAGAAAACACTGGTGGCAAGCTTATTGTGCAAGCTTTCAACCCTGACCTTGGGGAGGAGTTGGCCCGACAATTGAAGGATGTCAGGGAAGAAATAGAAAGATCACCTCCCAAAGATGATGGGAAGGAAGATGATAGGGTGGAAGAAAATATAGAGCTTCCTACAAGTGAACAACAAGAGGAAATCCTTGAACATGACAAAGAAATGCCTTTCTCTGAAGGCCAAGAAGAACGAGAAAGGAAACAGCATGAAGATGTGCCACCTCCTCATAAAGAAGAAGAGAACGTAGAAGAGGATAAAACTGAAGACAAAGTTCAAACTGATAAGATCCTCAAAGTTGAGTAGTCTAAGGAGCACGGACATGAGGATGAACAGGATAGGGAAATTGAAGAAAAGAAAGCAGGGGACGCTGAGAAAGAAGGTCTCAAGGAGTGATTACCTGCTAAGTCTCCCATCAAGTGTCTGGTATTTATCCGAGACTCTGATGAGGAAGAGGGAGAAGGCACTAAGATGGAGAAAGAAGCTCCCAGAGATAAAGAAGTAGAAGTCCAAATGAATGAAGAGGAAGGTGATCATGAATCACCTAAAGAGAAATCTGCTATGCCCAAATGGCTAGAGAAACAACTTGAGAAGAAAGCTCCCGCCTCGGCTAACCCAAGAGCAAGGTTGGAAGCTATCTTAGCTCAGGCACAAATCAGTACCAAAAAGGATAAGAAGCCCAAAATTAGATTCAAAGTGATGATGGATGCCTCCAGATCTAGAACCACCTAGGTGGCAACACCAGTAGTGGGAGAAAAAGGGATAAGCTACAATGTCTCTACCATTGAGTTGGGAACAGCTACTAGGGAGAAAAAGGTAGAGCACCTCCAAGAGTCTATTGCCACAATAGTACACCTAATACAATAGGACAAGATTTCAAAAGAAGAGCTCAAGGCACAGGTGGCTAACCTGACGATGGCAGAGGAAGTGCCTACCGTGTCCATGGCTCCATCGTAATTGTTGTCAAGAGAACAAATAGACAAGCTGGAAAATAGAAAGAACCTAGACAAGACTATAGAAATTTGGTTCCAGTAGGTCCTATATTTTGGAAACATGGGCATCAGCTATGTTGTTGGGATAGTAAAAAAATTCTTGGATCTACAATAGTCTCTTGAGGGTACAAAGAAAATTTGCACTGACTTCCTAGCAAGATATGAGTCCACCTACCCAAAGATTGAGGCTATTCTTAAACTGTTGAGCGCGACTTGGGAAAAGTAGCTCACATTCCAGAAGGGTGACCACTAGCTGGTAGATGTATGGAAGCGAGACTTTGTGAATCGAAAAGAAAGGTTGGATTTGGTGCTCGATAAGGTGAATGTGGATATTAAGTGGGCTAAAGAAATCAGAGTGGATTGTACTCAGTTCTTGAAGCTGCTAACAAGATATGATATGCCTACCGTATGAATGGATCCAAAGAAAGTAAAGCCCCACTTCCAGAAGAAGATCGAGGATGGATGTCAGACGAAATCGCCACTGATTTCATGAGCTTTGCTACCCGAGCCTTCACCCAGTCAGAGCTATTCTGAGACCACACTGCCAAGTATGGTGAAGACTAGGAAAAGCTCACCAAGCAATCCAAAGAGTGGAGTTATTAGGTCCTACGATCTGAAATCGTAGACGTGGATAAGCTCCAACTACTAATTCTAAAATTTATAGAGTATGCAGCTCTGAAGAAGTAGGAAGGAAACCCTATTATTGATGAAGAGTTCCTAAAGGAATAGCTATATCAGAAGGGCAATCAGTAAAAAGACAAAATGCTATAGTGTTGTCACTAGAAGACAAAATAGGGATAAAGATAAATTTGTATTTTTAATTGTAATATATTGTGGGGTAGGTAGAACCCTAATTTGTAATGAATCTTGGCCACACAATGCAAATTAATCTTGGCCATTCATTCTACCTTTTGGACACTATAAATAGGGGGTCTCCTCTCATTTTCAAGGGAGAGTTGAGTTGTAATGACATGTTGTAGAAATTTTAATGGAAATACATTGACTTTGGTGCATTTTCCGAGTTTCTCTACATGTTTCATGATTCAATCTCCCATAGTTAGATGTTTTAGTTAGATCTACATTGCTGCTCTAGTTGGTTTTAGATTGCCTAAATAGATTTGGTAATGTTGTTATGTGGTTATGAAAAAATTTGTTGTGTAGATGCCTTCCAGTCCATACTTTTTGCTATTTGCTGCTGGAAAATGGCTCTGTAAAGTTAGTCTGGACTTAAACTCAAAGCTGCTTTAAAATTTTATCTTTTTTCATGCATGAATATGTTGGATGAATGGTAAAACATCTGCAGGCCTTGGAAGATAGCACAAATCTCATGAGACTGTGAATTTTCTAGTTAAGTGAAATTTTGTTTGAAGGAAGTTATCCACAGCAGAACCTCCATGGTCACTTTTCACAGTTAGCTGCAGATCTAGGAAACTCTCCTCTCCCCTGCCCTTTTTTCCTTTCTTTTAGAAACAACCTATGCTAAGGTTCATTGCACACTGTAAAGCCAAAAACTTAAGAAAATATTGAAGTTTCAGATTGTTGTTTGAACTTGTAGCAAAGTGCACATCAACTTCCATCCTAGAAACTTCAACTCGTAAGATCCACTTTGCATCTAGCTACATCAGTCTGCCCTGTGATTACCACCAAAATCACCTCAAATATCAACTGAGGAATTCCATGCAAGTCATGACTTGACACCCGAGAGACCTTGGGGTGATTTTTAGCAACTTGTTGTTGGACTTTCAAGAGAGGTAGTGCACCCATGTACTGTCTGCATTGAGAAAGTGTGCAAAACACCACATCAACAGGTAGTTTTGTGTTGTATTACCAGCACTAAGGATTTAGTTATTGGTATGTTACTTCAAGTGGTGTTGTATAAGCATGAGTATTTATTTTTACTTTTCATAGCTACTAGTATATCCTTAATTAGGTTTTCAAACCCCCATCTTAACCTAAGTGGGTGGCAGTCGATCGTGAAACTATCTAGGGAAGTGGACCCTAGAAAGGGTTGCATACTGACTCTTATAATATGTAATTTTTATGGGACACATGATTCTTTTGAGTAGAGGATCGAGTTTAGTGTATATCAATGTTCTCGTGATAGGATTGTGGTTGAGATAGAATCATCTTTGAAACCTTGTGGATATACCTTGTGTGGGTGATTCAAATGAGTTGTAGCAACTCAAGTTGTTGAACTATGAAGCCTCTATGTTGCACGTACATAGGAAAGGCCATCTGAGATGAGCCCTTGAGGCATAGGTTTGGCCCTTAGAACTTGTTCTTTTAAGTTTTGATTTAGACTTATCATTCTTCCCTGATGTTGTCAAATACCATTTGATTTTTATAGCTAAGTAATTATATCACTTATCTTGGTGATCATGTACTAATTACCCATTGTTCTTACGTGTGCACCAAGTCATGTAGACCTTGCAGATATAGGAATTGGGGGTGAGGAAATTATGACATGATGGAATGCAAGAGGTACTTAGGTAGGAAAAAAGGTACGTTAGGTTGATTTGAAAGAAATAAACATTATTATTTAAAAATAATAATGACTCATTGCCATCTTTTCTCTTGACTAAATGACATCATTAACTGTTGCCTTAAGTAGTGTATTATGTTATTATTGTTTAAGGAAAAAAAATCAAACTAGTAAATTTTGTTGCAAATTAGTTAGGTTGTTTTGTGTCCATTAAGTGTGTAAAATGTGGTAATGACATAAACATAAATATGTAGATTATCATGGTTCAAGAATTGAGAGTTGGGAATGAATCCAACCTCATGCTCTAGATTTGTCAGGTAAAATGAGGTACATTCGATTACTGAACTTTGAAGGACTTAACCTTTGTGAATGGAATGCCAAGGTTCAAGGATTGGGAATGATCTTAACCTCATGTCAAAATGGCATGAAATCATTAAATTGCCTGGAAGTGTAATGAAGCACAATGACAATGTAACAAATATTCTTGATTGGCATGCCATTGGAAAAAATGAAATGAATTTAATAAAGGAAAGAAAATGAAAATAAAAACACAACTTGGACCAAATGGAAAATTTGAAAGGAAAAGTCAAATCCAATAGGAAAATAAAAGACGGAGCACAGATTCCACCAAACATGGGAAAAATAAGTTCTAAACACTACAAAAAGTCTAAGACATCAAGCATACCCAATAACACCATGAAAACTTAAGTGTAGGTTGAAACTCTATCTAGCAATTACAAGGAACAAATACCAAACCACAAAAATAACACGACCACAACAACATGAGCACAAACACCATGAACACATAGAAGGCTTTGGAGTTAGGATGCAAGGGATACATGGGAGCTCAAATCACAAGATTAAAATGACATGAGAAACAAGGTAATTAGTGTTACAAAAAAGGTATCTCAACCTTGAAATTATAAAAGGTTACTATTTATGGTAAGTTTATATTTGAGCATGCTAGTAAATTTTTGACCCAAGGTCATGTCTGGACTTCAAGATATTAAAGTTTCCATTTTTAAAAGTTTCAAAGTCAATTTTGAAGCATTTAGAGGCTATTTTTGGGCCTGAAAGTGGTCATAATTGGCCAAGCAGCTATATCTTGATAGAAAACTTCATAATCTTTCCAATGGTTTAAATGGTTCATCAATTGAACTATTGGATCAAAAGTTATAGCTTTCAAAAGTTGGGTCTCCCAAATTGGGAAATGTGTAATGTATTGGACACACACAAAAAGTTGTAAGGGGGAGTTACACATGTTGGTTTATGTTTGGACACATCATAGGGCATCTTTGATTAAAGATAAGTTGAATGCCATTTCTTGGGTGGTTTTAGCTCATAATTTTGTAAATACCATTTGATGGTTGTGTGTATTGTATCTCCTATATATTAGGTACTTGAGATGGAGGTTGAGTGTAAGATTCTTATAGATGTTGAGTTTCATCTAGATCTCTAGTTGATGATACTCCTAAGATATCTTTCTTTGCAAGTATGTTGTAATCTTGTTGAATTTTGAATAATATATTAGGTGGATTTTGGAGTGTGGGATTTTTCTCCTGAAATGGTTTTTCCTACATAAATCACAATGTTATGGTATAAATGATATTTATGATTATTTATATTTAGTTTTTGTAATTGTTGTAAAGATCTTAAAAATTTGCATAACCCTCCCCTCAAGATTAGTGTAGGAAGTTTTCCACTACCTTAGCTTCCTTACAATTGGCAATAAACACCCCCAAACAAATGCACATCAAAATTTCCATTAATGCAATAGCTGGTGGTAGGTGATATGACATGACATCTCTTGCATCAAGCTTCAAGTGTCAAGGTTCCAACTTCCATCATGGCATCATATAGAACTCTAACATCTCAATGTAATAGTTTAAATAGATTTCTCAATCAACCTCATTAAATATTAGGGTCTTGAAGTATCTTGTAATGTTATACTTGGACGAGGATATCCAACATCTCGATAGATGAGGAGCATGCAAAGAAAAAAAAAATTAGGAATCAAGGCCAACACCATTGTCATGTTGAGATGGAAAACCCCAAAATTATGAAAAGCAACAAAAGATAAAGAAAACCAAGCAAACAAAACAAGGAAAATGGAACAAACACCAAGCAAAGAAAAGAAAGAACAAAAAAGGGAGGCCCCTATTTGGCAATCCAAAATGGGGCATAGGTGAAAGGCGCAAAACCTTTATCTTGGTTTTGTGAATGCACCTCCTTGTTTACCCTTATTTAGCATAGTGTTTGTCATTTTCATATTTGAACCTTGTCATGGTTTTTATTCAACCCACTATGTTCCTAAATTATAATTCACATAATCTATTTTGTTTGATTTTTCACCTTCTTTTCATAATATTTCTCCCACCTCACTTGGTTTGTATTATTTCTATAACTTATTAATATCATTACCAAGTTTTTAATTGTTTTTGCTTTGATTATTTTTTATTTCATTCCATAGATAAATTTGTTATCCTATTTTTATAAAATTTTGGTGTGGGTTAAGATTTAAATCCTGCAATGGGATTGACTTGACCATTTATTTTTGTAGGTTTTCTACATAAAAAATTAGTCTTCAAGTCATTTCTAGAAGATTTTAAAGAGTTGTAAGATAGGATGTAGAATAAAACTACCTCCCAAAATTCAAGATTCTCTTCTAATTTAAGTTTAAGGAAACAATAAAAAAAATGCCAAGGCCACCTATTAGGTCACCACATCACAATTTTCATGCCTAAAATATGCGTTTGAGGTCTAGTTTCCTATTTCATGTAAATATTAGTCTATAGGACCCACACATAATTATAAATTAAATAATTTATAGGTGAAATTTGTCTATTTATTATGTTAGAACTATGATTGTATGGTTTGTGTGCATTTTTTAGTCTTGTAAGTCATTTTTGTGTTTTTTTATTCATATTTGGAAAAGGGAGTGTTTGAACTATACCTCCCTTGTGCCGAGACAAGCCATGTGAGGTGTTGAGAGGTAGTAGGAACCTTCAATGGGAAGGAGATCTATCCTTTGAGAAGGGGAGTTCAGGTATGAGTACCCATTACTTGTATTTTAGAGAGATAAGTGAGAAAGGGAAACTTACATGTAAGATGTGTGTATATAAGTGACTATTATTGGCCTATTTTATCCATTGTTGAGTAATGTCCACTCCTATCCCCTTAGAAGAACCAATATATGATTGTTTTGTGGTGTTGTATTAGGCCTTTGGGAATGTGTTTGTGTGTTAAGTAAAATAATTGATAGGTTGGATCTCCCAACTCAAGGGTGGCTTGTGATCAAGCCAACAATTGGGAGGTGAGCTTCCCTATGGCCATTAGAGAAGGTTTTGTTCTTGAATTTCTTTGTGTAGGTTTGGGAGGACTCAAAGTTTATATTTTTTTGAAGAAACTATCTCTCTCTCCTTTTGTACGAATGTTTAAAATATTGTTACAAAGTAAAAATATCTTTTGTTGGATGTTTGGAGGAATATTGTAAAAGAGTGTGTAATAGAGTTGTAAATATTGTGTGAAATACTTATACCATTAAAGGGGACAAACTATTTTTTTATCCTCCTTGTGTTCTTATAATATAAAATGAGTGCATAGCTAAAAGAAATATGTTTTTGATTAGCAATAAATAGGTTTTGAAGGGGCCATGAAACCCTTACAAAAAAAGAGAAAAGGCAACAAAGATAAAGTAGCTTGGATACCCCACCAACAAAAAAACTAGGCTAATTAAACAACAATCAACTCCCCATCAGAAAACAACAACCAATGACACAAAAAACTAGACAAAAGAGAACAAAACAAGCAGCATCTAAAGAAGTTCCTTTAACATTCTGGTTGCTTCCATATCCTTAGATATCACCTTGTCGTGCATTAATTTCCATGATCTCATCAACATCCTACCTTGGCACCATCTCGATCTTCTTGGTTTTGCTTCGAGTGTGAATGCTCAGTCATGTGCCCAATTCTGCAACTTGCAAACTCTTCTCAGCATCCTCCTCCTCATCCTGGTTTACCGGCTCACTAAACAGTGATCTCCTTGTCCATTCCCTAGCCTTTTTCATTCAAGAACACCAAACCTTCAATAGAGGATTCAAGCTTCTCCTTGTTGAGATTAATCATCGTATTAAGGTCTTTATGCAAAAATAAGGAATTCCTCTCCACCATGGATAGCCTAGGATCATGATCTTTTTTCAAATTAGCCACATCCTCCACCATAAGGCCAAGGCTAGAATTTAGTGATTTAACCATACTGAAGATAGATTCCTTCTCCTTTAAGATTCTAAGGGTAGAAATATTGCAACGAGCTACCATTTCATACTTGTTATGGAGGTCTTGAACCTCCTGAACCAACCACATAACCAAATTAAAGGAGATATTGGCCCCTTCCTTGACCAATCCAGATGCCTGCGTGTAGTCCATCACACCCCAATACAAGCCCCTCCCTTGATGGGAGCTCATGGGCAAGTCATCATCTTGGAAACCCTTAGGAGAATCAACCTTAACCTTACCCTTGTCTTTAGACATTGACACAGCAGGAGATTCCTCCAAATCCACCACACTATTCACCTTCCCCACAACTGGGACTCCCCCACCATCGCTACAATTGATATCATCATTCACCAAATTCTCCACCTCTGTGGCCTTATTAACCCCAATTCCCTCCTACAACTTCTCCATAAATTCCTAGGAACACACTGGCCCCTATTTCATGGTCTTCCTCTTACTAGCTTTACCCTCCATAGCCTCCTCATCGCAAGTCGCCTGAATTTTGCATTTCACATGCGGTGTGGAAGGTTTAGTCTTTTTGGTAGAGCATTTCTTTCCCCCATAGGGAGTATAATCTAGGTCTATGTGGTAACCATCTAACCACACATCAAATTCCTCCTCAATTTTTGTACTAGCACTACCTTCCACCTCCTTTATCTAGCATTTCCCACTCCCCTTCTCCCTCTTCTTGGACTTATCAGATTTAACAAGAATAGGGGACTTACTAACAAAATTAGCCTTTATGTGTTCCACAATTAACAACATCAAACCCTCATGCAAGAAGGGATTCCTAGGATTCCTTCTAAAATCCACAATCCCATCTTCCAAAGGAAGCAAAAGATAGAAAGGGAAAGAAATAAGCTTACTGTGACAGAAGTGATTAAGCATCACGAAATGATGCCCATACAGAGCCATATATCTCCCATCCAAAGTAAAATAACGCATCATTTCCATGGCCACCTCACCCCAAATAGGCTTGATTTTGGTGCGGTCATAACCCCCACAGTTGAGTCTCACCATTTTGGCCTTCTCCATGTCCTGTAGAAAGTTCATTCTGGCAGCCCTTGACATAACTTTCTCCCTGTAAAATTTCCTTCCTTCAGTGGACAACCTCGTGACTTTCGTAATGAACTCCTCACTGATAGTGATGTCCCTGCCAAACATACTCAACACCCAACCATGCCAAGCATCGACAAACTCCTAGTAGATATTTGTTTTAAACCCATGTAATTTCTCCATGAATGGGGTAACCCCTCCTTTCTATAAAATTTCCTAGACATCGACATTTGCTTTGATCTCATCACATGAAAGAGGCTCAATCCTACACCTATCCCCACCCATCTTCAATGGCAACTAGATCACAAAAGAAAAACCACATAGGAAACAAATGCAAATAAACAACACGACCAAAGGTAAAAAATCACCCAGAAAGCATGTGGGCTTGCCTTCTGAGGTACTGAAGAAAATAATGGTCAGGAGCCTCCTACAAATAAAAACTGTATTCCCACAAATTCCAATGATCATCACATGCTTTAAGTGTCTTATCAACCTAGACTGAACATGATTACCACGCCAGCCTTTGGGAACACCTAAAGAGATGGCCTCCTCCAAAGAATTAGGAGCTATCATCACTAAGAAAGGAAATTAATTCAATTGGCGAGTTATCATTAACCTCCCAAGATCTAGCTGATGTCACCCCAAGATTCTCCAACAAATTTTCCACCCCATTTGCCTCACGAAAGGAATGGGAAATATAAACCTCATCAAATTCATTCAACATAGAACAAGCATCCATAATAAATCTTTCGATTGACCAAGAAGGAGGGGAACAATTCCTTAGGAAATTAATAATATTCAATAAGTCCCCTTCCGACCCAAATTTTAGAAATCCCCTTCTCCCTAGCCAGCTTGATGCCATGATAGGCTTCCGCTTTAAAATAAATATGTTACTCATCAAATGTATTCCTAAATTTACTTAAAGAATTAAATTACCTATTTTCTTGTATTTAACATAGTTTTCTTCAACTTGATGTTTAAAAAAAATGATAAATTTAAAATCTACTATTATATTATTCCTATAACAGAAATCATAAAATTAAATGCTACATAATTATACATAAATATATTTTACTTTTATCTTATATCTCTATCACTTCCTATAGAGGTGACATACCCTATTCTTACCTCATAAGCCAACAAACATACAAAGAAAAAAGAGAAAGACAAGAAAATATAAGAATAAGACAAAGACTTTTGCCAGCACCCATCTTGTTTAGGCTACCAATATCTTTCTTATCCATTCCCTGCAAACAAAAGAAAACACAAAAGTAAAAAATAATAATAATAATATTTGAACCTCTATTTTCATTACTATGAAAGAACTTGACCTGCAAACATGACAGTCTGGCTCTCCTTAGATCACCTCCAACCCACCTTGGCTGCCATTTTTCTTTTCCTCTGCATCATAGTAGTAAAAGAAAATAGAAAATTAGATTAAGGTTTTAGGGTTGAATAGAGAGGAAAACTAGGCCGCTCAAATGAAGCATTAAAATTAGATGGAAGTTTCTAAAATATTTTATTATCCCCTTGAAACTTGGACTCCTTTTAGAAAGCTCTAGAGAAAAATGGATTATGTTTAAGTTAAAAAAAATAACTCTATCTAATGAGCATAGATCATATATTCATAATATTTATATATGTTTCTTCTTTAATATAGATGTTTTAAATAGAAGAAACATAAGTTGGTTGTATATATGTATGAATGTATGTATGTATGTATGTATGTATGTATGTATGTATGTATGTATGTATGTATGTATGTATGTATGTATGTATGTATGTATGTATGTATGTATGTAAATTTTTTTAATTAAAAAAGTATATAATAATAAATTTAGAATATCTTTTATATGTATTATATATAACAAATAATTATGTAATCTCATTATTATATGAATTTGAATATTATTATTTAAAAAAAGAAAAGTGGTTGAGCCACAAACTTTTATTGCAAGTAAAAGAGTACAAAGAGAGCAATGGCAATGATAGAACAAAATTTTCCATGGGAATAGGACTAACCGATTACATAACAGATAAGATAATGGGAACCAAACTATAGAAAAGAGGAACCCAAATCCCATAGGAGGGAATGTAGAAGATACAAAATGTTCTAGAAGAGAGTTATGAAGAAACATCAGACAATGTAGACAAGAAAGAAATGATCTTCATCTTGAGAAATCTATAACCGAGTTGAATGTCGAACCATTCCAAAACATGTAGAGGCTTTGAAAAAAGAACATCGGCCATAAGCCCTGCAAAAAAGAGCTAAGAGACAAGCCATGAAGACGAGCAACAACGATGGCAAAGCTCGAGAAGAAACTGGATTTATGAGTAAATCCCACTTTCTTCAGAAGACTCCAAATCTATAGGAGGAGGAAAATATGGAGTAGAGTGGGGTTCCACCAGAGCATGGCAAATGAGAAATTGTACTACATCGAATAGATCCAAGAGCATGTTGGAAATAGTGTGACCTAGTCTGAGTTTAAGACCATGTAAATTTCTGATAAAAGCATATGAGTAGTTGTCTAGAAATCCTTGTGCCATTGAACTTAGAAGAGCCGTTATTGAATGGTAAGAAAAAATAAATTGTCGACAAAGAACACCAACAAGATTAGAACCATTTAAAATGTCATAATATTCAAGGGAAGTTTGCAATGAAGAAAGAGGAAAAACATGAGGCAAGATATAAGAACCAACTAGAAATTTAGCCATCTCACCACACCACAACACATCCATTAAATTTAAAATGAATCGAGAAGCTACCTCATGTGGGAGTGACATGGAGTGGAAGTCCAACCAGTTTGAATATCCCAGAATCGTTCTAATTGCCTACTCCACGGGCTTGCATTCTATAATGCAAGTTCAACATAGTTTTTCTGTGTTGAAAGGCCTTTCATCTCAAAGCTTGAGGTATCTTGGAGGAACCATTACCCTAAAGGAGTTCTACATTTTTTCTTGAACAAGAAACCAAAAGAAAGTGAAGATAATCAACCAAAGATGGCATATTAATAAGACCATCACACGATGGAAAGAATACAGTGCAAGCAATGAAATAAATGCCATTGTAAGCTTACTACACCAAAGGGTGGTGCACGATTAACAAAGACAGACAATTCAATGAGCCAATAATATTACCATGCCAAATGTCCCAAAAATAATCTTTGGAAATGTCACCGTACTCAACATCTGCAATATTGAAGCAATGAAGAGAAATAATGATCATAAGATCCATGAGATGTATGAGCCTGAGGAAAGATGGCGGCCCACGTACACCCGAAAAACTCTAGAAAGCATGTAAATAAACATGTGATGAAGTCATTCGCATAGGTAACAAGTACCAAAAACAAGGAAATAGTAGAGAAACAAAAAATGGGATGACAAAGAGAATATCTCTGCTAATTTCAAATTTAGAAATGCTGATAAATATGTGAGCCTTTCCCCATGCAAATGGGAATGTTTTCCTAATTTGGAGATAAGCAAGAAGCCATTATCCACTAAATTCATGTCTTGGGAATGAAGAAAGAACCGTACTGTGCATTCTTCCCAAGAAGAAGGAAAGTTAAGCCTCACCGCCAATGCTCGGACCCCATACCAACTAAAGAAGGGGATAATTTCCTAGATGCAATTAATATGGAGGAGGGGCCCACAATCTAACAACAAAGCTTAGGAAAGAATGCCACATATACTAGGCCAAAATGCCACATCATATTGTGAAAATGAGTAAATTTTCAAGCCTCAACATCAAGAGTCCAAAAAGCCATCAATTCAAATGTCAAGCCATAGATCCAAATAACCAATGTTCCAAATGTTTATCAAATAAATAATACCTAAGTGAAATGATCTAGGTTCAAATCTAAACTTGAAGAACATAATTTCATGTCAGTCACCAAAATTAAAACCATAGCATCTGTAGCATAAGCCAACAATAGGATGTTAGGAAAAGAGTAACTGATGATATTAATTCACCAAATTCAAATATTCGCGAAGTGAAAGAATTTTTAACTACAAGTTTAGATCAATGGCTTTATTTTCAAGTCGATCCACTTGTTTATTGGCTTCCCTATACTAGCAATGCATTACTTCATAAGAAGATAAATTGCACAAAAGATGAAAAATGTGAGAAACAAGGTAATTTAAATGCCAAGAATCTGAATAACCCTTCAAGACTGCAAACACTACAATCATAGAGTCACCTTCAATCAAGATATTAGAAATAGATAAATCAATTGCCAATTTCAGACCCAAATTCAGAGCATTTAATTCAAAAATATTTTTGTGCCATCTGGAAGACTTGAACAATTGCCCCAATGAAATTTCCTTGATAATCTATCAGAACAACTGCAACCCTAGATTTCCCAGGATTACCCCTAGAGGCTCCATCAAAGTTCAATTTGATGAAGCCCTTGGGAGGGGGTGTCCAATTGATGACCGATCTATCCACATGAGGTTTTTTATTCATTATGGAGCCCGCACTAGGTATCTTGAGGAGGGTCCAGTTTCTAAGAATGAAAGAATCCCAAGAAGAGAAGTAATTGTTGGAAGAACCATTCTTGAATAAACTTGCCATCACTGTTTCAGAAATTGAGATTTCAATTTTTTGTAGAATTTGTTCCACAGGAAGATGTACCTCTTTAAATATCCTTCTATTCCTTTCAAGCCATAAATTCCTAATGATGATTGAGGGGGAGATCTCCCAAATACAAGAGAATTTAGAGGAAGAATATAGTCTCGGCCAACTCTGGAAATGATGAAGGATCAAATTTTGTAAAGGAGAGTGCCAAGTCAATCTATTCATTAGCCATATCCAACATTCATGAGAGAAAGAACAATTGATGAGGAGATGGTCGGTAGATTCAAAAGCGTTGCCACAAAACACATAGGTGAAAAGAGGAGTTATTCCCAATCTGTCAAGTCTCATGCCTAAGAGAATTCTATCCTTGATTGCCAACCAGCTAAAAGTGCTTACTTTCAAAAGCACATTAGGACCCCAACAGAGGTGGGATGGCCAAGAAGGATGAACCTCCTCATTAACTAAGGAATTATAGCCATCTTTAAAATAAGATATTTTAATCAATTAATATATATATATATATATAATTTCATATTTTAATTTTATCTTATTTTGGTTTAAAAGATAGAAATTTCAAATGTATAGACAAACTTTGTTAAAAGGATAATGGTAGTCTCAAGATTTTTTCTATCTTGAGTAAAGGAGTAAATAATTGTGCAATTAAGCTTAAGTAGTCAATGGGTTTCACCAACAAATTAGGATTGATTTAAATATAGGGTTATTCATTAAATTTCTAGTAGATTTAACAAATTAAACTTTGCAAGATTCATTATGGTTTTAGTGAGGATGTTTTAGCAGTTTGACGATTATAACAATTATTTAAACATAATTAGCATAGACCATATTTTCAATGTCATACCTAAGGGGACCATATGTGGACTAAATTAATGTGATTAATATTTGAAGTTGCAAATCGACTTCTTTATTATTAATGCTATGTTGGATTAGTTAAGGGTTAATTTTTAGATACTTGTGATCTTTTTAATTATGTAACATCTAGGCTCTTGATTGTACCATGATGGTACAAACATTTCACACTTTTGTCTAGTGAGTCTAATGGGGGTTGACCCATGTGTAGTTTTCCTATGGAGGTGTCTCTTGGGTAGACTCCTAAGCCCACAAAGGTTAACCATTCATCATTTGAGGGTGTGTGAGAATTATTCAACACACTCATTTGTGCTTTCCCCTTTTAACTTGCTCTTGAGAAATGTTCCAAAGATGGCATTGCACGTGCAACATCCTCTAGTGCACACATTATTTTACTATGTTCAACATAATAATTAGGGTGTTTAAAAACAATTTTTTTCCCAAAAGATTAAATTTTGGGCATGACAAATGTTACGTTAGTGATCTAAAAGCACCTATAGATATGTTATCTCTCTAAATGCTAATACTAATTTCCACCTTGAAAGCATACAAAATTTGGGTGAATTTGGTAGGAATTTTAGGTCAACCTCATAATAAGAAAATATATCGTGAGAAATAATTAGCTCTAAGAGGATTAAAAAAAAATTGAATCTAATTTTAAACTTCCTAAGATATAGGGAAAAACAAAAAATGTGATTGAGTATTTTTTTTTCCATGTTGTAAACTGGAAATTCGAATCATGGTCATGGAGTTAATAGGAAACAAAGCACACAAACACTATATGCAATCCTAGTTACTCAACAAGATCCAATCTATTCAATAGAAAAATGCAATAATAAGTAAAACCAAATTTCAAGCAAGTGACATCTTCACCTTCACCGTATTGCCATGAATGACTTCCATTGTTCCTTCTTTGTAAGCTTTTCTCTTAATTATAGTTATGGTACTCTATTGTTATGAAGAGCTTCAAGTATATTTGAGGATTGCAATGATGCCAAATGTTGAAGTTTAAGAGTTTGTAGTTTTTCCATGAACATGCACCAAGGCTTGATTTTACAGAAATGCTTGTTTTAGATGAACCATCTACATTAAAAGATGAAAGATCAAGATCAACAATTGAGGTCCGTTGAGAGGAAATAGATTGGAGAGTTAACTGGCCTGATCGATTCAATCAAGGGAATCGATTGGATAACCAGTGGAAATTGATTTATTGATTAGTGGGATTTGAATAATCAGTGGAAATTGATATAGTTATTAGTGAGATTTGAATAATCAATGGAAATTGATTTGTTAGTCAACAAATTAGATTGAATAATCAGTGGATATGATTGATCAGTCAACAAATTTGATTGAATAATCAATGGGTGTGATTGATTAGCCAAATGTGTGAGGACAATTAATTAATCTTTAGAGGAATGTGTAAACAAAGATTGAATTAATAAATAAAATTTTATTTATTAATAGATCATGTTGAGTGATTATTGGAGAATTAAATATTAATTTAATTATTTAATATAGAAGTGGGAAAGGGTTTAATTAACTAGTTTGTAACATATATTTAATATGAGGGTGTTTTGATGTTAATTAAATTATTACATTATAACTATTTAATTAAAATAGAAGAATAAGTGAATTTAGCGTCATAATTAAATAAATAGGGTTTATTTAATTAATCAGAAAGAATAATGTTTGAAAGGTAGAATTTTTTTGCTCTTATATGGTAGGGAGATAGAACAAAAAAACTCAAACACTCTCATTCAAGAACAAACTCTAGAGATCTCAACCTCAAGTGTGCAAAGGAGAAGGAGATCTTGCAATAGGGCTATTCTAGGGACTGCTTGTAAACTAATGAGGGGTTCACCACCAAGCTAGGGCTAGGAAAGACAAATGAAATGTAAAACCTAATAATTAAACCCAATGTAATGCAATCTTTCACTAAATGATCTAAAAATGCATGTGAATTAGAATAACAAGTTGTAAAATGGAATGTGTGCACCTGGAAACTTGAAGCAGACTAGAATGAGCTCTAAAACACTGAAAAACCTAAATTTTCAGCCTTCTCAAACTCATATACTAGTCTGGGTGTATCAGTCCCACATCTAGGTTTTTGTGTAGGAACAAGTTTTTGGAAAAAGGGTATCTGAATCTGCAAAAATATGGAAAAATGCCTATAGTGGGACTCATATGCCACTTCTGGTGTATCAGTCCCATTCCACTTTTTTAAGAATTCAAAGTTTAGATCTATACTCCAATGTCTGCTCTTCCCTTCCAAACTAAGCCGGACTGAGAGCCTAATTTTGGACTTGTAGGTGACTTTTACGTGAAGATAACAACTTTCAGCAGGGGATAATCCAGCTTGACTTTCAAAATCTTGTAACTTAATATTCAAGGGATCTTACAGAAGCTCCTAAAGAAACCTGAATGCTGCAATCACATGTAAAGAGAAGAAAAAATTATTGATTTGTTAGTAAATGGGGGTTTTCCTTGGTCAAACCCCTTTGAGTTAATTAAACCAAATAATGAGATAATGAAATAAGGACATGAAACATGAAAAATGATAACTTGAATGATGTCTTGTAAATTAGAAACCTAACATGAAGTGACCATGATAGATGTGAATCTAGATCTTGAAATAAGTGTAGAACAATGCTCAATCTTGGATCTTGAATGTAACATCAAAACACTAGCTCACAAAATGCTTGATGCTTCACTGGCTGCTTGACATGATCATAGATCTTGAATTTCTGCAATAATGATGATGAAGAATTCAGCTCTTGAATGCCTTAGAAGTGATCTTGTAAACTCTCTTGATGCTCTTGTGAAGTCTTGTAATGCTTAACTCTTGAATGATTGAATTGATATCATGAAGGCTTATATGAAATAATGATTTGAAACCTCATTTATATAGGAAATCCATCTAATAGCCCATTAATTGAATCCCACAGGTCGACATGCATGAAATTTGAACTTAAAACCTAGATTTTCCTGCTCAAAACCCTAAAAGTAGGCCATATGGGACTCATACACCATCTGTGGTGTATGGGTCCCACCTGGGTGGGACGCATACGCCCAAGGTGGCATATGGGTCCCACTAGGCCTATTTGGAGAGAGAGAGTGTCGAGGAGTTAAGAAATTAAGTTTATTTGAGGTCTATGTAGGGATTTTGAGTGAAATATGCCTCGAGATACACAATATAGGGTCTTAGGGACCTATTAATGATGATATAAAGGTCATAAATGCAAGAGGGCTCAAAACTCAATGTGAAAGTGTAAATAAATATGCTTTACAACATAAAATTAAGGCAAAATTAGGTCTATTTAGCTTAAAAGGGTCTAAAATCCAATGTGAATGTATACAACACATTACAACACTAGATTAAGGAAACATTAGGTCCAAGGGCTAAATTTAATGTGAAGGTGTAAATAAATACACTTTACAACATTAAATCAAGGAAAAGTTAGGTTTATTTAGCTTAAACGGGCCCTAAATCCAATGTGGATGTGTATAACATATTACAATACTAGATTAAGGTGATCTTAAGTTCATTTCAACATTAATTATTCCCAAATTAGGGTATTAATATTACATGGCTTGACGATTTTTTTGACCATACATTTAGCCCCACTTTAGTGAGAGGATGATGAACTTGCTTCAAAATACACACTAAAGTAGAAATTCAAGAGGGGTCCAAGTGTACTGATGCGGATGGTCTGTGATGACAAAGATCAAGGGAATGGCCAAGCCCCAAGATCCAAGATCCTACATCAAACTGACATACACACAAAAGGACACGTGCAAGGTGTATGATATGTAGCAAAACAAGATACATGAACATGCAATGTCATAGATTAAAAGAAAGAAAATAAAAAACAAGCAAAAATAAGAAGGTGGATCAGGCCTCAACCATTTGTCCAACACGATGTGGATTAGATCTAAGTTGTTTGTCCAAAGATGCACGCTCACTCTGAGGCTATGAAACTTTAGGCTATGCGCTAGATGAGTAATCCAAGAAGGTGAAGGCAGCTACACTCATGGTTGGTTTGCACTCACACACACACGCAAGTGGTTAAGGGAAATTCATGCCTCATATCAGCTTCCCATCAAACCATACCAAAGTTATACCTCCTAATAACTTTGATAAGGTGCCACACAAAAATGGACTTCAAGCTTCATGAGACAAGAGAAACTTCATATGCTTGGAGCTCATGAACAAACAATGAACTTCAAGCTTCATGAGGCAAGAAAAAATGTGTATGCTTGGAACTCATGAACAAACAAGATGGATCCATAGGCATGCAAAGTTTGTTATGCAAGGTGGCCATATAACCGATGTTTTAAATGTGAAATAGTGTAAGGAATGTTCAAAGGTATTTTGCTTAATTCATGTAAGGTCTCTTCTTAGGGGACATTATGCCTAATGTCTCCAAGAGAGGACAAGTCATAGAAATATCATGCTCTCAGAGGATATCAAGCCCAATGACACCACCAAGAAAAGGATACATTGTAAGAATAAAGAAAATCACATAGTGAAACATGAGTTTCGATGTATTCCCCCACTTTAAAGCAATTGCTAACACCATTACTATGAGCAATTGATTTAAAGTAGAAGAAGAAATAAGAGCTTATTCGGAAATCCCTAAGCCAATTCATATGTTTCTGAATCAAACTACATCATGAATAAGTATGTCACATGCGAGTCAACTTAAGGCATTCCATCCACATCCCAAGCTTGCTCTTATATAGATTCATGAAAGGTGGTCAACTAGCCAAAAGAGACAACAAAAGTGATATACGCAGGACAAGGCTAACTTACCCCTTGCCCCCACTTAGTGCAGCACAAGGATGAGCCAAATAGGATGAAAATAAGTGTCAATTAGAAGAAATAGGTTCCTCAACACAAGGAAGAGCACCATATTCCTTAAGATGTTGAATTATATTACACAAAGCCTTACATTCATTAGTAGCATGACCATGAACTCTATGATATGCGCAAAATTAACTCTTGTAGTAAAATTTCTTTCGTGTTCTTGGAGGGAGAGATATCAAACGATCTTGGAAGAGTCTCGACAAGATACTCTCTTGATCAATAGTAGAAGATGTTCTTTTATTTTGTGACAAATATATCTCTTGCTTAGTATTAGGTGTCATACTTACACGAGACTCTTTAGATTGCGAGATTTTTTTCTCTCCTTTACAAGAGGGTGTAAAATCTAACGTATTCAAATCATTAGTGTTTTTCATCATGACATTGGGTCATTGCCGAGGGATTTCCCTTTGTTTCTTTCTGCTTCTTTCAAAGGATAACACCTAAGATCAAGTAGTGTCTATCACTCAAGATGCACTAATGTTAAAGCTTGGCTTAGAGGAACTTTTGTAATAATTTGATATTGAGCTAAGGATTTTTTTTTTTCTTTCACGGACAACAACCAATACCACTCTGTTAGTCTTTGCATGTGAGGCCCTATAGGGACAAAAATACCTTGTTCTCTTGCACCACAACCTTTTCCACTATATCCAAGTTGTTTCATAAGCTCATAACCTTTTCCATAAATCCTTTTCATTTCTTTAGGATTTGGAGGTTGTTGATAGTCAGTTTCATCAAAGTTTGTGTAATTTTTTGTATTTTGTTCTAAAGTGGTGGATGTGGATGCTTTTGAAGGATCTTCCAAATTTTGTGTTGACATTACCACTTTTTCTTTTCCCTTGTCTGAATCTTTGTTTATGATCTTGTATTCTCCCATGAATGTTGGTTTGAAATCTAAGGAACCCCAATCATCTTCTAATAGCTGGTGGACTTCCTCTCAATATGTTTTATTTTGTATTTCTATTACACGGTTCCACTTGTGTAGTTGGTGTCAATGTTTTCAAAGGATTTTCCTTTGTCTCTTCAATGCTCAAACAATTGTCCTGGGTTAGGGGTCAACTTGGCATGTACACTTTTTGTTGTAAATATAATTTCCATTTTACAATGAAGAGTAGAAGGCACCCCATTCATTGCATGAATCTACGGTTTGCCTAAAAGAAGGTTATATGAAAGATCATGAGGCATAACATGGATTGGTGTTTCTAATGTGGCATTTCCAATTGTAATAGGCAAAGTAATCACACCAAGAAGTTGTTTTCCTACATTATCAAATCCCTTAATAGATAAAGAGTCAGGTTGATTTTTTTATTTATCCACACCAAACTTATCCAAAAGAGATACACTACACACGTTAAGGGCAGAGCAATTGTCAACAAGGGTTATTTTTATTCCAAACCTATTATGGATAGTTATTATCATGAATGCATCATTTTTCTTTCTAACTTCCAAAGGAGGCAGATCATGGTGATGAAAAGTAATGTCTACATTGTTTCGAAGTTATAGCTTGAATTTGGGCTACTACTTCATTTGATTTCGTGTTATGAACTTGTTGTAAAAGCTTTGAATCATGTTGTGATAATGAGGGGAGGCTTGAATAAGGTCCCATAAGGATATCTTAGTAGGAGCATTCTTTAGTTGTTCAAAAAGATCATACTCCTTTCCACTTTGTGGAGGCAAACGAGGAGGACCTGGTAAGATAGGATTAGGTAATGGGAGGGATGTTGAAGTTGTTTTTCTTGGTTGTGGATTGTTTCTAGTGTTATATGTATGAGCAACAGTATTATGACTTGGTTGCTGCAAAAATTATTCTTAGGTGGGTAAAGGATAAGTTCGGGTTTGTTTTGAGTTTGAGGTTTGTGTGAAGGTGGGTAAAGGATGAGTTGAGTTGAATAATATTAACTTCCCTTAGTGAAGGAGAGTCTAATGTTACTTCATCATCTTCATCTAGGGCACTATATTCAGGGTAAAAGCACAAAGTTGTGTCACACTTTATAAAGGAAATGACCAACACTAATCCAATTTTTAAACTCGAACACTAAAAAGTAGCATATATGTTTTGAATTTTGAAATGATGTAAACTAGTATAATGTGTATTTTTTTAATATATTTTATGTTTGTATTTTTAAAAAAATAGAAAATTATTTTAAACTAATTTTTAATAAATTAACACTATAATTTAGTTGTTGATAAAATGCTAAAAAATGAAGATACATAAGACGTCAATCTTTTTATAGTAATTTTTTTTTCTTTCAAATTTTGTCTGTATTTATAATTTGAAACTTTAGTGCATGGATATATTTTTTTCCAATTTTGATAAATATATATATTTTTAAATAAATATTAAAATGTGTGTATCAAAAAATAGTTGTTTCCATTCAACATCAACTTTCATATTAAATATTTATCTAAAATGGAAAAAAAATTATACCATCTTGATATAGATTCTTTTATCTAGTGCATCATATTTTTTTTCTATTTTTTTAATAATTTTTAGTATTTTTCCTTGGCATGATAATAAACCTAATATTTTGTGTTGATAACCTACTTTTAGTAAAATTAAAAAATAAAATATAAATAATAATTAAACTATTAAAGTAAATATATTTTTAAACTTCACATATGGATCTACAAAAGGGTGTTTTATATTTTTTTTTAAATGTTATTTACATGAGTAGGATTTATTGAAACATCAAGTTTTCAGATAATTTTAATTTTTTGGTAAATTAGCCTCAAAGTGGTGCTCCATATATTTTTAGCCAACAATTTTATAGTTGAAAAAGTTGTAGAAATATCTAACATAACTAGAATGAATCTTACTAGGTCATATGTTTGACCAAAATTGATTTTTAGTTAGAAATACTTATAATCAGTTGTGTTGATAAGTTGGCTCAAAGTGTGACACAACTTTGCACTTTTACCCATCATTATTGTCAACGTTATCCTTTTCTTACACCATGATATCTTCCCTAGGAGGAGAGTTTTTAAGAGAAATAAAAGCTATATGTTCATGACATTCAAAGTTTGGTTCTTCTAAAATGACTTCATCACATGTAAGGGAGGTCAGAATATCTTCTTTATCGATAGTGGGGACATTAAGACAAGGCTCAATTTGATTGTCCTTTTTCTCTAAGGTCTCATTCTCTTGTGCCATACTATCTACCCTAGTAGGAGAGCTTGTAAGATGTTCATCACATTCCATGGTTAGATTTTGTAAAGTAGCTTCATCACAAGTAGGGGAGGCATCAAGAGAAGGACAACTATGATTTTCATGCTTACCAAATAGATCTTTCCAAATGGTAGGAGCATTAGGGAAGGGAGGAACAAGATTCTCATGACTCTCAATAGGTGAATATTCTAATACCAACCTATCCTCTTCACATAAAGGAGGGATATTAGGAGAAGGACAAATTTGATTGTCATGGCTCTCTATGATATCATCCTCTTTCACTAAAATATTCTTACAAGCAAGGGATGGGTGTAGACTAGGTAAGATTGTGATGTTTAGAAATGTTTCTATGATCTTATCTTCTTGTGTCATAATATCTTCCCAAGAGGGAGGAGGAGAGAGACAATCAAGACTCATGATTCTCATTGATTGTATCTTCTTTCACCAAGATATCATCGTCACTGGTAGGAGAGGTATCGGGAGAAGAACAATTATGGTTTTCATAATTGTCTATGCTTGTATCTTCTTCTATCACATCATTCCTACAAATAGGAGAGATAATAGGGTTTGAGATAGGCAGTGTAATGTTAAGGATTGTGTCAATGGTTTGATCCGCTTGCTCAAAGATGTTCTCATAACTATGAAAGATACTAGAAGAGTGACTAACATGTTTCTTGATGTCCTCATTATTGTACTCTAAACTGAACTCATTATTAGGGATGATGTACTTATGCAATCCATTCTTGATCATATCAAAACCACATATCTTAAAAGGAAGCATGCTAATATGCAAAAGTAAACTATCTAATTTATGCAATTCTTCAAAAATGTAAACAAATGTCCTACATATCTGAAGATTTTTACTACTGAAATGAATTTTTGAAATGCCTTTTAAAAAAAGATGACTACACTACATGGATGATTTGACCTAGATACATAAAACAAAAGTTACTGAAACTTTCCACGTTGATACTATATGTTACCAGCAAGCTTAAAAAGCATAGAAATGAGGTTTTTAATGTTGTAAACGGCAATTTAAAATCTAGACTAGGAATAAATTGCCTAGAGGGGCGTATGAGTCCCAGTTAAGGTTTTTTCATAATTTTCAAGAAAATTTAAGTGATTTTTACGCTTTTTATGTTGTATGATCTATAACCTAAGTGCATAAGCATATATTATATAATTTTCAATGATTTGAGATGCAAAAATGCAACCTATATGCACTTTCACTAATGCAAGATTATAAATCCTAGAATGTCAATTAACTAATGCAAACCCTAATGCAATGTTAATGCAAGAAAGATCTAGGATGATGATGAAAGATCTAGGATGATGATGCACTCCAAATTAGATTATGATATTCTAAATGCAAGTTCACCAAAATGAAAGGTAGAATTCTGTTGATCTTCTATGGTAGGGAGATAGAACAACAAAACTCAAACACTCTCATTCAAGAACAAACTCTAGAGATCTCAACCTCAAGTGTGCAAAGCAGAAGGAGATCTTACAATAGGGTTGTTTTAGGGACTGATTGTAAACTAATGAGGGGTTCACCACCAAGCTAGGGCTTGGAAAGACAAATGAAATGCAAAACCTAATTTAGTTAAACCTAGTGCAATGTAATCTTGAACACTAAATGACCTAAAAATGCATGTGAAACAGAATAACAAGTTGTAAGATGGAATGTGTGCACTTGGAAACTTGAAGCAGACTAGAATGAGCTCTAAAACACTAAAAAAACCTAAAATTTTTCTCTACTGGAACTCATACGCCAATTTGGGTGTATCAGTCCCAGATCTGAGTTTCTATGCAAGAATAGGTTTCTAGAAAAAGGGTATCTAAATTTGCCAAAATCTGGAAAAATGCCTATAGTGGGACTCATACACCACTTTTGGTGTATCAGTCTCGTTCCACTTTTTCAGGAATTCAAAGTTCAGATCTGTACTCCAATCTCTGTTGATCAAGAGAGAGTGATGGGGGAGGATATGAATGGGATGCCCATTGGGGAGGATGTTATGGAGAAGGCGAAGGAGGAGACCCTAGGATCCATATTGTAGCATTACAAGTGCAGCTTCAGGCTGCCTTGGCCTAGATATAGTGGTTGTAAGGACAGGTGGCTCAATTGATGGTTGAGTGAGATATGGCATTGATTTGGGCACAACGGGAGAAACAATGGTCCCTAGATTTTATTTCTACTATCAGTGGATCTAGTGCATATTTTGCACATATGTTGTATCAGGATGGGCAAGAGACCAGGTATTACACCGAACTATATAAGGGCCTTGTGCCACCCTTGCAGAGAGTGCCCAGTTACACCCAAAGCAGGTCATGTACAAGTCACACTCCCATCGATCCTAGAGCAATGGAGGTGTTTCCTAGTCAAGGGAATCTCCTTATGGTTGGTAGCCTCACCACACTCATGAGGAGCAATCGAGGCCATCAAGGTTAGGCCATAGAGCGGATAGGCCACCACCTTTAGGGTAGTCGCCATTAGGTGACAAGGGTAGCATAGGCTAGGCCTATTATTGTATATAGATATGTATATTTTTATCGAGCCTGCGAGCTCCACATTTTTTATAGTTATTCGATATTGTATTGTGTCCCATTTTGGATATATATGAGATACACCATTTTTGGGGGTGATTATATGGTGTGTTATTTATTATGCATATTTCTTTATGATGGATGTTTTATGGATGCAATTGGCGTTTATGTATGTTTTTATTTATGGATTTATGCACATGATAGATGATTTATGCTTATATGTATGACAAGATGTATGTATATTTATTATTTATGATCTATGATGTGATGTATGGAATATTACTTATGATGCTTATATAATGATGACATTATATGTTTAAAACATGTTATGCATGTACATATGATATGATGTTTCTAAAATGTGATGCAATATTATTTATCTTTTTGTATTTAAATTCTTATGCAATGTGTATGACCTATATGCATGTGATCTATTATGATGTTCTAACATGAATATGGATGAAGTATGATGCAACTCATATATTTGTTTTTGTGTGTCATAGCATGCCACCAAGATGACTGTGGGTTTTTTAGAAGAAATGTTAGAGCGAATAAATGGTTAGTAAGGAGCGAAGAACCATTAAAATAGATCATTCATCCAATTTAAGATTGATGTAATAATTGATATTACTTGAGCTTTTAGCAGTGCATGTTTTATCATCATTAAGCATTTTTTGTGTTTATAGAACAAATGGATGTATGCATACCTACACATGAATTGCGAAGGTAGCTTTTATTTTTGTTTACTTAAAGATATGATATATGGACAATTGGATAGTGTACACCAATTTGAGAGAAACCTTGGTGACATTTAGTATCCACTTGTCAAATATTAAGACACATTAGACAAGGAGTGTCCTGATTTAGATTAGTGACAATAGAACCTTGTCGGAATATTTGGAAAAATCAATGGCTAGGATAGATTGATGATGGATGACTAAGATTGAATGAGGATTAGGTTTAGGCTCAAATATGTAATCATGTGACAAGTGGAAGGGTATGTGCAGGATCATGATGGGCCAAAAAGTGATGATATGATGGGTATGTGTAGGGTATGTGGCTGACGAAGTTTTTTTAACCCAAAATTGATGAAACGAAAGGGTTTTAAAGGACATTCTCATCTTTCCACCAATATAAATTATGCTTTACTTTGAATTTAATAAATTATTATTATTCATTTCTACTTGAATTATGATTAATGTCCTAATTGATAGGATAATTGAAAAGCATCTATAGCTTTCAAATGGTATCACATTTTTGAATCAAACATGTGTCACATTCTATGCTTCATACTATAAGATTAAAAAAAAATTGAATTTCATGAAGTTTTGACCAAGTTAATTAAGGTGGTCAGACATATGAGTTTTATATTTTTAAAAGTTGCAATAAAAAATTCATAATTAATTATTTACTTGGAAAAAAATTACAAAAAATATGCATCACATCGGACATGAGTCCCTCTACTTATATCTAAAATCTTATAAAAAAATATTATCATTTTATTGTGGTTAGGGTGGTAAAGACACCTACTTCTTTTTTCCCTCGAAATTTAAGTGCTCTTGATTGAAATTTCAAATTTTCACCAAATAGATTTTTTTAAATAAACCTAGTAGTTTAGAAACTACATTCAATTTTCTACAGATTTTATTCTTAAATATTTTTGAAATAATATAGATAACTTATTCAAATTTTTACGTCAAGTTGTCTAACTCTGATTTTTTTGAATTTTTGGCCACTTAAGGGCCTATTTTTTCCATGATGATCTTGCACATACCCGGAACATGAGGGATAGGATTGAGGTTTAAGATTTGGACAAGGACAAAAATCCTTATGTGAATGACTAGAATTAAGAGATTTGATTGAAATGAGTGGATAAGATGAAAAGTTAGTTTGACTTTTGGGTAGGTGTTTAGATTCAAAGAATCTAGATAAGGAGTTAGTTAGACATGTAAAGGGGACACTTGCCACATGGTGACAATTTTAGATTATATGATCCATGTGAACAAGTTGAAGAGCTAGGATTAAATGGGCAAGGATAAGGATTGAGGATAAATACCTGACTTAAATAAATAAACAAAATATTTAATTAATTAATGGGATCAAGTGAAGGGAAAAAATAATTAAATAAATGATAGATATTTATTTAATTAAAGGTTGGGATAAAGGTGGGGGAAATGATGAAATTAATTAAATAAATAATAATATTTATTTAATTAAATGGCTTAGGATAAGCTAACATTGGTGTGGTTGGGTAAGGTCAAATTCTAGGTGTCTACAAACATCAAGGTAGATCTCATGCAAGACCCATGCATTGGTCACCTATTATTTGAACATGCTTTTAGGGGAACTTCTCTCATAAAAATATTTCATTAATGTAAAATTTTCAAGCCATCGACAAGTACTATTAAATTTTAGAATGAAAATAATCGCATATAAATGATTTTCAAACAATCTATCTCATGAAAGAACTTGAAAATGAACTTTCTAGGTCACTTTGATGACAAAGCCATCCTCAAGCACCATCAAATCTTTAGCACTACTAACAACTACTAGATTAATGATGTTTGAGGCCATTTAAATGGTAACACTAATTCCTATAAGTGTGGAAAGTGAAAAGGACCCACAATAAATGCAAAAAAATATTGTAGACTCTTTCTTCAAAAGAGTTTTATGATATCATAAAGATAAAAGAAAGGAAAATATCTAAACTCTCACAAATCTCTCCTTTCAATCAAGAAAAATAATATTTTCCAAGACACTTGTCAATGCAAATTATCTTATTATTGAATTATATTTAATCTTTATTGACTTAAAAATAATTAATTAATTAAACATTATGTTTTTACTTAAAAAATTGGGTTGAACAAATGCTTAATACATTACTTAATGACAAATACTAATAATAAATTCATATAAAAAATATTTAATATACTTGCATTTAATTACATTGAAAATTTAACAAATACTAATTGATAGATCAACACAAATTAATTTCACATTTTTCAGTGGACAACACTCATATAATGTATATAATATTTTTTAACAATATAACAACATAATTTTTTACTCAAAAACTATACAACTAAATCTTCATAAAACATCACATAATCTAACCCCTATTTGTCTAGCATATTAAGGGGAACTAAATTAATAACCATCTAGTAAGTTTTATGTTGGACCTAGCTCAATTGGCTAAAGCAACCTGTTGCAGGAAAGAGGTCACGAGGTCTAGTCTCCCCACTGTCCCTGTGACACCAAAGGGCGTGTCGTGCTAGCGCCACCGGTCACGTGAAAGAAGTTTACCAAGCGCACTGCAATTTATAGGGGGACAGATACTCGACCGATTTCTGCAATCTAAAAAAAACCATCTAGTAAGTTTTCACATCCTAGTAAGAGAGAGTCTATATTTTAATTTAGCCTTAGACAACGATGAGAAATTTAGTCTAAATTTTAATTTAAACTCTTGCGCAAGAGTAGTATACCATTAAAAAGAGACAAGCAAGGCTAAGATCTCAACCTTACGAGAGCTCCCCTTCTAATCAATCAAATAAAGATTTTCCAGAACAATTGTAGTTGTCAATGCAAATTATCTTGTTGTTACATAAACTTATAAGAATTATATTTAATCTTTATAATAACTTTACAAACTTATAATCAAATATTATATTTTAATTAAAACTTTAAGTTGATCAAATGATTAATACATACTTAACAACAAATACTAATAATAAATTTTATATAACAAATATTTAATATACTTACCTTTAATTCTATTAACAAAGCCAACAAATATTAATGAAGAGATCAATACAAATTAATTTCACATTTTTAAGTAATATTTTTTTGACAATTTAACTACATAATTTTTAACTTAAAATTACACAATTTAATTTTCACAAAACACCACATAATTCAACATGACAGAAAACACTTTAAAAAAAAAATTACTTTAACTGATTTAATGAGTAGGTTGGTTATAACAACTTTTCATTTATTTAACCAAAAGAGCCCTATTTACAATGCCGATCCATTAACTTACTCGCTGGTCGGCCGGATTCCACGCACAATTATTAATTTTGAAAATTATTTACAAAATTATTTCAATCAGAAGTAATGTTCGTCCTTTTCCTCACCTGTCCCTACTCTCGACTCGTATATTTGTCGGCCAGTCGAAAGAAGTCATCGTTTGTCTCAACAATCCATCCAAACTGGGCCTCAAAATTCCACCTCCATCTCATATACAAAATGCTATTTAAGAATCTCGAGTCACAAAAGTATTCACTTCAATAAATTTTCTTATTTTCTTGTGATTGCGTAAATTCCCATCATGCCTTCCTCGCTGCAATCTCAGGTCGATCTCCCTCTAATCGACATTTCACAATTTCCATCTGACTTTAATGGCGAAGGCCTAAACTGCCTTCAAAACAATCCTGCCTTAGCAGCGGTCAGAGAAGCCTGCAAAGAATGGGGGGTTTTCTATATCGGAAACCATGGAATTCCAGCTGATCTTCTCCAACAAGTGGAGTTGCAGAGCCGCCAATTATGTTCTGTGCCGGCAGAAGCGAAGGAAAGAGCCGTTACTTGTGATCCAGTGATGAGCTACCGTCACACGCCCAAGGCAGAGAGCTTCAACATGTCGAATTTAACAGAATCCGATTCGATTAAGGAATTGTCCAACAAGATATGGCCACTGGAGGAGCAAGGATCACTGTTCAGGTAATGTTAATTTCGAGGGTTTATGTTTCTTATACATTTCAAATTCAAATCTGTCTCATAAAAAAATCGGTTCTTATTTTGAATGCCAGCGAGACTTTCCGAACATACTCTGTACTTGTGGCAGAGCTCTCACAAAAGATCTGTAAAATCATTCTTGCCAGTCTGGGCCTGGATGTCCACAATTTCTATCATTTTCATTTCGAGAAATGCACAGCTGACATGCGAATAAACCACTACTTTTCTGATCTGTGGAGGAGGAGATGCTATTTGCTCACACAGATATTGGTTGCTTTACAATTCTTTACCAATATAATGAGGCGGGGCTTCAGATTCGATCCAAGGAAGGGGAGTGGTTGAATGTGAAGCCTCTCTCTCATTCATTCATTGTCAATTTGGGCGACTCGTTTAAGGTGTGAATTAAACTGAAACTAAGCCCATATGTTATGTGCAGTATAATTTTATGAATAGATTTAGCCGATACAGATAAAGATGTGTTGAGTGCAGGCGTGGAGCAACGGCATATACCGCAGCGCAGAGCATCGGGTGGTGTGTAAAGGGTGGGTTGAGCGATTTTCGGTTCCATATTTTGTTAGCTTTCCGGCGGATAAAGAAATTTGGGCTCCGGTTGAGCTTGTGGATGACCAACATCCACGACGTTACAGGGCTTTAATCTTTTCACAATTTCTGGAGGATTACATGAATTGCTTAAAATTGAAAGAGGAAAAACCTACGGCATTCTTTGAGCGATATGCAGACATAAAAGTAGCAGTCTGAAACACACCTCTGAGTTAATTAATAGTTCATAGTAATTTTATTTTACGGTGAATATTTATTTTAATTTTGTTGGTTTAGATTGATTTTAAAGTGTTCAATTAAATGATGTCTAAGAATAACCAATGTTGTGTGGCGAGACTAAAGTTGAGAAAAATGTTGGAAATATATCAATATTAATTGTCTTTTATAATAATAGATGTGAGGTTTATATTCACGATGTGATTTTATTTTTATTGTATATTACTGTAAAGATAAAATGATTCATATACTAAAATAATTTTATTTGTCAAGTGATCTTTTATGTTTTATTGTTATACACTTATATCTAAAGTGGCTAGTTGTTTGATGATGGTTACAAAAGGAATTAGCATTGAAATATTGCAAGAAATTTTAGATGCATTAATTTCTAATATGTCATGGGATAATGGATCATATAGTAACTCACCAAGTGGTAGTTGCATTTTAGAAGATATTAGCAAGTAATAGATGGATTACATAAGACCAAAATATAATTTGGAGCATCCATTAATTTGTCTCATCTAGCCATTGTATAAACTTGTCTCTTATTTCTTGGCATTGATAAACTAGCATTGAATTATATGTGCATCCTCATAATGCCTAACCTTTGCATCACATTCTTGTGTGAGAAACACCTACTAGTCCTATATGTTTAGTGTCTTGTGCCATTGCCACTCACAATTTCAAGACATATTGCCTCTTCTTGACATTACCCAACACAAAAATACTAAAATTAATCATCTATCAACATTCCTTTAACCACTTATGCTCGACGTGGTGTGAGAAATTTCCTTCATTACCCATTTGCAATCACCACTATCCTCGACATTTTGTGTACCTAGTATCCTCACTTGTGCAACCTAAACTAATAACCCATTGCCCAACCACATATCAGTTGGCAACTCGTTACCTCTACCTCTCTAGCATAAGCAACACTAGTTAGAAGTATAAAGGAGAAAAGGACCCACCAAGAATAAATATCCACTGTGACATTCAAGATAATCCACCTATCCAAATTAATGGAAGTCACTTGTTTTTTCAAAATAATTGAAGATAACTTAGAAAAATACTTAAACCTACAAGGATCATCCATAATAACTTAGCAAGAGGATTTGTGAGTATACATTCACCTTATTTGCATCATTCATCATACCTATTGAGGGTTAGAGGTTCCTATCTTCTAGAAAATCATAACCCAACTTAACACATGAATAGCAATTTGCTTGAAGGCTTAGGTTGGCCAACCAATCGACTATGTTGTTTCCTTCCTAAAGAAAATTATTTATACAATGAACACATCCAAATAATTTGATTATTCCTTTAGCATTATATATAGTTATAGATCTATTGGTGACTAATTTCTCCTTTTTGCAACCTATTGATAATCAAGTTAGAATCACTCTCAATAACTAATTTTTTATTCCATGTTAAATTCCAAGCCTAAGACCCAAGTTGAAACCCTAAACTTTAGTAACATTATTCATATTAATAACCATAAAATGAGTTCTTAGAGCACCCACAATGCCTTCATGACTATTGAAAATAGTTCCCGCCTTGAAAATTTTCTCATTGTTCTTGGCAACCCCATCAAATTTTATTTTAACCCACTTTATGGGTGGGGAGCAACCGTTTTCCATTATTCTCTTATTCTAGACTTTGTGAAAGCACAAATAAAATAAAAAATCCAATATTAAGCTAGTTCCTCAATATAGGATTAACTTCTTTAGATTTGGAAATATTAAGCAAAATAATGCTTCAAAAGTGGGACTCCATGATTTCCTTCCATATATTTTTTTATGTCTTTTCTTTTCCATTGAATAGTCTAGTATTCTATTACAACCACACTTTCTAGACAATAAAAACTAGAATTATATTTCCTAATTCTTGCAAGTTATTAAGAATCATAGGACATCTCTAAGTTTCCAAACATTTCTTGAGAGAAGGAACAACCACTTAAGATTAAATCTATGTAGAAATCTATTCCAAATGCCTTTCATGAATTCACAACAAAGAACAAGGTGACAAGAAAATTCCTCATGACTTAAGCAAAGAATGCATCAACCACAACCAAAAAAACATTTTTTTGGAGCTCATTCCAAGCAAGCATACTAAACTGATAAGAAAGAAAAAATAATACTAATTCATTTTATGGGTGAAGATCGAATGATTAATAGTATGGCAGAGCTTATTATACTGTTCCTTAATGGAATAGAGCCCTATCTCTTTTTAATTGAATTCTAAGAGATCATCCTCTCTACTTCAAATTGACCTAAATCATTAGAGAATAACATTGAGTTGCCTATTAAATCCTCCAAAACATCTAAAAATAAATATATTTCCATTTTCTAAAAGGACCACATGCTTCCAAATTCTCCTCCTAATAGTACCTAAATTTGATGTGCTAGAATATTTTGAGGATACTAATTAATGCTTGAATATCTAGAATCTATTTCTAAAGATTCATGTGTAATTTCAAAAGGAGGGCTTTATACCATTCCAAATGATAGAGAATATGAACCAACTAATTAGATTCTTGATATCCTTTACCCCCTCCTAAAAATTCTTTTCTTTTACCTAAAGGTACTCCCTAGTGAGAAATGATGATAAGTAGTTACCAATTTTTACTTTTTTTTCAAACACATTCATCTAAGAAGAATATTTATTTGAGATGAACCTCTAGACCAACTTAGATAGGAGGGACTTCTTAAAGCTACAAGGATTTTTTGACACTAAGGGAATATTTTTTTCTAAATTTTACTTTTATTCCTCCATGAGACTAGAGGGTATTTAAAATTATATCAATCCCTATTCATATAAAGTTATGTATAAAATTAGTTATAAATGGTACTTCTAAGAGATAATGGAAGGGAGAACGTCTAGATGGGAATATCTTGGAAATAATTGTTATAATCACCGCTCTACTTGTAGAGGATAGTCATTTCTCTTTATACATCCTTCAAAATTTTGGTTGAGTCTCTCTAAGAAATGTGACCACTGATCCTTTTAATCCCTGGGCACCAAAATAGTGAAAATTAAAGGTAGGTGTCTAAGAGGATCTCTTTCCTAAAGGAAAATTATTTATAGAAAAAGTTGCATTCCCTATTATTGATATTAAAGAAATCAACTTTTGATCACTCACTATTATCCTTCTATTTGTAGTTTTCATGAAGACATCTAATGACTAGATACATTCTTTGATAAAAGTTGTTTCAAATAAAATATAGTATCATCAACAAATTGTTGGTGAATAAAGTTTTATGGATAGATATTATACCCCCATTAAGTATATCCCCTATTCTTCAAGGTTCCAATGTACCTACCAAGATATTCCACTATAATAGTGAAAATATAGGGGGCAGATGATCTACTTGCCTTATACTTAGAAAGGCTTGAATAGAAAATTGTATCAAGTAATAGACCTTAAATGAAAAATAGAAAAATAGTACCAAATCTCTACTCAAGCTTTCTATTTTAAGAAAAATGCAAACTTCTCAAAAACATAATCCATAAAATTTTAATTAACTATATTATAGGATTTGGAGATATCCAATTTGAGAAGGATGTATTTCCTCTTATTTTCCATTACTAAATGAATCAATTCCTAAACTATGTCTATTCCATCTATTATTTGTGTTCCTTGCACAAAACCCGATATACCTTAGAGATGATATTAGGAAGGATAACTTTTGTTCTATTATCTATCACTTTGGATATTATTTTGTAGATAGTATTCCATAAGAAAGTAGATTTAAAATCTTCAATCTTGATTCTTATTTCTTCTTGGGAATAAATAGTGAGAAATGTGGTATTGAGGACTTTTAAAATATATCTATACTACTATGGTTAACGTGATTTCTCAAAGCTAATACCCAAGATCTCTAAAACTTTGGAATAAAGTTAGGAACCATCAAAACCAAGTTCTCGAGCTCTCTATCCATATTGAATGGAGTGTATTTGACTTCCCCTTTAAAGATAACATGTATTCACATGAAAAAATCATTCTTAGTATGACTAACCCAGGTAGGGATTCATCATTAGTAAAACATGATCTATCTTTTTTATTCATCATTATCTCCTATCTAAAATTTCATCTTCTATCTAGAGCTTGGAGATAAAATTACCTTATCTCCTTATTATATATGCCAAGTGAAAAATTTAGGGTTTCTATCTATCTCTTGAAGTCATTTTATTTTAAATTTCTATTTCTAATGCAACTCCTTGTATTGATAAATTTCATCAATATTAGATGAGATATCCTATTTTTTCTTAATGGATTCTAGCATGAATGATTATCCAATCTGATCATAGATTGAATATATGTCCTATTATAAATTATGCTTCTTCTCAAATGATTTTTGAAATCCTTTTGATTCCAATATTTCAATCTAAACTTGATGGATTTCAACCTTTTACTAAAAACATACATTTTTCATTCCATAATAGTCCTTTTTATTCTTTAGATTTTGAGTGAGTCAACCACATTCTTTTTTTCATTTGAAAGGAACCCATCTAGGGAAATCATGTGGGTCAATAGTTAAAAAATTTGGTCAATTATTAGGGCCTCCTTTCATTAAAACTTCAAAGTTGTATATATACAATCATTATATAAACAAGAGGTAGTTCAAGACATAACTATATCAATCCTATCTAGGATTTGATTTCTTCTTTTTCTTCTATTGCTTCAATGAAGTAAATTAGCTAAGGAGGCTTATGAGGTATTTCTTGTTAAGAAGTGGAAAAGATCTAAATTTATTTTCCCAGTCAATGTTGGCATTAAAATCCTCAATCTTTGTTCACTTGTCTTCTTCATCCACATTCAAAAAATATTTTATTTGGGCCCAACACTAAATCTTCTTTAATCGTATCTTTAATTTTCAAACTTTGTAAACATTTTTTAAGTGTAGACGTGGACTAGTGGAAAATACCATAAAGTAGGGAATTGGATGAGGTGTAAAGGGTGACTTGAAAGATTTTTGGTGCAATAATTTACTTTCTAATAGATAACAAAATTTAGGCATTATTCTTGAGCTTGTGGAAAACCAATTTCCATGATTCAGCAGGCCTTTATTCTTCTCACAAATTGAAGAGCATTACATGAATTACTCAAAATTGAAATAGGAAAAACTACTACATTGTTTGATAAATATGCATACATAAAAGTAGTATTCTAAAATAAAAATTGTAACACCTCTAACTTAAAAGATATTGAAATGGAGTGTGTGAAATTAAAATTACATTTATAAATTTCTTTTTCTCCCACATAACCTATTAGTTGTTGTGTACCCTACTTAAATGTCATATTTTAAATGGTCAAGAATTTAATAGCAATTTCACACTTCATTCATATCAAAAAGTGTAAATATTTGTCCTAGTTTTATCGGCTAAACATTATTTTTGAGTGTTGAACAAAAGATGTCTTAAAATAGTCATAATTATGTGTTGAGACTAAAGCTATGGAAAATTTATTGTAGGCATGTGAATATTATTTTTTTTCATAATTTTTAAATAGATGTGATATTTATATTTATGATGATATTTTATGTTGATTCATACACTAAAATATTTAGGTTTTTCAAGTAACCTTTTGTATATATTGGTGACATTGATTGAATTACAAAGATTCTATAGAGGGTCAAGTCTTGTTGAATGAAAGGCTCATGATGTTTTAAATAGATAAATCAAGATCACACCCTAGGTGAATTTGGTGAAATGAATATCCCTTTGTCCTTGGAACTAAGTAGAAAAAGGTTGATTATTTGCGCACTTATGATTTGAATCCTTGATACCAAAAAGTTCCTAAAATGATTCAAGTTATTTATCCTCTATCAAAGAAAGAGATATTTAGGATTAATCCTAATTTAATTATATTTATAAAATAAATAATGGAGACTAAAAAATAAAGGATTTGAGTAATAAAATATATTACAAAGAGTAAGAGGTTTATTAAATAGATTGTTTAATTATGTTGACTTTGACTTCTTTGATAAAATGCTAGCACAAAAATCTTATCTTAAAGAAAATATCAAGAGATTATAACAAAGATGTTCTAATATTTTATTGCCTTGGGTGAAATTGTGCCTATACCCTATTCCTAGGACTAGACCACCAATTAGGCCTAGTCTCACAAGTGCAATTATGTCCTTTGTTGTTGTCAACCTATAAAATGTTCTCATTGATGCAATTAACTACATATAAAACTTAGTAATGGAGAGAGAAAATGTACAAAAATAATTTACCCAAATGTGATTAAAAATGAAAATATCTCCTATGGTGCCATGATGTACATGTAACAATGGTTGTGATGGATAATCATGAAATGTCTCTCTATGAAAAAATCTTATAGAAATATAGCAATTTTATTGTTATTTTAAATGGAAAATTAGGTGTTATTATTTCCTAAACTTATAATAATTATGTTTAATTTTTACTAACTTAAAATAATAATTAATCAAATAATATAATTTAATTAAAATTTTGAGTTGAACAAATGCTCAATACACTACTTATAAATTTCATATAACAAATATTCAATATACTTGCCTTTAATTACATCAAAAAGTTCAACAAATGCTAATTGAGAGATCAACACAAATTAATTTCACAATTTTTATTGGGAAACACTCATATAATATATTTAATAGTTTTTAACAATTTAACAACATAATTTTTTTCTCAAAAACTACAATTAAATCTTCATAAAATAGATCGCATAATTCAACACGCTAATAAAACATTTCTACAAAGATAAAATGATTCATATACTAAAATATGTATATTTGTCAAGCAATCTTTTATGTTTTATTGTTATACACCTATATCTAAAGTGGTTAGTTGATGGTTACAAAAGGAACTAGCATTGAAATATTGCAAGAAACTCTAGATGCATTAATTTCTAATATGTCATGGGGTAATGGATCATTTAGTAGCTCACTAAGTGTTATTTACATTTTAGAAGATATTAGCGAGTATGAATTACTTAAGACCAAAAGATAATCCATAGCATCCATTAATTTGTCTCATCTAGCCACTCTATAAACTTGTCTCTTATTTCTTGGCATTGATAAACTAGCATTAAATTCTATGTACATCCTCATAATGCCTAACCTTTGCATCACATTCTTGTGTGAAAAACACCAACTATTCCTATATGTCTAGTGCCTCATGTCATTTTCACTCACAATTTGATGATATACTACCTCTTGTTGACACTACCTACCACAAAAATGCTAAAAGTCATCATCTATCAACATGCAAGCCCCTAGGCTTCAATATCCCATGATAAACCAACATAAATACAAGGGAACACACATGTATGAAATACAACATGACCACACAAAAAACACAATGCAAACAAAAAATGAAAATGCAAAAAGGAGGGTATGATAATCACATACTAGAAAGCTCCACATAAATCTTACTACGATTCATACCCAAGGCATTCATGACTCACAGGCTTATAAAGTCTAATATTTGCCAGGTGAACCATGAACCAAAGGCACCATGGGCTAGTTAAGTCTGATATTCACTAGGTGAGCCTTCTAAAAAGAGTAGAAAAATGAGAAATACACAAAGGCTAGTGAGGACTAGTTTTCAGTAGGTGTGTATCCATTCCAACCATACCAAGAATTATAGTCCCAATAATTCTAATAAGATGCTACACAAATGATCAAAATGCTAAGACAATGCATTAGTAATTCCAGCATGTGTGAACAAAGTGAATCACATAATGGAATGTACACCCCCACCTTAAATTAATTGCTAAACACCAAGTTGTGAGCAATTTATTTAAGGTAGAAAATGATAAATGCAAAATGGTATGGTCATGAGATTATTTGGAAAGCCCCATGCTGATGATATGTTTCCAAATGAAGCTAGCTTATAACAAGGGGTTTCCCCCAATGCAAGGCCACAAACAATACAAAGATGATCACATAAGGGATCTTGGCTATAATATGAGTGAGCTTGAAATTGACACCATTCCCTTGTATACTTGTGGAACTATGAACACAACAAAAGAATGACACATCGAGAGAACAAACAAAATTTTGGGTCAACATGGAAGAGACCCAAATGTCTCAATGCCTTGCATTGTCCCCAAAAGGAGAAATGTATAAGATAACAAATATTTACGACATAGAGATTAATGAAGATATAAAATAATGAATGTCACAACAGATTCATTTCCTTTCTATCCTTGTGCCAATAGAGAAACAAGGGTCCTCCAAAGAAAACTCACAAACATAAAGACACATCACACAACATGACACAAGAGATCACATCACATGCAAGAAAAAATTAATAATACATAAATAAAACACAAAGGGTACTGCATATGCAAGCCGATCTAAAGAAAATAATCTACATCCCAATCTTTCTCATCATATATGGAAGGTGAACAACTAGCCAAATGAACTACAACAAGTGTCATATAAGGAGTATCACCAAGTTCAACACATGGTGAATCACTCTCATCAGGAGGATCATTATGATTTCCCAAGTATCTAAATCCATAGACTCTGGAAATAACAAAGATAATTCATTATGCACTTGTTCATCAATCTTAGCATCTTCATCCTCATCATCAAAAGTTATCATAATGGTTGGTTTTATGACAATGTCAGTTATGTGTTCTTGTTTCATTCTTTGTTTTGGTTGAGACATGTGAGGTTCATGGTTTGGAGAAGGTGGTAATTCATCACAATTTGTTTGGATAGGTGTTTTGTCATCAAGTAATGTCTTATCCTTTTCAGCCAATTGACAAGCGACAACACGACGTCCACACTTATGCTCCTTAGCACTTCTACTTCTTGCACGGTTTTCATTTTTTGAAGAGGTAAGAGTGGGTTTCTCTAGTGTTAGTGAATGGATTGGCCTTTGATAAAAACATCTAAAATTAACAACTCTCTTGCCCAATATGCACTAGGGCCAATCTGCTAATAGCTCTAGAAATATCACAATTGCATTTGTGACTTTCCTCTAAATTGGGAGGTACAACTCCCTCGTATGACTTAATAGATAATAACTGTGCTTTTAACTAAAAAGCAATATAGGTTACAAACATCAGCCCATAAAAATGTTGCTAATGCAAAGTGAATTCTAAAGGATCATTAATCAGCTAGCACACATACTAGAATGACTAATGACGAATGTGAATGGAAAAAGAGAAACTTCATAATTGCAATAAATGAAATAAATGCAGCTGAATAGATTTCAAACAGAAAATATATTCCAATTACACGCATGACTTACAGGTCAATACAATCAACATTACATTCAACTCACAACTCATAGATTATAAGTTATTGCAATCAGAAATAAATGAAACTCAAAAAAGGACTGAAATATTCCTCCCTTGACTACAACACAATGTACTCTTCAGGAATCGAACCCTCATTGCATCATTCTCTACTCAAATATAGGGTTCTTCTTCCTCTCTTTGACGGCTACCAATTAGTTGTAGTAACGCTTTCTTGTTACCTAATTGTTCATCTTGAAAATCGATAGTCAAGAAATCATAAATAGTCAGAATGATTACATCGCTAATGATAAGACTTCAAATGATTTTTGAGTATTTATTGATATAACTCCTACCCTATGGCCATCAATTCTTGTGTGGTTAGCATGTTTTACAAATTAAGCATTAAATAACTATCGATAAGGTGCAATGGAGACGCATGTGCAAGTTTTCCAACTGGGAGATTAATTGGGAATATGACTTAAATTCCAGTCATATCAACAATTAATTTTGATTTCATTGTCATCCTATCACCTTGATCATCTTCAACTCAAATGTCTCACCAACTTTCTATAAGTCTAATAGGCACCAACACACTTCGCCAACTTGAAATGTCAAACATGGAGAGTGCTCAGAGCTATAGAGTGTCCATGAATGACTTCATTGCCATTGAAGAGATCAAATGCAACCCCCTCTTCAAAGCATTTATCTGACCAGCTAAAAGAATTTTTCATTATCCAGAGCAAAGTTGAAGAGGAGGTGTTGCACAACATACTAGGAGAGGCATTTCTGAACCAAGTGCATGTACACAATGCTATGCTCTTGGAGCATTTTGTGTACACTGTTATTCGGACCTCCAGGCGTCGTGACCAGGGAATGAAAGTAGCTGAGCACCTGGTTCAGCCTAAGTTTCTCCACTGAGTCAATGTAGCCATTGTTGGTCTCAACAACTACCCACAAAGCAAATTGTTGGGCAATGCTATCTACATTGCGACTGCAACCCAAAATGAAGACACCAAAGAAGTAGTGACCCTTCTCTGTGTAGGGTTGGTGAGGAACAACATGGGGTTGTTTTCATGATTCCTCTAGTCTTATGAGAACCTGTTATCACCTGCTTAGATAGAGCGCCTCCAGGCGGTGGTGGAAGCAATCTACATGCTAATGTTTTCCTTATGTGCCTGAAGAAATCATCGTTTTGATATTATCCAGCTTTTTGTAGTCAACTAGTAAATTTTGTATCACCACTAGCATATATATAATAAAAATATAGTGTTTTATAATTTTGGTGTCGCCTCTCTTTTTATGAGCAATTTTTTCTTTGATTTTGGTTTCATTTGTTGTATTTGGATGGCATCTACTTATTCACTTTTGTATAAATGGCTTGTTGTTTTGAACTAGAATGCACCTTAATAAAATAAACTACATTGTGGTTTCTTTAATTCCTTTTGAAAATGTACTTGGGCAGTAATACAGGAAGTTCACACAATTAAACAAATCACCACCGATAGTTTTAGAAACCACTTAAATTCCCGCCCAATCTTGAAAGAATTTGAAACTTGTCATCGGTGATCTTTTCAGCGAGTTAATGAACCTTGAGTATAGACCACCAACCTCTCAAATTAAAAACTTAGAGTATTCAGGAAGTTACAATAATACCCTAAAACACTACCCTTGAGAAAATCAAAGTAAATGATGAAGGGCGGTGAGATGGGAAGTTAGACAAACTAGTGAAAACACTACTCAAGTTAGCAATACTTAACAAAACACCACTCGACTTAAGACTTAACCAAAATTTTGACATGGGGATGTCAATTTTAAGAGAGGGAACCAAAATCTAGGTAACATCTACCATTGGTCTCTTTTCTTCCCTTAGAGGAGGGACTAAAGGGACCAATAAGGGTTAGGAAACCACTACATATCCTTAGGTTTATAAATTTGTTTCTCTTTTGGCAGGACAAAGGTAATCAAACAGTTATCTCTTAGTCTCTTATATGATATGGGTGGAGGAACTACAACATAAATACTTGGTGTACTAGGGAGGATATCCACCTTGGACATGGGTTCATCCACAACTTGTGGGGTGGGAGGAACAACCATAGAAGTCGCTATATAGACCGATCATCCTCAGGTGGGATATTGCTAAGGGATAATTATACTATGTGCTTTGCTTTAAAATTTTGATATGACTTGAAAAAGAAATATTCACAAGGCTTAACGGATTCTGTAGGTTGAGGCCAATAATTATTAAGTGAAAATTTTCCACGGGAAGCCAAAGGCTTAAACCCACTATGATGAATTGTATATATTTGATTCTCAAATGGGAACTTTATGCACTTGTGGATAACCAACGAGATTGCATTCATGGAGCATAGCCATGGATATCATAGCTTTACATGGAATTGGTTCGATGTTGGGATGATTTTGAATGATACATCTAACTATTTTGGTCTAACTTTAAGTGGAAGAGTTATTGGACCTATTGTAGGGTGAGTGAAACCATCATGAGTTATAAATAGTAGAGATGAGTTATAAATAGTAGAGATAGCTCCTTGTAGATAAAGAGTGTTTAAGCTTGAAAACCTTTTTCAAGTGTCTTAAAAATAATATTTTCTTGTGACGTCTATCAAACCTCAAACATTCTAGGAGATAAAATTCATCAATGAGAGTCATGAGTAATATCCTCACTATCCAACTTGCCAAAAGTTGTATAGTTTTCTATAATAATTCACTCATTGGAGAGACATTGAAACTACTAAATTATATTGCTAGTGGATTGTATCTTCTTTTATAAAAAAATGTACTTTCCTTCTTTCAAATGCCCCAATGGAATATGGAAACAATGTTGAACCATTAGGAGGACAGATATTAAAGAAGAAATACTAGCTTTTGATTGAGAACATGGCCCAAATGGTAGATGGAATATTGAAGTGAGCTTAGAATTATTCATCTCAGGGGATACATTTTTGTTTAAGGGAACAATAACTTTCCTTATGCCTCAAGGTTTTTGAAAAGCAGCACCTTATGATTTAGGTCAATAACCACTCATTACTAGTTGCTATTTTGTGTGGCACACCAATTTTGATTATTTTTATGGTGTGTGACAAATACTTAATGACAAATACTAATAATAAAACTTATATAACAAATATTTAATATACTTGTCTTTAATTCTATTGACAAAGTCAACAAATGCTATTTGAGAGATTAACCCAAATTAATCATTTTTAATTAACAAACACTCATTTAATTTATATAATATTTTTTTGACAATTTAACTCCATTTTTTTTACTCAAAAACTATACAATTAAATCTCCATAAAACATCATATAATTAAACACACCAATAAAACATCACATAATTATATAACTTATTATATAAAGTTATATTTCAATTGTTAAATGAGTACGTTGGTTATAACGACTTTTCATTTCTTTAACCAAAAAGGGCCCATTTAAAATGCCAGCCCGTATGGCCATTAACTTACTCGCTGGTCGGCACTGATTCCACGCACAATTAATATTTTTGAAAATGATTTACAAAATTATTCCAATCAGCTAAGTAATGTTCGTCCTTTTGCTCACTTCCAACTAGTCTGTTGCAATATATTTGTCGGCCAGTCGAAAGAAGTCATCGATTGTCTCAACAATCCATCCAAACTGGGCATCAAAATTCCACCTGCATCTCATATACAAAATGCTATTTATGAATCGAGAATCACAGAAATATTCACTTGAATAAATTTTCTTAGTTTGTTGTGATTGCGCAAATTCCCATCATGCAATTTCATGTCGATCTCCCTCTAATCGACATTTCACAATTTCCATCTGACTTTAAAGCTGAAGGCCTAAACTGCCTTCAAAACAATCCTGCCTTAGCGGCGGTCAGAGAAGCTTGCAAAGAATGGGGGTTTTTCTATATCGGAAACCATCGAATTCCAGCCGATCTTCTCCAACAAGTGGAGTTGCAGAGCCGCCAATTATGTTCTGTGCCGGCAGAAGCCAAAGAAAGAGTCGTCACTTGTGATCCAGTGATGAGCTACTATCGCACGCCCAAGGCAGAGAGCTTCACCATGTTGAATTTACCAGAATCCGATTCGATTAAGGAATTGTCCAACAAGATATGGCCACAGGAGGAGGGAGGATCAATGTTCAGGTACGTTAATTTCGAGGGTTTATGTTTCTTAAATATTTGAGATTCAATCTGTCTCATAAAAAGTTTCGTTTTTATGTCGAATGCCAGCGAGACATTCCGAGCATACTCTTTACTTGTGGCAGAGCTCGCACATAAGATCTGTAAAATCATGATTGCCAGTCTAGGCCTGGATGTCCAGAATTTCTATAATTTTCATTTCGAAGAATGCAAAGCTTACCTGCGAGTAAACCACTACATTTCTGATGCCAAAACTGTAGACGAGGAGATGATATTTGCTCACACAGATATTGGTTGCTTTACAATCCTTTACCAAGATAAAGAGGGGGGGCTTCAGGTTCGATCCAAGCAAGGGGAGTGGTTGAATGTGAAGCCTCTCTCTCATTCATTCATTGTCAATTTGGGCGACTCGTTTAAGGTGTGAATTAAACAGATACTAAGCCCATATGTTATGTGCAGTATAAAGTTATGAATAGAAATAGCTGATGAAGATAAAGATGTGTTGAGTGCAGGCATGGAGCAACGGCATATACCGCAGCGCAGAGCATCGGGTGGTGTGTAAAGGGTGGGTTGATCGGTTTTCGGTGCCATATTTTGTTCGCTTTCCGGCGCATAAAGAAATTCGGGCTCCGGTTGAGCTTGTGGACGACCAACATCCACAACGGTACAGGCCTTTGATCTTCTCAAAATTTGAGGAGGATTACATGAATTGCTTAAAATTGAAAGAGGAAAAACCCACGGCATTCTTTGAGCGATATGCAGACATAAAAGTAACAGTCTGAAACACAACTCTGAGTTAAAGACATGGGCACGGAATGTGCCAAATGGCAATTGCATTATGGCTTCTTAGTTCTCCCTTTAGTGGTTACATAGATAATAGTATCTATATTAAAAGATGGTAAATATTTATCTTAATTTTGTTGGTCTGTAACTGTTCAACTATATGATGTCTGAGAATAATCATTATTCAACTATGTGATGTCTAAGAATAATCATTGTTGTGTGGTGAGACTAAAGTGGGGAAAAATGTTGGAGATATATCAATATTATTTATTTTTTTATAATAATATATGTGAGCTTTATATTCATGGTGTGATTTCATTTTGATTGTGTATATTATTGTAAGATAAAATGATTTATATACTAAAATATATATGTTTGTTTTTTTCTTATACTTCTATATGTAAAGTGGTTAGTTGTTTGATGATAGTTACAAAAAGAATTAGCATTGAAATATTGTAGGATAACTCTAGATGCATTAATTTTTAATATGTCATGGGGTAATGGATCATGTAGTAACTTATTAAGTGGTAAATGCATTTTAGAAGATATTAACAAGTAATAGGTAGATTATGTAGAACCAAAAGATAATCTGGAGCATCCATTAATTTGTTTCATCTAGCCACTCTATAAACTCATCTCCCATTTCTTGATATTAAAGGATCATTTCTTATTATTTATATTAAAGAAACATAACTTTGATATCTCCCTGTTAAACTTCTATTTGTAGTCTCCAAAAAAATCTCAAATGACTCTATACTCCATAATAGAAGGTGTTGTAAATAGCATGTTATCCTCAACAAATTGTTGGTGAGTAATTTCTTTTTCCTATGGATGAATACCTATTGTATCCCCTTTAGGTATCCTTTAAAAATCAGGGATGAATTTACCCACCCAAATATTTTATTATAATAAGGAGTAGAGGGGGAGATACAATCTACTTACCATAGACCTTAAGAGGCTTGAATGAAACCTTTCATCAAGCCATTAACCATCACTAAGAACTAGAAAAAGAGTAACAACTCTTTATCCAAGCTTTCTAATTTTAAAAAACTAAAAATTCTCCAAAACACAATCCAAGAAATTCTAGTAAACAATATCATAAGCTTTAGAGCTATCTAGTTTGAGAATCGTGAATTTCATCTTAATATCTTTTAAGGAGTGAATCAACTCCTTACACCATGATTGTTCCATCTATGATTTACCTTATATGCAAAATCCCATGTTCCTCAGAGATTATAGGAACAAGAATACCTTTTAGACAATTGGATATCACTTTGGATATATGACTTTTTAGATAATATTTCATAAGGAAATAGATCTAAAACCTTCAATATTAATCACTTATTTCTTCATATGAATAAAAGTGAGAAAGATTGAATTGAAAGATTTTGAAATAGATCTAGACTTATGTGATCAACACGATTTCTCAAAACTATGAAATTGTGAACTCTTGTTAAAACAAAGTGTGGTGAAATAAAAGTAGGATATTGTTATATTTATCTACTTAAATTAACTTATAAACAATTCAAGTAATAGAGATAAATAATTTTTGTGTCTTTTAATTATTTTAAATTTCAAATGGTCTACATCAATTATTTTTATTCATTAAAATTTGAATGCATAAAATCTTAGACTATATTTTAAATCTTTATTATGTAAGTCTTGAAAGGATCTTTTACAGATAAATTTTGAGCCTAAAGCAGTTAAGATAAACTACATCACATAGTTGGTGAGAGGAAACTATTTGAATTTGGAGGCTACAAGTTCTAAACCCACAAAGTTATTATTTTAATCGTGTCATATTGTTTATGCGCATATTCCATGACTATAAATTTTAGATAGGCAATGACGAAAAAGAATATATTTTAATAAGACTTATAAAGTAGCATTATAATAAGGTACATTTTTGGGTGAACCCAAACTCCTCCAAATGAAAGTTTTCATTCTATCACCTCATGCTTGTGTATTCAAAACTCTTGTTGCTTTTTACACCATATTTGAATAGCATTTTGATAGGTCTATATGGTTTTGTTTTCAATAAATAGTGGTATGTGTCCTAGATTAATAATATTGCAATATTTTTTAATTTAATTTCGGTTTCCATTTATTGAGCATTGATGAGGAGTAGAGGTCTAGCTAAGTTATATTGTTATATTTCCACCTCTTGACTAATAAAAAGAAAGTAGGCCTTCATGATCAATCAACAATTATTTTTTTATTTCTAATAGGTGTTTCTTATGCTATAAAAATAGAGGCAAAGTGTGGCCAACCAATATGTGGTCAAGAAGTTAGTTATTCACTAACGATGCACTTGAGTACTATAGGTACACAAAATGATGAGTACCATGGTTGTTGTAGTTGGGTAATGAAGAAACTCTCTCAAATTACATGTACTAATGGTTAATGGCATGCTGATAGATGAATTTCAACATGTTCATGTCAAGAAAATACCATGATGCAAAGGGTATTAATAACTAGGGTTCTCATAATCATAGTTATAGCGATATATTAATTTTACAAAAGAAATTAAAACTACATGTAGAAAACCAAATGTCAATGATAACAATGAAGGTTTCAAACAATAATAGGTATCAATGATAATTATATACACAAGAAAGCATTAATGGAACAAAATATCACAACATGATAATTAACCCTATAAATCGAAGGAATGTTGCAATAGAAATGTACCTCAAATGAATCAAAAAGAACTAAAAATCGTGAAGGATGCATAATTAACTATTTATAATAACAAAGAGATCATTATATAAAAACCTTAAAAAAATTCATAAAACATAATATATTTCATAGAGGACAAAATCTAGGCTTCCTTTTTCATTTAAGATAACAACAAAATTACCATCTTTCTACAATATTTTGCATGTGAGATAGAGGTGGAATATTAAGGCCCAGTTTGGATATATTGTTGAGACAAACGACTTCTTTCAACTGGTCGAGAAGCTCACATCGACAGATAAATTTATCACAACACCCTCTGTCGAAATGAGGAAAAGGACGAATCTCAGGCGACTAAAATAATTTTGTAAATCAATTTCAAAAATAATAATTGTCTGTGGAATCAGAGCTGACCAGCCAGTAAGTTAATGGACTGTGGAGGTTATTTTCTGTGGTTGTATGGGCTGAAATTGTAAATGGGCCGTTTTGGTTAAAGAAATGAAAAGTCGCTATTCATTAAATCAGTGAAAAATGCAAAAAAAAAAAAAAATGGTGTTTGCATTCTATATATTATAGATTATATAATTATGTAATGTTATATCAGTACGAAGATTTAATTATATTTTTTAGTCAAGAATTATGTAACTAATTGTCAAAAAATTATTACATAAGTTATATGAGTATTGTCTATTAAAAATGTGAAATTAATTTGCTTTTTTCTCTCAATTAGTGTATGTTGAATTTGTGAAATTAGAAAAAGGAGGTGAGTTGATAGATTTTTTTTTTAAGGAAATAAAGAGGAAGATGAATACACAAAAACTATGGCTTAACAATGGGGATCAAGAGGGTAGGAAGAGAAAATGGTTCAAATGGAAAGTAATTTAATGGGCAAAGATGGATTGAATGGAAGAGAGAAAGAGGTGGGAATAAGTACTTGTAGAAATATTAGAAAATTACATGAATTTTAAATTAAAATAATTTAAATATAAATTGCTTGTTCATGTAAAACCCTTGAAATTGGCCAACTAGTGATGAAGATTTTATTGCAACATTGTCTAGAGGCCTAATAAATATCCTAAAGGTTGGGCATTAAGATAGATCGCTCTTAGAAATTTTGAATCTGTGTTGGGATGTCATCTATGAGGAGAGGTAGCAATAACAATATAAACAACTCATAGATTCGCTTTTCCTAGCTATATAAAAATAAGGTAAATATTGCTTGATTTAAAGATCTTGCTAAGTGAATTTCAGGATAAAACCAATAAGGTGGGAAGCCCTAGCAATTAATCATTGTGTATTTTAATTTGGTAAAAGGAGGATAAAATTCTAGGATAATCTAGTGTGTGTTCAACTATGGGTATTGACATTGAATAAAAGAACCAATGTTTTAGGAGATCTTACTTGAAGTGGGCCATCTTATGGTGGATGGTCACATTAAATTGTAGTTCATTAAAGTGAGATTTTGGAAGGATAAAAGGTCAATTTCAACATGGGTTAGGTCTAGGTTTAGCTTTCAATTTTTTAACAAAGGGGAAAAGAGGGACAAAATTAAAGGAAAATTAAGTAGTGGGTAAGGACATAAAAATGGGGATAAAAAATAAATGAGATGACCACATGGGAACAATAAGAGGAATGGGACATAGATGACTACAAAAGGTTTAGTCTTGTGCAAAAGCTTGAATTCATACAAACTTTCAATGAGAGAGAACCTCCATAAATATAGGAGAACAAATGGAAAAATACCTAAAGGAGTATTAATCACACATTAAAAATTGAAATTTATAAATAATCAATAATCTAATATTTATTAGACTATAATTATTTTAAGTGGGATATTGTTACTAAAACATATAATGCAAAAGGTTTTTATAACCTTATATTAGAATAATATATGTGCCATAAGGGTAATGACTCCTAATAAAAAAGAATCTAACACTTCCCTTTAATGTTAATAGGGGGCATCACCTATCATTCTTAATACAAGAAAACATGAAGTGTCCAAATTTGGTACTATATTTAGAGGTTTAATATGTGATTGTTGAGATTCTAGCCTATTTATTTTTTATCTTGGTATATCTTCTAGTTGACAAATGGATGAACATAACTATAGAGAAATTTTATGATGGAATACTTTACCTTGAGTGAAGTTCCCATGATCTTCAAGGTTCTTCTCTCCTTTTTTTTAAGTAGGAGTCTTTGGTAAAATTAAAATAGCTTGATTATCATATAATAAGGTGGAACTTTTACTAGTACCCAAATTAAAAAAATCATCCACTAATCACATTGATGCTTTTGGAACTAAATTTATATTCAAGTAGTTAAGGTAAGTACATCACATAGTTGGTGAGAGGAAACTATTTGAATTTGGAGGCTACAATTTTTGTACCTAGAAAGTTATTATTTTAATCATGCCATATTGCTTATGCATATTCCATAACTATAAATTTTAGATAAGAAATTACTAGAAAAACTATATTTTAACAAGAGTTATAAGGTAGTATTGTAATAATGTGCATTTTTTGGTGAACCCAAACACCTCCAAAGTTTTTATTTTATCACCTCATGCTTTTGTATTCAAAGATATTGGTGATTTCCACACCATATGTAGAACCTAAGATATCTAGAAGGGGTTGAAATTGGGTTGGAGGACTCATCAAGAGGCTACAAAAGTATTCATTTCTTGTTTAAAATATATGAATAGAATTTTGATAAGACTATATGGTTTTATTTTCAATTGAGTGGTATGTGTCCTAGATTAATAGTATTGAAACATTTTTTTTTTTTTTAATGTTGATTTCCTTTTATTGAGTATTGATGAGGAGTAGAGGTCTAGCTAAGTTAGATTGTTGTATTTCCACCTCTTTATTGATAAAAAGAAAGTAGGCCTTCATGATCAATCAACAATTTTTTTTATTTCTAGTAAGTGTTTCCTATGTTATATAAATAGAGATAAAGTGGGGTCAACCAATATTTGATTTAGAAATATTTGCCATCTTATTTCCTATAAGACCCAACGTACAGCTATTCAAATAATTAATCTTTTATTGTAGACTCAAATTCTTTCACCTACCAAATAATCCAACATTCATGATTAGAGTATATTTCTTTCTTTCTTGATTTTACAATCAATGTTGTTCTAAGATATGATCTAAACCCATTCGAGATCAATTATACCATATGAATTTTTACTAAAGTAACCACTTTTACAATATTCATGTTTTCACTTAGTGGGCCTAATAATACTAATATAATATTGTTTTCCCATACTAAAATGAATCAGTGATGAACTTGTTCATTAGAACCAGTTCTTTCAAGAATAGCACAATTAAACTTTTTCTAACATGGACTTTGAATATTATTAATGGGATTATGTTATCATATAAATGTCTAGTGGATATAGTGTTTCCAACTTTCTTAAGTAGGATTTGAGCAATGGTTATAACTTAAAACAAGCTTATAAATACTCTAGGATGTCCTTCAAAGATATCTATTGACCCCTTGAGCATAAGAACCTCAATATTGAATCTAATATATAAATTTCAAATGCAAGTGCTTTCCTATGGGTTTATGTGAACCAAGGTAATTTTGTGTTTTGTATTACACCCAACTTGTATGTCAATAAAGTGATACTTGGTGTGTTTGAAAGTTAGAATGAATATTAATTTACTATGGTTCAAGTAACCTCCTTGAGTAATGGTACTTGAGTGTTATGAAATCTTGAGTATGGAAACCTAAGAGTATGTTCCTTGAGAGAAACCGTGTAAGGAGAACATATGAGCTAATCACCATTGTACTTGTGATCTATGTATGATATAGACAATCATTATTGTACTTGTGATGTACATATGATCTAATCACCATTGTACTTATGATTTGTGTATGATCCAAGCATTGTTGTACTTGTGATGTGTATGAGCTAGTTATCTTGTGTATATGGAGGTATGCTTGTGATAGCCATTGTGTATGATCTTTGAGATTATGGTATGAATGACCCCCTGTGAATATTATGAATGTTTGTGCACTAATGTTTGGTAATGTTTGGTATGGACCCAACACTTGATGAAAAAAATTATTACTATTATATTATAATTGGATAAGTTATATCTTACATGTACTTAATTAATATTCATGGGTTAAAAATGAGATCAAGGATCTCATGTAAGAGCAGTGAATGAACTCCCTCTAACATTATGGGGTGAACTATGAAGCCTCTAATTCCCACAAGGGGATACATAGGCAGGATTGCCATGAACCCTTGAGGTTTAGGTCTAGATCCAGGAATGGCCCTAGCTATAGGAGCTTAACACTTTTGAGTGTAAGCATATAAGTGGTGACATTGATTTATTGTTGCCAAGATGAATGAAAAACCTTTAAAATTAACACTTCAGATTTAGATGAAAGATGCTTGGTTAGTTAAGTTGGTAGTTGTTGTGAATTTTTAAAAAAAAAATTGTTGTGCTCGAGATGGGGATTTTACATTAGTGACTAGCTCTAGCATATATCGAAAATACGCAATGACAAGATCCAACATACATCACATATACAGTAAAAAACTCCAACATTCATCATAAATGCATAGTGAAGAGCTCTAACATACATCACATACACATAGTGACTGTCTTACACATCACAATGGTTGACTAACACATGTCCATAATACATCCCAAATAGAAAATAATATCAGTGCATAGTGCACTACACCACAGGTCCTATCCTTTTCTTTAGTCTTCTACAACATTAGACAATTGGGAAGAAGATTTGGTGCATCCCATACTACATTGCGGATCCATCCTCAACCCTACAAGGCTAAGTATATAGTTTGGCAACTGGGAAGGGTATTCGGTACATCCCATACTACACTGCAACTCCATCCACCATCCCAAGGATTTCCACAAGTAGTGAACCTACCATAACTTGGTGGATTCTAACTTCAATTGCCTATAGGCCACCAGTGACAAGTTTGTTCACCCAAGAAGAAGTAGCTCTCACCATTTATACCACCTTGTGACCTTAGTGGCATTGTTAGCTACCTCCTTCACAATCCTGAGTAACACTTGGCATCAATCACTTTTGTGCTTATCAATGACAACCAGTGAACCCCTCGATACAATGGTTAGCCCTAGATTACCCTTACCCACATGGATGGGTCCCTACCAAAACAACTGCTACGATCATATTAGAACCAAGGTATCCCACTACCTTCACCTTCATGAACTAGGTGAATGTTGACTAATCCCTAACAATAACCTACACGTCGGTCATTGGCACCAACACATACAAGTTACATGGAACCAACTCGAGATGGACTTTACCAGATGTATACATATATTCAAATACCAATTATAAAGTTGTCAAATCCCTTACATCATTGATTTTCTATTCAAAAGTACATCGTACATATTAAATACAAGTTATTAGATTTCTTAACTCATTCATACCCATTCGATACCCATTTCAACCTCAAACCAAAGCCTACTATAAACGATCATTTTGGTTTGACCCCTCACAATGCTTTGCTTCTCCTAGGATTTTTCACCTAAAAGGAGAAAGGGGAATTGGATGGGGGACCAAAATGCAAGGTTTACACTCAAATTCTATGGAAAAGGAAAAATAGGTTTCTGGCTGTGGGATCAAAACCGTAGAGTTAAAACAACAAAAGATAACAAAATAAGTCCAAACAAGCAAACGACTGTCCCGAAAAGGAAACGACAGCACAAAGAGACAATAGGGTCCAAAAAAGGACCGCCCAAAAAGCCAGAAAGAAACACCACCGCACTACTCCAAGGTGTTCAACAACTCCTCAGCCTCCTTTTCAACATCCTTCATATCCCGTAACCCCTGCTTGAGGATTTGAGCCGTATGTGACGAAATTGGGGTCTTCCTCTTAGTGTTAGCCCGGGTATGAGTCGAAATCCCTTCATCAGCAGATCTGCAACATCCTCTGTCTGCATCCAAATCCACGACCAGCGAACCCTTTTGATTTTTTTTGAGCTTTTCCACCATTGCATTGATGATGATGGTGTTATGCCTGGAAATTTTGTGATTGTTCGCCACTGTGGCCCTAATATTTTGGCCTATCTTGGACATATTGCACTCGATACTAGTCAATCTTTCCTCCTACGAATGCTGTCTTTTCCTTGGTAAGGGGATTTCCTCTCCTTCATTCTCTTTACGACTCCAACTAATCTTCTGCTCCAAATCCATGACCCTGTTGCTTAGATCTATATTACGGCCTTTCAAATCATAGACTTCCTTCTGGGTCCACTTGAGAACAGAAAAAAGGCCATCCGTACTTTTTTCTGCCATACTCACAATGTCCTCAGGCTTGAGCTTATTCAGGGCCGAATTAATTTCATCGTGATTAGGGGAATCATTAGGGGCATTCCCAAATCTTCCAGACGCAGGGGCACTAGGGGCCGATTCCTTACTGACCATGGGTTTATCAGAAAGAATTTCGATGGAATTCCCAGAATACGAAACAAGTTTCGTATTAGAGGTACCTTTAAAACCAGAGACCAAACCCAGAGTAGGGCAGCCAGGAGACGGTTGGGGATTAAGACAGGGCGGCGAGGCGAAACCCGGGCTAGGGCACTCATGCAGAGGCTACAACTTAGGACATAACGGCGGAGTAGAATCCTTAAGGGCATTCTAGCAAGACAGGGACAGGGAAGCAATGGCATTAGGACCAATAGGGGCACAAGCAGGGGGGGCCCAGGGGTCGTTCTCCCTACTACTTTCAGTTTCCTCATCATCCAATTCTCCAATATCAACAATTTTAGGCAAAGCAGGTAAAATTTGATAATGCTAAAAAATGAGCCTGACAAGATTAGGGTGAATAATAGCAGTCCTCCTAGGGTTTCTTTCAACTTCATCAAGGCAATTCTTCAAAGAAGAGAATAAGTAAAAAGGCAGAGAGATACGAACCTTGTGACGAAAGTGGTTCAGAATGGCAAAGTGGTAACCATACACTCTGGTGAAGCGCCCGTCAACTGTGATATACTCCATAATAACTCTTAAAACTTTCCTCCAGATAGATTTGATGGACTCCACATCAAAGTAGCTATTGGAAACCTTAACCAACTTAGCCTTCTCCTTGTCTTTTTTAGGAAATTTAATGACCGCTTCATCAGAGAACCCATCGTCCTACTGTACTGGCCACCTTTCCTCGCCAAAAGACCAAGACCACCAGTCCTCATATTCGCCTAACATATTCTCAAACAACACAATCTTACCATTTTTCCATTTTTTTACAAAATAGTCCAGCATCTCCTCATCAGTACCATGGAACTTTTCCAAATATGGGACTAAGCCTCCCTTTTCAATTCTTTCTCAGGCTTTGGCATTCTTTCTATGCTCCTAAAAACTGCTTAGCTCCACACATTTTCTTTCTCCCCCCATTTTCAAAGCTCTGTTAAACAACACCCTACAGTTGCTCTGGGTCCCGTTTAGGCATATTTTATCAAACACCCATAAAGTGTGCCAAAGACTCTTCTTAAAAAAGAAAATGACGTCGGTCCCATCAAATCTAATGAAATCGACGTACCTAATATTTATCCACTTCATCATGACGAAGACAACCTTCTCTTCCATGCACTAAATCATAATAAATTAGCGCTTTCACTTCAGGATGGAGGTAGTCATTCTTCCTCCACGTGATTTCCCTACCCTTCTTAACCCCTTCATTGGCGAAGTAATCAGCCACCTTATTGGCTTCTCTATATGCATGGGACACTTTCACTTTATCAAATTTACTTAATAAGATTTTTGTATCTTCGATCCACTTTTTAATGGTCCACGAGGGAGGGGTAAGCCCAAGAATGCAATTTATTATATTCATTGAATCACCCTCCAACCAAAGACATTTCATGTTCATCTTGAAAGCTAAGCTAACTGCATCATAAGCCCCTACAACTTCCACAACATGATTAGTTTGGGTGCCGATGTCCACAGCAAAAGCCACAATAAAAGCCCCCGAATTGTCCCTTAAAGCACACCCACTGCCAGCTTTCCTAGGGTTGCCTTTAGCCGCACCATCAAAATTAGCTTTCACCCAACCCAAAGGTGGCAAAGACAAACTAGCATTCTCTCTCCCACAAACAATAGGTTTGAGGACATTTGACCCAACTAATTTTGAGTTCCACTTTTTAGCCATAGCAATATCGAAAGGAGACCAGTTAGCTTTATCAACCATTTTTCTTGGAATTAAAGATAAATTTTCCTTTATAGCCCTTACAATTTTAGCATGCAAGTCCCCTTCCAACATCTCTTTATCCCTAAACACTCTGTTGTTCCTTTCCTTCCAAATATTCTAAGACACAAAAGGTAGAACAAAAGACCATAGCTTTCGTACAAAAGGATTTTTTGAAGGAGCTTTCCATTGCATGAAGAAATCTTCAACAGAGGCAGGGGAAACCCAAACCACATCAAGAAGCGCAAAATTTTTACCCCAGATATTCGAAACAAAAGGGCAATGAAGAAAAAGATGGTTAATAGTCTCAGCTTCATTCCTGCACATATAACACCTTTTTGGTAATTGAATTCCTCTTTTTCCAAGATTGTCCAAAGTGAGGATTTTATTCTGTAGCATAATCCAATAGAAAATATTTATTTTAGGAGTCAAGTGATTAATCCAAGCCTTAGCCCAGAAGGGAGGAGGCTCCATCAACTACCCAAAGATAGACGTAAGGCAGAATAAACGAAAAAAATACTGCATGTGCTGCCCAACTAGACAAAGAAGACTCTCCACCAGTGATGAGCCGTCTTAGGGTCTCAAGGTCAATCGTAATAAGATCCGCATCGCGGCCTTCAAATCAACTCCAACCCCTCATTCTCAAGTACCTTAAATCAAGATTCCAAATTTTACAATCATTCATCCATTTACTAAATTTCTCAATTCTGATCAAAGGATCTTTAAAAAGCCACCTGTCTTCCCAAAACCTTACATAATATCCTTTTCCAATCAGCCAACCAATTCCCATTTCCAACAACTTTCTACCTCTACTCATATCATTCCAACAAACAGACCCATGAGGTAAAAAAGAAGAATTTATGATCTCATTAAAAGACTCACAGTTATTAAAATATTTGGCTTTTAAAGTATCACGCCATTCTCCATTCAAAGTAAGAGTTCTCCAAAGTTGTTTAGCAAGAAGGGACATAATCAGAACTTTGATTTTCCTTAAGCCTAGGCCCCCTCTCGATTTGGGTTTACAAACCAGATCCCATCCAACAAGTGGCATTCTCTTCTTGTCCTCCACACCAGACCAGAGAAACCTTTTTTAAATTTTTTCAATGGCCTCAACATATTTAGCAGGAATTTTAAATATACTGAGAGCATAAATAGGAAGATTTTGCAAAGAAGCCTGTAGGAGCTGGATCTTTCCAGCTTGACTGAGAAGAGCTCCTTTCCACCCTGATAACTTCTTATTGAATTTTTCAACCAAAGAAATCTAAAACAAGTCCAATGGTTTAGAGCAAAGAGGCAAACCAAGATAGGTTGACAAAAGAGGCTCAATCCGACATCCAAGAATCTGAGCAAGTTTAAATTGTCTATGCTCCAGAGTATTAACAACTTTCCCAAAAGCAGATTCATAGAGATTCAGATTTTTTTTGAAAGTCTTAGCTTCAGCCACAGTAGATCTTCCCATGAGAATGGTGTCATCAACAAATTTTTGGTGGGAACAAGTTAGAAGAGAAGAGGAAGGTCTTAAACCAGCAAGGGATCTTTGATTAATAAGCTTTTTAATATTTCTTCCCAAACTCTCAGCCAATATTGTAAACATAGTAGGAGAAATAGGATCTCCCTGTCTGAGGCCTCTAGAAGTCTGAAAAAACCTCGAAGGTGATCCATTCACGATGACAGAAGAGGTAACTATCGAGACAAGCTGGTTCACTAGCTGAATGACTCTGTTATTAAAGCCAAACTTGACTAAGATTTTAAATAAAAAATCCCAATCAACCCGATCATAGGCTTTGGAAATGTCCAATTTAAGAATAAACCCTTCAATCTTCGAAACCATTAACGAATGTAAATTCTCATGAACAATAACGACAGAGTCCATAATGTACCTACCTGGCACAAAACCATTCTGCTGCGGAGCAATCATTTGAGGAAGCACAAAAAGCATTCTTGTAGTTAAAACCTTCGAAATAATTTTATAAATAGAATTGCACAAGCTAATTGGCCAAAAAACTTGAAACTCTGAAGCCCCAGGTTTTTTGGGAATAAGGACCACAAAAGTAGCATTTAGTTCTTTCAGCAGACATCTTGATCCAAAGAATTCCTTAACAGCATTCACAACATCCAACTCAACAATTTCCCAAAAAAATTGGAAGAAGAATAAGGGAAATCCATCTGGTCTAGGAGCTTTGTTACCATCAAAAGAGAAAACAACTTTCCTTATTTCAGCCTTGGAAGGAATAGTAGTGATCAAAGAATTTTCATTATGACCAATCACCTAAGGTATAGCCTCGATCAAGGAATCTTGAGCTTTAGGAACTGTCTCTCCATTACAAGAAAGAAGGTTGCTAAAGAAAAGGACAACCTGTTCCCTGATATCATCTTCCTCCTCAAACCTCATCCCATTTACATCAATGTGAGCGATTCTATTAGCAGCCCTATGTTTCGAAGTAGACAAATGAAAAAATCTGGTATTCCTATCTCCCTCAGTCAACCAAAACACCCTGGATCTTTGCCACCAAAAAAATTCCTCTTTAGCAATGATGTCATGCAATTGAATGAGAAGTTCATTTTCCTTTTCTTTGTAATTGTCAATGTACCCCCATTTCTAGATTTTAGCCTGAATCTCCTAAATTTCGCCCTGAATTTCTATCTTAGTTCCAAAAATATTCCCAAAGGCATCATTTTTCCATCTTCTCACATTAGTTTTCACTTCCTTTAATTTTTTAGCAATCCTGAACATCGCTGTGCCAGTAATATCAATATTCCACCATCTACTAATTTCCTCAAAAATTTGAGGATGAGATAGCCAGAATTTTTCAAATCTGAAAGGGGAGTTCTTTTCCACCTTAGTAGGATCCACCAAAAGACAAATGGGAAAATGATCAGATCCCACCCTTGACAAGGCTCTTAAAGCACAAAAATAGTCTATAAACCATTAACCAAAAACAAGGGCCCTATCAAGTCTCACTTGGATCAAATCAGGCCCTAAACTCCTATTGGTCCAGGTATAAGAAGCCCCTTGTAGGTCTAGGTCTATCAAGGCATTACTGTTAATGAAGTCGGATAGACATGATTTACTATCCCAGTTGATTTGAGAACCCCCAAATTTATCATCATTCAGGAGAGGAGCATTGAAGTCTCCCATGACTATCCAGTGTTCATTAGCAAAACATCTTCGAAAACTAGATAACTCAGACCAAAAGGAATTTCTAGTATTCTTACAATTCAGGGCATATATATTGGATTGAATCCAGCAAAAATTGTCTCTTATGTGGGTAAATCTAGTGGCCACTAA